>JARWLC010000017.1:17699406-18299406 GCA_033318265.1 Phyllotis vaccarum | reverse complement strand
CAGTGGAATTTGGGGAGTGTGTGTGTGTGTGTGTGTGTGTGTGTAGATGTGAGAGCACATAGAGATAGGTCGGAGATCAACCTTGGGTGTTATTCCTTGAGTACCATCCACCTGTGTGTGTGTGTGTGTGTGTGTGTGTGTGTGTGTGTGTGTGTGTGTGTGTGTGTGTGATTTTTCAATACAGGGTTTCTTTGTATAGTCTTGACTGTCCTGGAACTCCCTACATAGAACAGGCTGGCCTCAAACTCACAGAGATCGCCTGCTTCTGCCGCTCAAGTGCTGGGATTAAAGGCGTTATGCCACTACCACACAGCTGTTTTATAACATTTTTATTGTGTGTTTTATTTACATTTGTTTTACGGGTTCATATTTATATGTGTGAGCACACATGTGCCATGGCAGGCCTATAAGAACTAGAAGTAGAAGTTCTTATAGAAGAACTTCCCTGTAGAAGTCAGCTTTCTCTATCATGTAGGTCCCAGGGACTGAGCATATATCATCAGGCTTAGTGACATACTGTTACTTGCTGAGCTTTCTTGATGACTCAAGGTGGGTTTTTGAGACAGGATCACTTATTGGAACCTGGGGCTTCACATTTCTCTCTCACCCTAGCTCTGGGATGACAAGCATCTGTCACCATAACCAGCTTTTCATATGGGTGCTGGGTTTCAACTCAGGTCCACATGCTTGAACAAAAGGGCTTTACTGACTGAATTAGCTCTCTAGGAAATACTTTTCTGACTTTATGTACATGTTCAATAAGGATGGCCAGTTTGTCGGAAGGGCCAGGTCAGTCTGAGAAGAGGATTTGGTATAGAATGCTAACTATAGTGCAGAACAGTTAATCATGTGTGAGCATGGTTCATAAGAAATGTGCTGCAGTCAACACTGGAGGAAATACTTCAGGTCTGGAGTCATCTACAGGGACCATGGCAGGCTAATGAATGGATGGGTAAAATTCTAGAGTGAGAAACAGGAAAGATAAACAGGCCATTCACAAATGTGTATACATCTGCATTTTGCTTCACTGGGACAAGTGCACAGATTTATTCAACAATAACTGGGGAAGCTCACTGCACAGAAGGCAGCAAGTATGGGAAAGGCCATTTCTCAGCTCTACTCACTCTCTGGAACTTACTAGATTCACAAATCATCTACACATCATCTATCTCAGCTTCACTATCTACAGGAAGTAGAAACATCTAGCCCCTAAAACTATATTAGACTTGTAATAAATTTTAGCTAGTATGAATTAACAACGGGTCTCATAAACTGATGAGGATAATCTTCTTGTACACTTTAAAGATTCGTCACTTGAGTTGGTTTAATAAAATGTTGATTAGACAGTAGCTAGGCAGAAGTATAGGCAGGGCAAACAAACTAAGGATGATGGGAAGGAGAAGGTGGAGTCAGGAGAGACACCAGCCAGCCTCACAGGAAGCAAGACATGTAAAGCCACCAGCCACATGACAATACATAGATGAACAGAAATGGGTTAATTTAAATGCAAGAGTTAGCTAGCAACAAGCCTGAGCTACTGGCTGATCATGTGTAATTAATGCAAGCCTTCGAGTGATTATTTGGGACTGGGTAGTTGGGCCAGGAAATGTCTAGTTACAATAAACTAATCCCAGACACAGCACATCATCAAAGTGTAATACA
Source organism: Phyllotis vaccarum (assembly GCA_033318265.1). Classification (NCBI taxonomy): domain Eukaryota; kingdom Metazoa; phylum Chordata; class Mammalia; order Rodentia; family Cricetidae; genus Phyllotis; species Phyllotis vaccarum. Next base: position 18,297,744 of record JARWLC010000017.1, on the reverse strand, counting down.
GCATGGTATACTGAGAGGAGGAGACCAAGACTTAAATGGACAGTTCACCCAACGGGTGATGACGGTGATGGTAATGCACGCACACTGCTATGTACATACTCCATTGTTCATTTGTCTGTTATTGTTTGGGATTTTTGTTTGTTTTTGTTTTGTTTTTCCAAATCACTCCTTCCTCATTCTCTTTTTTGGGAAAGCTGAGGATGCCTTTCCAACTTCTCAATCCACACCTGCCAACCACACCATCAACAGGGCATCTTCCTGCTTCTTCTCTTCTCTCCAACACAGAAGCTAGATGCTGCTCTGCCAGGGCATCTCCACGAATACCACACAAGCAGATTTCCACTGTGTCTGAAAATAATACACACACCTTCTTGCACATCTGTCCCACTCACCCCCATATCCAGAAACAAAGCACCAGGCAGCATCCTGCACCCAGGACACTGGCACATACTGTTTTTTCTCCAAGAAACACTGATCCCACTTGCCTCCCACTTACCACCATGCATTCAGATCTCTACCTAAGTGATCCACCTGCAGGAAGCCTTCTGTTATGTGTATTTCTAAAACAGCAACTTCTCTTTCTTCTTGTCTCTTTACTTTCTCATTTTCTCTTAGCATGTCCAGCTTCAGCAGACCACAGGCTACAGGCACTACTGTATACTGTACTGCTCTGTCTCCTTTGCTAATGGTCTACAGCTAAAGACACAGCAGATTCGGGGTTGTTGCTCCAGGCATGGAATATTGGCTGTCTTCTATGTGAATACTAAGAAAATATTTTAAATGGGAATTTATTAAGTTACTTTAAAAATATAAAACTAGAAACTGCTTAAACATTTGGGATCTTCGGCTCTAGGTGAAATAAATGTTTAAATAAAACAAATTATAACACAGCAGTGTGTTTTCAAACATTCAAAACTAGATTAAAAACCAGGGTTAACTATTGTTGTCTCTGAATAAGCACATTAAAGATAATTTTGTTTTATTTTTATTATTACTTTTAGTTACTCTTCAGTAAATAATTTATAATTTTAAGGCTTTAAAATAGAAACACGTATCCGATAATGAATAGCATTATAAACCTATGGGGAAACAATGGGGCTGGAGAAATGGCTCAGTGGTTAAAAGTTCTCGAGTCACAGGCCTGAGGACTAGAATTTAGATCCAGCACCCAGGTAACAAGCCAGATATGTTCATAAGTTCCTGGAACACCAGCTCTGAATAGCATGGAGACAGGAGGTTCATTGTCTTGCTGGCTTTTAGTTGAGATGAGAAAGAGCCTCAGGCTCAGAGAGAGACCCTGCTTAAAAGTAATGTGCAAAGAATGATAGAGTAACTCAATGTCTTATATTTGTGTATGTGTCACACATACACACACTCACAGAAGTATATGCCCATATATACACAGGGAGGTATGTACACTTGTGCATACATACCCAGAGGCAAGCACACATTAGAATGATCTTTTGTACACTGTGTGAAGATATGTCTCTGTTTAACCTCATCTGCCTAAGTTCCCTTCTGACTGGTTTAATAAAGAGCTGAATGGCCAATAGCTAGGTAGGAGAGGACAAGCAGGACTTAGGAACTCTGGGAAAGAATCAGAGGTGTGAGAGATTTGCCAGCCAGATGCAGAGGAAGTCAGACATATGGTACTGAGGAGAGGTAATGAGCCATGTGGCAGAACGTAGATTATTATAAATAGGTTAACTTAAGTCTTAAGCACTAGTTAGGAGTAGGCCTGTGTTAAGGCCAAGCTTTCATAATTAGTAAGAAGTCTCCATTTTATTATTTGAGAGCTGTCAGTCCAGAGAAATACCTGTTACATACAAATGCACACACACATACACAGAGAGAGACACATACTCACAGACACACAAACACAGACAGAAATAAACAGACATAGGACAGATGACAGCCCACTGCTCTCAAGGATCGGGGATACTGAAGAAAATGGCTAGATAAAAGCACAAAGATAATATCATGAAAATAAACACTTTAATGAAGCCCCTTATTTTGCATACTAACTTAAAATTTTTTCCAAAGAAATGTGTAGCTATAATACGACTGTTTTCAAGTATACATACAGCACTTATGAACTTAAATTGTATGTTAAATTATAAATGAAGTCTTCAGCCTTTTTAAATTGGGGTAATATACTGTGAACTCTCTGACTATAATACTTACAAATTACCAATAAAAGATAACTTACAACCCTTATACTTAAAACATATTTTATCACTTTAATTAAGAAAGAATTTTGATTAAAATTGGAAATTAAAACTCAATTTTAGTTTCATACCAGGGCTTGTGATCTAGAAAAAGTGTTAAATACATGGAAATTACAGCTTTGTTCACTTAGAAGAAGGAAAGCTTGAAGCCCAGGGCAGAGCATCCATCTTAGCTGTGCCAATGAGTCACAACAATGTGGAAGAAATTACAAGAATTATGAAGTGGGATATAATAATACGATACAAAGAAAAATATTGAAAAACTTGATAAATCTGTGGTAAAATAAATTATTTGTGTCATGGAAGGTGGGTAGAGTCTAAGGCCATCCAGATTAAGTAAAGACGTCAAGCTCAGAAAGAAATAAACCACGTGTTCTCTCTCATATGTGAAATCTAGCTAGGAACATGTGTACATATGTAAACAAAGGCACATGTGAGTACAAAATGACTTGAAGGGAAGAGAAGAAGAAAGGCTGGATATAAAGGGATGAGGAAGGCCAGAAGGCAGGTGATGCACAGGAGCTTCGAATGAAGATATAAAGCTGGTTGGTTTTTCTAGTTCCAAATCTGCATTTATTTATTTAGGCTTTGGTCATGGATAAGTGCATAAACTATGCACTCAATCCTTGGACTGGACATGTGGATCAGAAGTAAAGAACACTTTTTGTTCCGGCAAAAGACCCAGGTTCTGTTCCCAGCACCCCCATTGGTGGCTCACAATCATCTGTCAGTCCAGTTCCAGGGGATCTGATACCCTCTTCTGAATTCCACAGGCCTGGCCAGGCATGTGGAACATAGACCCACATGCACACAAAACATTTTTATGCATAAAATAAAATGAGCAAGTTTAATTAAAACTACATTTACTACTGAGAGTATAAACTTAAAATAAAGCTCCACAGCTTCTATTTTGAATGCCAAATCTATCTGTTTGTAAGTTCATTACGTTCTGTAGACTTCATATCTGACTAATTTGTGTGCTTTTTATTTTTTTCAAGGTTTTTTTTTTATAATAAAGTTCATTTTTAAAAAGCCACCCAAGTGTGAAAAGAGAAGAATATGAGTGGCATAGAAGAACAAAAATCAGTATGGATTCCCAGAACAGATAATTTGTCAAGATGAAGGAGATAAAACAGGAAGCCTGCATAAACTATAGCTGTAACCAAATAAATAAAATAATAAGACAATTTTAAATCTTCCTACAATACAAAAATACCAAGCTAAAGACATTTCATAGAATGAAGTGGTCTGTGAAGAAGCCATCCCATTATTTTATTAACTTTCCTTGATAATACCTAATCCTCCACTCACTCTATGGGATAAAATAATTTATCACCACATCTTACAACATCACTCTCTAAGACAGAGGCATCTGGGGGTGGGGGCAGGATACACATGCACAGTACGCACATGCTGGTCAGAGGACAGCTTGTGAGAGTCAGTTCTTTCCTGCAGCCACCACATGGGTCCTGGAGACTGAACTGAGGTCACCAGGCTTGGTGGTAGATATCTTTACCGGCTTAGCCATCTTGCCAGTCGAGCCTTCTGAACTTTTGAAAGTGGCCTAAGTATGTTCAAGGCTCCAGAAGAAGTCAACTCCAGCTACAAGTAATCTAACGCCTTTCCTTTAGTAGGACGGGAGGATTCTATATTCTTTTAGCACAGTGCCACAGGTTAAAATGGTGACCTCATAGTGACCAGGAACGAAAAGAAGAACTGTTGCACAGTGGAGTGGGGAGTCCTTTATTTACTTGAGAACTTCACCAATGGGTCAAGATAAATAATGGTGTTTAGCATGATTACATGTACAGAACAGTTCTAGACACGAAGAAAATAGGCACACAAGTCAGTAGGTACCTGTGCTTCCTGAAGAGGAGCGGATGTGTTCATGCAGAAGGAAGGGCCTTCTGAAGCATAGAGTAGGTCTGCAAATTGGAGGGTGAAATAAAAATTTTTGTTTATCATCTTTGTATGTTCATTTTTTTATATCTCATGTTACTTGAAACAGCAGTTTAAGACAGTGTGAAACTCTTAGGTGTATAGCATAGTGAGTTTTCACAGCTGTATACGATCTGTAAGATTTTTAAGTTAAAAATTTACCATGTAAATGAAAAGAAAACAGATTTTGAAATTAATCTGCAATTTGGACTTATTTTTTAAAACCATGTCCATTACAATACATTCATTGCCAGTTTATTCTCTGCTTTGAGGAAGTAGCTATTTCAAGAAGAAATCCAACGTAAGTGCAAAAAACCCTCCTCAACCTAAAATAGTTACATTTTAAGAACTCATTTATGAAGTACATGCTATTATAAGTGACTGTGTTTTGTGGCTGGTGTGGAATATGATGAAGGAAAAGCCTTGTAACAGCCCATTTGAAGAGAAAGCACCCAAGCTGCAGACACCAAGGGCTTCTGCAAGGACCACTGTGTTTTAGCTTCCGCTGTAGGGGAGCAGTCTCCATTCTTCTAACAACACTCTTCAAACCCCCAAGTATTTTAAAGTACTTTTCTAGAGTGCTCTGGATTTGATATAAACTTAATCCTTTATCTTAATATTTTCCGGGGAAGCTAACTAGACCTTAGTCCGTGTCTTCAGCGCTGAGTCAGCTTTCTGCTAAAACAGCAAAACACAGCAATGTCAACTTATAAAGAAGAAAATGTTAATTGGGCTCACGGATCTTAAGGCTTTAGCTCATGACTAATTGTCCCATCTCCATGTTTTATGTCTGAGGAGAGGTAGCACATCACAGCAGGAGAATGAGACATCAGAAGCTCCTCTCAGTAGCCAGAGAACATAGAAAAATAAAAGAGGAAAATATCAGAGTCTCACATACCTTTCCAAGAGATTGTCTTAATGACTCTGGACCTCCACAAGCCAGGCTCTTCATTTCCAACACCTCCCCAGTGGTGCCACACTGGAGTCAAGACTTCAGCACAGGGGGGTTGTTCAACATCAAAATGACATCAATGGCATCCTCCAGGCATATTCACACAATTATCTTGTTTACTAGCTCACTTGAAACGAAGTCATAACTTGAGCAAGCTGACAGCCGGTGAGACTGGAAGCCAGTCATGGCAGGACTAGTGTGGACGGTTGGGCAGGAACAAGGGGGCATCATAAGATGATAGAGTCAGAAAGATAACAACAGGATCTTTTTCCAGTGAAATGGTCATCATTGTCTGTCAAGTACATCTACACAAACCCATCCAACCCTGGAAATGCTCACCATGGAGAAAAGGATGAGTCTGCTCAAATGCAGAAGCCTAACTGACTCCTCAGGAAAAGGAGATGGATATGATATAGTATAAACTTACTAGTCTATATAATGATTTTCCCATGAAACTAAGTAGTTTTGTGTGCTTGAGTTGTATAATATGTAATTATTTTAAGCTCATACTCTTTCCTGGTATTTTCTAGGACACACAGAAAAGCACTTTTACCCTAATGTCCACTTGATTAATTTATTCTTAATCCTTTGGAAAATCACATTTGTTAGCGAGGTTTGGCAAGGAACAAAACTCTAGTCTCACACTGCCTCAAGAATAAAGGCATCGAACAAATGAAAAGAGGGAAGCTGTGTGGTGGAAAGGGGCTCATGGGATTGCTTTGTTTTGCTTTCTTTTTAATCCGTCAGTTCATTTCTGCCGATGAACTAGGAGACAGCATCACTGCATTGCCCCCATTTGTCATTATTCTTGTTCTTGTTGTAGGTGATGAGTAAACAGGCAGTCAGGGACCTTATAATTTGTGACCACATAATTGCTAAATTGGAAACTTAAACCATGAATTCTTGACTCTAGACATCACATATTTTCTTTTTCTCTTTAACACTAAATTATAGCTCTTTTGTTGTTTTATATTTAAGAATCTGCGTCAGACTGCTGAAAGGATATTTTGTTTTTCTCTGTTTTCCAAATAGGTTAAGACTGAGAGGTAGTGAGATTTTATTACCAGCCTTTAATAATTCTGTAATAGACTAGTTTTCCACCTCTTACTGAGTAGAGACTTCCCAAAGCTCCAGTCAGATAGGGATAGTACTTGATAAAGAGGCTCACACTGCCAGGGAAGTATATCCTGGGAAGCCAGGACTAGGTCTGAGATTGAATTTAGTCCCAGGTTAGTGGATTTTCCTAAGATAATGAGACCTGCTATTAAAATAGAAGGTTTATTTAATTGCCTCTTTGGCAGTGAGATCATTAAAAATGAGCCAAGGCAAGGAAAAGACATTAACTTAGGTCTACACAATCCCATCCTGGAGGGTTGATTTCTTTAGTAGAGCAGCTGGCTTATATGAAGACTTTACAAACAATGGGTGGAATTTGCTCAGAGATTGAAGGATATGAAATTAGACCCAGTGAGAAGAATCAGGCTTGAACATATCAGACAGACTCCCTACTTCAAAAGCTGAGGACTCCCAGGAAGACCTCCACCCCTTTCCTGATAAATAAAATAGCGCATCTGAGTCTCACATGATTGTGCTGGAGTCCGTCTTCGTATTTGTCCTTTTTAAACATGGAATTGTCTTAGGGGATACTGTTCACTACATTTCTTAAAACAAACATGCATCTCTAATGTCTTTTCCCCAGCTGACCGCATAGCCCTCAGTTCCAGCTCGTAGAGGACGTGATGGGAGGGAGCACCTGCTGTTAGGGTAATGATTTCCCAGATTTCCTGTTTCACTTGAAACTAATTTTCAAGTTATTTTGATTTCTGTGACAGACAGTTTTTATAAAGAGTTTAAATTTATGTTTATTTACTCACAGTATATGTGCATACACGTGTGTATGGAGGTGTGTGAACTCACATGGTGTGGGGGTGTGCCACTATGCTGACGTAGAGGTCAGAGGATCACTTTCAGGAGCCGATTCTTTCCTTTCTCCTCACTGAAGCAGGGTCCCTCTTGTTTCTGCTGCCATGCTGCATGCTCCTGTCTAGCTGCCCCAAGAGCTTCTTCTATAAAAGTACTGGCATTGCAGATGTGTACCATCACATGTAACTTTAAAAAATACTAATATGGGTCCTAAGATCAAAGTTGTCAGGCTTTCACACATAGTGTCTCTACCCATTGAGCCATGCCCCAGACCACATCCTCACTTTTTTATAATCAGCTATGTCTCTCCTCCTCATGGCCGTACCTCAGTGTTGGAACTTTTGGATAAGTAGCTACATTTCTCAATGTGTTGTAGCCACAGAGAAAAAAGGATTGAGCTAAACTTCCTGCATATGAATTGATTGGTGAGGATTAAACCTCCATTCTGTGAAGCCATTGAGCTTTGAAGTTCTTATGCCATATACCTTACATCACTTCCCGTGTTATAATCAGTTAATACTGTGGGGCTTGTGTGAAATGTTTTACAATATAATTAGAATCTATCTTGCTTCTAGTTTCATCTTGACTTTTTGCACTTAGCTCCGTCCTCTTGGTATCTAAACAAGATGTTAAAGGAAAACCTATTACATGTTTCTTATTTGTCAATCCTGAGTTCTCCATAGATTCATGTATAGAAGTGTATAAGTATGCATGTGTATAATTCACACATATGTGTACAGAAAGGAGATGGGTGTGGAGATTCCCAACCCTCACCCCTATCCCCTCTCACACACAGAAAGATGAGCAAGACCTGGGACCAGTAATTAGGGACCTAGAACCAGAAAAACCTCAAGAAAATACAAATAGCTAATTCAATGAGATGAGAAAACAAGAAGCCAGGATAGTTTCTGGCAAAATGAAGGAAAATATCAAGCAGAATTTCTAAAGATGAAAACTGTAATAGAAAAAGATGGAAAAAAATGCAATGTAATCATCAACAATAGAATTGATCAAGCAGCATATAAAGGGAAAGTTGTATACAGGGAGTTCCAACCTGGCTAGCTGCAGAATTCTCAGCATAGATGGACTAGGCCAGAGCAGAATCAATGTCTTATTTGAAGTACTAAATTAAAGAAGTCTACTAAAACCCAAATAAAACAGCAAAGGTTATCTTCAAGATGAACCAGGGCTGAGGCCATAGTTCACAAACCTACCATCCACAAGTTCCTTAGATGGATCCACACTCTGTTAAAAGAGAAAGGGACAGAGGGCGGGAAAGTAAAGGGATGATAAGGATTCCCCCCATACAAGCAAAAACTGAAGGATTTCATCACTACCAGATTTGTTCCCCAAGGAACGTTACAGGGGAAATACTCAAGCTCAAAGAGCAGGATGCTAATGAGTAGCACAGTAACACTCAGCATTATTAACTGAGAGAAATTTAAATTCAAAATCACAATCATATTGGGTGTGGTAGCGCACACCTTTAATCCCGGCACTTGGAAGGCAGAAGCAGGTGGATCTCTGCTGTTCTCTTTGTAAACTATTGCTGCCTTTTTAGCCATGGCTGTCCTAATCAGCAAGTCCACAGCTACCAGCAGCAGTTTGGCTGCAAAGGCCAAAGCCTGAGGGGATTCTGTTCCCTAAGGCGCCCACTCTTCCAAAGCTAAGGAAATTTATCTAAATCTCCATCCCTCTAAAGAACTCAAGATTCAAAGGCTGAAGTAGAATCTGCTCCTCAGAGAGGCTGAATAGCAAGTTCCTCACTTCTTCTTGCTTGCATCTCTCGGAAAAGCTCTCCTGTTTCTCATTGACCCCCAGTAAAAGCTCTTCTCCTCCTGGCTCCTCCCTCCTACTTCCTGTCAGCTAGTTGCTGACTCAAATCTCCTGATCGCAGGGAGTTTTATTTAACCAAACAAACGTAATCCATCTTTGCTTCATTAACCAAATGTTCCAGAGCATAAACCAAAGTAACACACCTTAAAATAGTATAATAGATCTCTGTTATGAGTTCAAGTCCAGTCTGGTCTACACGACAAGTTCCCTATCAGCCAGGCTACATGGTGAGACCCTGTCTTTAAAAATATATCACAATCACATTATCCTCTTCTGTTAGAATGTCTGTTATTAAGCAGAAAAAGATGTGTTGACAAATGTGTATAGAAAAGAAACCCCTTCGTATGTTGGTTAATAAATGTAAACTTGTGAATGAGCTTCAGAAAACAATACAGACATCCCTCAAGACATTAACGTTACAGCCACCATACAATCTTTCATTCCCACTATAGGAAATGTTGCTAAGAAAAATGTGATTATCATGTTGACAGGATTTTATTATATCACAACTCACAGGAGCCAGGCTATGAAATAAATTTCAGTATGCACCAACAAGTGAGCAAATTAAAACAAAAATGTGATACATATGAATATGTATGTATAATGGGATACTATATAGCCATTAAAAAGAAATGAGAAAGTAAGTTTTAAAAGTAACTGAAATACACAACAGTATACTATTTGGCTATTTAAAAGAAGGGAAATACATCGTTTGGGATAATATGAATGAAGCTGGAGGACTCTGTGTTAAGTGATGCTGCCTGGTCTCACTCACACACAGAATCTAAGAGAGACTCTCATAGAACTTGTCAAATGTAGGAGATCTGCCATAATACATGAGGACAATAGTTAATGATACATTGTTTTCTTGATGAGCTGCTAAGAGATCTGAACCAAAAAAAATGAGGACCAGGGATGCCTGGGAACACGGCAGCAGTGGAGCAGTTGTCTAGTACAAGGAAGACACCCTATTCCATCCTCTGGACTATGGAGAGGGTGATGCACTTGCTAATTTGCTAGATATAATCATTCTACAATTCTGTGCACTTCAAAACATCTTACCGCTTGAGACAAATACATGTAATTTTGTCAGTCACAGATAATAATTAAACAGAAATACATACAATAATCGTGAGATGTGAGCTTCTGTTGCAAACTGCAGTTTTGGGAAAGAGCTTGCCACTAAATGTCTGCAACATTTTGAAGAGTTAACCAAACAGTATATGCCCTAAAAAAATTCCAATCTTCAGAAAAAAATTAAAATAAGATATTTCCTATGGATATGGCAATAGAGTCATCCGTAAGCAAAGAACTGTGGTGTTTTGCTTGGCTTCCCCTCCAGCTCCAATTCTTCCTTCCATCTTTTCTTGGCTGAGACAGAAGTCTGAGTGAGCCAGCCATGGAGTTTTGCTGACAATGGAAGTTACCAGTTGGCAGAGCGGTATATTTCCTGAAAAAGATCTTTGCTGGGCCCTGGTCTCATGGATAAAAGAAATCTGAGGAGAATCATGGTCCTGGGAACAATCCAAACCTACACAATGCAGAGCTTCTTGGCCTTCTGATTACAGTAGAGACAAGTTCAAGGTGTTACATCTCAGACCATTCATTAGTTCAGCTTCACTGGGATTTTGGCAGGATATCACTGGCTCAGACTGAAAAGATTTTATTTGTCTATAAAAATAACTAGAGATAAACTAAAGTCTTTACAATTCTTCACTTCTGTGGGAGGATTGTGAGTGCATACTTGTTGGAACAGGGGAGATGGGTTCCAAGCACTGTCCCCATTCCTGAGCAGGAGCTGTGTAGTCATGCCTCATTCCTGCACGAATCACTATACTTGTCTCATGGTTTGTGACTTTTCACCTTCGCCCCAACTTTCCTAATTTCCCCTACCCCAGAATCCCCTGTGCATCTCCCAATAAAGCAATTCGTGAGTCTTTACTGACAATCTTACACTTTTCTTAAGGCCTCTCAGGACATGCCATGGCCCTACCCCACTGGAGCATTTTCCTTCTGTGATGTGCGGCTTAGTACATGGCATGCTGACAGAAGGTAATTCCAGGAGAGGGAGAACACTACATACCAGATTTATCACCGAATTCAGGTCTCTTTCTACCTACCCTACACCTTTAGCAGAGGGTGAAATGCAAGGTCTCATGCAGGCTAGGCAAGTGCTCTGTCACTGAGCTATAGCCCCAGTCATGTCTTTCAAAGTTTTAGTGTAGTAGGAGGTTTCTGGCCCAGACTTTTGGGCCTAGCCTCAAGGTTTAGGCCCACAGACCCGCAGTCCTGCAGTCCCACAGATGCTTGCAATAATTTTAGGCTGATTGGCCTAAGGCCCAGGCATATAACTTGCTACCTCTTTACTCTTAAACTAACCCATGTCTCTTATCTTGTTCAGCCATGGGGCTCGGTACCTTTCTTTAGAGCAGCATGGTTGTCCTCTGCTTCTTCCAGCTTCTCTCTGGCATTCTGCTCTGTGCTTCCTGTTCTAGAGTTCTCTTAGTCTGGTAGCCCCGCCCACACTTCCTACCTGCCTTTGGCCAATCAGCGCTTTTTATTAAACCAGTGGGTGGGACAATTATTTACAATGTAACAACATAATTTCCCACATTTTTGTTTGCGGGGGGTCTTGTTAAATTGCCTAGGTTAGCCTTGAACTCACTATACACTCTAGACTAGCTTTGATCTTACAGTTTCATCCCAGCCTGCTGTGCACCTGGGTTCTCAGATACATATTACCACACTAGGCTTTTATCCTGACAGCTTGTGTGCTCAATATTTGGTAATAAGTAAATTTTGAGTGTGGATCCAGCTCTCAGGGATATAAAGCATTAAGTGTAATGCATTTAGTTCATAGACCAGGCTATAATGAGAGCTTCAAAAATGTTAATTTGTTGCCATTTTGAGCCTTGCAGACAGTATAGGAATCACATGACATCCTTAATTTTTAAATAAGGAAATATACTCAGACATGTTCCTGGTAACAAAAAGAAGTCAAACTTCAATTGGAGCTTTGGAATAGCTTTTTCTAGGTGGGAGTTCACCTGGCAGCTGGAGGAACCTGGGATTCCTGCAGCCTCTACTACACTGAGAGAATGCTTCCTAAATCCATCTGTCTGGGTCAGAATCAGATAGGAATGCAACATGGTTTCTTTATTGGGCATCAAAGGCTGCCTCTCAGCTGACATTCCATCTGCTTTTCATCAAGATAGAGCAACAGCTGGCACAGCAGTGACTCAAATAAAGGAGTCTATTTTGCTTGGGTTCCCATGCATCAGTGAAGCCATTTCATCAAGTTCTGATCAATGAGATCCAATAACAGCAATACAGAATGTCTCAAAGACAGAAGGTTTGCCACCAGCTATGCTGGCTCATCCCTGTAATCCCAGCATGTGAGAAACTGAGGCAAGAGGATCACTGTGAGCTTGAGGCTAGCCTAAGCAACATAGTAAGTTTTGGGCCAGCCTGGGCTACAGAATAAGAACCTGTCTCAAAACAAAATAAAATATTACAAACAAAAAGAAAGCTAACTCCCATGGAAGAGACAGCCTTTTGTCACAGAGGGAACACTTGATGATGGTGTCCCAGAAGCCATTTTGGAAAAGGAAGAGAAGGGAATGTTGGGAAACATGTGCAGAAGATGATAGAGCAGCATTATGGATCACCCCAGATGATTGCAGAACCTGAGCAGCCTTTTTCGGGACTTCTGAATAGAGGATAAGCACACTCCTCTAACATATGTGGGGATTCAATAAAAGCTTCAGAAGTTTCAAAGATATCAGAGGGAATCTACCCATAGTCTATGTGGGGAATTTAATAAAAGCTCCAGAAGTCCTGGAGCTCTAACCAGAGTCAGTCTAGGAGAATCAGAGTGGTGATTCACAGCAAAGGGAGTATCCTGTGAATGGTGACCTACGCCCTTAATCCCAGATGAGTCAAGGTCTTTTTAGATTATAGAAGGAATTCCAGGCTCCCAAGCAGGCAGTGGTGGGGCCATGCCTTAATTTACCAAGAGAGTATTTAAAGCGGAGATAGAAAGCCAAGGAGAGGAAGCCAAAAGAAGCCAGGCTGAGGAAGCTGAAAGACAGCTGGGTAAGATCTGACTGTGGTGTTTATTCTCTCTAATATCTCCGACTTTCTCAGAGATCTATCCCCGAGTCTCATTTATTTGTGCAACAAATGTATTCAAGCTCCGTTATCTTTTATTGCAGCCAAATATAAATTTTACTGATATGGCCATTTACTAAACAATAGGAAAAGCAGTGGTGGGGCCTTTGATTACTGTTACATCCTCCAAGTGGGAACTTGACATAAACCTGTACTTTCTGAGACACATTCTAAAGCAAACCTTTGAGATTCTGAATTGTAACTATTCCAACAGGTCCGTGTGACTGCATCTGTGTGAAAGCGTGCCCTTTAGAAACTCATCAGAGTTAGATTTATAGGATAATCTGGGGCCATGCTGTTCTGCGGCAACCCTTTAATCAGCAGTGCTTTAAGAGAAGATTCTATGCCAAAAAGGAATAGTGAATTTCAAAGCATTGTCTTCATTTGTAAGTAATGGAATATAAAATTTTATGCAAGACATTGCCTCACTTATGAATGCTCCACCCTTTTGCTTTGTAAACATAAGAACCAAGGGTTTTTTTGTTGTAAGGAGCTAGATATCTTTTCCTCCTAAGCCACAAATCTGCAGAGAAGGATATGCAGCTCTGAGAGTTCAAGTCACGGAGGTAGTACTTCCCCTATTATGTGGGCTCACAAAGCATTAAAGACCATGTGAGCCATTAGCCTCCTGCATCTTCTGAGTGTGTCAGTGGGAAAATTAAGCCAGGTCTGCCTTAATGGAACAGGCTAAGTAACTACCTCATCCTTTCTCTGCTTTGTAATGTCTTTTAAAAAATGAGAGCATGTTAACAAACTTGGAACCTGCCCTAAGGTTTTGGGTGAGATGGTCCAAATGCTCACTCACTCACATAAGCACTCACACAATCAAGCTGATAATATGTTATAGCTCCCTCTACTATAGGACTGCTGAAGGAAACACACCAAAGTTACTATGTAGCCTTGGGGCAAGGTAAATAGTACTCACTGAGGATACCCACTTAAACATCATCCCTTAACCCAGAGTTTCCCACAAGTACTAGAAATCGAGGTTCTGTTACAGTATCTCTATCTTCACTGGCTTTCTGTGCCCTGAGTGTAACTGATGCCGCAGATTGTCAGGACAGGTAGAGTAAGGGAAGGTGGAGCCGCATATAAGTTAGCTTCTCTGTGGGTCTTTCGTCTTCTCTTACTATCAAGAACCATTTTCAAATGCTGACCTCACTCCTTACACTATGACCAGTTCATCTGAGTGTGTGTGATACTCAGTCATTTGAATGAGTCAGTCTAAAAAGCGACCGTCACAATGGAGCCATCAACACTGTGTGTTGTCTTCTGCCCAACTCTGAGAGTCCTTTTCTCAAAATGCAGGATTGATCAGGAAAACACAACCTGCCTCACCTCTCACATTCTGGGCTTTCTTCTTCACCCCACACGTCTCTCCTTCCTGTCACTCTCTCAATTCTTAGCTCTCTGAAGCCCACGTTCCAGGCCTCTCGGTGGCAGAGTCCTCTGAGCTTGCTCTGCCCATATTGGACAGTAAATTCACCCTAGCTTCAGGACACACTACTGCGCATGCTCTCCTACCTTCCCGGCCCATTTTTCAAATAAAGCAGCTAAACTTTGCCTATCATGTTACTACCGCCCACCACAACAACTCAGAACCAGTGAAGCTGAAGGGAACATGGCGCCAGGGAGCAGATGCTTATCCAGGCCCTCCTTCTTCCTGTTCTTCCTCATGCAGAAGCTGTCTTAAAGAGCACTATATCTCAAATTGTGTTTGAGAGAGGTCATGAAAAATTCAACAACAGTAAAAGTTTTCAGAACACATAATGATAAAAAATGAATGAATCTAGGCTGTATCTGGAAGCACTCACCTATGTGGTACTGAGTGACATCAATGCAGTCTTGGTTCTGAACCCACAGTATGCGCATTTGCAATTGCATAAGCCATCAAGCCAAGCAATGCCTATGTACACTTCTAGAAACACCTGGACTCGGGCTCAAGACAATGTGTTTTGAGAATTGCAAGGCTTTTGCTACACATACAGCGCTTGATGTCCTTAGAGGAACATGGTAGCTTAATTGCAGATAACAAAGCCTGTTTCTACTTTCCCATCACCACATCTCAGCATGTTAGAAGCAAGTTAGTATATGCCTGACTTGTGCCGTGTCAGAATTAAAAATTGTTGCTTAAATTTTTGACTTGAATTTCACTTAAAAAAAATCATTAAATGAATTTTGCTTTAGAATGATTTCTAATAATTTCTGAAATTTCCCTAAATGTACTTCTGATTATTTATACTACTCACTTGTGTACATTATGGTGTGATTATAAAATTAAAACATCAGTCAACTCTGAAAAAAAACATTACTGACCCACTGCACCCTAATATATCAAATATTAAACTAAGAGTTAATTCTCTATGCAAAAAATAAACAACCGTGTCTACCTCATTAAAAAATAAACTTTCTTTCATTATTATTAAATGGTAAAATTATATGTACACCAAATAATTTGTTTACAATAAAATTCTTTCTGATTTATTATCAGTAAATGTTTTGACTTGTTTGCCTATTTCATATACCTAGATATCCAGATTCACAGAAATATTTCTTGGGGAAACATGGCAAAGTTTAAGGAGCCCTGATCTAAACTGTGGATCAACTGTTCACTTGTGACAAACCAGGACTCCTGGCATTGTGTGTCACCCAGTCTATAGCATGTGGCATGTGTCACAGACTGACTGTGTACTCTGGATCCAGATTGTCTTTCAAAGGTACCCACAGTTAAGGCTTGGCTCTAGCACGGTGCTATCAGGTGTCATGTAACCTTTAAGGGATGGAGACTGGTAGATTCTCTTTAGATAAATGAGCATACACCCTAGGATCAGATGGTGAGAAACCATGTTCTTTCTCTTGCTTGCTTTCCAGCCATGACCTAGCAGGTTTTGTCTACCATGTGCCAGTTTCAAACCAACGAGGATAACCAATCATGAACTGAAACTTCTGACCCCATAATGCAAAACAAACCTCCAAAACTGTAAGCCAAAACAAGCCTTTGAAATGGTGAACAAAATTAACCTTTCCTCTATGAGCTCAGTTATAATACCTGAAAGCTGACTTAGAGAGTTGAATTGTACGCTAATGACTATAGTTATTGTTCTAATGCAATTTTATTGTGGGTTCTAAAACCTGGATTTTAATATGAATGTTCCAGGTCACAAAATATTCTGCTTTAATCATTTTTTTTTGTTTAAAACTATTTCAACATGTAGGGAGATTACTCTTAGCTTGCAGATTATGAGTAAATAGGGTTGGATGGCCCATAGTCTACAGCTTACCAACCCTGACAGACATACATAAATACATTGTTTTCTGTCTCTGAAATACATGGGAGGCAGTTGCCTACATCATTACTACCTTTAATACACATATTATCATCAAACAATACAACAGCCTCAGAAACTAGCTCAAGATAATTTCAGAGCAAAGGGGGGACACACAGAAAATAATGCCATGATCATTTTATTTGGTGAAGAATGGTTGCTGCACATCAAATCTCCCTCATGGTGTGGAAATGCCTTTCTGTATGCTGTGAATCTCAATCTTTAAATAAACGAGCTGTTTTTGCCCTTGATAGGCACCATAGAAAAAGTAGGCAGAGGAATCAGAATAGGTAGGAAAGGAAGGGCGGAGTCAGAGGCAAATCGAGCAAGCTGCCCAAGGAGCAACATCTAAGGAACACAGGTGAGCCATGGGCCATGTGGCAGACAGATTAATAGAAATGGGTTGATTTAAGATGTAAGAGCTAGCTAGCAAGGTGCCTGAGCCATAGGCCAAACAGCATAAAGTTAATATAAGCGTCTGAGTCATTTCTGGGGGCCTGAGCAGCAGCGGTGGGCAGCTAAGGGGTCTGGGGCTGCAGGGTCTGGGCCTCTGGCTGCCTGGGACCAAGAAACCCCTTAACACCCTCATATAAATTTCTCACAGATATTCATCTTGAGAATTCCTAACCACAAAATTGAGGCACATGTCAGTCATGGCAACCACTGGCTTGCTTCTTTAAGTGCTAATAATCCCAGTAGCATCCCTTATTTTTCTCTGTGGTATTACTTTATTTGATTTTGACATGTCAAAATCTTTATGAGCTTAAATATATCTCCTTATTCATATCTTCTTCAAAGTAATCAAGTCTTGCTTAGGCAGCGCTCAGAGTTCTTCAGGAAAATGTCCAGCAGGAAGTGAGCAGACCATTGGTATTTGTTAGAAATACTGCCCAAGGCCTTCAAATACCCCATGTATAATGGCACCAAGGGCATCTATTCTCTTGGAGTAAATATAGCTGAAAACTTCAATGGCTCTTTTAGGACCCTTTATAAATCATAAATTAGGGATGAAAATCACACATATGCCAATTTTCTCCTTTTGTGGGAACTATAAAGATGAAGAGGAGGCAAAAATAAATAAACAGGGACCCTTCTGTAGAGGTCCACATCCAAGTTAAGTGGCTCAATTCTATGTGTCAGCTTCACAGAAAGCATTACTCAAGTTAATGCCCCAGCAAGATTACAAGTTAGACCATTGCCCAAGCATTTAAAGACCACGTGAAATTGCTGATATTAAATCTATGGCTGGTGAGTGTCCAGGGAGGAAGGATTGTCGGTATTAAGTTATAGCACCATGGCTGTGGGGTCAGATATTACAGATAAGTGATCTTAAGAGTTGTCTATCTCTGGATGGGGTCCATGTGAGCTGCCTTCTTCTATATTGACATTTGAGGCTATGACTCAGGAGTCAGAGACAAAGGCTTAGCCTAAGAATTTCTCATATATGACTAAGAGAGCAAACCCTCATCTTACAAAGCCTTCCCAGGGAGTCCGACACTTATACCAGAGTAATTAAAGCAACAGGACAGGTTGCCCATAAGAGCCATTCCAACCCCAAGATTTATTGGCTGATGTGGCTGTAGTTGAGAATTAAGACAAAGAGAATGAAACTAATTCTGGAGAAGCTTGAGGTAACTAATTTCCTAACCCATTTTCTAGCCTTGATGTAGAACATCAGGGTAGAACATTGAATCCCTGGAGAAACTGAACCAGGCACCACTTGTGAAATTCAGCTACCAGCTTCCACAGGCTTGCCATCTATTTACAGAGAGATGTGGTGTCAAACCACCATCCCAAGCATCCCCTCCACATCTGTGAGATTTAGGGAAAAAGGGGGAACTCGGTGGGGGCTGGTACACTCAGACAGTTTTTCTGCTTGCATTTTTCTTTCACAGCACAGATCCCTCAACTGTCTTAAAGGGACGATCTTCCCCATCTCAAAAGAGCCCTCATTGCTCATTACCAGCAATGAAGATGATCTGTAAGCCCAGCCAGACAAAGCAGGTGCTTAATATAACAGACCACCAAGTAATGGAGGCATGTGAGGATAAACTGCAGGATCCACTAGCGGCAAAGCAGCATCCTGCCCTCCTCCCTCGCCTTTGCATCATTTCACAGCTCTGCTGAATTTTGTTCTCCCAAACCATTCAGATCTTACTCTGCTTCTTTCCATTATCCCCAAGCCCTTCTCACTCGCCTGGCTTTTATTTCTACCCGATGACTGGTTTCCACTTTGCCATGAGAGAAATTTACAAGGGCTCTAGAAACATAATTTACTTACATGGATAGATGAGAGGTAAGACACTATATTACTAAAATCCCAAAGTACTTCCTAAAAGTCAATGTCCATTCTTCACTGGAGAAGAAAAGCATTAGTTGGACATAGGGGCATGTGCCTACAGTGCTTGGGCTTAGAAAGGAGGAATTATTAAGGTCAGGAACTGGAGACCATTTTAGTAATCTTACACTAGAAGGGGCTTTCTTCAAGTACTTGGATATATCACCATGTAATGGCAAAATGTCAGAAGTGATCTCATAAGGATATCTCTGTGGCAGCCCCACCATCTAATGCCCTGTGGGCCCTGGCCATCCCTCTAAGCCAAGTCCCCCAAACAAGGCAAAACCAGAATTTTCCACAGCTATAATAATGCCCTTGAAACTGTTTTGTAAATCATTTAATAAAGGATCCCAGCCAAGTAGAGATACATATCATCTATTTCAATAGATGATAAATATTATAATATGATCTTGCAAAAAGAGAAAAAAATAGAGAGTAATTTTCTGGCTTAAAAATACAGTTAGAGTTCTTTTCAGAATAAAAATATGTAAAACTTTAATGAAGGTTACGTTTCTTTTTATTTCCAGCCTGGAATCAAAAAGATGTGCAATGGAGAAAAGGTGGTGAGAACTGATTACACTGACTTCACCTGTGGTCAGGCAAAGGGAACCATAAATAAATAAAGATAAAATTATGTAGGGTGTTGTATCTATTGTTCCATTTGGAGTTTTGGAAGAAATTCAATTTATATGTGACCTCCATTCCATAATGAGATCAAAGTATATTAAATAAATATATATCAAATACAATTTTAGATACATGCAGAGAGAAGCATTTTTAAGATTAAATTACATGAAAACATAAAAATAATACATTTAATGGACTACCACATAAATTTTTAAGATATGCACACACTGTATAATGTTTAAATCATACGAAAACACAAACAACCCAAAATAGCCAAAGAAATCTTGAAAAAAAAGAAAAGAAGAAAGGTTGTGCTACCTGACCGCAAAGGCAGAGTGATTAAATGGCATAACAATGGCACAAGGAGGTACACAGACCAGAGAGAGGGAACTGAGTACCTCAAAATAACTCCGCTCATGTGTAATCAGCCGATTTCCAATGGAAGTACTAAGGACACATTGGAGAAAGGTCAGTCTCATCAAGAAGTGGAGAAGGGGAAGGAAGCCACATGAAGAAGAAGGAAGTTAGATTCCTGTTTCTCATCAGCCTCAGACTGAAGCATCGATACTTAGCCTGCAGAAGACATCACCTTATCAGGTGAGGCAAAAGGATAAGATTGAAGAGTTATTATCTAGAGCCTGGGAAAACCATCAAGCCAGGGCACCAGGCAGAGGCTGGAGCCATGGTTCATGGTGGTAGGATGAAGCCCATGAATAATGGTTAGTGTCCATTCCTCTTAGTCAGGAACACATGAAAAAGGTGTAGTTTGTCGAGGAAAGGTATATGTACTCAGCTAAAAATGCAGACAGGTTGGGTACAGACAAGGTCTAGGGGATGTTTAGATTGTAACAACCCCATAAGCAGGTTGAAGGTATGGACTCCAGATGAGTTGTCTGCATTTAAAAAGCACACTCAAATGTGAGTTGCTTACCTCTCCATGTATTCTTCCCAGCCTCAGGATGTCAAAGTAATACAGGAAAGAATATATATGGCTGGCATATACAGCATTCCATCTCATTGAGATATTTATTGGCCAATAAATTAGGAACCAACAATTGTAAACTTTGCTTTGCTTTGAAAGCCCAGCTTCTGCAAGCAAAGGAGAAGCCTTAAAATGAAGCATCTAAACTACCTACAGCCTGAGGTGAGAGCCAGAGTCCCAGGCTGTAGAAGCTCAGCTGGCAAGAGTCCCTGAAGGATTTTAGTGGGAACACCCCCAACCTACACCCCCACGCCATGATATGTTCAAATAGTTGTTCCCCAGCTGATGGTGCTGCATTGAGTGACTGTGGGACCTTTCAGACATGGAGCTGAACTGGTCTAGTAAAGGCCATGGGAACAGGGATAGGATGTTACAGTTTGGTCCCCTGTTCCACACCAACCTCTCTGCTTGGTGATCTACTCATGTCACACTGAAAGCTCCTGTTATGGCAGGTGATCCCCAGCCGTGGAAACATAAGTTCAAAATAATCTTTCCTCCCTCCATGAAGCTGCTTCTTGTCTGTTATCTGACTCAGTAATAAGATGAGCTTCTTTCCTTGTCCATTTTGGCTTTCCACTTTAGGTCCCTGGAATTGCACTTTGAATGAGGGGGTACTCGTCTGTTCTTAAGTGGAAATGACTTCATCAGCCAGCCGAGTAGGTGGCTACCACACAAAGGGTCACAAAAGCTTTCAGTTGGCTCCCCAGCCCCATATCTGTCTTTGCAACTCTTTAATTTACAACTCTGCAATTGTTCCAGTTACAACACAGTACCGTCAAAGTTGAAGATAATGCACACAATGTAAGGTTGAACTAGTTTATTAGAAAACAATGCAAGCAGCTATGGACTGGGGTCAAGGTAGGCCGGTGGGTAGACAGCTCTAACACCCAGCCATGTCACTGATGACTGACTTGAGCTCTATCTGAAGTCAGAGCCATAATTCAGTTGGACCACACTGTGGGTAAGGTTCAGGGCATACTGCCCCCAAGTATGACATCCTGTCATTTGAGAAAACAGCAGAAGCAAGATGGTGTCTCTGACCTCCTCTCTCTCTTCTCCCTCTAAAGACCCTCATGTGACAGGTGTCATGTCCTGTGCCCATAAAGGGGGCAGGAAAACACAGAGACACTGAGAGAAATCTGAGCACACAAACCTTGTATTTTTCTCCTTCTAGTCAATTGGTATGAAAGCATATCCCCTTCTGCCCACAATCCATCAAGCATAGGCATAAGGTATCATTCCCCACATTTCTCGGGGCCTTTATTTCTGAAGCTGCCTCCACATCACATAAAACCTACCTTCACATACTTGTGGGCTTTTCTCCTGCCGATGAATTTTGTTGGTTTTATTTTCAGGCCCACCAGGACCCGGGATTTGATTGGAGTTTTTCTTTACTGTACCCTGTTGTCATAAAGAATAATAAAGCTGCCTGAGATGGACATTGTGGGATGAGATTTGCAATGTACGTAAATATTTGAAATACAATTTTAAAACACTTAATACATAAGATGAGAATGAAAAGGATGATGGGTCTTACAATCAAATAACAACAAATCCTTATGTAAAATTAAGAAAACTCGGAGAAATAAGAAATTCTGCCCCTTCTCTGCCTTCTCCTCTCTTCCTTTTATGTTTGCATGTATGTCTGTTTGTATGAGTGTGCATGTATGTGTGTCTATAACGTGTAAACACATGCGTGTGTCTTTGTGTACATGTGGCATATGTATGTGTGTGCATTGTGTGTACATGTGTGTATATGTGCGCATGTTCATGTTTATTTGCTTTCGATAGAGGTTATTTTCACAGAAGAGGCATCATGAACTAGACAAACAATGTATTTCCTGGGAACCACAAATTATTTTTTCCAATTTCACTTGCTTCCTTTATGAGGTTCTTGGCTGTGGGTCTCTCATGTACTTTTCCAATTATCTTCTGTTCTCAAACACCCTCTGAAAGGATGCCCAGTACAAGTTGATTTGGGGGCAGTATACATCCTCTCCTCCTGTCATCAGCCTGAAAGATGGATTGATTTTCTCTTGAGATGACCACAAGCTCTGCTGTGGTTAACAAGTGAACCACACACTCCACTCCATGTCACCTACAGTCTCCTGGGCCCATATCCCTGTCATTATTCTTCTCCCCTGGTCCTGCCTACATCTAACAGAGATTAAGAGGTGAACAGAATGTGGTGTCCTTCAGGAAGACATGTAAGGTCCCCAAGCCTCCCTCAGTCTCCTCATCTCCAAGTTGCAAGGTCACCAAAATTTCTAGGTCAATAACAGAATTAAGTAAAATTCTATGAAGTTCAGTGACTTATAATTTCTCTAGTAAATAATATAAAACTAAGTAAACAGTTATAATGACTAAGTAACCATCTTGTTACTACTAATACTTGGTCAATATTTCAGTCTTGTAAGGGAGAGAGATTTTCTAATAGTAGACCAAAGGCAGAAACTATAAAACCAAGATTTATATATTTAATTATAAAAAGTTAAAATTTTCTCTAAAGCAAAAAACACCCAAAAAAACCTATTAATATGCAAGTAGAGAAAAATCTTTTGGCATATACAAAACATAAATTGGCAAGGCATATAAACAGGAAATTTACTACAACCCAATGAAAGGACCAAAATCTGATTAAAAAAAAAAAAAAAAAAGATGGTTAAGTTTTTCACATCAATTTAGCAGACATTTAAAGATAGAACTGAAGGTCATTCAGCCTACTTTTAATAGGCTATATTTATGCTTTTGGCAATCACTTCCAAGTGTAGTTTTTTTGTTTTTGATTTTTTTTTTATAGCTATTCAGTGTGACTAGTACCCAGGGCCACTCATTTAGCATCTACATTAGCACATATTCTTCAACATCTGGTGAATGAGTGTCACCACTCAGAGTACAATCATTCAATAAGAACACCAGAAATCTTGAGACTATATTTGAAAGAAATTTTATAGATTTTTTTTCAAATCCAACAGCAATTCCAAAAAAAACCAAAAAAAAAAAAAAAAACCCAAAAAAACAAACAAACAAACAAAAAAATCAAACATGCCCATGATCTTGCCAATAGTGAATTGTGGCTATAAAAGAATCTTTTCTACATTATTGATACTATTTTTAAGTTTTTAAAATTAGGCTTGTTAGAGGAAAATTTTATCTCTGCTGAAAACTTTTTCTACAAAGAAGTGACCAGTGAATCTGACTAAAAACAAGAAAAAGATGTTTGGGGCACGGCGATTCTGAGTCATGTGAGGTGACTGAATGCTTGAGTACTAGTTCAGGAAAATAAGGGCACTGTTTGGCAAAGCTACCACCTCTCTTTTGCTGAGCCTGATTCATTCTGCCACCCATATTTGGGGAAGGGCATTTGGACTGTGGTGACTGGCTACTGGTTCCTTGAAAGAGAAGCAAAGGGCTGAGACTCTTTGAGAATAACACCACCAAATCACAGAGAAAGATGGAGCTTGGAGACCAACAGGGGAGCAAAGCCTATATATAGGCAGGTGGGGAATGGGTTGATTTGGCCTGTTACCTTGGCAATGATCTCTGAGGACCCCAGAAGTGAATGATACTGGTCAGCTAGACACTGTGATATATTTAGCTGTTGGAAACAGTTTCCCTAAATAACAGAAACTCATCCTTAATTTCCACTGAGCCTAATCTGAGTCTGTTAGGTCAATAGGAAGCATGGCACTTTGTTATTGGCATGAGATACTGAAGACAGCCCATTTTCAAACTCAGATACATATGCTCTTCATTGCTCAGCCACCCAAAGACTGGAAGCAGTCCAAGCTTGAACTGAATAAGAAAATGGAAAGCTTGCCACACACAATTTATCTTGGACAATTGTTTGATCTGGTTATTTTCCACAGCCCAAAGAAAAGAACCTAGCCTCCTCCACACCACTGTAGCCAAATCAACAACACAAAATCATTAGGACAGCAGCCCTATTTCCTCTCCAGGTTAGCTAAGGATGCTCATTGTCCCATAATCTCAGGTGTCAGTGAATAGGAAGGGAGAATGGTTTTCCAAGAAGATTATATTTTAAAATAATCTCTCTCTGTAGGAAAATTTCAAAACTAGTACATGGAGTCCCATGTATTCTTCAGCTAGCTTCTTTTAGTTGCTACATGATAAAAAGCTATATACTAATTAGAGTTGCCACATAAAATATAAGATAGTCAGTTTAATTTGAATTTCACACAACAAATAATGTGAGTGTAAATGTATCTTAAAATTACTTGCTGCTTCTCTGAAGTTTAAGAGACAAGATACTTTGTATTCTTATTTGCTAAATTTGCCAAGCATAATTATTGTGTCAAAACCAGGAAGCGTTTGTGTTGGTAACAGATAAGAAAAGGGCAATAAAATTACAGACCATTCTTCATCTTTCACCATCCACACATGCATTCGTTCATATATGTATACACAGTTAGTTTTTTTTTTTAATTTCAAGAATAGAAAGCAAAAGGAGGGGCTGGGAGATAGTATAGTCTAAGTACAGTGTCTATCACACCAGCCAGAGAACCTTAGCTCAGCTTTCAAAATGCACATAAAAAAGCCAAGCACAGTGGCATATACTTGTAACCATAGAGCTTGGAAGTGAAAACAGGATCCCCCAGCTCTGGCCAGCCCAGACTAATCAGCAAGATTCAGGCCAAGTGAGAGACTTGATCTCCTGAATGAAGGCGGACAGCATCTGGAGAATGGCAGCGAAAGTTTCCTACAGCCTATAAACACTTATGTACATGCATGTATGTGCACACACATAAACCTACACGAACACATGCAGGCTCGTCCATGCACATACACAACTACATGCATACAAGGATATAGACAGATAGATGATAGGTAGGTAGGTAGGTAAGTAGGTAGGTGGGTGGGTGGGTGGGTAGGTAGATAGATAGATAGAAAGGCAGATAGATAGATAGAAAGGCAGATAGATAGATAGATAGATAGATAGATAGATAGATAGATAGATAGATAGATAGATAGATAGATAGATAGATAGATAGATAGATAGATAGAAAGAAAGGCAGATAGATAGATAGATAGATAGATAGATAGATAGATAGATAGATAGATAGATAGATAGATAGAAAGGCAGATAGATAGATAGATAGTTAGATAGTTAGATAGTTAGATAGATAGATAGATAGATAGATAGATAGATAGATAGATAGATAGATAGATAGATAGATAGAAAGGCAGATAGATAGATAGATAGTTAGATAGTTAGATAGATAGATAGATAGATAGATAGATAGATAGATAGATAGATAGATAGATAGATAGATAGATAGATAGATAGATAGATAGATAGATAAATGGCCTGGTTTTTCTAGCAAGGGGTGTTCTTATGCCATGTGCCTGGGCAGATGAACACTGTGAAGTACCACTGGCACTGGTGTTTGGAGTTAACTCACCTAGAGAACTCAGCTTTCTGCCTGACTGGTGAAGGTCTTTCACTTGAATTTTCTGCATTTTTCTTGTCCTCAGACTGTGATTTCCTGTGTCAATAGGCACCTTCATGCTTTATTACAACAGGAAAAGTTGAATTCTCTCTCTCTCTGGATCTATAATTTATATTCTGCAGCCTGTAATTCTCAATTCAATATTCAATCTCTCGGATGATTATCTTCATGAAGAATGTTGCTAAAAATAAGGAAAGAAAGCAATGTGCAGAAAACAAATCCACTTCACCTGTTTGAGCCAGGCTGACATAGCAGCTTTCAGTAAAAACCACTGGGCAGAGGTGGGTAGAGACTGGAGTAGCATCAGCCAGAACTTCCATGTGGAAATGGAACTACCCACTTGTTCTAGAGGTAACCCATCTCCTTGCATATTCCACCTGGTCATGACAACCAATCTCAACTCTTGGAAATGATGCTTCAAATACAGGGGTTGCCACTTGCTCTTGACTTTAAAAAGAGAATGTCACAGAGCATGTGGTCTACCCAAATGGCATGTAAGACACAAGAAAAATATTTGATCCTGACACTGCCTGTAGTTGAGCACTCAACCCCAGATGGCTTCAAACCAGCGAACTTTCTAGTATATCAAGTAAAGCAAGAAAAAAGAGCAATCTAATTTTTGCATTCCTTACAGTGCATTCTACCTTTTGCTTGAGACAACATCTCCCACTGGCCTGGATGTTCACCAAATAGGCAAGGTGAGCTGGCCAGGAAGCTTCATAATCTACATGTCTCTGCCTCCCCAGTGCTGTGATTACAAACACATACCACTGCTCCCAGAATGCTTTTTATGGGGACCTACACTCAAACCCTCACACTCACAAGGAATCCTTTACCAACTGAGCTATTTTTCCAGCCCTAATGCTTAAGCAAACTTGGCACCACAAGAGAACAAGTACAAATTCCTTGTTGGCCACAGAAGGATGAGGGTAGCTTTGATCCACTGGCTTCTCCTGCCTCTGCATCCTCTGTGCTGCCCAAGGTGTGTACTTCCCACCCCAATGGCAGAAAAACAAAGCAGATACATATCTCCTTTTGGTAAAAGAAAATGTGTAGTTGTTCCCAAATAGCAAGGGTAAGAAATACTCCCCATCTCTCCACAAGGCCAAAGTTGGGAATGTACAACCAGAGCGCTAAAGCAGGAGGTTTGGGATCCATGGTTCCTTCTACAATGTGTTGGCAATTATACCCACTGCTACTTTCTCCCAGCATTAACTAAGCTGAGGAATACACTTGTTTAAATATTACAACCTCAAAGGGTACCTCTGACAAGGAAAACATAAAGAGCTGAGAAAGAAGCAAATGATTAAAACATAGCATCAGTACCAAAGAGTCTCCTTGGCTCTAGCCAGCGGCCAGCATTCTGATCACCATTTCCCATTCTGTGAAATATTATATTAATATGGCAATTTACAATGACATCCCCATATCTGTCATATTCATAAGGTATCTTTGATAAAGTGCTAAGGGTTTGTTTACTTAGAAATTAACTACCCAGAGTTCTAAGCAAGAATGTAGATAAAGAATTAATTTATCTGCTCACCTTTCTCTGTGCTTATACAATGAATGAAATTTCTGTCCAAGGAAACTGGTATCATTACTAAGTCCTCATTCAATTTACCTCGAGGACAGATAGCACGTCAACTTTTAAGCTTATTTAGAATCAGCTTTGTCAGTAAAATACTCAGTGACTTTGTGTGTTTGAGCATTCACATGGGCATATGTGTGTATGCATGTGTGTATACATGTGTGCATGTATGTATGTGTGTGTACATGTGTGAATGGAGGTGAAAATGTGCTACCATGCACATGTGGGGTCCAGAGAGGACAACCTGGAGTGTCGGTTCTCATCTTCCATCTTGCTTGAGACAAGACCTGTCTTGCTCACTGCTCCGGCATACCTCAAGCAAGATGGTCCTAGAGTCCCTGTTGGTCCTCCTCTTTCTGCTTCCAACTTCTCTAGGAGGGGCTTCCTTGGATAACATGCACATGTAACTGGATCCAGACTGTTATTGTTATATGTGTTCTGGGGATCTTAACTCTGGTCTTTAGCAATAGATTTACCAGCGGAACCATCTTCCCATTCATTCAGCAATGTCTTCTTAACTCATTAGTGATTTTAATCCACCTAAGAGAGTTTAAAAGGACACAACGCTGAGTGTATAGGGAAGAGTAGAGCAGAGCTGGGAAGAGCTGAACAGTGAATAGAATCAAAACACGTTGTAGAAAATTTCTCAAAGAACTCACAAAAAATATCCCCACCTAATCCATTGTTACCTTAATATAGGCAGTTAATGAATAAACATTGAAAATCTTAAGAAATATGACATTTTTATCAGTATTCATTCACTCTCTAGAACTAGAGTCTCTGGAAAAGTCAACAAAGAACAAAGTGATCTGAACTCCACTCTAGGACCAGTGTCTGAACTGTGAGATGGAGATATATTGTTGCTTAATATCTCTGTCTGACTGGCTCTATATTCACAAACTAGGGCATTAATGGGGATTTAAAAATATATCTGCACGTGCTTTGGAACTTGTTTTTATTTTATCTAAAAGTAGATTTTTTTTTTCCTCCCATAATCTATCCTGTTGTGGTTTCCCCTGCGTCTACTCCTCCCAGTCTCTCCCATTTCCCTTCTCATCCAACTTTATCTTCTTTGTCTTTCATTAGAAGACAAACAAGCTTCTAAGGGATTATAATATATAGTATAATATAGCATAACATGATATACAAAACTAACACATACATATAGGACAAAGAGCCCAAGAAAAGACAAGAGAAACATACACAGATAGAGAGATCCAGTTTTTCCCAGACTCAGGAGTCACATAAACACACTAAACTGGAAGACATAATATATACCCAAATGACCTATAGGATAAAAAGAAAGAAAATATATAAATAAAAAATAAAAATAATATAACTCACTGTGGTTATACTGGTTACAGTCCCACCAGCATGGCTGAGTGTTCCCCTTACTCCACATCCTTGCCAGCAGGAGCTGGCACTTGTATTGATCTTGGCCATTCTGACAGGGAGGGGTGGGTAAGATGAAATCTCACAATAGTTTTAATTTGTATTTCTCTGATAGCCTAAGATGTTGAGCATTTAAGTATTTCTCAGCCATTTGAGTTTACTCTTTTGAGAATTCACTGTTTAGATTTGTGTCCCATTTTAATTGGGTTATTTGCTTTCTTGATATCTAGGGGGTTTTTAGTTCTTTATATATTTTGGATGTGCACCTTCTACCAGATGTGTACCTTGTAAAAAATTTTTTTCTTATTCTGTAACTTGTGTCAAGTTAACATTAAAAATTAACCAGTACACACACAAAGAGCAGACAGAAAGCTAGGGGGAAGTAAGTATATTTCAAGAATAAGCAATTCCTTAGCACCAAACCAATAAGGAAACGGTATGCTGGGAAGATTCCATGGGAAAGTCTGGATCCTATTTTTAGAATCAAGTTTGGATCACTACTTAACGCTACAAACTAAGAAATTCTTTAATTTGAAAATTAAAGTCATAACATTCAAAGGTAAAGCCATGAAGCTTGAAAAGAATAAAAGCCAGGAAATTTCTTATGAACTAGATGTAGGAAAATACTTCTTTAAGTAGAGCCAAGTAAAGCAAAGAAATATTATCAACAATAAGGATTTCTGATGAGCGAATGCTCCTAAAGAGTGTTCACAAACTCGGAGAAGTATTTTCAACACTTGAAACCCATGAGGGACTGGAGAGATGGCTCAGGAGCCAAGACCACTTCCTGCTCTTGTAGAGAAAAGGGATTGAGTTTCCCAAAGCCTTATCCGGAAGTTCACTAACACTTGTAACTCCAGTACCAGGGTATCCAATACTTTCTTCTACCCTCTCCAGGCATTTGCACACACATGCATATCCACAGCCACACACACACACACACACACACACACACACACACACACACACACACTGTAAAATAAAAAGCAGCATCCTGGGCTGGGAGTACAGTTCGGTAGCAAAACACTTGCTAGGCAAGGAATAAACAAAATGACCCAGAGCCTGCTTATCCCCTCAGGCACACTTCAGGTCATTTGCCTATTTGTTTTTCTTCACAATCCTCATCACATTCTGATATGCTCCATCTCCTTGTCTTGCTTCTCCTGGAATGTACATTATTCACCATTCTAGCCCCAGTAAAGCCTATAACATACGAGATTCAGCAAACATTATTGAATGAGTAAGTATACGACTGAATGAATCTAAATAGTTTTCTCTAGTGAGGTATAATGGCACATGTTCATGCTTATAATGTCCAAGCTATTTGGAAGGCTGAGGCACACACAGCCTCTGAGTTTGAGACTAGCCTAGGAAACATTTTAGCATTTATGGATATCTTATCCCCAACTATATATCTCACTGTATTTGACCTCTTATTAACCAAATAACTAGATGCTTATATCATAGCCCTGGTGATTTCTTGCTGCTTCCTTGTGATACTGCAGGGAATATGCTGCAAGTGTCTGCCCCTCCCTCATTCAGCTCCTGAAGGCTGTGTGGTTGTTGTGGAAACTAGGAAGTGTGTTTTTCAAATCTGAAGGCAAGTTGCTGACTCAGTTTATTTCCTATTTGTCTCCTATCCCTGGCATAAGCCCATTGTCAGTAATGAGACCATTAAAGGCTAAGAACTAAGGTCCATGGGTAAAACACTCTTTTTTTTCAGTTTTATTTTGTCTTTAAGAATTTGAATGACAGATGTCATTACTATTCCCCTTAGAAAAATAATTAAAAGGCAAAAGGCCAGATTCTACTCACTATGCATTCTTCCTCTTGTTGGAAAAAAAAATCTCTCACTTGAGAAAAACTTAAATGATAAGAAACTAACAAAATTGATTGCTCTATCAGTAAATGAATGTGCTTTCCAGGAATCTGAGACACAGATTTTGTTATTCAGTATCCTTGGGAGAAAATGCTTGCAGTGTGGCATGAAATAGTCTTACAATGCGTCATTAAAATGAAGGGGCCCAAAAGGAGTATTTACATGTTGACATGATGTGCAGGAGGCCAGGCAGCTAGATGGGGAGGGAAAAGTAGTGATTTTTTATTACTGATAATTCCCATTAAATCTGTGGTTTGTGGACATCTTTACTATAAGAGGCTTGAAAACTTTACCACAGACTATGAGAGCTACATTTAAAGACTTCATAAACTATCCACTCAAAAGAACAGAATTTTCAAGATGTTCTTAATCATCAGGAAAACGTGAATGGCCAAGTAACTAAAAACATTTATAAAGCCGATTAAGTTCATGTGTGTGTGTGTTACTCAATCATTGAAGTTCAGTGTTTTCTATAGCCCGTGAGCTTTTAATGAATACAGCGCGTGAGAAGAACAGTATTCAATTTTCAGTCATCTTTCCTGTGCATATTTCCTGACTTATCTTTGATTCCTACTCATAACTGGTCGTTCAATCTGTTCGTAGTGATCTGTTTTATCAAGTCCAAATGTCATAAATAAGGTGTGTTGTATTAAGTTTCTGGCTTGTTTGGCTTGTGGTCCAGACCCACAGACCCACAGACCCACAGTGCCACAGAAACACACAGATGCTTGTATTAATTACACTCTGCCTGCTGACTGACCTGGGGCTAACTCTTTACCCTTAATAACCCATGGTTCTTATCCTGTTCAGCCATACAGCTCAATACCTTTTCTCAGAGCAGCATAGTTGTCCTCTGCATCCGCTGGCTCCTCCACTGGTCTCTCTGGCATCCTCCACTGGTCTCTCTGGCATCTTTGCTTTGCTCTTCCTATTCCCAAGGTTTTCTTAGTCTGGTAGTCCTGCCCACACTTTCTGCCTGCCTCTGGCCTGCCTGCCTCTGGCCTGCCTGCCTCTGGCCTGCCTGCCTCTGGCCTGTCTGCCTCTGGCCTGTCTGCCTCTGGCCAATCAGCTTTTTCTTAAACCAGTAGGCAGGACAAATATTTACAATGTATCAGAACATACTCCCACAGCAGAGGTGTCTTCAGAATTTCCAATTACTGTTAGGTTCATAAAGGCAACGTGATTTGGAATGTGTGTGTATGTGTGTGTGTATACAATTTAAAGAAAATTCCCAGAGTTTTCATGAACCATTGAGTTCAGGATTATTAAAAAGCTTGCTGGGGGAGAATCTTAGAATAACTTTTAATGGGAATCTTTTAATGGAAAAAAACTCTTGGAATGTTAAAGTTAACTACTTCATTTTATTTATTAGTGAGTACGCGTGTGCACTTACATGTGTATAAGCATTAATATGTATGTGTGTGTGTGTGGAGGCCAGAAGTTGATACCAGCTGTCTTCCTAGATTATTTTCTCTCTTACTTTTTGAAACAAGGTTTCCCACTGAATCTACAGCTGCCCACTTGGCTAGACTGAGCCTGTGAGTCCCTGGGAGCCACCTGTCTCTGCCTTCCCAGTGCTGGGATTATGGGTGCACACCACCAGACACAGCTGTTTACAAGAGCACTGGGAGTCTCAGCTCAGCTATTCATGCCAGCACATCAAACAGCTACCTGTAAAGTCACTTTTCCTTATATGTAACAACAATTTAGAAAAAAAAAAAAAAGAGGCCATGGATTTGAGACAGATCAAGGCTTGGGTACATGGAAAGAGTTGGAGGGAGGATTGGGAATGGGGAAAATGATGTAATGACATTTTAATTTCAAAAGACTTAATTAATTAAAAATATACCAGGAGAAGTCAAGTTGTTTCCTGGTGTTGGTCAGCCAGTCACAATTGCACTGTAACTGGTACTGAGTTCTTTGAGATCCCACTTTGGTTTGTCATCCTCTCTCAAAGTCATGAACTGAAAATGTATCTGTCTCCCTGAGCCCTGCATACAGGCAGACATCAGCTCTCCAGCATTGGTGATGCGGTTGTTTTCTGGCCTCCTGTCCCCTCTGTGAGTGCTATTGCCTGGCTTCAGGCTCTTACTGTCTCCCTCTGGGACAGCAGGAACATCTGTCCAGCTGTTCTAGACTCTGCTCATGCCAGTCTGCTCACTATGAGGCAGAAAGAAAAGATAAAAACAAAAACAAAACTTCATCTGAGCCATAATTTGTAATAGGTTTTGGGCTCTTTGGCCTAGTCTTAAGGTCTGGATCTGCCCACTGTTGTTTAGGCCTTTAAAAATGACTTAGACATTTGTATTAATTATGTTTTGTCTGGCCTATAGCTCAGGCATATTGTTAGTTTAGTCCTTTTATCTTAATTTAACTTATTTTTATTAATCTCTCTTGCCAAATGGCCCATGACTTACCTGTGTTACTTTTACAAGTTGATTCTTGGGCATCTGGATGGGGTCTTTTGGACTCTGCCCTCCTTCCCCTATCTATGCTCTGATTTCCCCACCTACTTCTCAGATGCCCTGCCATAAGCCAAAAAAAATTTTTTATTAACGAATGATATTCACAGCATACAAAAAAAAAAAACCTCACATCAAAAACTCATGTCACTCTATGTCCTTCTGTAGAACTTCATATCCTCTCCTATTATTGCTGACACCAAGTCTTAGCTCTTAATCCTTATGTACAAGTTCTTAACAATTGTCTGAAATCCCAGTCTGTCCCATCTGCCTCTCCACCATCACATCACCTTCAAGAATTATCCTTTAGTCCCAGGAAATGATAAATGTCATTTCACTCACAAAGTTGCTGACATTGCTTACCCACCTGGCAATAATTATTTTTTAATTATTGAGAAATCTTTACTCATCCTTTATCAGCACTGCAAATGTCAATTCTTCCATGTTTTTTAAGTACTTTGACCCATGTAGTAATGTCTGCTGATTCCTAATCCTACTCTCCAGTGTAGATGATGGGGTCATGAAAACCTGTCTTGCACACCAAATCAGCGGAGGCCAGATAAACCCTCCCAGATCCTCATGTGGCTCATACTTCCCTTGTAAAGGAGAAGAGCACAATTCAGAGTTGGTTAGTCAGTATAAAAGGGCAAATTAGAACAGCAGTGGTTCTTGGGTTAACTAGTGTTGGGTTTTGCATTGTATTCTAAGTTTCCATTAAGCATCACTTTTTGAAGTACAATTCAGTAAGTAGTGGGGTGTTAATTAGCCATAGAGATAGCCCAAGGAGTGGGTTGCCATCTCCTCATTATCCATAAAACACTGTCCTTTGGGCAGTAAGTCATCAACCCCAAAACATCATTAGCTTCATCGTTTTAGCAAATAAGTTCTGGTTAATGGCTAAAAATTGGTTAAATAGGATGTTATCTGACAGCAGCCCTGGGAATGATAAGAAAATAATGGGGCTCTTCCTTAGGCAAAAAATAATTAGCAATAAAGGGTTGTTGAAGTTCAATTAGGCACTGATTTGCCAATACAGTGAGCAATACATCAGAATACAGAACATACAAGTCAGAATAGATCAAAAGTATAATGAAGACAGAGCCTAAACAGAAGGATACCCAGTAGCTTGTTCCTTTTTCTTCTGTTCAGTTCAACATCAAAGCATTTGTCAATCAAAATCTTACCTACCTGAAAGAGCAATTGTGAAAATATCTTTCTTTCTTAAGAGGTAAGCCATTTGAACTATAGAGAGATTGCAAATTCACAGGTTTATTATTGATTCTAGAAAACACTTTCTCAATGATATCTACCTTCATAAAGACTGGATCAGGAGGTATCCTAAAAAACTGAAAATTGCTAGGTAGTAAAGAAAAGAAACTACCTTTCATACATATACATTCCCAGTGAAGAGTCCCATGGTAGTCTCTAACTCACTTGATAGCCAAAGTTACCCTTGAACTTCTGATCTTCATACCTTCACATATTTACCTTCTAACTATTGGTGTCATGGACATGAGCCACAAAATCTGGCTTTCAACCAAGATTGTTAGTTTAATAAAGGTCACAAAGGACAATAGCTGTTGTAGATAGCTTATAGAAAAATATTAATATACAGAATTTATAAAAAAAAATCATAAGAAAATTATCTAGAAACCTAGTTTAAGAACAGGTAACTCGTATATGAAAACACTAAATTAATTATTACATTGAATTTTTCTGTCACTATAATAAAATAGCCAGCATGAGTTAGTTGTGAAGGAAAGTAAGATTTAGTTTAGCTCATGAGTCCTGGAAATGCAAGTTGGAGATCTGGTGACTCTATTGCCCTGGGCTATGGGTATAGTTGACACACTGTGTTGAGAATTCAGGTCCTGGCAAGTGCTCTCCTCTCAATCAAGGAAGGAGACAGAGGTAGGTGAGGAGCAAGAATAAGAGTAACAGGGAAAAAGAGAAACCAGGGTCTCACAAGAGCATGTCTTCAGTAACCCCTGGGCTTTCCAGCAGGCCACACCTCTGTGAGGTCCACAGCACCTACCTGCCAACACTGACCATCTAAATCCCATCTCTGAGGAACAGCCAAGGGAGTCCGTGTTAAAATGCGAAGCTGCAGTTTCATGCCCCTTAGACTAATGAAGTCATAAGCCTCACAAGGTTCTGATAATAACAACTCCGCTAACGGGACCTATAAATCGAGAAGGGCATGTGCAGTTTCTGAAAAAGAGTCTCCTCTCTGTGATCCATCTCCAACTGGGGAAGGCTGGGGAGTGAACATTCATTGCAAGATCATTCATATGAAAAGATAATGACCTCTGGACTAGCCAATAATTTATTTACTTGCCTGATAAATTTACAAACCAAGATTCTCATTGAGTTTTTCTCAAAGGAAGAAAAGGAAAAGAATCACAGAGGCTGAACTATGATTAGCCCTTCTGCACTGGATAGGACACAATGATTACATATCCTACACATATTCACATATCTGTTTAAAGAAGTTCATGTTTTCAAAGAAAAACATCACTCTATGTCTGAAACCAAGATAGACCTGTTGTTCTTTAAGCAAGGGAGCAAGTGTGGCTGGGTACCTTATTAAACAAAGCCAGCCGCTCATCTCATGCAAAATGTCTTTGGGAAAAGGTGCCTGTTCAATGCCAGCATAGTGCAGAGGCAGGATGGCATTCTTCTAGGAAGCATATATTCTTATAGAGAAGAATTAGGTTGATATCAGCTTTAGAAATACATTACTTGGAATGAGCCTGATCAGACTGGCTGCATTCCAAGGATGACATTGTCACTGACTGGCAGCTACCAGGGGGTCATTTACTGAAATGAATTGCCATTGATTTAGTAGAAGGATGTAAAAGCAATTCTGATGTTTGCTTGTGTCAGCTACATACCTATCGTTTTTTCATTGAGCAGATTTAAACCTGTTCTAGTGTTTGTGTATTGCTTCTAAGAATAGAAAGCAACTCACTGATATCTCGATGTTGCAGAATATCCAAGTTCACAGCCACAGATCAGCTTTGGACAAGTGTAACCAGTGGTGATAAGAAATGAGGGTTTCTGGGAGTCAAAAGTCCTTCTACACTTGTGAGGGGAAAAGCTAGAGAGCAAGTGTATGTTTATCATTAGAAAAGCAGGGAAACTGCAGAATATATGCATCATTAAACACTCTATAGTTGTTAAGATGAATTAGGTTCAAATAATCCACATAGATATTAAAAATAGAATATTTGATCATAAAAGTAGAATTGTATCTGTAGTACGATATTTATGTCATATATTGTATTTGTTTGTATATGTTTGCATTTAGTATACAGATAAGATTGTAGACAAGACAATTAAATTCTGGAGAAGGTGATAAATGCATAAGTTGTTTATCCTCTAACCAGAGCAGAAGGCAGTTTTGAGTGGAAGGATATCTCTCCTCCACTAATACTGTATTTGAGCTTCATTCTCCTTAGCCTCTGTGGCCTCTGATTTAGCAGACACACGTACAACTGTCATGGTACGAATGTGAATACGAAATGCAGCCTTACTGGGCTTGCATGTTGGATACCTGGTCCACAGATAATAGTGTTGTTTGGAAGAATGGCAGAAGGACTCAAAGTTGGGGCCTAACTGGAGGAGTGAAGTAACTGTGAGAGTGATGTTGAAGGTAATCAGTGGCCCCTAGTCCCTAGTTCTTTGTCTGCTTTCTAGTACTGTGAGGAAAGCAGCTTTCTTGAGAGACACATTCCCACTATCATGGCCATGATATTTTGCTTAAGTGAGTGGGGCCAAGTGATGATGGAGTAAGTCCTCTGAAGCTAAGGAATTGTTTCTCCCATGTTTGTTCTCATGAGGATGAGAAAGGTAACTAAAATTATAATCGTTTCCTCTGAGAATTCCCACAGAAGACTTTCTCTTTAGAAAAAGAGGTATCTAGAAGAAAGGGGGCCAAGTAGATCATCTCCACCCCAGCTTTACTGGAAACTTTATTTACATGTAAATTATGGAACATGTTCAAAAGAAGTTAGAAACATATAGTCAGATTCGATACAAACTTCATTCAGTTCCACATGTCCTTGCCTCTCTGTTCTGCTGTTGTGAGGAAACACCATGACCAAGGCAATTTCTATAAAAAGGAGCATCTGTTTGGGTGCTTGCCTCTAGTTTTAGAGGTTAGTCCATAAACATCATGGTGAGACACAGAGAGGCATGGGGCTGGAGGAGTAACTGAGAGCTTTACATCCTGATCCATAGGCAGCAGACACAGAGAGAGACTGAGACTGGCATGGCTTTGGAAACCTCAAAGCCTACTCCCAATGACATATGTCCTCCAACAAGGTGATACATCAATGAGGCTACACCCCCTAATCCTTCCCAAACAGTTCCTAACTGTGGACCAAGTATTTAAACATATGAACCTATGGGGACATTCTCATTCAAATAACCCCACCTCTAATAGAAAATTTTGTAGTTGTGTAATAGAGTAACATAAACACATTGAGATGACTTGCTGATCTTATTCAGGTTTGTATAGTTTGTCTTGTATCAGTCAAGTGACTAGGTATAA
The DNA here is from genome assembly GCA_033318265.1 of Phyllotis vaccarum. Lineage (NCBI taxonomy): Eukaryota > Metazoa > Chordata > Mammalia > Rodentia > Cricetidae > Phyllotis > Phyllotis vaccarum. The sequence continues at coordinate 18,260,077 of JARWLC010000017.1, read as the reverse complement.
GAGAGGAATTGGGGTATAGAGACAGACAAAGTCCTTAAGACAACAGAGAGGAGAATTAGGTACTATCCTCTTACTAAGTGTGCAGTATCATGTCCACATAACATTGTAAGAATCCCCCAAGATGCTCTTTTACAACAAAACTCACCCCACTTGATCCACGTCCCCATTACCTAATCTTTTGCAGTGACCAATTACTTCTCCATTTGTAAAGAATGGAGAAGAATGTTTAGTCATTTCAAGAATATTCTACAAATGAAATCATACACAATCTAACTTCTAAATTATTTTTCCCATTCATCATGATTTCTGGAGATGCATAAACATTGTGGCCATCATACCATTGCTCTTTCTTTTTGCTGGATTTTATTACTGAGTTTTCTGGGTGTGCATTATAGTGTGGTTCTCCATGCTCCTGCTTAAAGGAGCTATTCCTAATTCCTGAAATTAACAAATATGATTTCACCATATATGAACAGGTTTTTTTGTGTGAACATAATTTTTATTTCTCTGGGATACTCAACAAAAATGAAGCAGGAGATAGCACTGAGTTTCCATTGTTCATTTAAAAAAAAACTGTTAGTCCCAAGAGCAAAGATGTTGGATCATCTGGTAAAATGCTTGCCACTCAATAATGAGTACTTTTGGATTCCAAACATCCACACAAAAAGCCAAGTATGGGGGTGTGCTCCATAATGACAGTAATGAGGAACCAGAGACATGAAGATCCCTAGGGCTTTCTGGCCAGCTTATCTGGCAGAAATGATGAGCTCAAGGCTCAGTGAGAAATGCCTTTTATAAAATAAGCTGAAAATCAAATGAGGAAGATACCTGCTGTTGATTACTGGTCTCAGTGAGGACACAAACACATGTGCACACACAGCTATACACACACACACACACACACACACACACACACACACACACACACACACACACACACCATACACACAAAATCCAGTGGAGACAAACAGAATGGTGATGAATATGAGAGATAAAATCAAATAAATTTGAATACCTTTCCCTGTGCTGGATTTTCTGTGCTGTTGCTAAGCACTTGCAGCATCTACATACTAGTCAGGGATCTGTAGACTTACTAAGTTCCTACTATAAATATGATGGCAAACATGAGACAGAGATTTTGTTTCCTGCCCATAATCATACACCAAATGTCCAAGCAAATGTTGAAATCCAAAAGGGCCAAGCCCAGAACCATTCTTCTAAACCAGCCATTATCCTGCCAAGTCCCCCCCCCTTGATACTTTGGAAGGCATTTGCTCTTCAAGCCTCCCCTCCCCATCTCTAGTGAACCCACTCATATCCTTACAAAAATGAAGACAATTGAAATAAGATGCCCAAAGCACTAAGTATAGTGCCTGGAACTCTAAGTGCTCAACAGCTCAAAGCTACTCTTCAAGTTACTGTTGATTTTTCCCTTTAGCCAGTGTTCATTCAGTATTAAGAAGAGAAGGGTAGGTAAGGTGAGCCTTGCAAAAATAGAGCAGACTCTGTCCGAATCCCGGTAATGACAAGTATGCTTGGTGTTTGACATCTCAATAGCTCAAGGTTTTAGATTTATAGGTGCTCATGTTCCCTTCTCCAGAACACTTTGCCTTATCCATCAAAACCAGCGGCAAATTAACTGAGTGTGAATGATCTATACCAAACAGAATTTGAGCTATGAACTAGAAGCAAAGACAAGGTATAAATAGCTAAACTGTGAAGAACATTCAGGTGGTCTAATGTGCTTTTCAGTGCATCCCCGTGGGAGAATTATGTACTGCTATTGGCTTAATCTCTCTCGTTTCCGAGACAGAATGTTTGACCCATTGCAGTCAGTGTCCATCTGGGTGTTTACCACTATCACAGAACATATATTAAGTTTCAGTTTTAGATGCAACATTTGAAGCATAGTAATGTAGCCCCCAAACTGTTTCTTCATGACTAGTAAAGTATTGGGATGAAACTTTCTAATTTATGAACATATCAAAACCACTCATGCCTCATCACAAAAAGAATTGATCAACTGAAAAATACCAATTTGAAAAAGAATTTGACAAAATTTCCTAAAATTGAAGATGTTCACACTCAATTTTCCCCTTGAATTTGACCATGGATAATAAAATCACCATTCGACTCTGTTCCTCAGGACCCAAGAACTTATTTTTTTTTCCTTCATCAGGAAATTGCTGCTCCTAAAAGAGCTATCTTTCCCTAAATAAATAGGTCCTAGAGTCAGCCAATATTCAATAAGATGTCTCTGTGTGTGTGTTTATGTGTGCATATGTGTGTATGTATGTATATGTGTATATGTGTGTATGTGTGTGTGTGCATGTGTGTGTGTTTATGTGTGTATATGTGTGTATGTATGTATATGTGTATATGTGTGTGTGGTGTATGTGTGTGTATGTGTGTGTGTGTATGTGTGTGTGTTTATGTGTGTATATGTGTGTATGTATGTATATGTGTATATGTGTGTGTGGTGTATGTGTGTGTATGTGTGTGTATGTGTGTGTATGTGTGTGTGTGCATGTGTGGTTTGTGTTTTTGTGTGTGTGTGTGTGTGTGTGTGTGTGTGTGTGTGTGAATTTAAAGGGCCTTCTGATGCTAAAGCATGAGTTTTTTTGTAATAATATCACAGGTGAATTTCTCTGTTGAGATAATATTTCAAAGGGCACTGCCCACTGAAATCCCCTATGTGTATACTTAAAAATCTTTATCCTAAAAAGTTAAATGCAGACAATTTTGTAGAGTGAAAACTTCTATTCCACTTACATCACAATACATAACAAAGTGCGGCAATATATAAAAACATGGTAAGAGCAAGAAACTTAAACATGTAAACAATGCATCAGTGTGAAATATTGAGCACTTATTGGATATTAGCCCTTCGGTAGTCATTAGCAGCCAAAACAAACAAAAGTCCACCTTAACAGAAATTAGTGCTAGTGTGAGAGTAGAAAATATTTCATGTTAGATAGGTGGATGAATGAAGAGATGGTAGATGATAATGGATAGATAGGCAGACAGATAGATGGTAGATGATAGATAGATAGATAGATAGATAGATAGATAGATAGATAGATAGATAGGCAGACAGATGTGTAGGAATTTAATAAAAGCTCCAGAAGTTTCAGAGATCTAATCACAGTCAGTCTAGGAGGATCAGAGAGTGGTGATTCACACCCTTAATCCCAGTACAGGGAGTATCCTGGGAGTGGTGACCTAAACTCTGCTCTTAATGCCAACTGAGTTCAGGTCATCTTAGTTTACAGAAGGAATTCCAGGCTCCCAGGCAGGCAGTGGTGGGGCCATGCCTTAATTTACCAAGAGAGTATTTAAGGCTTAAGGCTGGCATAGAAAGGAGGTAGAGGAAGCCAAGAGAAGCCAGGCTGAGGAAGCTGGAAGACAGCTAGGTAAGATCTGACTGAGGTGTTTATTCTCTCTAATATCTCCAACTTTCTCAGAGATCTATCCCTGAGTCTCATTTATTCATGCAACACAGATAGATAGGTGGAGATAGATGTACAGACAGATAGATAAATGATGCATAGGTAGGTAGATAGATAGATAGATAGGTAGATAGATAGGTAGGTAGGTAGGTAGGTAGATAGATAGATAGATAGATAGATAGATAGATAGATAGATAGATTAGATAGATAGATAGATGGGTCTAGACAGACAGACAGACAGACAGACAGACAGACAGACGATAGTTTAAGTAATGTGGCCAGGACAAGCCTCACTAAGAGACTCTCATTGAACAAAATCTCTGAAAGTAAAGGATTTTTCATAAAGTATCAAGGTCAGGAGCAGTTCACACAGAATTGTCTAGGGCCTTCAAACTGTGTGAATTCAAAGGTCCTAGAGAAGAATCCTACTGTGTATGAGAGGAGCACTGTGGTCAGGCTGACCTGCACAAAATAAGGAGTGAGAATAAATCTGTGAGAATGAAAGGGTTTGCCCTCTTGCCCTGAGTGAGACAAGCAGCACTGGAGAAATTGTGCACGTATGAGTGGCATGTTGAAATTAGGTCTGGACACACCATTATGGCTACTGGGCTGTGAACAAGCAGTAAGAGGCAGCAGGGAAACCAAAGGTAGCATATAGGACCTTTTACAATTACCTAAGCAAAAAAGAATTGTCCTTTGTAGAAGTCCCATAACAAAAACAGTGATAAGTAGGTAGATTTTCTCCACATTTTAAAGTAGGACCACAAGATTCATTGATTAAATGGGATGGCAGATGGGAAGAGAGGCCCTAGCAGGAGGTTGGTGTGTTGAAAACAAGTCCAGAGTTACTATTGACTACATGGACGCCGACCATGGGAAGCACAGACTTATGGGATACACTTGGAAGCTTGGCTTCAACTTGTTAAATCTGAGATGTTCTTATGCATTTAAGGAGATGTGTCTAATATGAAAATAAGCATATGATTCTAGAGTTCAAGGAGAGGTCTGAACTAGAGAGAGAATTTGAAGTGTCCTTTGTATGGAGATATCATTTAAAGTCATGAGGTTGGATGAGGCCATCTTGATAACTAGCTATGATTTTACAAAAGAAGAAAAGAAAAAGGAATAGAAAGCCTGACCTGAGCCCTTGAAACAGATATGTAGGAAACAGACATGCATTTGTATTTGGCATATGTAATATACATGACACATATATTCCAAAAAGGATAATATGTAACTATTTTTAACAATTGTGCTATTACTGTCAGGACAATGAGTGTCTATTGACTAAGTACTTGATAAATGAATGGACATATAAATAAATTAATGAATGATTATTGTCTTCAATATGAATTTTCACCTGAAAAATTTAAAATTTTTTTGTAAAAGTTTATGAACTACTGTATACATTTATATACACTTAAACTAAGAAGAAAACTAGTTTTATTTGAAGTGTTCTGGTTTAATAAACTTTCAATCGTATACTAAATAGAGCTAATAAAAATTCCAAACTGGGGCAGGGTGGGAAGGACAAATGATGCTTTAGAACTGGAGAACCAGATCAAAAATGAGGAATAAGTAGCATTGCTAAATGCCATGAAGAGTTTAATGGGGCCTAGGGACCTAGGCAGATGGCTTAACCTAGCACAAGTGTGAGGACCTAAGTTAGACCTCCAATAGCCACAGGGAAAGCCAGGTACAGTAGCATGCATTTGCAATGCCTGCTCCGGGGAGATGGAAACATAGCTGGGGCTCGATGGCCAGTCAGTCTAGTCAAATCCGTATATACAAGGTCCCAGTAAGAGGCCCTGTATCTCGAATAAGGTAGATGGGATAGAGAGATGGCTCCGTGATTAAGAGCACATACCACTCTCACAAGAGGATCTGAGGTTGGCACCCACACTGAGTATCCTCCAGTAACTCGGGCTACAAAGGATCTAAAATCCTCTTCTGACCTCTGCAGGCACCAGACACTCACTTTGTGTACAGACATACATGCAAGCAAGACACGTATGCATATAAAAATAAGTTAATGATTTTTTTAAAAATCTCTCGCTAAATAACTGCGAAGGTCTAAAACTAAATTAAAACTGGAAATTGTGACTGTAAATAAGCAATGGCTGGATAACAAAGACACAGATACTGCTGGTGGAAAATGAAATAGGAGGAGGAGCCAACACCAAAGGAGAAAGGGTGCTGGTGTGAGAGGGCAAAGATCCAGGGAAGCCTTGGTTTATTACAGGGAAGGGAATCATGGGTATGGATGTAGATTTAGGAATATTAAAGAAATGATCATAAATATACAGTGTAGTTTTTCAGTGAAGTACTATGTCTGATGTAGGTTGGATGGAATGAATAGAACAGATTTGGTGAATATTTTCAGTAGATTGTACAAATAATAGTGTAGGTTGAAATGCATTGCTGAGAGTTAGTCTGTGACCAGAGTCAATGAAATCACAATGGCATCTGCTTAAAGAGATGTGAATTTTGCTCAGAATTTCTTAGCAATGTGGGTGAAGTGGTCGAGAAGACGACTGTGTAGCTTTTGTCCTCAGGATTGGGAATCAAGGCCAGGATATTACAGAGCGATAAGAAAATGTCTAAATTAGCCACTGGAAGCACAAAGGGGCATTTACTAAGCGGAAGAAAGGTGGAACAGTATAGAATTGAAATCTATATGAGCTTGAAGGGTGGATAGGGTAAGAAATTAGCTAACGAGAGTAGGAAGTTTGCAAGATTATGAAGCAGTTTGGATTTTCAGAGGTGGAACTGTTTGGGGAGATGGGAGGATTCAGGAAGTCTTCTGGTATGTTTCATCTCAGTGAAGATGAAGACTTACAGAGCCTAAGAGTGAATACCCTCAAGTGAACTTGCTAAGTCATTCATTTCCCATATCCACAAGAGTAAGATCAGAGTGGTCAAGGGGACTACTATGGAACAGAAGATAGAATAAGAAAAATGAAGAAGCTTTAAGGTATACGGGCGTGTACACAGAGCAGTCTGTGATTTCCAAGGTAGAGGGGGAAAGACATTGAGCTCTGAGCCTCATACGTCACTGGGAATATAAAGTTGCCCATAACTAAATCACTGACTTTCTCAGCTTTCCAACTTTAGTCTTTCAAATGGTTCATAGCCTGATGTGGGATGTCTTTCTGTACACTGTGAATTACCATTGAATAATAAAGGAACTGTTTTTGGCCTAGGGCAAGGCATCTTAGAAGCAGGTAGGAAAGCCAAGCATTTATAAAGGGGAAGGAGGGTGGAGTCAGACAGAGATGCTGTGAGCTGCCACCAAGAGAGCAAGATGTAAAGAAACTCGGGTAAGCCACAAGCCACATGACAAGACATAGATGAATAGAAATGGGTTAAGTTTTAAAAGATAACTAGCAATATGCCTGAGCCATAGGCCAAAGAGGATGTAATTAATATAAGCCTTTGTGTGATTATTTGGGACCAAGCAGGGCTGCAGGTCTGAAACTTCTCATTACAACAGCCCACAGAGACAATGGAGGGATGGGAAACCAGGTTTCCAGTGAAATTTACAGTTTGTGAAACACTGCTAAGAGCTTTACATGGTTTTCAAACCTTACAATAGTCTTTTTATAATGATTATCATCACACCTGCTTAGAAAAACACAAGGAAGCCAAAGATCCTGGAGCTCAAACAATTCCTAAAAGTTATCAGAGGTTAAGTGATGGCTGAACTTAGAATCAGGATATTTTTACTCCGAGGTCTGGAACTTTAGCCATTATTAAGTATAAAATGTATCCAGTGTAAGAGTAGCTATCCCTCAATGCCCCACATTTAAACCCAGGCTCTGATTCATTTAAGATTAATTTTTATGTTCCTTTTACCTTCATAAAAGTGATTGGCTCACGACTTGACATGCAATTCTGTGGAGGCCAAACACAATTCTGTGGAGCATTCATTGTATGCTATTGGACAACATCAAGATGGGAAATACTTCCAAAGCTGCTGGAAGATACCACAGTACCATCAGGAAAAAGTCTGCATTGAGCCCAGAGTCAACCCAGGAAGGGAAACTGGGGAGAAACGTGGAAAGAGAGGCTCAGGTCCAGAGTTTTGAGCGAAGGAGTACGACTTTGCTGAAACCTACATCTGTTCCATCACATGAACCAGTAAGTTCTCCATTTTGTGTATGAAGTGGTTTAGAGTTCCTATGTCAATATGGAAATATGAACCGTAAGCTTTTGCACGCAGACCAAGACCTTGAGAAAATACGTGTAAAGCAAACTCTTCCTTGGGTTCACACCTTCTTCTCATTTGGCATCTCATTCTTACTTTTCTACCCACCATGACAATATCCAAACACCCTCTGTATAGTTACGATGGCTTGGGTCTGCTTTCTCCACTCTAGAGTCAGGGTGAAATGTACTTTTTATTATGAGAAATTAAGAAGGTGGGACCAGATGAGCCTCAAAGAAGGGCTCTGCCTTCTCACATAGACTAATCATTTCATGTGGTGAATGTGTCATTTCAAGAGTGGGTTTGACATGAAATCCAGTTTATCAAGAGACCTTAAGCATCCCCCGTCTCTGGCCATGTGACCTACTTTGCCATCTGAGGACTTCAGAAAGAAATTCACAGCCACATCTAGTCCCTTGGTCTTGGGCTAAGCCATGGTGACAATATATGTTTTCTCCTGATGTCTTACCTACTGGGTCCTATGATGTCATTATCAGTAGAAAATGAGCTAAGACAGTAGTCCTACCCTTTCTTTCGGGAATGGTCTATTGCACAAGGCATACTCAGTTTGCTCTAGGGTCAGATCTTCCTCCCTGGTTTCTTTAATACCTTAAAAAATGTTTTGGTCCCAAACTGACCTCCTCTGAAAGATTCTAATCTCTAAAATTCTGCCTTTATCACAATACTTAGAGGGAATTTTAAGAAGGGGGGGGGGAGAAACAGAACAACAACAACAAAAAAAAAGACAGGGAAGAGGAGGAAGGAGCAGGAAGCCCATCTATGCAGTAAAGAGGATAGCTCTTGGCCTCTCTTAATGTGCTGAATGTCTATATGTACACAATCAGTCTTAGATTTTAATAGGTACAGCTGAAGAAAAGAAAAATAAATGGTAATTTCTCCAAAATAATACATTTTGAATTTTTCTTTATTTTTGAATTTTTCATGTGTATACAATAAAATATAATCACATATGCCTATTTTCTCTCTCAGTTCCTCTTGTTTCTCCCAATATGCCCCTTTTCGACTTCATATTTTTTAAATGATTCATTAAGTCCCATTACTGCTGCTGATATTGTGCATAGGTGTAAAGCCAACCACTGGAGTATGGGAAACCTACCAGTGCTCCCCAAGCACAACGGTTTCCTAGTCCCCAGCAACTATCCACTGCCAGAAACTCCTTAGATAGGGGTGGAACCTAGAGATCCCTATCTGTAGGGATTTAATAAAGTTTCAGAAGTTTTGGAGATATCAGAGGGAATCTACCCACAGTCTATGTGGGGGGGGGGGGGGGTTAGTAAAAGCTCCAGAAGTTCCAGAGCTCTAACCACAGTCAGTCTAGGAGAATCAGAGTGGTGATTCAAATCTTTAATCCCAGCACAGGGAGTATCCTGGGAGTGGTGACCTACACCCTTAATCCCAACTGAGTCAAGGTCACTTCAGATTATAGAAGGAATTCCAGGCTCCCAAGCAGGTGTGGTGGGACCATGCCTTAGTTACCAAAAGAATACTTAAATTGGGATTCAAACACAGAGAAATCCATTCCAAGGGAATCGAGGCTGAGGAAGCTATAAGAACAGCTGGATAAGATTTGACTGTGGTGTTTATTCCCTCTAGTATCTCCAACTTCTTCAGAGATCTATCCCTGAGTCTCATTCTTTCATGTGACACCTATCTATGCCAGAATTTTGCTGGCTTGATTTTGTGCGGGTAACCACAGCTGCTGTGAGTTTACAATTGCAATAGCTATGCTGCATCCCAAGGACAGCATGCATAGCTCACCTCCCCACCGTCTACCTCTTACATTTTTGCCATCTAGGATGTGGCAGTGATGGTCCTATGTGGGTATGAATGGGGAGTCTTTCATTCTCAGCACAGTGTCCAGTCATTCACCAAAAAAAAAGCTTCTGAGGAAAGTAGAAGAGCTAGTCATCTAGTCGGCTGGTCATGGGAACTTGTGGCACCGGAAGCTGGAAGGGCAGAGTGATTGGATCCTAGGGACCCTTTATTCATAGGCTTTGGGAGTTGGGTAACTGGTGCACTTTTGAAGGAATGTTTTTCATTTTAGATGATGTTTATTTTTAAATAGGTAAAGTGTAGAATATTTGTGAATATTCTAAATGTTTTATAGTTATTGATAAAGTCTACAAATACTGACAGGAAACTATCCAAAATGTGAATTACCAGGAAGAGAAGAATCACAAATCTGGGCCAGTCAGTATTTGTTATGGATATTCTCTCTCTTCCTCCTTCTCCTCCCCTTCCTGTCTCTGTTTCCTTTTTTGTTTTTGTTTTCCTTTGTACTGGGGTAGAAGCTATAACTTGACAAACACTAAGCAAATGGCCTGCCGCAGAGCTGCATCCTCAGCCATACAATGGACCCCTATAGTGTATGTCAAGCCTGCACCCCCAGTCCTATGATGGACCCCTGTAGTGTATGTCAAGCCTGCACCCTCAGTCCTATGATGGACCCCTGTAGTGTATGTCAAGCCTGCATCCCCAGTCCTATGATGGACCCCTGTAGTGTATGTCAAGCCTGCATCCCCAGTCCTATGATGAACCCCTATAGTGTATGTCAAGCATTCTGAGCAGATAGAATGATAAACATAGTCACTCATCCAATTTTCTCTAGAGTAGAATGGAGGAATTGAGCCTAACCTTCATATATCCTTTAGAAATGCAAGACCTGTGAAAACAAAGTACCAGGGTTCTGCTGGGCAGACACAGATCATTTAGTCTTGAGGAGGTAAAACTCATAAAAGCTGCTTCTTAACTGGGAGGTGTTGAGTGACGAACAGAAGACATTTGTACAGTTCCCTCCCATCTAGTTTCACCACTCACGCATTGAACATCTTTTCCAAATGCCCAGAGATCATCCCTAACTCTACCCCCCACTCCCACACCTTATCCATTAATGTATACTCCCAAAAACTGCAGCACAGGCATCACAAATGACAGGAACCCTGAGGCTCTGACACTTAATGACATAAATATTTATGTTCCTAATAAAGAAAGAGATGTTCTGATTCGGTTGATGAGGCATCTGGAAGAAACATCAGGACAAGCTTTCATAAACAGGGATCCCTAGAGCTCCCTGGAAAACAGATGCTCAGGCATGGACCCTGCTGACAGCCGTGAAACAGGCCCACCCATGCTGGGGGGGGGGATCCAGCTATTTTTACCATTTGTGAGATTTATAGCTAACACAGAGTTTATAGCTTGATACTCTTGAATTTCCTCTCAGAATTTGGATGAATCATTTCCTCAAACTACAATTCCAAAATGAACATTCTCCTACGCATTGATGTCAGAAGTTTGGCTTCCACCTATGCTTTGGACCCAGACCCCTGAGACTCAGATCTGAGGTCAGAACTCTGAGTTTTGGTCCCAGCCTTGCTTCTCAGTGGCCTAGGAAAGACCTGGATTTGATGCTTTCTCTCCCTGGGCAACAAAAGCACGTATTCTACTTAAAGAACATGACAGCTAGAGAAATGAGCCATGCTTTGCTCTTCGCAATAGATATATTTTCATATACCTAATAGTTGTACACGGAGAGAGTGAGAAACATTTAAAAAAAAAAAAAAAAAAGAGGACACAGCAGAAATTGGGTGAATCATAGTGGATAGAATGCTTGACCAACATGCATAAAGCTTTGGGCTTAATTTTCAGTAGTGCCTAAAACTGGGTGTGGTGTGCAAGCCTGTAATCACAGCACTTAGGGGCCAGAGGGAGAAGGATCATAAATTCAAAATCATTTTTGTTTACATAGAGAATTGAGGCCAGCATGAGACTTGCTGGGACACTGTCTCAAAATAAAGAAATAAGTAAGAAATGACAAACAACATATGAGCACTTGATGAAGTGAAGGAAATATTGTGTAGGTGAGAAGCGAGTTAACAGCAATGTATTTGGTGTCAGAAGCCAAGTGGAGCATAAGGGCCCTCTGTCCCTAGAAACTATGCAATGCCTTAACACTACTATTGCAGTTTTCTGTTCCTCTTTCGCAGCAGGACCCAATACCCCAATCTCTTCCTCAAAAAAAAGCACCAGTGTCTCATGACCAATGAAGGCAAGTTGATTAAATTTGTCAACCTTGATATAAAAGTAATTGAAATTCTTATTTGTCATGATTTTTTTTTTATATTATGAGTGAAACTAAAGCAGGATACCAAAATTTCCTCCAACCCTTTCAGAGAGTACAAAGATGGAAACTAACAGCTCTGGAAACCTGAATTACAGAATTTGTAGGATGTAACTCGTGTCAAATTCAACATAAGTTGCATCAGGCTCCAACGAGCTCTTCAGTTTAACAGTCTGCTATGTTGGAGAGAGGAATCGGAATCATCTGGAAGCTTTTTATCATGTCAAAACCTACATTACTTGCCTGCCCAGAGGCACAGCAATCTTTTCTAAATCCCATGACATCACAGTCATGTGACATCCAAGGAGTAAGCTATCACACAACTCTGTTTCAAAATTTAAGCAAGGCACAGAATAGTAAGGAGTCAGGGATAAAAATTTGAGAATAAAATCATGTAATGGCCCTCTGAGAAATCCAAGAGAAGGGATGTTAATAGAGTAAAATGTTGAGTGATAAGGACAATCCCTAATATTTATGGGGACATTCTCACAGTCTAGATATGCTTGGACACTGTATCAGCACACAAACAAGCCTTTGCAGTGGGTGGGACTGGCTCTATTTTATAAATGCTGGACCCCAGAAGGATAAGAAATTGCTCAAGGTCACACAGACATGGAATTCAAAGCCAGAATCTTCTTGTCTAGAAGCCTAGGCTTTAGGTTTTTGGGTTTTGTTTTTTTAAATCTCAGGGAAGATAAATGGAAATGACTTTGGGATGTTAAACTCCCATTGCTCACAAAATGGGACATTTCCCTGGAGAGTAGACAGGACTAAGTATGCCATATTATTGCACAAATTCTATCTGGTATTATAATAAAACCCGGAGCCAGATATTGGGGAAAAGCTGAAAGATCAGAGAGATAAGCCGAAGGCACTTCTCACCTAGCTGCTCCTCAGGAATCCTCAGACTGAATGCCTCTGATTCCTCAGCCAAGAAAGGGCAGAGGCTTGCAGGTCAAGGGCACAATTCCAGTCTCCTCTTTTTCTGCCTCACCTCTTTGTTCAACTTTCCTAGTGCTAGGATTAAAGATGTGTACCACCACTGCGAGGCTCTGCTAGACCTTGAACTCACAGAGATCTAGAGAATCTCAGCCACCCAACTGCTGGGATTAAAGTCGTGGGTCACTACTCCCTGACCCGGCTAATGTGGTTTGGCTCTGTCTTCTGATTTCCAGGCAAACTCAGTAAATATACAACATACCACCACACCATTAAGATGTGGGAAATGAAGCAAGCTTGAGGAGCCTCTGCTTCCTCCTCTGTCTTAGCAGTCAAGACAGCACTGGAACCAGAGGGTCTTCAGAGCTGTGGAACACACATGGTGATTCTGCTGCTGCTTTTCTTCTAGACACAGGAACCAAACTGGAAACACCAGCAAAATAGGAGCAACTGTGGGAACTCCTGATGGACAGAAACCAAGGACGTGGTCGGCCATACTTTGTGCTCAGTTATTCCAAGAGAAGGGGGATTGAGGCAGATTATATCACAGAACAGAATTAAGTGAAGAAAGAAAAAAAAATAGAAGGCTTTTCCAAATCAATTGCCCATTGGGTCAGGATGCCAGCGGTCCAGGAAAGAGATCCTAGAACAATCCAAGGGAAATAACATTGAGTAATAATGCAGAAGGAAGTGGGAGATTCAAGAATAAAGGCAAGAGGCAGGTTGATATGGTGTGAATATCACATTGAAGGGGTAGGCAAAGGGACACTGAACATGCCTCCGTAGAGGGAAGCTGAGCTTCCAGCACTTAGAAAGGAACATTAAGCTTACTTATTTTCACAAGACATACTAAGTACATGACAAACACTGGCTCATTTCATTCTCAACGTGATGGAATGTCGTGATACAGGAAACATCGCTAGCCTCGTGTTACCAAGAAGAGAGGTTTTTCATTTTCAGAGCATCTCAGTTCACAGAAAGTACATAACTTGCCAACACCACCCAGGTGGAGCACTGTGGATGTGAGAATCACACTTTGTCACTTGTGGTCGGAATACACTGGCTTGAAAAGTTTTGCCTTTGTTACTTTCTGGTTTACTGTACACCAGAAATAGAATACAATTATTTAATGAGTATCATTTCTAGGCCCTATGTCATGGATGTTTTCTATTTTTATGTAAAAACATCTATCAAAAGCAGCCAGGATTCTTTACATGCATACATATGTGGGGATTCAATAAAAGCTTCAGAAGTTTCGGAGATATTAGAGAGAATAAATACCATAGTCAGATTTTATCCAGCTGTCTTCCAGCTTACTCAGCCTTGCTTCCCTGGGCTTGGCTTCCCCTCACTCTATGCCTGCCTTAAGTTTAAATACTCTCTAGGTAAATTAAGGCATGGCCCCACCACTGCCTTCTTGGGAGCCTGGAATTCCTTTTATAATCTAAAGTGACCTTGACTCAGTTGGGATTAAGGGCGTAGGTCACCACTCCCAGGATACTCCCTTTTCTGGGATGACCTTTGCTGGGATGAAAGGTTTGAATCACCATTCTCTGATTCTCCTAGACTGACTGTGGTTAGAGCTCTGGAACTTCTGGAGCATTTACTAACCCACCACACAGACTGTGGGTAGATTCCCTCTGATATCTCTGAAACTTCTGAAGCTTTTATTGAATTCCCACATACATACTCCCCTCACATTCGTATGTTGAATGCTTATACCTATTACCTCAGAACTGAAGTATTTTTGGACATCTCTATCATTGGCGAGATAAGTTTTTGTTTGCTTTCTTGTTTTGTAAACAGGAACCTTGTCTATAGCCCAGGCTGCCCTAGAATTCACTCTATACCCTAAGCTGGCCCAGACCTTTAGTGCCTCTGGCCTCAGGTCCCAAATGCTGGGGGTATGAACACGTACCACAGCCAGCAACATATAAAGCTTTAAGGTGAGTTTCAAGCTAATATAACCAGTATCGTTAAAAGATAAGACTGGAGAATAGACACAAAAAGATTACATGAGGACTCGGGGAGAAAATGGCCATCTATCAGTCACCGCCTCTGGAAAAACCAGTCTCAGACTTTTTACTCCTGGAATTGTGAAGAAACACATGCCATCATCTCTTTCTTTCTCTTTCTTTGTTTTTGTTGCTTTTATTTTATTATTTTTTATTTAAAATTTTTATCCATACCCACCACTGCTCCCCCTCCCGCTCCTTCTCCCGATCCTCAAGAGTCCACTCACCACTCTGTTCACCACCTCTGTCCACTCCCCAGAGAGGCCAAAAATCCCAAAGTGAGTCAGTTCAGTCTGGCATATCCAGTTGCAGTAAGACCACGTCCCTCCCCAAGTATCAAGGCTGAGAAAGGTGTTTTCCCACTAGGCATGGGCTTCCAGAAGCCAGTTCATGGACCCAGGATAGACACTGGTCAGAGGGTAAGAGGCTCCACACACTGCCCAGGCCTTTTGTTTGTCATCTATATTAAGAGGGTCCGGATTTGTTCATGAGGGTTAGTCAACTGTCATCTTTGAGTCTGCGATTCTCCCAACAGCACAGGGCAGTCTACTCCATGGGTCTCCCCATCATGATCCAATCTCTTTACTCATGCAATTTCTCCTCCCTCTAATCAGCTGGACCAGTAGCTCAGCCCAGTATTTAGCTGTGGATCTCTGCATCTGCTTCCATCAGTTGCTGGATGAAGGTTCTATAATGGCAATTAGGGTGGTCATTCTTATGATAATAGGGAAAGGCCAGTTACACTGGGTTTATGTTAAGATCTTTGATTCCCTTGAACTTGAGCTTTGTTTAGGGTGACAGATTTGGATCTATTTGCATTCTTTTATATACCATCTTCCAAGTTGTTTATATCATGCATGACATTGACAGTTTTTCATATGTTGAATTTTCCCTGCATCTCTGGGATGAAGCCTACTTGATCATGATGAATGATATATTCTTGAATCCAGTTTGCCAGTTTTTATTGCGTATTTTTGCATCAATTTTCACGAGGGAGACTGGTCTGTAATTCTTTTTCTTCATGGCATCTTTGTGTGTTTTGGGTATCAGGGTGACTGTAGCCTCATAAAAGGCATTTGGCTATGCTTTTTTTCTGTTTCTATTGTATGGAACAATTTGAGGAGTATTGGTTTCAGCTCTTTGAAAATCTGGTAGAATACTGTGCTGAAAACATCTGGCCCTGGGCTCTTTTGGTTGGAAGACTTTTAATAACTGCTTCTATTTTCATAGGGTTTGTAGGTCTATTTAGGTCATTTATATAGTCTTGATTTAATTTTGGGAAGTGGTACCTATCCAGTATGACCTTATGATTCTCTGGAATTCCTGGGTATCTGTTGTTATGTCCCCCTTTTCATTTCTGAGTCTGTTAATTTGGATTCTCTCTCTCTCTCTCTGCCTTTTAGTTAATTTGGATGAAGATTTTGTCTCTCTTGTTGACTTTCTCAAAGAACCAACTCTTTAATTCATTGATTTTTTGTTGTTGTTCTTTTTATTTCTATTGTATTTATTTCATCCCCGAGTTTATTTTCTGCTGTCCACTCCTTCTAGGTGAGTTTGCTTCTAATTGTTCTAGGGCCTTCAGCTGTGCTGTTAGGTCTCCTCTGTGAGATTTCTCCAAGTTTTTTTTTATGTAGGCACCTAGTGCTATGAACTTTCCCCTTAGCACTGCTTTCATTGTTTGGGTGTGTTGTGGATTCGTTTGCATTGACTTCTAGGAAGTCTTTAAGTTCTTTCTTTACCTCTTCCTTGACCCAGAGGTGGTTCAGTTGTGCGATGTTCAGTTCCCATGGGTTTGTAAACTTTCTGTTGTTTGTGCTGTTGTTGAACTTTAACTTTAGTCTATGGTGATCTGATAGGATACAAGGGGTTATCCCCACTATCTTGTATCTACTCATATTTGCTTTATGACCTAGTATGTGGTCAGGCTTAGAGAACGTTCGATGTGAGAAGAACACGTGTCACTTCTTTAAGCCATCCTGAATGTGATGTTTTGGCATCTTACTGAACTAGCACTATGTTCAACTACCTACACTCTAATTGCTGTGCCTTGAGCTGACCCAAAGGGGTATAAAAATGCAAATAAATCACAGTAAAGGGTCAGGTACACTCAGGATGGTATTTGGAAGAATATATAGCCTTTCATTTATATGAAGCAGGACAGTATCAACACAAAGAGATGATAAATAGAATTTAAATATTGTAAAAATTCTGTTTTATGCAGGAAATAGTTAAACAAAGCAACTGAGAGTTTATGAAATTATGTCAAAGATGCTGACTATAATCTATGGCAGTTTACAAACATAATGCAAAAGGTATTATTTAAAATCCAACAAAAAGAAAATGTGAATAAAGAAAATACTTGCTTATTTAAAAAAAAAAAAAAGACAAGTAGGAGACAAGAGTACATGGCACAAACAACAATAGCAACTTAGCAATGCATGGACTTTAATAGCCATGGCAGCCATTAAAACTTCTTTGAAGTTGTCTGAAAATGCATATTTAAAAGCAAAAATTGGGGAGCTTGTCAAAAACAAAAACGTAATTATACTTTGTTTTATAGGATACCATTAAATTAATTGAAAACTAAATATGCTTTTGATAAAAGAATGAAAAATATAAACCATCGTAGCTAAAATGTATGTAGTGTGACTATGTTGTGAACCAAGCCGACTTTGAGTCAGGACAGACTTTAGGAAGAAGGTTAGGACACATAGATCACAACAGGAAATTATGGTCTTAAAACCACAGGCACATAACAACATTGATTCAAATATATAGTGTAAAACTTGACAACAAAGAGAAAAGTGGGAGGCAAATTCAAACTCATAGCTGGAAACATAAATATTCCTCATTAAAGGACTCATAAAAGACACAGATAAAGTATAGTGTGGACCTGGGAGATGCTCGAAAGAAAATAATCAAGTTGACATAGCAGACATCCATAAAATTCTATGCTCAACAATAGCATACAAGAAAATCGATGATAAAATGTCATATACAAAGGCTGAGAGATGATGACCCAGTGGTTAGGAGTACATGCTTTTCTTACAGAGGACTGAAGTTCAAATCATAGCACCCGGATCAGTCAGCTCATAACCACCTGTGACTCCAGCACTGAGAGCCTAAACCCTCTGGCTTCAAGCACCCATGGATACCTTCCACCCCATGCATATATAATTAAAAAGAAAATAAATCATTTTTTAGATTTTAGCTATAAAGAGAACCTCAACAGGTTTGAAGAAATGATTAGTTCACAGGGAATGTTTTAAGAACGGAATGGAAATTAATTAAGATCATTATCAGAAGAATAACTCTACACCCCAGGTATGTAAAAACAAAACAAAGGGGAACCTGTACATGAGGAAAGTTGACATTAAAATTAGAAAATGTAAAAATATCTACTAATGGGAGGTCGGTGTGTGAAACCACTGGCAAGCAAGGTAGTTCACAGAAGGGAACAAGGGGTTTTACTCTCATATCTGAAATGCAATGGGGTTTAAAATGAAAGATATAGGCTTTATCATTGTAAGCAGCAGGACAAAAGCAGTAAGTTAAGCCCAAAGAAAATAGAAGGGAAAAGTTAAGTAAGAAGAACAAAAATAATAATGTGATAGGAAGCAGGAGAAAGAGGTCCCCTAACACTAACATGGCTCCAGTAAGCCCTACCCCCAATAGGAAGATGAGTTAGCAATGACAAAATCCAGCAATTCCCTACAAATCTTTTAGCCAGAAAAATGTAAAACAATATTAATAATTTTATGCCAATAAATTGGAATATTTAAGTGAAATGAACAATTAAAAACACAATTTGTTAAAATTAACATAAGGAATAATCGATAATTAGAATTGTGTTGCATCTATAGGAGAAAATAAATCAAATGTTGAAACCGTTTCCACCAAGAAAACTCCAAGCTAAGCTGGCTTCACAGAGAGCTTTACCAAGTCTACAGTAAAGAAATGATTCCCGTCCTTTCAGAAAGGAAAGAAGGAGAGAGAGCAAGGGAGAGGGGAGGAGAAGGAGGAGCAGGAGGGGAGGGAGGGAGGGAGAGAAGGAGGGAGGGAGAGAGAGAGACAGAGAGACAGAGAGACAGACAGAGGGAGAGACAGAGAGAGACAGACAGACAGAGACAGAGAGTCCGCTTTCAGAGGACTAGGAAAAAGTTGTTAATAAAAGGATCTGTACAAAGTGTGAACAAATCAAATTCAGAAAAACAAAACGCATGATAAATTGTTACTGAGTGAAACTTCTAGAGGACACATTAGGAAGTTGTCCATCAATATAATAAATGTTGATAATAAAATAGACATGGAAAAATCACATGATTATCTCAGTAAATACAAAATGACATTGCATCCACTGACACTGAAAAACTTCCAGAAAAAAACTTTCAGATACTTAAAAACAGACTTACTGACTTCATAAAGTGTAAAACATTATGCACACACACAAGTGCACAGTCAAAAAGAAAGACAACTTTCAGTTACACTTTTATTCCATAAAAATGAAATAAAAAATAATAAAATGGAATAGTGGTTTCTTACAGACTCTGTATCCTAAGCTCTGAAACTGGGCAATGTTACCTTATTTAGAAAGGGGGATCTTTCGAGCAGTTAAATCTTAAGAGAAAGAAATTGTTCTAATTAGCTAGGTAAAATCACAAAATGCCTTCATACACCTCCTATCAAAAGGTGAGGAGGTAACACAAGGTAATTCTGTAGTGATGAGATCCCAGGCCAAGGGACACTATGCCCATAAGAGGTGGAAGATGCATTAAGAGGCTTTACCTTGAGCCAACAGGAAGTATTCTTCTGCTAATTCATTGATACAGACCTAAAACCTACAAAATTGAAAAAATACCTGCGTGTTGTCTGAAGCTACCCAAGCTGTGGTATTTTGTCACAGAAGACACAAAGCACATATAAGACAGACATAAAAATTTTTATTTGAAAATGATATAAATCTGTGTGTAAATATCCAAGCCTACTTAAGTTATGGAGTGACATGCATGCCACAGTGCACATGTGGATGTTAGAGAAAAATTAGGAGTCATTTCTCAATTTTCACCTTACTGATGCAGGGCCCCTTCTGTTTCTGCTGTTGTTCTGTGTATACCTGGCTATGTGGCCAGCATCCAGGCAATTCCCCCATCTCTGCCACCCACGTCTCTGTAGGAGTGCCAGGATTACAGACACACACCACTACATCCCATATTTCACATAGGCCCCAGGCATCACGCTTGGTTGGTCAGGTTGGCATGTGCTGGCTTTTATCACTGAGCCATCTCCCCACCCAAATAACATGATTAACAACAATGTTGCATGCCAGGCTCATATAACTGAAATCAGTGAAATTTCTACATATACTCTATACATAGAGTATATATTCTATATGTACTTTATATGCTAGAAAACGCTGAGAGATTGAGGGATTTTTTTAAAAAAAATAGTATTTGAAATAGCATCAATTTGTCAAATTTCTAATAATAAAAGTAATAATATTTATGGCCTCTATACTAAAGTTTTAAAATTATTGCTAAAAGAAATTAAGAATATCAGTGGTGATACAGCTTGTAGAAGGGGTAACTCCACACTCTTAAGAAACTAATCTTTCATAAAAATTAAAGAATGGATTTTTAAATTCACATGGAAATTCAAAGTAGGGCTCTCACACCCATGTCCCACAAATTTCTGTAACCCCTACAAAGGACTCCACACTTTCTTCTGACCTCTGTATGTATAAAGCAGTTGGCACATGAACAGACATCTACACATAAAAGATAGATAGATAGATAGATAGATAGATAGATAGATAGATAGATAGATAGATAGATAGATAGAATAGATAGAAAGAAAGAAATGTTTCTAAAGCATCACATGTGTTATTTGTATACTGAAAACATCTTTAAGGATAAAGTGTCTAGAATGATGGCTCAGTAGTTATGAGCATGCATTGTTCCTGTAAAGCATCCAAGTTCGGTTCCCAGCTAGAACTCTAGCTCCAGGAGATAAAATGACTTCTGATGGCATCAGTAGGCACCGACACTCACTCACTCACACACACACACACACACACACACACACACACACACATACACACACACAAATATACATTTTTAAAGAAAACAATAAAAAATAAATCTAAAAATAATAATTTAAATGAAAAAGCCACTGGGTAAAAAACACGTATGTAAATAAAAGTACCCTCATTCTTCATACTCATGTATGTATACATAAAATACTCTTATACAACCTGATTTTATATTATCTTTCAAGTACATGTTCTCATGTGCATCTATGTTCTCATACTTTCCATGCACACACACACACACACACACACACACACACACACACACTTATCTATCTATCTACCTATACACACAAATACACACATGTGCTAAGAGATTGAATTCACAATATGTAAAACCAAAAAAATCACACACCTCTGGAGTACTTTTAAAAATTATAACCAAAGAAATTTCTAAAAATTTTTAAATAGACACTCCGCAAAAACAAAGAATATATGAACAGTAAATAAGTGTATAAAATTTGTTTAGAATTGGTCTCCATTAGAGAAGTACAAATAAAAATTATTATGGCACACTAGACTTCACCATTACAATCGCTAAGCTGAAAAAGACAGGAAATATTGCTGAGGAGTTTGCAAAGCAGCTAGCACTCTTAAACATGGCTGCTGTCAATTGGAACCGGCTAAACCACATTGTGAAAGTGTTTTCCATTCCCTATCAAAACTCAAAATATATTTCTGCTAAATCCCCTGAAATATAACCTAGGAAAGGAATGTATACATCCATCAAAAGAATGTTAATAAAAGCTAACCTTGACAATGAAAAAAATTAAACAATCCATGCATCCATCAACAGGATAATGGATAATTTGTGATACATTTATCCAATGGGTTTTTGTGCAGCCAATAAACAAATCACACAGAACTACTGATACGTGTATCAGTGTAGAGAATTCTCATAAATGGAAGATGAGCAAAAGTCAGCCACATTGGACTATACACATATGTGTTGTCTTACATAAACCACTTCATTTCTATAAAGCACAAAACAGTGAAACCAATTGATAGTGATTGAAACCAGAAGAGTCTTTTCCTGTGTGAATGATAATGCCTTGGGAAATGGTTGTAGGAGCTATTCAGGGAACAAAAAAAAAAAAAATGATTGACACTCATAACCGTAGATTTATCATTGTGAAATTTTCAAAGGTCATAGAATGTATAACACAGAAGTGAACATAGCCTGGATTTTGAGCTGTTACAGCACTTAACAAATGTAACATAATGGTGCACAGTGAAAACATGTACATAAACTGTTGGTAGAAACAGGAGCATGCTCCATAGTCATGAAATCAGGTTCTCTAAAGTCAACCTAAAATCATTATTAAAAAATAAAAAGAGTTTTGTTTATTTTATAGGTTATTTTCTCTGGTTTATTTTTGTTCTATTGTTTTTCATTTCGTATGCAAGGCTGCCTTTGAACTCAGGATCTTCCTGCCTTACCACCTTGGGATTGTTGATGTGCTATCATATCTTGCTTACTATCAACCTTTCAAGCTGCTTACTACAATAAGTTCAATATCATCATTGGTGGATGTGGGGGTATTTTCTCCCATGGATGTTGACATACTCCTAATTCCCTGTACAGTGGGTTTTGGAGGAAATAGAGGGAATTTGGGCAGGCTTTTTTTCTTATAGGCCTCTTGGGAGTTGCACTCTGATGGATCACATATTCCCTCTGCTCCTCTAGGAATTTCAAAAATCCCAGGAGGAAAGGTCTATTTGTAAGTGGCAAAGAAAGCCTATCTAATATTTGTGTTCAGTGTTAGAAAGCCACATTATCTAGTCAGGCTTTTATCAGGTAAAATAAATAATTAAATAAATAAACCAAAAGATATTTGATTTCTTATTTGAAAAAAAAAATTCACCATGAAAACACAATTGAAGACAGGAATGGCAATTCTTTATTACATCCCTTTGGAGTTCCAATCATGGATTTTCTTGTGAGCCTCACCATCTTCTCATTGTTCCATCTGAATTTTAATTGAAAGTTGAGTTGAGTATCTTCTGAAGTTGTCTTGCAGCTTGCTGGACGTAACCCCAGAGGAGCTGGCTATCTCTGTGTCCCGGGTCACATTCACTCAGAGAATGAATGTTCTCTGTTCTTGGAGAAGATTCTTTGTTTTCAGAGAAGAGTTGTATGCTAGATTATGATGGTATGTATTTTCAGGGGCAGCGACTGGTTTTCAGAGTTTGGAATATGGATAGTCAAAGATCAGGATGAGGTAGAAGATGGATAACTATAGTGTAGGAGAAAGCTTACCCCATGAGGAGGTCTGGAACCAAGGCAAGACTTCAAAATCATCCTAAATTGGTAACAATCCTAAGTAAGTGTGTGTCCAAATGTCCTCCAGTCACTGAGGAGCATTGCTATTGGAAGAGTAGCACGGTGTCCTCACTAACTAAGGACAGTTGTGTAGCAGCAGCTCAGTTGAGAGCTATTGGTTGTTCTCCTCACACCATCTGAGGAAGTGGGAGCTTCGGTTCTGAAGGAGGAATCTGAACAATGGACCCCAGTGCCCACTCTTTCCTTCCAGATCAGACCTTGACTATAACCTGTTCCCAGAAGACCCTGGAAACTTGTCAAGTTGTTCATAGGTGGCTTAGTAATTTGGGATTCTAAGGAAATATATGAGATGAATTTATTCCATTGTATTACTCAGGGTTCTCAAAGGAACAGACTTGATAGAATGAGTTTATTAGAGTGGCTTAGAGGCTGTGGTCCTGATAGTCCAATAATGGCTGTCTACAAAGGAAAATTTCCAGAATCCAATAGTTTTTTAGTCAGAAAGGCTGGATGTCTCACTTCCATATACTACACGTTGGGATATGGAAGGTCTTCCATATACTATACGTTGGGATCCTGAAGAAGCAGCATCTGATGCCAGAATAGATAAACTTCTCAGCAAAAGTGAGGGTAAATAGGCAAAGAGCAAAAGCTTCTTCCTTCCATGTCCTTTATACAAACTGCTATCAGAAGGTGTGACCCAGATTAGAGATGGATCTTCCCACCTTGAAAAATCTAGACTTAGGGTGGGTCTACCCACTCCAAATGATTAAATTAGGAAAAATCCATCACAGATGTACCACCCAGCCACTTGGCTTTTAGTTAGTCCCAGATATAGCCAGATGACAAAAATAGACATCATATCCACAACTATTTTATACTCAGATTTTGTATTTTTAAGAGTGATAGTATTCTTACATTGTATATCTCTGTGTAAATACTAGAAGTAATAAGCAAAACAGATTATCTTGACTAGCATTCCATTACTCTTAATATCCATGCCACCACCATACAAAGGTGATTTTTAAGGAATTACTTATGTTGGCTTTGTGTACTTGTACATCTGTGTATGAGTTTATGCTGTGAGTCTAAGTGCCCATCAAGGCCAAAAGAGACAGTTGTATACCTGGAGCTAGAGTTATGGGCAGTTATGAGACACTCAACATAGGTTCTCAGAATCCAGCTTTGGTCCTCCGCTAAAGCAGTGCCTAATCGTAACTATTGAGCTGCCTCTCTCGCTCCAAGCACATAGAATTTTAGGTTGTTTAATGTATGCTCTTTCCTCATCCTATCTGGATACATCACATGCATCAGCACAGGGATTACTGGCTCCAACGTGGTGCATTGATGCACAAAAATAGTAAAGAAAAGAGAGCATAAATATAACCCAAAATAGCAAAGTAAAGCAGAAAGGGGCAAGAATTCCAGTGCAGTGGATGTTCTGAGACAAGCAGTGATTCTGCAGCAGCCAGTGATGAAACGTAAGCAGGAAGCAAAATCATGACTATATGAAACCAGTGTTTGTTAGATATTTGTTTGTGGCGTATTGTTTTCTATGCTTTGCCAAATATTGGCACAAAACAAGAGAATTTTGCATCATCTTCTAAAATAGTCTCCTAACTCAAAAACCAATTAAAATATCCTGAAATGACTCTATGAGAATGTTGTTCCACACCAGTGTAATGAGCTCCCTTACCAACAGCAGAGACCAGAGCCAACAAATCATCACTCAAAGTTCATATTTTATTCCAATAAGAGCAAATAGGGCAAAGCTCCGTGATCTCCAGGAGTCATGAGGTAAGAGTAAAACTTGTGAAAAGATGTTCAAAAAGAGTGTCGAGCACACTCAAACCGCTACAGTCACATGTTATAATAAGGTTTTTTGGCCTTGTGTGGCTAGAGGTTTAGATTTATTGACTTGTCTTAGATTTTTTAGTGGTTGTCATTGATTGGGTTTTTAAAAATGATTTAGATGTTTATATTAAGTTTATGTTGTTTGGTCTATGATTTAGGTATATTTTATTAATTTGTTTGTTATGTGGCCTGTAGCTTATTTGTGTTTTTTTAATGGATTTTTTTTGTTTTTTTGTTTTTTTGTTTTTTTGGCGGCTGGCTCTGTCTGCCTGACTCTGCCCTGTTTTTCTTATCTATGTTGTGATTTTCCTGCCTACTTCTTCTATGGTGCCTGTCATGGGCCAAAACAGCTCCTTTATTTAAAGATTGATATTTACAGCATACAAAAAAAACATTCCCACATCAGTCACATTTTTTTTTCTGAAATAAAATCTTGAGCAATGAAATGGTCTTTCACATGAGGAAAAAGGCTTTATCGTAAGAATGTGTAAAAAACCACTCTGCCTTAAGGGTGAATGTTCGCACTCAAGCACAAAGCTCAAATCAGCACTTGGCAATTATGTACTACAAAAAAGACACGTTCAACTATCTGTTAAAATTTAATCTTATTAGGATCATAACAATTACTTATGGGAATAGAATTATACTGAAAAGTAGAGCCTCAGTAGCTAACATTGAATAGGTAAGCCTTCTACACAAAAGTTGTCACCAATCTCAATTCATAGTCTACTTTTCAAATGTGTGGTAGATAATGATCAATAATTTAGCCCTCGACATTAAACCAATGTTGAAGAAAATGGATAATCGGAGCACTTGATTTCCTCTAGGTGCACACTTGAGTATGGAGGGAAAGAAATGGACAATACGAACAAGACCATGCTGACTCCTAAGGAAAACTGGCTACAAAATGCTTCTGTGGGTTTCATACATAGGGAAGAAAGGGGAAAGCATTCTATGCAACATAACAATTATAGTAAAGACAGCTTCTCTGATCTCTGATCATTTTGTTGTGCAGACTGACTCCAAAATACATATGAAATCATAAATAACACAGATTTACATATTAGGACCCATAAATTAAGATGTTTCTCCTACTTATAAAAAGCTCATTTAATGAATTCAATAATTGCACTGATAAAAATTCAGCTCTGCAATTGTAGTAGGAGGTTTCTGGCCGGGACTTTCGGGCCTAGCCTCAAGGTTTAGGCCCACAGACCCACTGACCTGCAGAGACACACAAATGTTTTCAATAGTTTTAGGCTGATCGGCCTAAGGCCCAGGCATACAAATTGCTAACTCTCTACCCTTAATCTAACCCATTACTCTTGTCTTGTTCAGCCATGCAGCTGGGTACCTTTTCTTAGAGCAGCATGGTTGTCCTCTGCTTCTTCCAGCTTCTCTCTGGCGTTCTGCTCTGTGCTTCCTGTTCTCAAGAATTTTCTTAGTCTGGTAGCCCCACCCACAGTTCCTGCCTGCCTTTGGCCAATCAGCGCTTTTTATTAAACCAGTGGGTGGGGCAATTATTTACAATGAAGCAACACAATCCCCCTATATGCAATAGTATCTATTATTTCTCTTGTTGGAAGAAGAAATTAGTCATGTGTATAAGAAAATGTCAAACTATGTATGTCTTAATACTTGAACAAAACACATTCAGTGTCCAAGACAGCATCCAACAGAGAGTTAATTAGTAACCTATTCTCTTCTGTATCTCAAAGAACATGTCTGAATTCCTAGAATCTCCTTGTGTTTAGTTCTGAGCATTGAGAGGATCACAGGACACTTGTGTCTGTTCTAGATAACATGTAACTGTGAATTAAGAATCTCTAGCTGGGTAGAAATGAAAAAAACAAAAAAAAAAAAGTTGGCATGTGATCTGACCTGTGGCTTGAGTTATCTATGTTTGAACCGAAGAGGCTTAATGATGTGAGAGTCTAAACTATCATCATTGCCAATGTACACAAATATTTATGAGTTGTTTTCATGTTATTTAATCTTAAGTTGTAAGTGTTACATCTTAACTTACTGTAACCCAAATTTGTGATGATTCTTAACAAAATTTATTTACCTAAAGCTTTGATTTAAATTAGTTTGTGGTCTCCAAACACTTGAAAGACACTGTTGAAGAAGATTCTAAGTCCTACCAGAAGGCTGTCTTCCTAAGGCCAGCCCCAGCAAGAACAAATGCCAGAAGTTCAGCTACACAAAGTCTTAAGGACAGCATTGAGCACAGAGCTGGTAATTAAGTGAAAACCCATATCAGCCACTTCCTCTCATTCTTGGTACCAGCTATATGCCTCATTTTATTATGACAGATACAGGTGACAGTATTTCCCAAATGCTCTACCAAGTGGCAGATCTTTTCCAGAGTCAAACACTATCAGATTCCTGCTATTTGGTATGCACCAAAGAACACTCCCCATTAAACCATCTGTCACAGTCTTTTCATCCCTCCTCAGACAGAGATCAAAAGCTTTCACCCAACAAAATACTTGGCTTTACATATTGCCTACTGTGGATATCAGCCATGCTGTCTTTTTTGGTTTTTTTTTCACCAAGCCTTGCTCCCTCACATGCAGGATGATCTTAGAGATCATTCCACCTGCCATGTGACCTCTTGTAACCTCTGCCCTTTTACTGCTAGGATCTAACATGAGATCCCATAGTCAGAAACCTTTCCCTAGCATTTATGCCTGCTGTATGTTTTTCCTTTTATGCAAAGATGTAAGAGTCTTATACAAGGATATAAGAACCAGTCATATGGTTTGGCCAGTAAAGCTCTTGCTGCATGAAGACCTGTAGTCAGACCCCAGAACACAAGAAAACACAGCGGTAGGTTCAGTCTGTAACTTCCTGCAGTGAGGATGGGAGTGATAGACAGCAGTGAGAGGTTTCCTGTAGCATATTGACCAGTTAGCCTAGCTCAATGGAAGATCTGTTGGCCCTGAACACACATGTTCATACACCCATATGAACATGTACATTTTGCACAGATCCATACACGCTCGGGAAAAGTATATGAGTTTAGTAGTAAATTTCCTACCTACTTCCAGCTAAGCTGATGGACCCAAGGATCATGTTGTTTGGTTTGTTCCCTCCAAGCTCCAAAGAGTAAAGTCACTCAGTAAATATTCAACTTAGTCAGTAGAAGCAATTTGAGCATTTGAAGTTGAGAGTCTGTAAGCAGGTAGTGTGGGGTCAGATATCTTCAGGCTACAGTGCAAGGGGGGGGCTCAGAACAGAGTGGGCAGGCTAAAGAGAGTACAGTCACAATGCTAGTGCTACCCTGTAAGTGGATCACTA
Source organism: Phyllotis vaccarum (assembly GCA_033318265.1). Classification (NCBI taxonomy): domain Eukaryota; kingdom Metazoa; phylum Chordata; class Mammalia; order Rodentia; family Cricetidae; genus Phyllotis; species Phyllotis vaccarum. The sequence continues at coordinate 18,231,803 of JARWLC010000017.1, read as the reverse complement.
CAATGGTGATCTTGGAAGACAGTAGTGGCTGTCAGACATAGACTGAAGAGCCAACCATGCATAAAAATGAAAGTACATGGTAAGGCCTGGACAAACAGAATGGGGTCGGTTTCAAAGATGTGCCCTTGGCCCATGATCATTTTGGTTGACGGAGTATTAATCAAAGCTCAAAAGAGCACACCATAAAAATCCACTTGGGAAGAATGTCTGGAGGGCTCTTTTTGGATTTGGCTTTGAATTTACTGGGATACTCTCTAAGTCAAATCTGTATGAGAGAAAATTTTTGAGTCCCAGCATAAAGGGGCTACACATTTCTTGTGTAGTAAGTTGCTAGATGACTTTCTGAACTGCCAATGGTCTTAAGGAAAAAAACCAATGCAAAAGAACCCGCAGCTCAGGGTGCCAGCAGTTACTGTCTGAGCAACTTCTGCGTGGAAACTGGTAATTAAAACCATGTTACTCTTGCACTAACTTATTTGAACTTTGGATATTGTCAAGGTTTATTTTCCCAACTCACTCCTCATTTTAAGACCAGGGATATTAAATGATTAAGAAGTCTCTGATCTCCTTGTTCTGGTATTTGCTGATAATCATCAAATCTCATTTTGAAAAGAAAAGGCTATGGGGATCTCATCTAGACAGGCGACTGAAGCCATGATGATACTATTTGTTTTTTTCAATTAGGCCCTGAGAGCTTACCATTTGGTTTTCTCACTGATTTCTCCCTTCATCATTTTAGAGATAAACAAACCATGACACAGAAAGCTTTGTTGATACTCTAAGGAAGAATCTATGAGATGTGCACTCTATAACCCCACAAGAGTTTGGAAATGAGACTGCTAATTGGAATGAATCTAATTTAGAAAAAAAAAAAAAACATCCTTGATGAATGAGATCATTGCTGGTAAAAATAATCACAGAGTGGAGCTGTTGGTGTGCAATTGAGGTCTGGCACTGATCTCAGGGATGCAGTGCAGGGTGTACTAGCTTCCTCACAGCTTAATCAAATAAGTCACAAACTGGGAGGTGACTTACACATCACGCCATGTGTTTTCTTCTCCAGTTCTAGAGTATGAAATGTGGGAGTCAGAAGAGTAAGTATTAGCTGTACTTCTTTCCTTCTGCAGATTGTGAAATATAAGCTAGAAGGTTATTTAGGTTCCATATAATCTCAGGATGGTTCTCCCATTTAGCTCATTCAAACTGCACATATTTACTAAATTTTGATCTAGTGCCAGACCCTATTTGAGAGCAAAAGAAAGGATGGATGGATAGATGGATGGATGGATGGATGGATGGATGGATGGATGGATGGATGGACAGGTAGGTGGATAATAGATAGAAAGATAGATAGATAGATAGATAATTATCTCATTCATCCAAGTGCCCACTTACTGTAATAGCAGGAGAATCATTATATCACACTCAGGTAAAGCATACCTACCAAGTATTGTCATTATATCATTACATTCAATTTCATTAGATTCTCTCTCTCCCTCTCTCTCTCTCTCTCTCTCTCTCTCTCTCTCTCTCTCTCTCTCTCTCTCTCTCTCTCACACACACACACACACACACATACACACACACTCACACTTACATACGTACACACACATCACTCATCGGAGATGTCATTGGCCCATCCAGATCCCTTTTTTTCCACAGCATTTGTGCATTGGTTATATGGCTCAAATTCTCAGAGTTTTCATGTCTTTTACATATAATTGCATAATATCTGCATCAACCTGCATAAATCCTTCTGTGTGCTTCAAACCATCTGTAGACTGGCAATACAGAACACAATGTAACTACTATATAAATATTAGTATACTCTTCGTTTCTTTCCTTGTTCCTAAATCAAAAATCCTAAGCAAAGCAACTAAAGTAAAGAAAGGGGGAGGGGCTTAGTTTGGATCACGGTTCAGTGTTCCTGCTCCAGGATGTTTTGCTGTGGATAGAACAATCTTCCTTAGGCTTTCTGCGAGCAACCAACTGCCTTTTAAGCTTCCAAACCATATTATCCTGTTAGGGATGAATTGTGTCATCCCAGAAGACATTCATGCCCTAAACTCCCAGAGTCCCAATGACAGTGACCTCACTAGGAAATAGAAGTGAAGATAATCATTGTAAGATAGCACCACTGTATCTGTGTAGTAAGGGGACATCTGGACCCAGAGGCAAGTGCATCGAATCAGTGAGGACACAGCCTCTGGAGCACAAGGCTGCTGGTCACCTTGAGTCTGAAGTCAGGAAGCAAAGAATGATGAATGCGATTGAACAGTCTATTTTCTACAGTCGTGTAATCCAGCCTCTAGTAAGAAAACACTGGCAGAAAACCCAGAGATGTGTTTCCAAAGTGATTCTAAGCCCTGTTGACAGTGATTACAACCATCACAAGTCCTATGATCTTCTACCTCTTGATTCCATAGATGAATGGCCATCTCATAATGTTAAATTAATTTATCCAATTTCTAAAGTTCCCAAAGTCTTTAACATGCTACTCGTAAACAGAATTGTAGAGTCTCTTCTTCTGAAACTCAGGGCAATCTCTTCGTTGTGAACCCCTATATAATAAAAATGAAGTTACACAGCTCTACTATGCAATGGCACAGAATAAACATTTTCTTTCCCAAGTGGAAGAATGAAGACCCAGAAAAGGAATAGTAGTAAGTCCTACACCTAGGATGGTGAACACCAAAATCCTGGATGTCCATGTTGCCATTCTGGGACTTGTGATGATCATCTAGGCTTCAAAGGACTTGGAGTTTTGCTGCCCTGTAACTTTCTTCGGTGGATGTCCCATTGTATCTTCACCATCCTGGGTCTTCACTGCAGTATCAACTGAGTGCTTATAACTTTACACATGGTCCCTCTGGGTCTCCTTTCAGGGACTCTGATCCTATTATACATTGCCTGGGCTTGAAGTTTCACAAAACCATGAATCAAATTCTCTGTAACCACCTCAGTTTTATACCTTTCGTGTTTATAAAATGTCCGGCCAGTATCAGGCAACACTGCCAACTAGAGATATAGCCTGATCCCCTCAGACCAAGGTAAGATCCGCATCTGTGTACTGACCCTGAAGAAACACTTTCTAGGGCAATGATTTTCCAACAAGAAGTTCCACCAACTGTGTTCTCAATGTGGACTTTTTTTTCTTTTGTCCCAGTACAGAGAGCCAGGTTTCTCTTTAATAACACTGACCTGTGTGTGTGTGTGTGTGTGTGTGTGTGTGTGTGTGTGTGTGTGTGTTTACATAATGACCACAGTCTCCTTCTTCTCTTCCCAGCCCCCCCCCCAACCATCACCCTTCTCCTTTCCCCCCATCCACTCCTCCTCTGTTTCTCTTCAGAAAAGAGCAGACCTCCCAGGGATATCAGCCAGTCATGGTATATAAAGAATAATAATGTTCTTTTTAAACAATTATATGTTTTCGAAACTGTCTTTTCTTTAGCTCTAAGTCTATCCAAATTCTTTTCGTCCTCAAACTGCACACTGTTATCTTTATTCTCCACGCTTGTTCTCTGTCACTGTAGACCTGGATGCGAGCAGAGGGCAGCAACAATGCCACACACAGCCTGACCCTTATGTGCCTTGAAGTTCCCTCTGCCTAACAAATTAGCTCACTCTTTTTAATTCATCCTCGTTCAAGTTCTCAGGACACAGACAGAGTGAAGCCCTAGTTTTTCTCTGGAACACAAAAGAAGGGTCCCTATCTCCAGTCTCAGCAGAGTATTTCTCACCTGACGCCTCAGGAACTGTGGAGCCACTGTCAATGTTTCTCTTGGCATTCTGCTCTTCCAAACTCCTGCCAGAAAGGCCCCGTAAGCTCTGTGTACAGCATTCTGGGATTTTCTAGCTCAAAGTTTTGAACCCTTCTACACTCCTCCTGTAATCTAGTTTTAAATGCCTCAGAAACAAATTGTCAAGCTTTCACAGTGGTGTCACACTCCTCAGTATCTATTTTCGTGGTGGTAGGTGGTAAACTGTGGTCAGATGGAGGCCACGGTCAGAAAGCAGGAGACATGAACACAGATTTATCCTTTTCTGTGCTGTCATATGAGTTAAATGGATTGAAGGCGGAGGTTCTCTTAAAATACACCAATCTAAGATTAATATTTATTAAAATATAAACCAGCACTCACGATACAGGTAACAGCATATATAGGTGCCTGATAGACTGGATTATCCAAGCGGTGGACAATGGATGCCTAACCAGTCTCTCCAGAAGTCAGGAATAAGGAAACGGGGCCGCTCAGGATCTCAGCAGCCCCTTATGAATGGGGTTGGCCACTTTCCCTTCAGGAGCCCGGGACCCTGGATAAAAATCTTCTGACCTTATCAGCTAACACCTGAATCTCACCACAATGGATCCCTATGTGTTTTGGATACTAATACCTTCTCAGGAAAGATGCTTAATAGCTTTATTAATGCTAAATTTAAGTTTCTTTTCCTAATCTGACTGGCCTTCCTGCTTATTAAAGGTCTTTGAAAGCATTTAATGTGTTTCTAGTGTGGTGCAAAAGAATCTTATTTTTTTTTTTAACAATGAAAATTATACAAGAGACAAATGAGCTTTTCTCTACAGTTTAATAATATAGGGAGGGAATATCTATATTCTGTACTAATGCATGTTGGCAATTAAAATGGAAGTTCAGATACTGTCTATAACACAAACAACAAAGACCTTGTGCCAGTGATAATTATATATGAGCTGTCATGTCATAAATTCTGCATTCAGAGGTACTAAAAACTGCTGCCATTTTTAGACTGAGTCTACAATATACACCAGAAACACAAATACGATAATCCCAAAGCCTATAATTATGACCGAGTCCCTCTTGTCCCCCCATGAATAGCTTAGCAACCTGGAGCTCCACTTGCTTTGGGCTATGCACAAACTCCTTTCCTAATGATTCACTTGGCACTCTAGGACCTTTATCTGAATGTACTGTGTATCCCACTCCAAACAATGCACCTAGAAACCAATCAGAAATTGAGAAACCCCACACCTGCATTGAGCTGCATGTACAGTGCTCTCTGAACAGTGGAATGTTTCTCTTAGTGTTTATCGAACTTAGATCTTGTTTTTATACAGCATATGTCTGGCCATGAAAGTAGGGAGGTTGATCCAATCTTATGAACTTTGAGACACACGTGTTATACCATGTAAACTACCTCTTCAAAGTAGACTTTCAGAGGAAATCTCCTGTCTGTCATGAAGCCTGTGTGTACGGACATGCACATGGTTAAAATCAGATGCATTACAGGCAGGTCCATATACAGTAGAGAATTGATTGTTATTATCTTAACCTGTCAATCAAAATAGACTATGGCTTTCTTAATACCATGTCAATGTTAGTGTGGTGATTGTCAACTCCCAAAGAAACCCGAGACAAGGCTCACTCAGTACCTGTGGCTGCTCACCACACGCCATAAACTGCTTCAGCACACGGACTTCGCTTCCCTTCCCCTAGGTTCTCTTTCCTATCCAACCCTGCCATCTGGACACATGCTCTCTTGTCCCCAGCTCCTCTCTTGGTCTACTGTGGGGACATTTTCTATAACAGCCTACCTGCCCTCTCTCTTCTCCTCCTTCTTGTCTCCCTCTCCCCCCAGCATGATTCAGTCTGGACCTTTCCAGATGCCTCTGGCTGTGCTCTCCCTCATATTTACACTAGACTCCATAAAATCCTTCTCTTTAACTGTATCTAAGGGTGGTCATGTCCTCATTTTCATTAGGTGGTTTGAATAAGAATGGACTCTGTGAGCTCATATATTTGAACGCTTAGTCACCAGGGGATGTAACTCTTTGATAGGATTAGGGGATGTGACCTTTTTGGATAAGTTAGCAGTGGGGATGAACTTTGGGTTTTCAGAGCCATGCCAGGCCCAGGTTCTCTCTCGCCTGAGGTTCAAGATGTAGAAGTCTCAGATACCACTGGGCACCTGTCAGCATGCTGCCATGCATCCTGCCGTGGTGATAATGGACTGACCCTCTGGAACTGTAAGCAAGCCCCCAGTTAAATGCTTTCTTTTGTAAGACTTGCCTTGGCCAGGTTATCTCTCCATAGTAATATGATGAAGACAGTTAGACACCAACTTTACATTCTCTCCTATCTTTCATAAAACTGTTCTCAATTCATCTGAAATGAAAGAGAAACATACAAGTCAAGTTTTGTTAAAAACGGATACAAAACTTAAGAGAAGCAAAGGATGTCAATCCTTCACCTTTTGGACACACATCAAGGACAGCCATGCTTTTTCTTGAACAGATTAGAGAGGAGAAGGTTGGAGAGTTCCAGAGGCAAGTGTAAAGTGTCAAGGCTCAACACCTACCTGAGGGAGATGCTCAGCTCTACACAGTTCTGAGGTTTAGAGTACTACTCATGGTGTAACATGACTCCATCTTCTGGCAATCCAGCTCCATAGCTAATAAATTCCTTACTCGGGATTAAAAATAATTACATCAACCTTAACCATATGGCTTCACTGCTTCACATCTAAGTAGCTCACTGAATTTTTCATGCTGGCCAGTAACTGGTACACTGTCCTAAGTATGGATCTCCTATGGATTCTCTAATGATCATGATGTTACTAACCTACCCCATTTCATGCCTTCCAGAATCTTCCCTCATAACAACTTCTTCTGATACTCAGCACCTGTCTGCTTGTTTCCTATTCAAATTCAGGACACAGTAGATCCTGCTTTGATCCCCACTGTGTATTCAAATGGCCCATTTGCTTATAAGTATCTCTCTTCTACTAAAAATTTAATTAATCCAGATGCTTGGAGTATTTTAGCTAATCTAATGTTCCAGTTAACTGTAGGCTGACTATAAAATAGTTTTCCTTCTAAAACCTATATTGTTACAAATATTGCTGAACAGCAGGCTTGCATTTTTCCTTCAATATCAAGACATAAACCTTTGTTGGGAACAGTCTTCGGGCATTCTAGAAGTACTAGCACATGCTTCCTTTTTGAGAGGTGTCCATGCTGGTATCATAAAAGCCATCAGCCAAGGCTTTCCTCAGATTTAAATATAAATACAAGGCTTGCTTGTTTGGTCTCTTACTCCCTCCTGGGATTAAACTCTGGTCACTTTTCCCTCTGCTCTTCTGTCCTGTGGGTGTATGTCTTTAGTAGCCTGCCCTGAGAAAAATGTTTTCGTGAAAGAGAAAAAAAGAAATCTGGTCAAACAAAGGTAGCCTCTTCGGATCTTGTGCCTTTACATTTGATTTGTAAATTCATAAATTTGGGCTTAGATTTATCAGACCCTGTATAAATGAGAAAGCTGAACTTAAGTTTATGTTGGATTCAGGTTATATATATGTGTGTCAAGGAGTACAGGTTCACTCATTGTACAGGTGCATTCAGAGATCAGAGGACAACTTCACTTTGCCACCAGAACTTGGAAGAGTCAACAGAAAGTGAAAGCTTTGTTTTTAAGCTACTGATGAAAAATGATCACTATAAATTGCTCTGGATTAAAAAAAAATACATATTATTACATTCTTTTCAATTTTATCTGTATCTTTAAAAATAAATATATAGCAGAAGAAAATAAGAAACAGAATAATCATGCTAATTATTAACAATAATAGTAATAATAGTTCAAAAATTTCTATTTTCAGTACTAGGTGTCAAACCCGGGATCTATGTGGGCTAGGTCAGTACTCTAAGTGCTGGGTTTGTTGAGAAAGGAAAAGGTCTCACTATATAGCTAGTCCATACTGGCATTGGACTTGTAGTCTCTTTTGGGAAGGCTTTGTCCTCTGTTTTGTATCTTTTTCCTTCAAATCTCGAACCATTTTCCCTGGGGAGAGGAGGGAGTCTTTCTATAGGACTATGTTCTGGTGCACTGAAATATTTGTCCCTCTTACTGGTTTAATAAAAAGCTGAAGGCAGACAGGAAGTGTAGGCGGGGCTACCAGACTAAGAAGACTCGGGTAATAGGGAGAGCAGGAGAGATGCCAGATGACATGCCAGCAGACACAGAGGAAAGAAATTGAAACGCTGCTCTGAGAAAAGGTACCGAGCCACATGGCTAAACAGATTAATGGTAATAGACTGAGATAAGATGAAAGAGCTAGCTAGCAATATGTCTGAGCCATAGGTCAATCAGCATAAAATTAATATAAGCCTTTGTGTGATTATTTGAGGCTAAGCCACAGTGGGTCTGAGAGTGGGTCTGAACCTCTGGGCTAGGCCAGAAAGGCTGGGCCAGAAACTTCATATTACAGAGTCTTAAGGACTTAAGACTCAGGAAGTAAAAGCAACTCAGAACTCTTTCCTCCTTGAGGTCATATGAGCAATAACAGCTCTAGAGAGGAAACTGACATACTGGGTTGCACTAAGTTGTGAAGAACAATCCAAAGATTCTGTTTTAATGGGTCACTACCCATGCCAGAGTGGGCTATTCAGTGATGCTACTGCCTTTGAGTACTTACATTTCTCTAAGTAACTCACCCCCTCTTATCTGTAAGTAAACTCTAAAATGAGCTCAGTGGTTCACCACAGTAGAATTGAGTGGAATAATTTCTTCACTCTGTCATCAACGCCCTTTTTGTCTGAGTAGGTGTTTATTCCTGCTTCCTTAGCAAAAGTAGCACACTATCCTCAAAGTGTTAAAATTTCAGGCATGTACCACCACACTAAGACTTTAAAGTCAATTTTTATACTTTATATTCCTTAGGAAAAAAATATTAGAATTGTTTTCATCTTTTATAGTCTCACATTTGAATCTAAGTGGATTATGAATCAATAGCAATAGCAAAAATACTGAGAGAGACTAGAGTTAAGCTCAGCTATAGAGCCATTTGCCTATCACTATGCAGCCCTGTGTTCTATCCCTACCACAGGAAGAAAAGGGTACCAAGAGAATATCTCAACCACAGAGTGCAGCAAACACATTTTAGAAAGCACCCCTCCATATTTCCTACTTGATAGCTTGCATATTTATTTTGCTTCAATCCCCAAATAGTTAACCCTCACAGTGTTATATAACAATTTGGCTAGACTTTAACAACATCACAGTATCTTTCAAAGAACAATCCTCAAAATAAAATCTCAGTCACTCCCACACTTTCACCTATATATGTACACAGTAAATCACTCTTATATATGCCCTTCCTCATATGAAGGGAGGGGAAGTTACCCCAAGACGATGTCACAGGACTATGATCCCGATCCACTTAGCAGGAAAGGCACAGAATGCATTTCATGACCTTCACTTATATTCCACCCTTTTCTCCAAATATTATATACATTATCTCATTTGGTTTGCAGTTTCTCTAATATCTTTTAAAATGAAGAAACTTAAACATCCTTTTTCCATTAACAGATGTCTCCATTTAGATATTTTCCTCTGTTCTTTTCCTGTTTTATTTTTCCTTAACTCTTAAGTGGGATGCTTTGTACAAAAGTGGGTCATAGAAAACTGTTAATGTCAAGTCACTCAGAGGCCATTAATCCACCTTCCAGGGCTTAGGAAGCAATATAAAACAGCACCAGGAAGCAATTTAGGCAGAAGCTGCTAGTATTTCTAGAATACTTCCCTCAGGAAATATCTCAGTTACAAGAAAATGAGCAATTTTAAATGTTGTAGCATTTTCAATGTCTTTTAAAAAATCCACAAATTTTAAACTACTAGAGGCTAATTAATGAAAGTCAATCCTTACCTAGTACATCTGATTGATTAATGGTTTTGCAAACTGCTTTTTAAAAATTCATCATATCCAGAACAGATAAAGAGAAACAATAAACCCTCGGTTTAGAGTTAGGAAAATCTTGATTTGATCTCTGCTCTGCCATCGGACTGTGACAGATGTACACTATGTATTAGCTGTTCTTTCCATCTGAAGATTGTGAAATATAAGCTAGAAGGTTATTTAGGTTCCATATAATCTTAGGATAGTTTTACCATTTAGCTCATTCAAACTGCACTAAGTTCTGTTTTAGTGTTAGACCTTATTTCAGAGTATAAGAAAAGGATGGATAGATGGATAGATGGATGGAGGACAGATAGATAGATAGATAGATAGATAGATAGATAGATAGATAGATAGATAGATATTATCTCATTCATCCAAATGCCCACTTGGTTTAACAGCAGGAGAATCAGCATATCACACTCAGGTAAAGCAAACCTATTAAATCTACCAATTATTGTCATTATATCATTACATTCAATTTCACTGAGATTATCTCATTTGGTTATTATTCTCTCTCTCTCTCTCTCTCTCTCTCTCTCTCTCTCTCTCTCTCTCTCTCTCTCTCTCACACACACACACACACACACACACACACACACACACACATACACACACACACCAGCAACCAACAACCACACAAAACCATACCTACCAAACTGTCTGTGAACCAACGTCCACCATATTCCAACTTATTGACTTAGCTAACATGTATGTTTGAACGGATGAGTTCTTTGGTATATACTGGACACATGGATGGTCAAGGCTGTGGGGAGGGTAGAGCTGTGGTTGGAAAGTCTCCTCCAAAGGCAGCCCTATGTGGAAAAACTCATACAGTTCAGCTGTGGATCTGCATTCTGCCCTAACCTAGACTCTCCATTAATTAGTCTTGTTGTCAGAAACCCAACTAGAAGTTGCTCAGTTCTCTCATTGGTCTAGCCTCAGCCCTTGTTAAGGCAGCTCTTGATCCTTTGGATTATGCCTTATGCCTGTCCTAATCATGTAATGCCTGAGCAGATTGGGTTGATTGATTCTACCTTTTAACAAATGGGGAAAAAAAAAGTACAACTTAAACTGTTCCAGCTCCTCTGTTCTCAGTGAGAGCGGTGGGTATCGGGGAAGAGGCTACACTTGGTGCTGAGATGTAAATAGGAGGAAGGATAAAGAGGAACACTTGGATGGTATCTAGAGACACAGTCATAGTTGAGGCTTAAGAATGTAGCCTCAACAATCCACACCCCCACCCCAGCAGCCAGGTAACAGGAGAGCTGGGAGATACATCCATAGATCCTCCTGGGAAGGGGAAATAGAGAAAATTACAATCATAGGGGGAGAGGGGGGGCAAGAGGAGGTGAGAAGAGAACATGAGAGAATGGGATGGTGGGGGGAGAGCAACAGAGGGGGAGAGTGGATATCCTGATAGAGGGAGCCATTGCTGGATTGGAGAGAAACCTGGTTCTAGGGAAACACCCAAGAACCCACAAGATGAGCCCAGCTTGGACGCCAAACAGTAGTGGAGAGGGTGGAGAGTTAAACAACCAACTGAGCTACTGGTCCAGCTGAAGAGAGGGAGGAGGAGATTGCAGGAACAGAGGGATAGGGATGATGATGGGGAGACCCATGGAGTAGGCTGCCCCATGCTGTTGGGAGCTCGCAGACTCTGAAATAACAGCTGGCTAACTTTCACACAACGGATCTGGACCCTCTGAGTGTAGATGACAGTCGAAAGGTCTAGACGGTTTCTGGAACCTCTTGCACTTGGACCAGAGTCCAGGAGTCCATGAACTGGCTACTCAGAGTCCATGCCTAGCAGGGAAGCACCTTTTTCAGCCTTGACTGGATATGCCAGACCTAATTAACTCACCTTGGGACTCCTTGCCCTCTCTGGGGAGTTATAATAGGAAGTGGGAGAAGACTGGGAGAAGGGGCAGGAAAGGGAGCAGCAGTGGGTATAGAGAAAAAATTAAAATAAAATTTATTAAAAAAACAAAAAAAAAGAATTGACCCTGAAGAAATATTAACCCAGAAGGACAAAAACTATGAGACCCACAGGACAAGGACAAAAGACTAGAAATGAGAAACCCCAGCACAGAATACAGAGTCAAAACAAAGGATAAACGTGGTGTTCTAGATGTATGTTAAAAGTCACAGGAAGCTTTTTATAAAAAGCCGATAGAAAAAAAAAAAAAAAGGCCAACTCAGAAAGAAATGTGTCATAGAGGAAATAAAATTTGTGGAGGAGGAAGAGCTGGCTCAGACGTATGAAAATGTCTCAAAGATGAATTAGAAAATCCTTGAACAGCCACTGAGCTCTTCTGAAGGACTCAAAGGAAGATACATATACAGCGGCAAAGTCTTGATTTCAGCTAAAGTTGGATTGCCACCCACTCGGACAGTGGCCAACACTGGTTTGTGCTGGTTTCTTACGTTATTCCAGCGTCTCCAGAAAAGAACATCATGATGGTAACACAGATTTGACAGGCTAGAAGAACAACTGAATTAGCATAATGGCATTTTCTCACTGGTTTATCCTAGAATACCTGAGAAGCTGCTGAAGCAAACTACAGAGAAAACTTGAAAAGCCCACTTCTTCTGGATGGGCTCTTTCCAAAAGCAGCACACTCAGGATGTGAAGGGTCCCTCTGCTTTTTCTTCCTACACCCCTGAAGAGAACATCCCATGGGGCAGAGACTATTTTGTCTGTTCTTATGAGTCCTCCGTGCCTCTCATCAACCACCTAGATTTGATCCACTATAAATAACCACCCACGGGCTCCCTACAAGTTCAGGACAAAGGCCTTTGCTTACCTAAAGCTGTCTGTTGAGAAACACATCTGCTGGGGTCCCTGTCAATGTGAACTAAAGGCTTCCCTTGCTGGAGATAATAGCATTTTGTTTTCCTGCCTCCCTATACACCTTGGACCACTTTCTGTTTGTGCTTCTGTCTATCTTAGGATGCAGCTCTACACGGGTAGGAAAGATAAGGAAACAAAGGCCTGGAAGGATTATAAGAAGGCAGTTTGATTTTTAATGGTTTCAGTGGCAATAGACACTCATGGCTTAAATCTGCTTTAAGTTTAAGCTTATTAGTGTTTCTGGCAGCCAGGGAGACCCTATCTAAGATGATAAATAAAATGGGGCTGGTTAAATGGGTTAGAGAAGAAGTGCAAACGTTTGGTCCTTCTGGAGGATGTCCTGTGGATTTACAGGGTGCTTTTCAATATCATCTAGAATATTGCAAAAGCTATGTTTGAAAGTTTTTTGTGATGTGCCATTATAAATGTCCTGTCTGTTTGCCTTGACATTTAGAATAATCCAGTCTCCAGAGGTTGCAGAGTGAGGGGTCCTTTCAGTTCAAATGGTCCATCTCTTGCTCTCCACTGACAGCCACACCCAAAAGAGACCCGCAGGAGAGAAATACATAGAGGACTCTATTTACAGAGAGCTCAGCCCTTGCGAGCTAGAATCAACATCTCCAGGACTCTCCTATATTCTCTGGGGAGAAGACACAAGCAGGTTCCCAGACACTGTGGGCTGAAGCAGGTACTGACTGCCATTTTACCTGCAACACCAGGGGTTCAGGTGACCCTCCTACTGGCTTTGTTGTGTTGCCTGAAGAGAAGTTTCATTTGTGAATTCCATGGAGCAGCATGCTGGTTGCTTATGGGAATGACATCATGGTAGCTGGAGCCGCTGGGCAAAAAGTGGCATGTATTTTGGATGTACCCATATGTCTGATACATATAAAAATGGGAGGCAAACTCTGCAAAGATTAAGGAATATACTGCATTGATGAAGTTTTGGCAACATACCAAAAATTTTTACCTATTTAAAAAAAAAAAAAAAAGCAAATGTGGAATCTTAATATTCTTACCACTTAGGCAGAGCTCTCTCAACTTAACTGCTTAGTAGATGCAGAAATTTAACAATCTGGAGCTCTACAGCAGGAATGGAAGACCCCATGGTGCAGTAGTATATGTGGAAAAGACAGCTGGAAAGTTCTCTTGGGATTTCTAGAAAGTTCCATGATTTTAGAACAAGTCCCTTTGAGTATTCCCTCCTATTAGACTCCTGTATCTTTGCAGAGACTGAAATCCGACTTTAGGTCATCAAGCATCCACAGGACCAGAGCTCTCTCAATCAAGATCTGATGGTGAATATACAGTAATAATGCAAGTAGCTATGTAAGCACACCCTCAAGCCCCTGTACAATGTTTGATGATATATCGGGATCAACCATGTTTAGGGACCATTAGGAACAAATAGTCTGCGTAAACAAGCAGTCAAGCTCCAACATTATCTGTCATATTGAACCAATGCCATTTACTCCATTGATACCCATACCCTACTACAGAATTCTCTACAACTAGAATAGAAAAGTTCTGGGGCTGATTTACAAAGGGTCAGCTGAGTATGCTGCTGTGAACTTGGGAAAAGATCACTGTTATGCTACGCTGTGTTCACGTGTGACTCTAAGACCCAGTGACTAAGGAAACCCTCCAGGCAGAGTGAGCTACAGAATGTGCCTCTGGTGATCCATTCAGGACCTACAGAGACCATTGTTTGCTGAATCCATAGCTGACTTGTCAGAAAATCTGTTCCAAAACAAAGGGAGTCTGGAAAAAAATCTTTTAAGTGGAATTATGTGGGCACAATATCTGTCCTTTTTTGTTTGGTTGGTTTGGCTTTGGTTTTTGGCTTGTTTGTTTTGGTCAACTTGATACAAACTGAGTTATCCAAGAAAAGGAAACCACAATTGAGAGAATGCCTGTATAAGATCATCCCTTAGATAAGTCTGTAGGGTATTTTGTATTATTATTAATGATGAATGTAGGAAGGCCCAGACCACTCTGGGTAGTACCACCTTGGTCAGATGGTCCTGAGCTGTATAAGAGAGCCAGATGGACAAGTCACAAGTAATAAGCCCTAGTCCTTGAGAATAATCCTATACAGAGTGTGGCCATGAACTCTCTCTCATCAACGCCAATGTGGTTATTGTCACCACTGCCCAGCAGACTACTTGGCACTAACAGAAATGAGGATCAATGTGATACAATAATTTCTAACTGTAGCAGGATTCGCAGAATATCACTTTGTCAAAACACATGCAATAATGGTCAGTAGCCGTGGTCAGTTGTCCTAAAACTATAAGGACGAGCCAGCAAGCAACATTCCTCTATATACTGTGCTTCAGTTCCAGCCCACAAGTTCCTGCCCTGACTTTCCCTCGGTGATTGACTGTTAGGAAATGTAAGATGAAATAAACACTTTCCAAGTAGCTTTTGGTCATGGTGTTTACCACAGCAATATAAACTCTAAGACAATATGTAACTATGTGTGTTATATATTAATCCTGCCAGTAGGTATCCACTGTGGGGGGATGTTCAACCACCAGGCAAGCAGAATGACCTGTCCAGTAAAGATAGAATGACTCGGTCCTTGGATACCCTAGTACATGAAAAATAGTCCTATGCAGAGTGTGACCATGGCTTTTCTTTCACCAGAAACAGAAAGGAATGTATCTCGAACTCAGACATGCATTACAGGATTTCTCGGTATCCTCGGGCCCAGTTTGACTATAGACAAATAGTAAATGCAAATACGGCAGTGTTTATTGCTCTTTTCATTTCTATGACAAGATACTGACAAGGGCAACTTAAATGGAGAAATGTTTATTTTCTCATGCTTTTAAGAAGAAATACAGTCCACCACGATGGGGAAGGTATGATTGTAAAAGCTTGATGTGGTTGGTCACACTGCATCAGAATGTGGTTGAATTTAAGTAAGCAGTGTGCTAGTTACCAAATACTTAAGGTTAATCAACTTGAAAAAAAAAAAAAAAAAAGGTTTATATTGGCTCACAGTTGCAGCCTTCCCAGTCCAGGCAAAATGGGGAACACAGCTCTGGGATGCCAAGGAGGCAGATGAACAAATCTGCTCGTGTCACTAGCCAAGTGAAAAAGAAGGAGAAGAAGAAGGGGACAAAGTCCTGTGATTACCCTCAACAGCATGACCCTAAGTGGCCTCCCTCAAGGTCCCACCTCCTAAAGATCCCGCTGCCTTCAGATCCAATGGCACCACTCTTGACTTTAACACATGGAGTTTGGGGGCGTTTGTGATTTAAAATGTAGCAAACACTTAAGCAAAAACAAAGCTGTTTGGGGGAGCCCTTACCTAATGCTATACCTGCCAGGAGGGTTAGTTGTATAAGGATATTCAAAGGATGTCTAGATATAGAGCAAGATCATGTTAAAACATAGCAAGGGACCAGACAAGCAGAGAGCCCTCACAGGGCCCAACCTTGCCAGCCCTTCAATCTCTGTATTCCTGCCTCCCGAATTCTACAATAAGTTTCTGTTGTCAAAATCAACTGGTGTGTGATATTGTAACAGCAAAACCCTGGCAACTGGATCTACCCAATCATCATTTTACTTGTAACATTTTTCTGCAAAAATCGTGCCCAAAAGCCACCTACAGATGCAATAAGACGGATTGAATTCATTGTTAGTATGGGCATGGTAGATCTGATTGGTGGGCTGGGAGCAACAATGTAATGGCATTGTTTGGACCCCTTTTGAAAACTGTCTACACCCTTCACCTCAGTATGTGTTGCTTGCAACAACTCACATGTTGTCATGCCTTTCCTTGCACACAAGTGCCGAGGGTTGAGTACAGTTCTTCACTAGGCCATATCTTGTCATATATATGAAGGGTACAGAGTGACTCAGACAGAAACTACTGAATAGAAAATGGACACAATTTAAAAAGATGGCCAGGACACTCATTATATAGCCAAACAGGTCAACAATCCAAAGAAGGAAAAATTGAGGTAGCATTTTTTTTCTGATAGGTCTAAAAATAGAAATTCCTCATCAGAGAAAAGCTGAGATGTCAGTATACTCTGATTGCCACCAAGGAGGGATAGCGGGTCCAAAATGTCCCCTTTCAGACAAATAGCCATCAGCAGCAAAGAGGTGAAGGCTGCAGGTACACTGGCTAGAGCTACTGTCTAGCAGATCTCAGAGAAATTTAAAGGGCAGGCATGGGGACATTTTTATGTCAGATGGTAATGGCATCCCCTCCTTGTCCCAGAGGCAACCTAGCAAAAGCAATTTCACTATAAATTCCTCCTCTTTGGGCCTAAGAGCCTGTGGGCTCTCTGTGAACACTGATCTCAATCTACAGAAGGCCTAACACTTATCTCCAGTTTGGCCACTTCTCCCTCCTCACAATCTTTCCATTTCCTTATCTCTCCAATAAACCATCCCGATTATTCTCTATTTTGCAAGGAGGAGGGAGAAGGCTTATCTTTATTTATTTAAGATTTATTTACTGTGTGTTTCTACAAGGTCATGACTGTGGCTCAGCTCTAATATGCTGCACAGAGATTCAACGAAACATTTCAACACAGTATAAAACTCTGTCTACAGGAAGGAGAAGACAGGCTTGGTGCCATAGGAGTGACCTTGGGACAAATTCCTACAGCTGGGCAGTAATTATAGCTCTAAGGAAGGAAGAAGGGTGGCTTCAGATGGTTCAGTGGTAAAGGATTTGCCCCACCAGAATGTGGACCTGAGTTTGATCCTCAGAAGCCACATTTGAAAAAAAAAAAAAAATGGATGGTAATATATGCTTGTATTCCTACTGTTAAGGAGGATAGCGGGTGGAAATATGAGAATCATAGAGTCTAGTCAGACAGCCTACCCTACTTACTTGTCAAGTTCAAGGCCAATGAGTGACCCTATCTCAAAAAAAAAAAAATTAGATGCAGTGTGATTAGGAACACTCAAGGTTGTTCTTTGATCTCTGTACAACATACACAAGAACATACACACACACACACACACAGAGAAAGACACCTTGGTTGCCTGGCTTCATTTTTGTGACACCATGTAAAGCCTAAATTTCTTTACACAAATATAATTATACTGAAAACAACAAAAATCCTTTTGGAAATAAAACTTCTCTTTATCAGAGTTACCTGGGGTAAGAAAGAGCCTAGAAGACTCTTAGAATCATTTCTTCGGTGAGAGATAAGAGAGATGACCTGGGATATTCTGGTTGCTCAGTGACATGAGAAGAGAAACCGCCCTTCCAATGCAAGTCCAGATGGCTGGAGAAGACGGTGAACCTACACAACCAGAGGACTCTAGGTCCATGCACCAGAACCAAGAAAAGAGAGAATCAGAGCTAGATAAGAAACAGCAAAACACACCCTGGTTATAGTTTTTATTCTTCTACTGAAGTTTCTGAAAACTAAAATTAGCCTTAGAACTCGAATCCCCATTCACTGACTGAGCACCTTTGTGTTTTCTCCCTGACGTGACAAAAGAAGGAAGAAGAGAAGGAAGGTTTATATTGGCTTTTAGTTCCAGGGTACAATACCTCAGTCAAGAGAAGGGACAGCAGCAGGCCCTTGAAGCAGCTGGTCACATCCATTAGGAAATGGATGATGAATGCCAGAGCTCCGGTCCCTTTATCCTTTTTATTCAACCCAGGACTATATCTCATGGAGTGGTACAGCCCACAATGAGGATATGTCTTTCCACTTTGATTAACCAGGTCCAGAAACTTCTAATTGCATGTCCAGAACTTTGTTTCCATGGTGATTCTAAATCCCATCAAGTTGCCAATCAATATTAACCATCACAGACCCCAATGCAACAGACACCTCTTAGAATTGTCCTACAGTGGCTTTTCACCTCTAGGAAGGGCAGTCCCTTCCCAGACAAGGAACCCCAACATTTTTTCTGTTTCTAACCAGAAGCACTCACATCCCAGGGGTTCTATCTCTGACCTTGAAAATCCTTCACTGTTCTTGATTTCAAATACATTTTCACCTTGAGACACCCCCTTTGTTCATAGGCAGAGGATGGCAAGGCTTGATCTTGCCTATTGGAAAGATTTGCTTTCACCTGTCTCTCAAGATGCCTTTCAGTGTTTGTGACTCATATACAGTCTGAGCAAACTGTGAAATACTTCATAATTATGATTTTTATTTTGATTTATAGTTATGTAGGAACTCTCCAAAGAGCCTCAGGTATGAGCTAAGGGACAGGGGTAGGTTCAGTGATGCTAAGCATCATAAGGGTCTATGCTATTTGCTAATGTGCAGTCTCAAACGGGCCAGTTTAATCTCTTCCTGCCTACCCCTGTGACTGGATAGATCTGGTAGAATCTAACTCCTGATTAACAAGTTCCAGCCACAAGGTGATTTGTTATCTATGGTCAGGGTCCATTATCTGTTCATCTATCAGCCAGTGTGTTCCAGGCGTTATTTTGAAAGCAAACATGATAGTGTAGCCCTGCTGTGACTGTTAGTTTTAATTATCAACTTGATGCAACATGGCATCTGATGGAACAGGAGTCTCAGTAAAGAATTGTGTGAACGAACTTTAGACCAGCAGCTGTGGAGCCTGCATGGGACTGGACTAAGCCCTCTGCATAGGGTAGACAGTTGTGGAGCTTGGTCTGTTTGAGGGGCCCCTAGCAGTGAGATCAGGAGCTATCCCCTGATGCATAAGATGACTATTTAGGGCCTATTTTCTAAGGTGGGACACCTTACCCAGTTTAGATGCAGGGAGGAGGGGCTTGATCCTGCCTCAACTGAGTGGACTAGGCTTTGCTGGACCCCCCATGGGAAGCTTTACCCTTTTGGAAGAGGGGGTGTAGAGGTGAGAGGGAGCAGGAGGAGAAATGGAAGAGAGAACTGTGATTAGTATGTAAAATGAACTTAAATTTTTCTTAAATAAAAAAGAGAAATTAGAAAAAAAAGAATTATATGGATTGGGTTGGCTTGTGGGCATTTTCTTAATTGAGTATGCTGGGGTGGGAAGACACACGCTGAATGCGGACAGTGCCATTATGGGTCTGAGTCCGGGTCTGAAGGAAAGACAGAAAGCCAGCTGAGTTTTGGTACACACACACACACACACACACACACACACACACACACACACACACACACACACATGTTCATCCCTGCTCTTTACAGCGGATGGAATCCACTGTTTCAGTCTCCTGCTATCTGATCTCCCTGTCATGATGGGCTGCAAGCTCAGTCTGTGAGCTAAAATAAAGCCTTTCTCCCTCCAGCTGTTTTTTTCGTGGTTTTTTGTTTGTTTGTTTATCACAGCAACAGGAAATGCTTATCGTAGCAAGAGGAAATGAAACTTGGGAATTTCCACCAACTCCACATTGAATCCTCCTTCACTCCTGATACATTTATGGTCTTTGCTGGCGCTACTTGACCACACCTTCCCAGGCCATCACCTAAGGAACTGAGGAGTTACCATCCTCACTTCTAGATAGGAGGCACTAGACTCCGACATTTGATTTTAGCATTCAATACATATTCCCCAACATTCTCCAGAGAAATAGAATTAATTGTGTTGGATACAAGAGAGAGTTTTCTAGATTGGTCCACACAGTCACAGAAGCCGAGATGCTCAGAGAGAGGAGAGAGAGAGCCAGAGTAGCTCTTAACTGCTTAGTCCTGGAAGCATGACACTTTCACAGTGAAAAAAACAAAATAGATAATGCCATCCTAAGCCATGATTAAAGTCCCAACAACTACCCAGGCGGAAACTGGTCAAGCTTCTGTTTAAGGAGACAGGAAGATGGCTTGGCAGGTAAACGGCCTTTACTATGGCTGCTGAGCCGAATTCCATCCCCCAGACCCACACAGAAGAAAAGAACAAACTTCTGTAGGTTAATCTTTTAACCTCCATATGAGGCAAATGTATGTGCGCGTGCATGCACATTCTCTCTCTCTCTCTCTCTCTCTCTCTCTCTCTCTCTCTCTCTCTCGCTCTCTCTCTCTCTCTCCATTTTAAATAATTTTTCAAAATCTCAATATCTTAATTTTTTTCTTTGTTCTTAATTCTCCCTCACACACGCAAAATCTCTAACATTAAAGAATCTGGCTGACAGAGAGCATCAGACATCACTGTGACCCGCCATCCCTGCCACCTTTACCTCCCTGTGGTTGGTGGCTCCTGTCTCTGCAGGAGGAAACATGGCTTTGTTTACTTTCTTAGCCAGGCACAGTCATTTAAAGACACCCCCCACCCCCAGCTTTTACCACTAAAAAAGCACTCAGTTAGAACCCATAAGACTTCAGTGCCCCGTAGGGATCTTGAGAACCAGCAGGATCCATCAGAATAGCCCCATGATGGGATAGCCTTAATGCCCACTGCTATCACTGGATCCCAGAGGTAGGCTACCCTAGGGAGTAAGAATTTTAGGCAAAGCTGACAGCTGGAAGCTGACTGAGAACACCCCCACAGCTGAGACAATTCTTACTAGAAGCCTAGAAGCAGCATCCAGGCACTGTCTTCCTGCGGTCCTGTTTTCTGTGAGCTACTTTCTTCTGGAATGTCCATGGCATTTTCTGAAGGGCAGAGCAAGAAGTTAGAAGGGCATATTGCAAATTTCATTCTATCAATTACCAAAACTATTGTTAGCAGAAGTAGCAGCAGCCATTCACGGAACACAGTTCAATGAATGGCAAGCCAGGTTCTTCAGGCCTTGCTGGGGATTGACTCCACAGCCTTGCAGCTCTCCCACTGCACTACATTTCCAGCCCCTCCCTCAGGCATGGTTCTGAGCACTCATCAGAGTTGAGGACCCCACTAGCACCATCCTACATACAAGGAAAGAAAGGCTTCCAGATGAGAAACAATTTCACGAAAGCCAAGCGGGTAACAAAGGCAGAACTGGTACATTTTTTTTCTTTTGGTTGTTTTATGGCAACGTGTACAATCCTTCCATTTTGTTGTCAAGCCCCTAAATCAACAATTTGCGTGCAAGTACAGGAAATAACTTGTCACTTTGTGCTTGCTGATTGATAACGGGATGCACCGGTCATTCTTTATTACTACCATTATCAGTTAATGATGCTTTGATTTCCCACCATGGAAGAAGGGCCTTGAATCTTTTCTTATTATCAGTATTCAATTAAAAAGTATGCCCCAGTTTCTATCCTTCAGCGAACCCTGGAGTAGAGTCTGTGGAGGATGCGGCTGTGTGAAGAATGATAAGACAACCTCTGATGCTAAAAATACATTGAAGGAGAAGAAATTGGCTGTACTGTTTTTTTCCCCTGAAGAAGCTAAAGAATGGCAGTTCTTTCTTGGCTCATTAGCTCTTGAAAGATTCTGTAAGGATGGCCACCAAGGAGGTCCCTCTGTCTTAGAATGAAGGCGAAGCGGACGGAAAGGCGAGAAACCTAAATACTAGGAAGAGCGTATCTCCTTAGACACCAGTCGCTGCTCAGGAAGGGGCTAAAGTCAGATCTTAATTCAAAGCTGGAGTCTGGAGATGACTTGACTCCTTGGGGGGGGGGGGCAAGTGAGAAAGGGGCGGGATGAGTATTTTTAGGGATAATCTGTTTCTAACCTACAGAGGAGAATTTACATTATTATGTGGACTCTCTTACATTTAAAAATGTAGAGAAATCTGAAAAGATGAGAAAGAAATATCAAGAAAAAGAATGTTTTATTTCTCTATGTAGCCACCTCTTCTTCCTAAGGAAAAATATCAGAATCCATTTGCGAAAATAGCCATTTCCCAGCTTTTCTTCCTTTTATGACCTTTCAAATTTAATAACAAGCATGAAAGATAACACCCTCAACTCCAGAGCATGGAAGCACAAGAGAATCCTTGACTTGGTTTTCTTGGTTTCAGATGATTCCTTCTGGAAAAAAAAAAAATAATAATAACTGGTAAAGCTGTAGGAAACATGGTATACTTGAGCATGTTAAGGCTCAGGAGGTAGAGGTGTCACCTTAGAGTATGAAGAGTGGCCTGGACACCACAGTCACATTATGTTACTAGTAGTGATTTGCAAAGGTCATTCCATCTCAGTGTCCCCTTCCTTGTATGCATTATTAGGATAGGGATAGCTTAGCCCTCAGAATTTTCAAGGCTTAGCATGCTGGTTTACATATGGAACCTGGTATAAGATAACAAATGGAGCAATCCCCAAAGCTCCTGCCCCGCCCTCAACTCTTGCTCCATAAAGCAGGGTTCCTCTGGGAAGGAAGCTGAGCCTTGAAGGTCATTTATAAGTTCATCTTTCCCCATGAGCTATTCAAGCAAATGAGCCAGGCTGGCCCATTGAGGGCCTTCTAGAGGGTGACAGTAGGGCATGTCTCTCTGTGCACTATGACCAGATGCCCTAATGTTCCGGATCTGTTCTGCTCTGGGCCTTCCTATTGCCTCGATAGCTGTAATGAGGCTCCTTTTATCTAGACCTATGGGGTTTGGGAGGCTGTTGTGAGCAAACAAGGTGGGCATAGGGGATACTCAAGAACAAACTGGAGTTCTTTCGCAGATGCAGAATGAAGAGGATGAAAGGGGAACTCAGGGATGTGATGAGAGGCTGCCTGCCCTTAGGCATAACTCAGTGCAGAGTAGATCCTCCTTCAGAAAGCATCTCTTAAAATTGACGAGGGTGAGGCTCACCATGGGCCGGACTACAGAAAGCTTGAATCTAGAGGGAATGTAGAAAGGCAGTTTGTGTGTAAGGTTGAAAGGTTAAGGAATACTGCCCGGAGACCAGAGAACAGCCTTGTTAGATATGCTAGCTCCTCAGAGGTAACAACAGCCTCAAATCTACGGTGGGGGGCTGGGGTGGGGGAAGCTCATAGCTATCTATACCCTGTGGCTCACCCAGTTCCTCAGAACTGAAGCTGTGCACCAATGATGGAAGTGGTCCAATAAGAACCAAATCCTATCTCTGTCATCTTGTCTCCACTGAGCTCTTTTTCCCAAGTCTATATCAGACTTGGGAATATTTATACTCCACAGAAATTATAGAAAGACAAACCATCATTTCTGTGTTCCTTCCTCTTAGAAGCAGCAGTGGTTTTTAGAGGGGCCATGGTAAACCTATGCTATAATGAGGCCATGCAGTCACATGAACTTGAGCTTGTTTCCTTGTATATCAACCAAAACAACACATCTCAATTAATTGCATTTGCTTATTGTGCATTCTAACCAATACAATAAGCAGAAAATTTTATTTTTAATTTCTACTCACTATGCATTTAAAGACTGCTTCCTCCTCCTCCTTCTCCTCCCACCCCCTTCTTAGGTCACTGCGTGGAAGGAAATTCAGCTGGACATGGTGATACATGTTTGTAATACTAACAGTGGAGACTAGGGCAAAGAAGAAATGCTTCACCTTGGGCCACATAGCAAGATCCTGTCAAAACCAAGAGAAGGAAGGAAGGAAGGAGGGAGGGAGGGAGGGAGGGAGGGAGGGAGGGAGGGAGGGAGGGATTTATGCAGGTATCTTGACTTATCTCCTTACTCTAGATAACCAAAGGATCCTCTAATAATTAGTTAAAATGCTGTATTTAATTAGTCAAAATATACCAATAGAACAAAACTGATATATTAAACATGTATTAATAAAGGTTTATTAGATTGGCTTGTATGATAGAGTCCCAGCAGGCTAACAGAAGCTGTCTCACATCCAAGAGGTAGTTAGTTGCACCGTCCATGAGTCTGGATGTCTTGGCAGTTTCGATCTGTCACTGACGATCTGAGGAATTCCTGGAAAGCTGGTTCTAATATCAGCAAAGGAGCACATCAGCAGGACAGATGAGCTTGTCAGTAAAACGGAAGGCCAGCAGGAAAAAGGCAAGAGTTCCCTTTTACCAGATGTTTTGATTTGGGCTGCCATCCTAAACTTGGATGGCACCTTCTTGGTGGCAGTCTAGACAAAAAACATATGCAAAAGAGAAAAACATCTTGAGACTCTCATTACACTGAGAACTTAGCAAAGGAGACTTACACACCTCCATCTTGGCAGGGACCAGAGATGATCTGGGAACCGCTGAGTTGTTTCCAGGAACTTTGCAAGGTCAAGCTCATTGTCACAGTACCAAGGTTTGATTTGGCTATTTTCACATTTTCTCTCATAAATTCACAATATAATTCACAATATTATTTAGAAGCTAAATGATGTGCCTGGGGTTATCTAGAAAACATAGCAAATATCTATTTCCAACTTTAATCTATGTCAAGTTGAACTTCCTTCCTACAATTCAACCAAAGCACACATTGTAATAAACACAAGAGCAGAATCCCAATGTCTTCACTGAGACATTTTTGAATTAAAATGCAAAAATCACTCCTCTCTGAGTAATTTTTATGCTAAAAATTGTCTTTTTTCATTTAAATGTTTGTGGTAACATATAATGAGTTTATTGCTGTCATTTTAAGATGAATTTGTAAATTGACATTTTTAAAATGTTCTAGTTTATTCCAATTTGGTGAGAAGCCACAGTTATCTACCCCATCAACCAAAACTATTCAGGGTCTGAAATTATCTCTAAGAGCATACAAAGTTTATAACCAAAAATATTGAGGACTACTTCTCTACCCCCAAACATATACCCAGCACCTCCAAAGTCTATGCTGAGAATGGAGCTGCCTCTCCAAAGAACTTGTGAACAAGACATAAAGGAAGCATCACTGATGACCCCCTTATGTGATCTCACTCTGGCCCAGAGTCACAATTTGCATCACTCAAGGGTAGCACAGGCTGCTCCTGTACATGTACACCTTCCTCCTCTGCAGCTGCATAGAAGCCAGCTTGACTCAGTTCCTGATCCTTTGTATTTCTCTTTGTTGGTGACTCCAACATTACTTCACAATTCACTTAAACTGCCTCATGCACACACACACACGCACACGCACACACACGCACATGCACACACGCACACGCACATGCACACGCACACAGCTCATAGTAAATAGAAATCAGCACCTTCCCACAGGTAAGAGACAATGGAGTTGAACAGCTCTCTCTCCAAATTCTTTCCCCTTCTCCAACATTCCTTAACACAGCTTTTCTGTCCACAGGTGGTAAGTGATAGAAAAATATTATACATTCTCAACCCTAACACTCCCCTACTCCAAACCCTTACAACATGCTGATTATATTTCTTCTATCATTTTGAAATTTGATTTGCTTACAGTTATTCATGCTCATGAGCAAACTGTGACCAACTAGACTGCCATCCACTTGAGGGTCTGGTGTATTGCTCTATTAATCCCCAGGACCCAAAGGAGTGGTGCTAATGATACATTGATGAGATTTCTTGAGGCCCTTTCTAATCTAGGGGAGAATTGCAGTCAAAATGAATTCTTCATTTTCTGGCATCTGTTCTTTTTTTTATTTTGTTCACATTATTGATAAGGAAAATGAAACAACACCACAGGAAATATAAAGCAGAAGGCAGCTGGGAATGAAAGCCCAACATTCAGCCTAACTGGGGCTCTCGAATGAGGCTGTGATGATTTAAGAATATCACGAGCCTGATCCAGGGAGACAGCTGCAAGTTCAAGACAAATTATTGCCTGCAGCCATCTGTAACATCCTTCCTTGAAGCACACCAGGAACATTGGTACCATCATCTCCAGTACTGCATGGAGATACAACCAACTCACCAACTCGTGGGATCACAGAGCATCCGTGAGAATAGGCATTTCAAGACATCCTCTGGACCAACCTGTCATTTGCAAAGGAGCAGGTATGATGCTCATGGACCCAACTAACTAAAGGTGAATTACCTTGTATGGCTTCTTTATAACTTCTGGGCCAGTGTCCTTAAGCTGCTCAGTCTATGCGCCTGGCCATGTTAGAGTCCCAAATCCTGATAGACACAGGGATGATGTATGACTAGGAAGAGAAACTCCAAAGGAAAATTTTTCAAAGAGAAAGCAAGAACGAGGCAAGGAGAGAATGGAAGGGAGGAAGGAGGCTGGGGAGTGAAGGAAAACAGAACAGCATAATGAATGCGAAGCTAAAATATGTTTGCAAACAAACCGAAACAAAATGGCCCCCTCTGGTTCCCACTGTTCTCCCACTGAAAGGCTATGTGCTCATGTTCTGTGGCTGAGTGGCAGCAAATCACCACAAACAGTAGCTTTTGGCAACTCTCCAGTCATATCAAAAGGCCTGGAAGTGCTCAGGTGGCCTTTCAGCTCAGATCTCACAAGACTACTGTGAAAGGATGGGTTCTGTGGTGGTGTTCCCATCAAGAGCTGTCACATATGTTTTAGTGTGTAGACAAAATTTGGTTCCTAGTGACTGAAAACTTACATACCTCATTTCAAAGCCAACAAGAGAATATCTCCACTCTTTGAGAAATGCTCAATACTATCCTATTTAGGGAATTCAGGAACACTGGCCTGGAAGTCATAAAGGAATCATAAAGGGAACTCACCCTTAGTTAAATAGGTACCTGAACATCATACCTGCTCTGTGCAAATGACAGGCTGGTCCAGGAGATGTCTGAAATGTTTTTCAAAAGGGTCCATTGTCATGATTTCTGTGCATTGTTGACTTGACAGTTGAAGACAACTTGGAAATAGGTCTCTTGGTATGTCTGTAGGTATCATCTTGATTATATTAATTGAGGTTAGGAAAACCCATCCACTATGGGTGGTACCATTCCCTGGCAAGAATCCTGGACCACATAACTGGAGAAAACAAGCCGAGTGGCAGCATGCATACACTGTTCCCCATATCTGATTATAGATGAGATATGGCTACCTGATTCAAGCTCTTGTGACCCTTTTACTTTTCTACCATAATAGACAGGATCCTTGACCTACGAGACACATCAATCTCTTTCTTCTTAAGTTGCTTTTATTGGGGTATTTTATCAAAGCAACAGGAAAAGTAATTTTAAAAACACCCATATAAGAGAATTTTCTTTTCTATTGAAATTATCAAGTCAATATACTAGCAATCTGATTGTGGAGTAACATCCTGTCATAATTTACTATGTTCATGTACATTATGGGGAGGGACACATTAGAGGGTAGGATTTTAGGGTCTACTGCCACAGTGCTTTATGATTCTTTGAAGTACAAAATACATTCACTTCCTCTGAACTTCATAACAATCTCATTCTATTACAACATCAATGCAAAGTCCAATATATATTTACATGTTGTTTTTCTTATAGTAATGGTTTATGTATCTGTGTCTCTCTCAAAATTCACATGTTGAAACATAATGCTCAGGGTGATAGAATTAAGACATGAGATTGGAGTGAGGAGATGGCCCTGTAGGAAAAGCTGCCTTGGAGACTGGATCTTGTCTCCCTTGACTCTGTCCTCCTTCCCCTTTATCTGTGCTCAGATTTCCCACCTACTTCTAAGATGTCCTGTGATAGGCCAAACAGTCCCTTTATTGACCAATGATATTCACCGCATACAGAAAGACATCTCACATCAAGGACCAGCCCTAAGGTTGTTCTCTGATTTTCACATGCACACTACGGAATAGGGAACACACATACACACACACACATATACATATACATACACACACATACATACACACGCATATACATACACACACAAACACACATACATACACACACATATACTCACACACCACACACACATACCACACACACACCACACACATACCACACACACACCACACACACACACACACACACAGAAGTGAGATTTTACAGAGTGATCAGGACCTAAGAAAAGACTCATAAGCATGGGATTTATGACTTTATTAAACAGGTCCCAGTGAGCTGCCCACTTCCCTTTACCATATGGGACACAGGGAGAAAGTGCAGTTGATGAACCAGACACCCAGTTTGCCAGCTCCTTCACCCTGGGACTTTGGGGTGAAAACCTATTTAATCAGAGAAGCCGAGAAACAAACAGGGAACCTTCCTTTTTAGCTGGAAACCCAACAAAAATCTCTACACCCTCTCAAACTAAAAAGTCCACAAATTTGAGTCCCTCCCTACTCCTTCCTGCAGGTCTCTCTATCTGTTTTCCTGGGTCCTCCACACTCTCTATGGCTAATTCTTGTCAACTAGTTGCCAGCTCCACCCACTGATAGAAGTTTAATTTTATTAACACAGTCTCAGTGTTTTGCAGTACTGTCAAATATCCAGCAACAAGCTCCATCTCCTAAAGACTCCACAGCCTCCCAAACTAGACCACTAGACAGGGACCAAACATTCAGAATATGACCCTATAGGGGACATTTCCCATCCAATCTATAATGAGAGATTCAACGTATTGCAGTTTGTTTCAGAAGCCTGACAGACAAAACCTCAACTCCGTAAAAGCAAAGGTAACAATTCTAGCCATCTGTCAGCTGAACAAAGGTAGATGTATTATTTCTAAGTGTGAAGATATTTGTTATCCAGGTCTCCTACACCTGTCATCATTTGGTGTTCTCTGAGTGACATGCACAACCTGGCTCTGACGCTGAGGTCCTACAAGCTGCATCGGATGTTTTCATAAACCATCATTGTCAATATCTGGATTCCTCTGTGCTCTGCAATCATATTCCAGCTAGTTTTCTTAGCTCTTCTACAGGGAATCGTATCATCTGAAAGTAAAAATTTCAAAATCCGTTTGCCATGTTTATGTCTTTTGTGTTTCTTTCCTTCCATTTTAATGGCCATTACTTCTAGAATTAATGAAATGTATCTGAATGAAATCTAAGGGTAATTGATTGGTCTTGTCTCATTAACAATGTAAAATGTGTATTTTCAATTTCTGAGTTGAGAAAATATTTTACTTTACTTTAAAATCATAAATGGAATAAGTTGGTCGGATAGCATTTTTCTGTGCAATAAGATAATGCAGTCTGACTTCTCTAGAATTACTACAACAATAATACATACTCATTTATTTCTAGACAATGAGGTATTCTTGAATTCCTGGAACAGACCCTATGGAGTCAGGAGCTATTATTGTCTTAAGGTGCCTCAAGTCGCTAAGGGCTGGCATTTAATAGGGGTTTTCACTGTCATATCAGAAAGTATGGCTCATCTAGAGTTTGCCTTGAGGTACTATCATTGCCTTTTATGCTATGTTTTTATGCTAAAATTATATAGAAATAGGAACTCTTCCTTTTTAAGATATTGGAAAAGTTAGAATCACCTGTTCTATGAATTTGATTACGAAGCTACAAAAGCCCAGTTTTGTTTTTGTTATTTTGTTTTGTTTTTTGGTCAGTCTCGACAACTTCCAAAATGTCTTTCATGATAATTTGCTTATTTTACATAAATAAATGATTAACTTAGCATACTTACCATTTCATCATTCATAGTGCATGCAAGGCATCTCTCAGAGAAATAAGAGATTCAGACTTGGGCATGTCTGGTCCTGGCTAGTCAGTTTCTGAGCTTAGTCATGGATATTTTCATGGTCAGCTCTAAGATCAGGCTGTGGCAGGGCAGGAGGGTGACTTTGGTCTGTGCATGGGATTAGCTCCCCAGCTGTCCTGCTCTACTTCTGGACCTGCTTGTGTGCAGGAGGTCCTTGACATGAAAGTGTAAACCAGATCTCATCATTGCAGGATCCCTTTCCTAGGACCATTTCTCCCCATTTTCTGGGCCCATCAGCCTGGTTCTAGTACCAATATCTCTTTTATTTTATTCTTAGATTTTCTTGACTATTTATAATTCATTTATCAACTAAAATATATTTGTCAGAAATTCACAAGCAATTCAATCTGCTTATATTTTGTGGGGTTTTCCCCCCTTAATTGAAATTAGGTACTTAGCTAACTAACTTTTATTCTTTAAAAAAAATAGAGAGAAAGTGTTCAGAAATGAATTTAATTCCATTTATACCTTTGGTGATGACTGTAGGTTTTGATATTCTCATTATTTTCTAGACCTCTCAGAAATGAAGCTACTGCTTTAATCTAAAAGTTATTTCAAAATGGGTGTTTAAATTTGTGGTGAGGGTGTGAATTTTACTTTTGAGGTTTATTCCTAATTTAAATTCATCCTTCCCAAAATATGTAGCTTATACTATTTTTATTTTGAGTAACTCAACTAGTTTCATCTAATGTTGTGAGATATTTGTATACTGTGTGAAAATGTATTGCTGTGATTTGTGTAATAAAAGGCTGAATAGCCAATAGCTCTAAAGAGGTAGGACTTACTGGGACAGAGAACTCAGTGAAAAAGAAAGGCAAAGGTCCCCAGCCAAACAGAGAAGAAACAGGAGATGCAAGATGAGAGAAAGGTAAAAAGCCACAAGGCAAAACATAGATGAATATAAATGGGTTAATGTAAGTTTTACGAGCTAATGGGACAAGCCTAAGCTAAGGCCTTGCTTTCATAATTAATGAGTCCCCATGTCATTATTTGGAAGCTGGCTGTTAGAACAGAAAAAAGACTCATTACTATCCAACATATGGTCAATATTTGCTTTAAAACTAAATGAGTGGCAGAAAAGAAAATGTGTTTTCTGGAACTTCAGAGATGGCTTGGCAGAGAAGAAAATGAACAACTCTTGTGTAGGACTTGTGTTTAGCTTCTAGAACCCATGTTAGTTGGCTCCCAGCCAGCTGTGACTCTAGAACCAGGGGATACAAGGTCTTTCTCCAGAGGCACCTTCACCCATGCACATATATTCACACAGAAACACACACTTACACATATAATTAAATAAAATAAATCTTTTATTAAAATGTGTTTTTCATTTGTAACATAGGTTAGTACCTAAATTTTAACATCAGTATCCACAGGTAAAGCACTCATATCTCAATTTCTTTTGTCTCCAAAATCTTATTAAGGCCTGGGAGATAAGGATATAGCACCTGTCACAACTAGCATACTAATTAATTTTTACCTATATTTATTTGTCTTTTGTATTTCCAAACTTTATTTGGCTTGTAGAATTTCATTATTTTGATGGCATCATTGAGAACTAAACTCAACAGACTTCTTGATTATTTAATATCTTGGCTTCAGGTTTATCTGGCAAACTTCTGCTTTTACTTTACTTTTGCTGTCTTCTGTGGATGCTACATTGCCAGGTATCTGCCACTCAATCCATCCTGGAATGTTGTTGTACTTTCTTATGGTCATTTACCATCAGTTAAAAACCAATTATTTTGGTGTTGGCATCCATTTAATCTATTATATTTCTAAAGCTTATTTATGTCTATATTTATACTTTTCTGTGTAGGAGTATTGTGTTGTTTCATGGTAAATAATTGTCCCACCCACTGGTTTAATAAAAAGCGCTGATGGGCCAAAGACAGGCAGGAAGTGTGGGAGGGGCTATCAGACTAAGAAAACTCTTGAGAACAGGAAGCACAGAGCAGAATGCCAGAGAGAAGTCAGAAAAAGCAGAGGATAACTATGCTGATCTGAGAAAAGGTACCTAGCCACATGGCTGAACAGAAAGAGTCATGGGTTAGATGAAGGGTTGAGAGCTAGCAAATGATATGCCTGGGCCTTAGACCAATCAGCCAAAAACTAATTATAAACATCTGTGTGTGTCTCTGTGGGACTGTGTATTAGTGGGTCCTAAACCTTGAGGTTAGGTCAGAAAGTCCGGGCCAGAAACCTTATACTATACTTTATGGTTATAGAAAGAGTGTTTTTAGTCAGATGTTTCTGTCCCACCAGAAACGTTCAAATACCCAGCAGCTGCTTCCCAAAAAATTGACTCAGAGGGTTAATATTATAGTAAATGCTGGGCTAATAGCTCAAGCATACTTCTAACTAGCTCTTACACTTAAATTAACCCATAATTATTATCTATGTTTAGCTACATGGCTTAGTACCTTTTCTCAGTCCCACATTCTCATATTGCTTCCTCTGTGTCTGACTGTCTTTCCTCTTCCCAGAATTCTCCTAGCCTGGTCACCCTGCCTATACTTCCTGCCGGCTGATCAGTGTTTTATTAAACCAATATGAATGACAAATCTTTATAGTGTACAAGAGCATTATCCCACAGTAAGTATTTGTATTGTCATGCATATCTCAAATGATATTTAAAAAATAAAATTATAATACTGGGGTGCCTGTAATCCTACACCTGAGTGGCTGATGTACAGGGTGATGGGAAAACAGACTGTAGACTGAGTGTGTCTCAAAATAAATATATGTATTAGTTAAATAAATACGAATAGCTTAATTAAAAATTATCCACTTATGGACTTCTTTCATTCTCCTTTGCTTTTCCACCTTCACATTCTCTCCTCAGCTCTCAGTATATCAGTTTTTGTTGTTACACTCTTGATTCCTTAGCCTGTCAATTTGGGGTAAAGAATTATTTTGATGTTGTGTGGCTTTAGTTAAAAGAATACTGAAACAAACAATGATTTCAACAGTAATGATAATAATAATAAACCACCTTAAAGCTCATTTAGCTCACCAGAGGATAAGACACAATGGGAGAATATGTTACTAGTATTCTCAAATTGTATGTTCTCATTTTCTCTGGGAATTGTTCTTTGTCAGCTAGTCAATTAAATAAAAAGAGTTGATATACACAACCTCACAATCTCACAACCTCCGTGATGAAAGCATCAAACAAAACTTTGTGTACCTTGGATGCTGTGTTATATTAAGACACATTTAAAATTTATGAGAAAGCAGGAAACAGTATGTCTGTATGAGTGATTTTTAGCAGATTGTGAAAGCATATCATTGTTGGCAAACTTGCACCTAAAAGAATTAACTTGAAGCTAATTAGCTATTAAACAAGTAAAAGTAAACAAGGTGATGGAGAATGGGACAGAAAGAAAAAGCCAAACTTGTCCATTGAATGCAAACAACACAAGGACACAGACTACTCCAGAGATTATGAATTAAAATATCCCAAACAAGTAGAAGAGCAAACACTGAAGTCTTTGTTCCAATAATGCAGAAAACATATGTTTCTAAGCCCTTATCTACCAAAGAAGTTGCATTTTAATTAATTCATGCTTTACCAATCAACTTCACATTAGCATAAGAGTGTTCCTACATGGATAGAATTTAATTCTAGAATAAAGTAAAATTACTTGATATTTTAGTCAGGCTGAAGAGCCTGTCATGGGTAAATGTGTATTCTCAGGATTTTTCAGATGTGACAAACAGCCCTGGACTCCCAGGGTATGAGTCTGAAGTTCAGCAGATGTAGACTTTGCAAATCAAGCCTCCATCAGTGATAGAAAATGTTACCCAGACCTTGAACCCACTGCAAGAACTGAGTGCAAATGGCTGACATTATTTTAATCTGGACTCCCTCTCCAAATACCAGTGGCTCCCTGGGGCTGCCAAAATAAGTTAAATGTTCTTTATCAAAAAGCTGAGGTCATTTTTTTTTTTTATCTAAAACTTTTATGCTGCTAAGAGTATCTTCACCCTCCTTGAGACTCAGAGTCACAGTCTTTGTCTTCTGTTCCAGAATGAGGCACCACTAAGAAGAATGTCGGGATCTACTCAGTCTTTTACATCCTTCACCCCCTCCCAGAGGACAGGAGAATATCCCTGTTCTGAAAGTTCCTAATGCGCTTTCTGTTTTGAATAAGCATCTTCTCTTCCAAGCCTTTGTGGTGGAAGTGACTTTCTGGTGTTGATATCCATATGTCTCCATAGGGTCCTAGCTCTCTGTAGCTTCTAGACCACCATTTCTCAATCTGTGGGTCATGGACCATTTGACGAGTAGTTGAATGGCCCTTTCACAGGTGTCCCCTAAGGCCATGGGAAAACACAAATCTTTACATTATGGTTCATAACAGTAGTAAAATTACAGTTATAAAGTAGCAACATGGTTGGGGGTCACCAGCATAGATTAGTAACAATAGAATAGTCCCTTATTTTTAGTTATTCTTCTGTCCCATATCAGGTGGCTCCTCTGATATGATACAGAGATTTTGTATTTTTCTTTAACAAGTATGCTTGAGTTTAGAGGAGAGAGTCACACTCCAAATCTAAACCCAGCTTTAAATTATAGGTAAACTGAGACTTCAACTTACAAAAAAAAAATAGAGAGAGGTTAAGCAATGAGATTTTACCCTATGAAGTATACTGGGAGCAAGAGGTCCAATATTCTTTTGCTTGTAAATTTTTCTGGATAGCCTCCCTTTTGCTTTAGATGTCAGATGTCCAAGGTCTTTTGAC
Source organism: Phyllotis vaccarum (assembly GCA_033318265.1). NCBI lineage: Eukaryota > Metazoa > Chordata > Mammalia > Rodentia > Cricetidae > Phyllotis > Phyllotis vaccarum. Next base: position 18,197,173 of record JARWLC010000017.1, on the reverse strand, counting down.
TTCTTCAAGATGGAAATTTCTAGTCTTCTGTAAAGACAAAAACAAAAATCTTTCCCATCCTTTGTTTTGTTTGTTTGTTTGTTTGTTTGTTTGTTTGTTTTTACAACTTAATTTTTTTTAATTGTTCTGGGAAGGTGTTTCCTCCACAGTGGCAGGGTAAGATTGGATTGGATTTGATATGGGGGCTTTTGAAAGCCCCCTTGGGGCATTTTCCCGAGGGAAGAAAGTTACCTGATATGGGTGCTTTTGAAATCTTCCTAGGGGTATTTCCCAAGGGCAGAAAGTTACCTTGTCTGTCCCTTGTTGATCTGCATTCATTCATCCAATGTCTTCCTCTTCCGTGCCTTCTGCATACTCCAGAAGGGAGGAGCATTTTCTTGGGATTATTTCTAATAAAAGCACTGTTTCTGGGAATGCCTTGTTTACAATCTCGTTTTATGTGACCTTGCCTTCCATGATTATAACATTTAACATTTTGACTTTTTCTTATACCTCTAGAAATAAGCTCTCCTACCCAGTTATCATCACCATCATAAGATTCTAGATTGTCTCACAAATCCAATCCTCCAAGGGTGCTAACCTTGCTTTTAATTGTCTAAGTATTTTTCTAGATTGTGCATTAGCATTCTAAAAAGCCAGTGACTCAATTATTATTCACCTTGCTTCTGAGTCTGGTACCATTCTGTTTACTGCTGCAGTTCATCTGTGCAAAAAGTCTGTAAAAGTTTCTTTGGGGCTTTGAATTACTTCCGTGAATTATTTGGTTTTCTTTCCTATTTCTTCAATCCAGTCTCAGGTATTTAAAGCTGCAATGTGACATAAATTCAGAGTATGTTATTGTATAAAGACTGCCTTTCAATATCAGCATAATCTCCCTCCCCAAGAAGTTGGTCTTGGGAGACTTCTATTCCTCTGGCCCTGCTTCTTTGTTCTAATGTTTTAGCCTCCTCCCTTCACTATGATTTCCACTGTAAAAGTGGCCCAGCCTCTAAAACAGCAGTAACCATATCTAACCAACCTTTAGGGGTGATCCTGTTATAGCATGACCAGCTGTTCAACATTTGTTTTACAAGTGGTGAATGCATCCCACATTGCTTCTTTTACTCTCCTTAATTCTAGCATTTGAACTAGAGCCCAACTAGCTTCTCTATCATCTTTATCATTCTTCATTTTTTAAAAAAGGTTACTGGGTATATTAATGTTGGCTGTTTTTGTCTAATTTTAGATGACCTTGCTGAAATTGGTTCTTCATATTCCTCTGTTTGAATTTGAACATCTTTGTATTCTTTCACGACAGGCTTTTTAAAGACTTTTTTCTTTGAATTTATATTAATTGACTTTTTAAATCATAAAACAGAAATCAAACAAAAAATATTCACAGTGAACGTATGATAAACATTTTGATAGCCCCATCTACTTTATTTACCTTTTCCTTCACTTGTTGTAATACCAAATCATCTAGCGAAAGATCACAGAAGGACCAAGCACCCTCCATTGCCTTAAACAAATTACCCCTTTAAAAAAAAAGTTTTCATTTACTCACCAACTTGTTGTCTGTGATGATTCAAATGACTATGAAGTAGAGCAGCTACCTAGTGTGATAGAAGCCCAAGGAGGGGTCCAAATAGAAAAAAAGAAACAATCCACAACCCACCAAGAGAAAGAGGCCACTGTCTGAAAAACTTAACCAGATGAGAGCAAATTGGAAACACGTGTGACCAGTCTGCCTAAGATTGGAGGCTAACTCAGAACAGAAAGCCTAGCCAGCCAGTAATTACTCCTCTGGCCATGTGTTGTCCTGGCCAGCAAGCACCATTTTTTTGGGTAGAGAGAGGAAGAATTTGTGCCCCAAAGTTGGATGCCAAATGTTGCATGAATGAAAGAAACTCAGGGCCAGATCTCAGGGAAAGGCTGAGATATCAGAGAGGAAACACCACAGTCAGATCTCACCCAGCTGTCTTCTAGCTTCCTCAACCTCGATCCTCCAGACTTCTGCCTCACCTGTCTTTCTATGCCTGCCTTAAATACCTTCTTCCTCAGTTGCTTCACATCCAGGTTAAGATTAAAGGTGTGGCACCATCACTGCCTGCCTGGGAGCCTGGAACTCTTTCTGTAAACTAAACTGACCTCAAACTCAGATTTGCTGGGATTAAGGGTGTAGGTCACCATTCCCAGATATTCCCTGTGCTGGAATTAAAGGTGTGAGTTACCACTGTCTGATCCTCCTAGACTGACTGTGGGTAGATCCCTCTGATATCTCAGACTGTTTTTTTATTAAATTTTAAGCATATCCCCACACACTACAACATGAGGAACTGTATTAAAGAGTTGCAGCATTAGGAAGGTTAAAAACCATTATTCTAGACCCTGTGTTTCTCAAGGTACACTCTACAGTGACTTATCGAGTGCCTACTTATCACCAGACTCAAGACACTATAGTAGGCACCAACATAAATATTTTTGAGAATGCAAAACATATCTTTAAAAAGTAAGTCATCACAAAATAAGGTGTATAATGAAGGGGTAATTGAAAGAAGCTCTTTGTGCTACAGAGGAAGGAAGATATGGCTTCATAGGAAAATACAAGTTCATTGTAGCAAGCTGCATTTTAGAGAGGACACAGTTCAGAGAAATACAGTGCTTTTGGGTGTTCCCAAGAAGAAACAACCTCCTACATTTGAAAAGTACAAACATGTTAATTTTAAATGAGACTAGTTGGGGAAGACTGAGATAGCTCAAGCTAGCTACAGGATGGGGATTTGATGGGAGAATGGGATGGGATGGTGTATGTTCTGTAGGAACACTTTTTTTTTTTTTTTTTTTACATCTTTTAAGGAAGAATTTATCAATTGGTCCCAAAGAAACTTGAAATTACTTTTTCCTTTACGAGGCAGTGCCACTTTTCTAAGGTCCAATTTTGTTTCTCGACTCTAAATAAAATAACCACTGTGAGGATGACTGGTGACCTTATAGAGGTGCTCTACAAACTCTCTCTGCCTCCTGGCAGACTTGGTCTAATTTGATTCAGTACTCTTCCCTGGTCATTCTTCAACTCTGCTGGATTAAATTGGCCCTTGACAGGAAGCAATGCAATATGCAGGACTTACATGATTACAGTATCGGCAGTCATTGTGATCCCAATCTAAAGAAAGCCCACACATAAGGAAGAGCTACAGTCCAAGTCATTTCTGAAAATATTCAACAAATACCAGAGGAGAAAGTTATCTAACGTGATAGCAAATTGCATGCTGGGAAAACATGTCCTGCATCAACAGTGAAGCTTCTTTCAGTAACAGGAAAATAACTAGTGTCTTAGGGTACACTTGGTCATGGGGCTGGGAGGAAGATGTGAAAATGGAAAGCCATAATAGTGTCAGTTTTGAGGATGGTAGGATGGTTTCCACTGAAAGATGTGAATGGGCCACAAATCTATAACATCTGACTGAATGAGAAGAAAATGCAGTTTGTGTATTATAAAAATGGAAAATGAAAAGAATTTTATGTCAATAAATGCTTAACAAAAAGCTACCTGTATTACATTAATTTTACCTGTCTTTTTATTTAAATATAGAAATCCATCAAACTTTCCCTACGTATTTATCTATTTAGTGTTTCTAAATTACTAATAATAGTGTAGCTTTTAAATCTTCTTTAGCAGGATGAAATGAGATTCTGTGTTATAAGGATGGTAGAGATTTATCCAGTCATTCCATGGAGAGATAATGCCCAATTCTCCTAGGCATTAAAAACATAATCACCAGTGGTTCCTTTTCCTATTGTACAGTGAGAACATTCTTATATAAACAAAATATTATGGGATAACATGTACTCAATGATGAATGTGTATCTAAAGTGCTAGGAGCATAATAGTATTTAATCTACAGCAGAGAGAAAATGGTATGAGAATTCAAAATGAAACATGTCTTGAGCTGGTATTAAGTAGTGAATTCAACTCATTCAAGGAAGATCTTTCCAATCAAATGGTTACAAATGATGTACACACACTTTTGTAGAAACATGTGGTTAATTAAGCCTGATCAGATAAAGCTGTATGAGGAAAGGGGCCAGGCCGATGAAGCTAGAGACCTTGTATGAAAGATCCCTGAGGTATTGCTCAACATTGCAACAAAATGTGGCCATCTATAGAGTTCATACTTGGGAGCTACACAATTGAACTTTAAATTCAAAAAAATATTTCATAATATTGTAAGCTTATGATTTGTTCTGGGTTGCCTTTATGATCCCCTGGGCCACATGTGATCTATGGGACCCAGGTTGGATATTCTTGAACCATGGCCAAAATTTAGACTTCACTGAAGGCTAGGAAGAACCAGTGAACAGCATTCCATATTATTAAAAAGAGAACATCCTGTTGTTATTCAGGACCAATTATGAAATGTGAAAAATGAACTAGAAGAGATGAAATATCAGTTGGAACAACACAGGAGAAAGCTTTATTGTAATTCCAACCCAATGACAACGATAAGAACACAGAAAAGAGAGTTCATTCAAGAAATAAAACAGTGTGAATCTAGAAGTCTTGTGTATGAACTGTATAAACATGGAGGGTAGAGGACAAGGTGGAAGATTAAGGTACCATCTATTGAGATTAATAACAGCAATACTGAGAGGGAAGTTATGACCATAAATGCATGTATTAAAGTAAAAAGAAGATTTCAGGCCAATGATCTAACTTTATAGTGTGCCTAAGAGTGAATTCTGTACAAAGACAAAAGAAAAAGATGATAAATAAAGTAGAAAATAGGAAAAAGTTAATCAGATGCTTCTCTTTGGAAAGATTTTTAAAGTTATTTGAGCCTTTAGTTAGGTTGACTAGCGAAAAATTCTATGCTGAGCTGTGAGCACAGCTGATCTAGAGCAAGGGCCAAGAGTATGTGAGCATGCTGTGATCTTTCTCCAGCACTTCCAATACTATCAAACCTAAGATTACCAAGATAAGTGGACTGAGGCATTACTACCAACATACAGATATAAGATTATGAGAGAGTGTTGGGAATTATTGTACACCAACAAATTAAGTGACATAGATGAAATTAAACATTATTAGAAGTACATAGATTACCAGAATTGAATCATCAAGAAATAGATAATGTGGCCAGATCTATAAGTAACAGAGAAGAAACTGAGTTAGTAATTACAAGCTTCCCAACAAAGAAAGTTCCTGAATCCAACAACTTCATTTTTACTCCTGTCAATCATTTAACAAATTAGAACCGTTAATCTAATTAGAATCTCCCAAAGGGTGACAATGACTGAAAAGTCAGGATAGTTCCCAACTTAGAAATTCTTTGGCTAGTGTTATTCTGATATCAAACAGCGCAAAAAAAGAAAATTACAGATTGATAACTCCAATGAATATCAAGGCAAAAGTGGAGGGCAGATAATCCTCTCAATGCAGAAATTCTATAGCCCTTCAAGATAAAAATAGTAAGTCTCACTTAATGACCTCCAGTATATGTTAATTCCCCAAAGACAACAAGTTAACACTAAAAACTCACAAGTAGCATCACATTCAATGCTGAGACATTAAAATCTTTTTCCTCATTTTTATTAGTTTTTGTGAATTTTGTACAATTTATTTTTATTATATTTTCCCTTTCCCTCCACTCCTACCAGGTCCACTCTCCCTTCTTGGCATTCTCTTCCTTTTGTAAATCCAACAATCACAGTTGGTGCTACCCTAGACCCTCAGATGTGTTCCAGTAAAGTATGGCTAGCCGACCAAGGCCATACCCATAAAGGAAACTGACTCTCCCTGTTCAGAAGCTGTAGGTCAAAACATTCTCCCTTAAAAGGTCAATGACACACAATTTGTCACCTATTTTCCATATAGTATTTGAAGATCTAAGCAGAGCAAATGGTAAGAATGGGGAAATTTAAAAAAATCAAAATTTTAACAGTTGTTAACATGAAAATTTTGATGACATGCATGTATATTTTATAAGAGAAAAAAAGAATTGAGAAAACAGAGCAGTGTTTATTGTCTGCATTAAAAGCTCAAATGATATATGTACAGTTATTGGTTTTAGTTTTTTAATATTCATTTTACTTTATGTATACATTTGCGTATATGTATGTGCCTTCTCAGAGGTCAGAGAAGGTCACTCGATCCCCTAAACTGGAGTTATGGGTGGTTGTGAGCTATTATATGAGAACTGGAAATGGAGTTCTGCAAGAGCAGTACATTCTCTAAACCATTTCCCTAGCTCCCACTTGATTCTTGCAATGCAATGAAATGAAATGCCACCTATTTTTACTTTTAAAAAATCTATTATTTGAGTTGAGTGGTATTTGAATAGTCAATAGTCTGCATTTAGCAGCAAAATGCCACCAAAATCCAAGGAAAATGTCTTTAATAAGATCCATCAATGACCAGTAACACTATATATAGTACTTAGATTTCAAATAGACCACAGTCTACAGTTCAGCAATTTTATAAATCACAGCCCAACTGTGTCATAGGAATCCTACTTGGTCTTACAATAAAAACTCAGAGCCAGATAAATGGGTCAAATGTTGAAAGATCAGAAAGACAAGCCCTTACCTTGCCAACTCCTCAGCCAAAAGGAGGGAGATCCTGTCTCCACTAATCCTCAAATCGAATGCCTCTCCAGACTGAATACATCCTCAGACTGAATGACCCTGAAATCCTGTCTTCACCTGCTTTATATTCCTGCTTCAACCCTTCCTGTGCTGGGATTAAAGGGGTGTGTGCTTTCCAAGTACTGGGAACAAAGGAATGAGATCCCAATTTCTGAGATTCAAGGTGTGTTGACACACACCTTGACAGACTGCCTGTCTCTATTTCTCTGTTAGACTGAGCTAATCTCATGTAGCCCAAGGTGGCCTTGAACTCACAGATGTCCATCTGCCTCTTCCTCTGCCTCTGGAGTGCTAGGATTAAAGGCATGTGCACCACTGTCTGACCTCTGTGGTTAACTCTGTGGCTGGTTCTGCCCTCTGATCTTCAGACAAGCTTTATTTGTTAGAGCCTATACAAACTATCACCACACAACTCTAAGAGTTACAAATGCCACTCTTCATATCATGTGATTTGAGTACTCCTGCCTCATGGATAACCCTTTGGGTCTCAATAGATATCCTGAAGACACACATTATAATCTCTATTAATCCTACCCCCCTGCCCCATGCTTCCTGCAGATATGTGAGCCAGTGATATATGTATGTATGTATGTATGTATGTAGATAGATAGATAGATAGATAGATAGATAGATAGATAGATAGATAGATAGATAGAGATATTGATATCAAGCAGGCAAATAAAATATGTTCTCCAGAGACAGGAAAATGGAGGGACAAGAAGGCTCACTAAGATAAGCATCAGCTAGAAGGGATGTGGAAAATTACCTATGGCAAACTTTGAGATATTAAACAACCACATTCAAATGGTAGATCTACCTTGTATTGGTTTTGTGAACACTCAATTTTGGGGAAAGAATAAAGTTTCAAGGTCTCAGTTCAATCTCAGATTCACTAATTCAATCAGCTCTACTCTTTAATACACCATTCTCAAATGCTGGGAACCTGCTGGTGCCTTGACCTATACTTGAACTAAGGGTTCAAGTACAAAACAAAAATATGGTAAAAAAAAAAAAAATTAGTATCACAACAGTCATTGGTCTAGCTGACTCAGTTGCAGTCCTGAGTTGTTTGCATAGAGTAATTCTTTGAGTACAGATGCTGTGTTTATTTTTATTTTACAGGTGGGAGAAATGATGCACACAGACACTAAATGCCCCGTCTTGAATACCTATTTTGAAAGGGGTAGAAGTGGAGCATGTACCCAAGAAGCTGACTCATGTCTGCATGTACCTGCCTGCCCTGGCAACTCTAAGGAAGAGTCATTTCAGGTGGGGGACCTGAGTTGAGGCAAAGGCCCAAAGGTCTTGCCATAAAGACTAGACAAGATACACATGGAACCTGACAAGGTTGAGAAGTAGCCATGAGGCAAATTAGGGAGGCTGGTGAGAGCATTGGTCAAAGGTAGTGTGGTCAAAAAGTAGCTCCCTGCTGCCTTGAAGAGCCACTACCAAGTTTTAAAGAACTCTGAGAGACAGACACTACCAGATGGCTTTGCACAGAAAGATTCATGAGTTCTCCAATGTTTAATAAAGTCTGCTTGTGATGATATATATTTAATAAAATTAGTCTGGAATATCAACCACAGAGCCAAGTCCTGAAGATCAGAGAGTGGTGACCCTCACCTTTAATCCTATCTTTAGGAATGTGGAAAGAGGAAGTGAAGAGAGCTTGGCAGAGGAGGAAGAAAGGGTTTTTCAGCTTTCTCAGACACTTCCTGGGTGAATTAAGGAGAGAGAGGATTTCCCAGAGACAGGCCTGAGAAGCTGGTGGATGTGAAGTGGTCGTGGTTTGTTTCTCTCTATCTCTGATATTCTAGTTTTTTTCCAATATCTGGCTTCAGGTTTTCATTATATACCAAATAGAGTTCATGCAATGTCTGTCCTGAGAGCAGGATGAAGAAAAGTACACTTAAAGTGAACGTACTTCTGTTGTAGGATATTTTGATTGTACTCTGACACTCAGGACTGGCAGTGAAGTTTGCCTTGAACCAGAGGGCAGAGCTAGCTACCAAATTAGTCAGAGAGGCTTTGGAGGACCCAAGACATACAGGGAGACACAGGAAAGAGTTTGGAGGGGCTTTTGGAATCAAGGAGAGAGAGAGAGAAGGTCATTGGTCTCTTCTCGGCTTCTGTGGCCAATCAGGTTATTGCTTTGATATCTGACTCCTGAGTTCTTACTGATAGAAGAATAATTAAATAACTGAATCCTCAATTTTTATTGATAAAAGAATAGGTAGATAAATGCTTTATACTTCACTTGCTATTACTGCCAAAACTTCATGAGTCACAGCACACACACACACACACACACACAGAGAGAGAGAGAGAGAGAGAGAGAGAGAGAGAGAGAGAGAGAGAGAGAGAGAGAGAGAGAGAGCCTTACTCATACCACTGATTTTTGACATGTGTCTTGCACAGGCTAAAGTTAGGGTATAATCAGAGCTGCCTTGCTTCCTCAGATTCTAGTGGGGAATTCACTCCTTGCCTTTTCTAGCTCTGAGCATTCATTTCTCCTTCTACAGAGAGAGAAGCAGGGAACATAGTCACCATTCTGGCTCTCTCTTCTGCTTCTTCTCTCTCCTCCTCCTCTTCTCCCCTTCTCTCTCTCCCCACTAACCCTCTCCCAAAACAAGGCTCCATATAATAGAGGGTTGACCTTGAACTACATAGCCAAGGTTGACGGTGAATTCCTGATCCTCCTGTCTACGCCTCCTGAATGTTACAGGAGTGTGCTCCAATACCTATGCAGTGCTGAGGATCAAACGTGGGACGGTACACCAACTGAGTTCTTCCACTTTTAAGGATCCATGTGATTACAAACGGATTCTCCTCCCCCAAGTAACCCAGGATAATTCCCCATCTCAAGGTCCTTAGCTCAATCACATCTGCCAAGTTTCTTTTGCTCTGTCAGGTAACAAATTGGAAAGTTTGAGAGACTGAAAATTATGGTAAGAGTGTAAGTGATTTTTCCATGAATAATTACCTTAGAATTTACCTTAGAATTTAAATAATGCACAGTCTACATTTTACATATTTTACTCCATTTAAGCCTTATTTTAAAAATATAACCAACGGTTCCAGCTGCTCATTACCATTACCCCTGCTTTTCTGAGTCACAGCTTGCCCCAATAACAAAGGAACTGTCTGACGGGGTGTTTCCAAACCTCGGTACTGTGCAATACAGAAAATAGTAACAGAACCAAACACAAAGGTAATCATCTTCTAAGAGACTTCTTTATAGACAGGGTCTCCTACAGCTCAGGCTGACCTCACACTTGCCATATAACCAAGGATGACCTTGAACTTTTGATTCTCTCACCTCTGGGTTTACAGGTATGCACCACCCACCGTGCCTGATTTCTGCTGTGCAGACCATTGAACTCAGGGCTTCCAGCTTGTTAGGCAAGGTGGTTAAGAGGCATGGGAGGGTGCCAAAAGGAGCCTAGAATCCTTTCCAGATGTGTTCTTGTTTTGTCAGCAGGAATTTGAAGGGCAGTGTAAAGACCCCTGTCAAGAAATCAGCCTGACTTCCCAGAATACCACACTACAGACAATTGTCATGTTGAAAGCCATTAACTGCAGGCATCTTGTTATTCATGTTCAGGCTCTGATGGCAATAGACCACAGAATTAAGGCTTTCCAGACGATAAGCCAGACACAAAAGATAGATGAATATATAAATATAGATTTTCCCCTGACCTGTTTCTAACAGGCTATTTATTGGCTTCCTAGATAGAAAACTCATTAAGGATTCGTCTTCAGCAGACTTTCCTATTTCCTCCTCCTATCTACCCTTTCCCTCTAATTCTTCTTTGTTTAATGCATGCAGGCAAAGGGTGGAGAGCTACCAAATGGGATCAAATGATATCTCAACCCCTCATTTTCAAAGCGTTCCTAATGAGGGCACTTATCTCCTCTCCACAGAGATGCACCATTAGTGCAATCTTTTTTTCTTTTCCTGCCAAGGAAACTGCACAAGTGAGCCTGTAGAGACTCTTGGACCAGCGCTTCTGGAGGGCTGACTCTGAGAGGCACACCAAAGCATGTCACCCTTCGGAAAGCTGAAGGACAGAGTACATTTTGTTTTGCTTTGTTTGATGGCACATTATTACTTGTGCAATGGACTAAGGTCTCCACTTCCATATCTACACTCTGGACAGAATTTAGGGTGACTAGGAGATGAAGATGCCCGGGTCTCACGAACAAGAACGACTTTGGTAGCCCTTGATTCCTGTCATAGAGTTTGTCTTTCTTTTGACAAACAGAGGCCAGCTACCCCAACTTCATGGGGAGAGGTTTCTCAAGCATTTCTTTGGGAGATGATTCAGCACTTCCTACAATGTTAGTGGGAAAACTGGGGCTCCCTTTTGGAGATTCTTAGTCTTGTTAATGAAGGAATTTAGAAATGTACCAGGAAAAAAGCTCAAGGACAATGTTATTAGTGTCTGAGAAAGAGCAATGAGGTGGGTGAGTTGTGAATCTCAGCAGCTCCAGGAGAAAGGGAATGAAGAAGAGAAGGGGAAAAAGCTAGGCCTTTAAGTTGGGGTCCAAGAGATTTGGTGATATATAGTGGACTTATGATGTGACATTGCAAATAATTGTCCCACCTATGGAGTTTAATTAAAAGTGCTGATTGGCCAAAGGCAGACAGGAAGTATGGGCGGGGCTACCAGACTAAGAAAACTCTGGAAACAGGAAGAACAGAGCAGAAATGCCGCAAAGACTCCAGAGTTGCCAGACAAGCCAGAAGATGCAGAGGACAAGTATACTGCTCTGAGAAAAGGTACCAAGATGCATGGCTGAACAGGATAAGAGTCACAAGTTAGATTAAGGGTAAAGAGTTAGCAAGTTATATGCCTGGCCCCTAGGTCAATCAGCTTAAAATTAATGTAAGCGTCTGTGTCTCTGCGGGTCTGTGGGTCTAAACTTTGAGGCTAGGCTTGAAAAGTCCAGGCCAGAAACCTCTTACTACAGTGATATATGAGAAAAAAAAAAAAAGAAAAAAGAAAAAAAAAAAGAAGCCTAGATGGCATAGAACACATGCATAGGTTCTCAACCTGTGGCTCAAAACTCCATTTGAGGATTGAACAATGTTTTCACAGGGGTAGCTTAAGACCCTTGGAAAACACAGACATTAATGCTACAATTTATAACAGTAGTGAAATTACAGTTATGAAGTAGCAATGAAAATAATTTTATGATTGCAGTCACCACAAACCAAGAAACTGTATAAAAGGGTCCCAGTATTAGAAAGGTTGAGAACCACTGGCCTACAGGAAGGACTTGTGAGAAAGATAAGGATATCATCTCACTAAGAAATAATTACTATTCTCCTCCTCTTAGAACGTCTTCAGATGAATCTTCCTGAGGGGCAGATGGCCAAGTGATTAATAGGCTCATCTGGATTAACTCTTAAAGCAGGAAACAACATACTTAGTCTCCTAACCTGTCTGTCTGAAGGTCCTGTCTCCACCTAAGGCCAATTTTATTCTTAGAACCACCAGGCGTAACCAAGGAAACAGGAAATAGGGTCCACTCAATGACCTCCAAGGTGACAGGTCCCAGAAACACTCTTCCCTCAAGAGCTAAGAACCAAATGTCATTTAAGAGATGAGTTGAAAATGGGGACTAGATACAACACAATTCCAAAGTTGTTTACTCAAAAGGACTAGTGTCTGGACTAGAGTATCAGTCACACCATCATGGGTAGTGTCCAGTAGAAATTGAAGAAAGGAGAGCTCCTTTCTGGCATTTGTTGCTTCTTCTGGCCAAGGACACAATGGGGACTATGCTATGGCCAAGCTCATCCAAAGAAGGAAGTTTCCTGTTCCTACCCTCATTAGAACAGCTATGGGTTTCAGTCATTGCCAGTGGCAGAGCCCGTTCAGAATGACCCGGCAGATATCTTTGTGCTGCTCACTCTAGGCTGCCTCTTTCTTCACCATAGATGACATTCTGAGGCACTGGGAGGAGTGAACATCTTCACCTTGTGCTACTGCAAATGCAGATTTTACAGATGCAGAGAGAGAGAGAGAGAAAGGTCTTGCAAGTCCAACTTAGTTTAGACCAAACAATTAATAAACCTCCCAAAAGGTCTTAACTTTCAGATCAAAGCAAATAAGAAAAAATCTAGGAATGAGAAAGCTCGATGTCATGTGTCTTTCAAAAGCCTTGAGCAGGCTGAGACTGAAATGCAGTGGGTTGGATCTGATTTCTTTTATCTTAGTTCGTGAATGGAAAAAACACAAAGAAAAGAAAGCTGCTTCATTTTGTACTGAGTCCTGCATCTGTTCTCTGAAGCACAGGATGGATCTATGCCCCCTTATGTCTGCCCGGAGAGTGGCAGGCAACGTCTGCTAATATATTTTAATGAATAGGTTTAGGAGATTCCCTCCTAGAAACAGGTCCCTAGAAAGATGTTTCAACTTTTCATTGTTAATCCATTATCCGTTTCTATGGAGACCCAGGTAAAGCTGCTGCAGGGGTTTTTGTTGGAGAAGCCACAGTGACATCATTATGCCTGAGGGGTGCTGGTGCCTCTGCCTTGTTTTCAGGATACTGCTTTTAACTGTGTCCTGAGGGACAACTGGCACTGTGTTGGTGGGAGCCAAGAATGGTGGCACTGCCAGCACTAGGGTCAGGGCCAGCGACGTAATTTGAGGACCTTGTGCAAAATGAAAATGTAGGCTACTTGTTCAAAAAAACCAAGAACATTCTGCAAAAGAATGTCAAAAGAGAAAGCTTTATTCTGCTTTCTACAGTCTGCTCCTCCCCCTGGAAGTGCCCCCTCCCCAACCTCCCCTCAACCTCCTCCCCCCCCACTCAAAAAATACATAGTTCTTGTTCCTTGAAAGTCATGTTATTGTTAGAAAAGCTCTTAAGAGAAATGGATTTTACTGATCATCATTGTAAGAAACGCCATGCAGCAAAGCCCAAACAAACAAAATCGTCTCTTCCCTCACCCTCTTTACTACTAACTTAATCTCTAAAATGCCAGCTTTAATTAAAACACAAGGGCTTTTAGCTAAGGCCACATCAGAAATCAGGCAATCCCTGCAGCAGAGGTCTTCAGTGCGTTAATACTTTTTCCTTCCTAGAATAGAGATGATGCCACACACACTCCGCTCAGCACCTCCTCCTCCCACTTTGAGATGGTGTGTACAGTCTAGCTTCAACTCAAAGGGAAAGGAAGGATACTTTGCCCTACCTTTCTTTTCCTTTCTCCTAATCTCTCCTTACCTTTATCTGGTGAGTAGCCCAGATAAAGGATATGATGTGATATCATTTACATTTCTTAAAATGACACCTCCTTTCTATGTTGGAAGCAAATTCTAGGTCAAGTGGAAAGCAGAAAGCATGGCCCTTCTGGGCACTTAGTCATAGGCCTTAAGCATGTTTATCTTAAGGGTTACTCTTCTTTATCAGTTTGACTGAATTTGGAATCTTTTAAGAGTCACACCTCTGGATATGTCTTTGAGAGAGTTTCCTGAAAGTTTATATGAAGAAGCGACCCATCCTGAATGTGGATGGTACCACCTCATAAAGTGGTTTAAAATAAAACTGAACACAAAGACAGGAGGACAGCTGGCTTGTATGCCTCTTGTAGTGTGACAAACTTCATCCCCCTCAAAACATGAGCTTTGTGGTTTTCCTTTACTTGTGTGTTGACGTGTATGTGTTCCTATGTGCATGGGGAGGAAGGATGCATGTCACACGGAGGTCAGGGGTTGAGGTAAGATGTCTTTCCCAGTTGCTTATTTCCCAGGACAGGATCTCTTGCTGTACCCAGGGCTCAGCTCAGCAAGTCTAGTTAGCCAAGATTTTTTTTTTTTTTAAAACCCCCTGCTCCTGCCTCTCAAGCACTGGTTTTGCAGGTAGTTTATAATGCCCACATGGCACTTTACATGGGTAGTGGGGACTCTAATCCAGTTTCTCGTGCTTGTGTGGTAATCACTTTGTCCACTGTGCGATCTCATTAGTCCTTAGTCCTTCCTTTCTGAAGCTACCTATGAGGTATTTTGTTACCGCAGCAAGAATGCCACTAAGAGGATGCTCCCAGAGGAACATGCTCATCAGCTGTCCTGTATCATGCTGCAATGTCTGAGACAATCAATTTACAGTGAGATAAGGGTTATATGGGCTACAGTCTTAGCTGTGGTTACATATTATATATTTGATTTTTTTTAAATGTTTGGAATATCAGAGGACAGAGCTAAACCATGAAGGTCAGAGAGTGGCAACCCATGCCTTTAATCTCAGCTTTTTCCTAGTCTGCCCCACCTATACTTCCTGCCTGACCAATCAGTGTTTTATTAAACCAATATGAGTGACAAATCTTCACAGTGTACAAGAGCATTATCCTACATTTCCCATTTAATCTGCCTCCCAGATTAAAGTCATGGGTCACCACTTCCTGACCGTCATGGCTTGGCTCTGTGGGTGGTTCTGTCTTCTGATATTCCAGACTATTTTTATTAAATATACAGTATATCACCACACTTAGAAGTTTCAGTACATGTTCAACAGGCTTGTTGTTTTTGAGTCTGTGGTAAGACAGCCCATCAGGGCAGGAAGTACATGGTAGCATATTTCAATGACCTTCAATTAAGCCCTATCTCAAAGGTTCTACCATCTCCCAACAGTGCCAAGATGGGGACCACAGTTTTCATCTACAGATCTTCGGGGGTATTTTAAATATGAAAACTATCAAGGAGTTCAGAGGAAGGTATAATTTCAAACTGTTGTCACAAATAACATGCCAGACTGTGCTGTCTCTAAAACTGGCTCTCAGGGACAGTAGGGTGGCTCAGCAGATAAAGACACCTGCCATCAAGCCTGATGACCTTGGTCCAATATCAACATCCTACAAAGAAAGAACTAGTTCCCACAGTTGTTCTGTCTGACCTTCGCAGGTATGTTCTGGTACCACACACACACACACACACACACACACACACACACACACACACACACACACACAAATAAATAAATATATAGAAAGTAAAATAAATGTAAGTAAATAAATAACACTGTGTTCTGGTCTTAATGGAGTCTGATAGGATTATGACTTGTATCGTGTATGTGTGTGTGTGTGTGTGTGTCCTCTCACATATGTGAGCATGTGCACGCATGTATATGTGCAGAGGATAGATTGACATCAAGAATCATTCCTAGTCCTCCACTCTATTTTTGAGACAAGGTCTTTGAACCAGAAGCTTGCTGATTTATCCAGACTGGCTGGCCAGCAAGCTCAGGGATCTGCCCATCTCCACCACCCCAGCAGTGGGGTTACAGATACATACCCTCACTCCAAGTTTTTGATGTGAGTGTTGGAAAATCCAAATTCAGACCCTCATGCTAGTACAGCAAACACTTTACATCCTGAGCCACCTCCCCAGTCCTAGATTTTTACTTTCAATCTAAAAAAAAATACAACCCAAGTGACCCTCATTCAGGTGAGCTCCCTATACAATCAAATGTTCCATTTCTTTTCCTTCCTCCTTGATTTCAAGGTAGGCAAAAGCTACTTCTCTAACCAGGGATCGATTCAGACAATTTGTAATTCCTCATTTCTTGGTGGAGGAAAGCCAGTAACTTTGCTGTGTGGTCCCTTGTCTACAAGTAAAGACAGATTAAATGCATGCTTCATTTGGGAACCAATTGTAGAGAGCTCATGAGGACACAGCTTAGGATTGTTTCTTGCTAATGTCCCTGACCTTCTGGCACTACCCCCAGAAGTCTGAAAGCTATTTCTAAGTAATCAATACCAAAGAATGAAAAAGGCCTATACAATGTAGATATCGGCTACTTTCCCCTGAGCGGCACCAGGTCAGAGCACAGATAGGCTGGCAACTGGAGCAATGATTTGAGAAGCTCTTTGGCCACCCAGCTTCCCAGGATAATAGTTGTAGCTGGAGTTGTAATTCAGGCAGCATTGTATGAATGCTTCTTGCCAACTTGGCAAGATAGGTGGTATCTAAAAGGCGCTGTGCCGTCTGTTTTGGTGTGTAGTGGGTGAATTAAGGACTAGGTAGGTGGGTGAGTCATTGAAGAAACTTTCAAATGTAGGAAAAACAAATCCCCATGGAAAGTGTGTGTGTGTGTCTGTGCATCTGTGTGTCTGTGTGTTTGTCTTATGAGGATAAAACTGACAAAGAAAAACTCAGAAGGTGAAATGTAATATGTTCTTACTAGCATATGTGTTAGTTAGGTTTCTCTAGAGGCACAGAACAAGTAGAAAGAATATATCTTAAAAGGAGATCTATTGGGTTGACTTACATGATACAGTCTCAGCTGTCTTTGTACTAAAGGTGCTGAGAACTGGTAGCCTCCCAATTAATCAGGCCCAATCCCAATCTGGCCCCTGGGACCTGGAAGATTCCTAGAGACCCACTGGCATTCAGCCAAGACCAAAGAAGCTGGATTCCGTTGTCATGTGTGTGCTGGTGGTATAGCTGTGAGCATATATTGATGGTGGAGGAGAGAAGCATCGGTCACAGGGAAATGGGCTGGAAGTGAGCAGGGAAAATGGACTTACCAGCAAGACACAAAGATAAACAAGCAAAAAACAAAAGCCTTTTCTTCCAACCTACAAGATGGCACTGCCCGTACTTAGGGTGCATTTTCTTATTTCAGTGAATGTAACTGAGAAGATTTCTCACAAGTGTGGCCAGCAGCTTCTCTCTGAGTTGATTTCAGAACCAGTCGGATTCACACCCAAGATTAATTACCAGGGCAGAGTTTTGTTGTTGGCATTGATTCTTTGGGACCCTGTGTGATTTTTCAGAGAGAAGGGCAAACCTTGGTTTGCTGTCAGGCTGAAAGCTGTGTTGGTGGGGTTGTGGCTACTAGGAGGTTTGACCTTCATTCAGCAGAAACTCACGGGGAAGAAAGAGGAACATGCATACGCCTATGGCTTGGATGGACCACATTCCCAAAAGGATGGATGTGGTCCCAGTACATTTCTGCCATTTGGTTTTGATGTTAAATATTAAATAAATAATATGAATTTACAATCACCAGCTTTGACTGGAACTTCCACAGACCTCCTGATATTTAAATCTGCTGATTTTTCTACGACTTTGATTTTTGCTAAAAGTGTGGTACACTATTGCATTTACTTTATTTCTGGGCTGGTAGCAGCAGTTTAAAGCTCTGAAACAGTTAAAATTTAAGGCATTCTATCAACAGCTGTGAGTTTGTTTCTTCTGCCTGGGCCTCAATTTTATCAGAAATCCTCACTCAGTTCTGCTTCTAACTGCTATGCTTTTTGACAAGACAGGAAGACCTCATTGTCTTAACAAGTATATCCTGACTGCCTTCTGAGTGCTGTGTGCTATTTCAGCCAGGGCAGGATATACAAGGATGGAGATGAAATAAATAAATTAATAAATTTGAAAGTCATAAAACCTAAGGAAAAATAAAACAGGGTGCTGCTAGCTTCGAATGCTAAGCATGTTCACCTGATAATACACATAAAAATTCATTTCATGATCTCTCTGGTGCACTGAAGGAAAATAACAAACAGTATGCAGCTGAAGAACTACCTGCCCCAGCCTTCCTTCGGGTTACAGGTTCACTGTGGCAAAATCGTTTACGCCAATGGCAATACACCTGCTTACTGAAGTGTGCGCTTTGATCCATGTTTTAAACTGACTAGCCGGGCTAAGGGTGCTCTCAGGAAAATCGAGGAAGAGCTTTCTGACTTGAGCTGAGACAAGTGACGAGAAGGAGCTTGTCACACATGCATGGGGAGCATCCTAGGAAAAGGAAGTACTACATGAAAGGCCTCAGTGCGTGAAAGTGTTTACTGCATTAAGAAATGAAGGTCCAAAACGCCTGGAAAATAATGAGCACAAAGGAAGGCAGAAGGTGAAGAGGGCAGAAACAGCCAGAGATGAGAGTGTCCAGGGACCTATCGACTACTGTAGATTCTCAGCATTGGTTGATACTACAGTAGGGAACCAGTTGAAGTCTGGGAGAGTACAGGGAGCTCTTGATCTGGTTTACATCTTAAAAGCATCACTTTGACTTCCAGGTAGAAACCAAACTGAACTAAGGGGGAAACTAGGAGACCAGTGGGTGAAGAAGAATACTCAAGCCCAGCAGCCTGACTTTAATCCCAACACCTCTACAAAGCTTGCTCAAGCCATTTAACACATAGATGGATGTTTTATAGTTTACAAAATGGAAACAACAGCTAACCTATTCTCAAGAGAATAGGATCAGATGAAATCACATGAGCAAGAGGGCATTGAAGGGCAATGTATTTTATGCATCTAAAGATTTAAACCACAAACTACACATTTCATGTCATCAAGAGTGAACAGGAAACATCACATTCAGCACTACTATCTATCCAGACTCCTTTTAGATCCTTTACCCCTTTACCCATTCATTCTTTTGGAGCTACCATGATATGCAATATGGAAAACGTAGTATATAGTGTATCATATTGTCCTAAGATATATAATCATAAAACAGTCTTGATTTGCATCTTGCTGGAACTACATCTCTGTGAAAAACCTCAGTCTAGGATGATTTGTTCTCCATATAGAAATTGGAAGGCGTAAAAATACCATTATACACACATACAGGAAAAGAGAAAGAAACAGAGAGATATGTACCAACACAAATATATACATACATGTACATACTCATTCACACACACACACACACACAGAGCGGGAAGGGAGAGAGAGCCCTCATATCACAGGTATTAGACTGAGGGCAAAGAGGCTTTGTGCACAAAGATAGGCACTAGAGAAGCCAGGAAGGTTAAACACACAGCTTACCTCTTTACTGGAATGAGATGTATAGCTGCTCTTTCTGGAATGGCAGACGTGATGTAGTTCTACAACCTGGTGATCTTTCGCTGTCTGATGAGACAGGATCTGCCAATACCTTCCAAATTGTTTGTATTTGCTTATCTCAGACCCCAGGTCCTGTGAAACCAGTCTGGGGGAGAATGATGTGAAGTTTGACTTCTATGGCCTGCTGCCCTGGCCAGCCTCACCAGGGCACAGTATCCTCACCAGGGCGTGGTATATTCAACTTTATTACAGGAAAGGGTCACAGACACATTTGAATGTGGTATCTATGACATTACAGCTTTGAACAGAAAAGTCTCAGTAAAAGGCCTCCTCAGTAGTCTCACCCTCTAGCATCAGGACCATGGGCTGATCTACATCCTAGAACCCCAGGTATGGAGCCAATGACCCCTCTGTTAAGCAGCTGGAGAGGATAACTTTGATCCACTAATCTATAGACCAACAGCTCCAGGCCCTGTGAACTAAAGGCTCTTCAACCTTCTATTTTCTCTTCACTTCCACTCTCCATCACTCCTGATACCTCTACTCTCTACTGTCTTCAGCATGTTTGCCATCTGCAGCTACTACAACCAATAATGGTAACTCAGCATGCTCTATTCATAATAAACATTAGATGAAGTAAAAAAAAGACCATTTAGGAGAAGTCTAGAATCAAGTATGCCTATAGGGGTTTCTGTATTTGCTAGAATAGTCTCGGAGTGTTTCTAAGGTGTCCAAAAGCAGTCGGATTGTCATGAAGATCGTCGGACCTCTTTCCAGAGAACAAGCTTTCAGGGAAAGGCCTGGCCACCACTATTTGGTGCCCTGAAGAGCCTGCTCCCTGTGATTCTTCCTTCTTCGTGGAAAAAAGTGTTAGAGAATCCTAATCTTAATGTTAGTCTTCTATATAGCTCTTGCATTTTATCACACTCTTGTCCCAGTGTCATGAAGAGTTGGGTCCTTCTATACGACTCAGCAAGATTGCAAGGCCCTCAGTCTGCTCTTCTCCAATGTAGACAGCAACTAAATCTCCACAAAGAAGAGAGAAACAGAAAGCTTCGCACTTGTCTCTGATCAAACACAGATGTTCTTTAAGCCTATATGACTTGGATGTCAGCTTTTATCACCTGGTTTGTCAGCTTTTATCACCTGGTGCCGTCATCAGGCCCAGGTCATTAGAATGATCTCAATCCTTTCAGAAGTGAGGTTAAAGCTATCTCCTAAATTATCATCCTAAATTCTTGTTTCTGACCACCCTTCATCCTAGACTTGAAATGATGATGGAGTAAAATCAATCCAAGACCACACACACACACACACACACACACACACACACACAGCATGGGTGTCACAGAAGGCACGTGGAAGGCAAGGACATCTGGGGGAGTTCCCTCTCTCCTTTCACCACGTGAGTCCTGGCTATTGGAGTCTAGTCATGAGGCTTGGTAACAATTAATTCTAACCAGTGCTGGCTCACTTCCTGAAATGTCTGTGAATTCCCAAGGGATGAGGTCTCCATGGTGCATCTTCATGCCTTGCCTCTTTACCTTCACTAGATTTTCTATGACTCTCCCAATTGGCTCAGTTTTATTCACAACTCACCACACTAAGACAGTAAGCCACACTTTTATTCCATGTGGCAGAAAGGAGCAAGTGACGGCAAAGCCAGAACAATGTGTTCCTGCACATCTTCCTCACCCTTATTGAGGAAATTGTCTCCCTGGATAGATTTCTTGTTAGCCCTGGACCGCTCCACTCCTAGAGATAATAACTGTCCCTGGTCTTTTGTCCACTCTTCTTCCTGAATAGATAATGAATCTCAAAATCTTTGTTCATTTACTATGTAGATGAATTCAGTCAAGTTAAAACAAGGAAGTCTGGCTTGTAGGGTGGCTTTCTGTCCATTAGAATCCCTAGAGACCCATCAAGGTGTAGTCTTCAACAGAAAAACATCAGCATAAAAGAGAGCATACTATTTTTACATAGGACAAAAGCAGCTGCTGCTGCCTGTGGACAGATGTATTTCCTTCTGTTACTCAGAAAGAGTAAAAAAGGGTAGTGTTGTTTACTGTAAGAGCCATCATTTTTAACTACATCCCAAAAGATGATCTCTTTGATCATATTACAGAAAAAAAGTCAAAATAGGATAACACTGCTGGAAGACCTTGAAATGGAGTCTAGAGGCCAGCATTAATTGAATCTCAGGCTTGTGGACAGTGGGACTTTTGAAGGGGCCTGCTAAACTCCAGATGTAACTTACCACTGGAGCATCATTAACATCTCTTGTGTACAAAGGAAATATCCAGAACCTGATACTGCATCCAACCCCTTTTTACAAGACGGCTTTACTTGTATTGGCAGAAATCACAGTTCCTGGGGTACCAGTCCCATTATGGTTTAAAGCTGTAAATATGGCCATTGTTTTATAAAAACTCAGCACATCTTTTTAAGATTGGGTGAGTCTGTGTTTTCCCGGATTGCAATTCTAATCAGCTCCTAAAATGTGATTTCCTTTATTCACGACTATGCTTGATTTAGTCAAAGAGGTCAATGATTTCACAACAGACACACCTTACAGCAAAAGATTTTGAAGTTCGGAAGGATGAGGTGCTTCTCCTGAAGTAACAGGATCATTACACAGACACAGAAGGGGCCCTTGTTAGAAAAACCTGTAACTTCACAGTAGTCCCATCTTCATGACAAATGACCCCTCCCCAAGTTCCACAAGAGCTGGCTATTGCTGTGGCATGGCTAGAAAGAACCATAAAGGGAACAGTAAGAAGTAGCAACTGAATTCCTGAAATTTTTCCTTCCATTACCAGACAAGAGAGAACCCCAATCTCTTGACCAGCTTATCCTACGAGCTCCTTTATTCCGTCTTGAACCTGTGTCCTCCAGACCTGTAGTACCGTGTGGAGAAAGAGTTGACTTGAGAGTCGATCTTCCACTTCCTCTATTATTTGCCCAAACTGGAAATCTCCTTCAGTATTTAGTCTCTTTATTGGCTCCACAATTCTGAGAGGGAAGGAAGGACCAAGACCGAAGTCAAAAATTAACAGTAGCCTGAAGTTATTTAAGGACTGACTGTCGGCACAAGGAAAAATCACTATACCCAGAATATATCCCACAAGACTGATTTCAAACCATCAGTGTGACATCATCGCACACAGAGGAGGGGAGAGATAGAGCCTATGAGTCTACCAGAATTACAGCAGACCCATAACTCCAAGCGCACAGACAGCAATAAAGCAAGCAAAGAAATAAATATTACTTTTTTAAAAAATGCTATTTAGTTCACAGTATAAACAATTTAAACTTTCAAAATGTTGTGTTTAATGAATTCCAGTGTGTAGAATTTTAACAACTGATTCTAACTGATGAGTATAAGCCTCTCCATCAAATGAACAACTAACTCTTCTACAGTGCCGATGAATATTACCCAGATTTAGAGGAACCAGGGAAGAAAACTGCATTAGGATGTAAAGAAAATCAAAAATGTGCTCTGTGAATAAGGAGAAAAACAAAACTTCAATAAGCTAGGCTGAAGATGGAGGAGGGAAGGATTTTATATTAAACAATATGATTACATTGGGTTTGGATACATTCATCATGAGTTCTGAAATTGGTTCAATAGACAAAATGATTAGAGAACTGTGTAGTTGCTTATTCATTGATCATTGTGGAGTTATAAACACAATGTGAATGTAATGACTTCTTATGAAGACAAAACATGAAGTAATAATGACCACTGCTGGGAGCCAAGTCCTGTGCTGGTTGCAATAAAAGCCATTTTTACCTAGTTTAGAAGCTAAGTTTACAGAGCCTACCTGACACACCCCAGCTCTCCAGGAATGAGTAAGTGCAACTTCCTGCCAATTAAGGCCCTTTGCAGGTTTTGACCCTTAACTCTCTTGGAATGCATCCCTATCTCCCTGTCAGATAAGAATACCTGTCAGGGTTGTGAGACAATCTTCCTAAAACAGGATATCCCACAGACTAGATTGCTTAGTAACCCCTTCCCCCCATTCTTCCCCACACAGCCAACTTCCCACCTCACTTGCTTTATAACCCCCCTAAGAAAAATAAAAATTGCAGCTTGACCAGAACTCACTGCCTTGCCCCTCCCACTTGCCCTCTTCTGGTTCCAGGGTTCCTGCTCTCATTGTAGACCCTGCTGGCCAGAGCAGACCACCATTTCTCTGGATTTAGGAAATGTTAGCGCTGCTTGGGGAGACAGAAAGATACCATATCAATGGCAGATATTTTGTAATTTGCCATTGAATTTTCAACATTTCATGTTGAAATATCCCTATGAGGACTAAAGTGGTTGAAGACAATAATTTTCCCCAAAATTTCACAGCCAAACTTTCCAGTGTGGGACCTAGAAGAAAGTGAGGCATCTGTAACCTCTACTGTCATAGAGCAGAACCAGAGGCCACGACAAGGTAGGTAGAACCACTTTGTACCAAGTACAGGCGCTGAACATGGACCCGGGATCCCAATTTCTGTTTCTCCACTTACTGATTTTTAATCTGGGGATAAGTAAATTAAGTCTTCCTAATCTCCACTTATATTCCCCCCTCTAAAATACTGATGATTATTCAAAGTAAGGGAATAGAGACACAGGTAGTATACACTGTCACTTTCAGCATCCTGAGGACATGCTCTCATCTTTTCGGGATCTCAGGCCAAACTGGGATTCACAGCAGAAAAAAGAAAAAAAAAATCATGATTAGCCAATATGAAGCAGATTTAGTGTTTTTTTTTCCTTTTGTTTTATTTTTGTTCTGTTATTTAAATGTAAAGGAGGCAGTATAGACAGTTCATTGGTTAAAAGGCACTTGCCACCAAGCCTGGTGATCTGAGATCCATACTGGATACCTACATGATAGAAGGAGAGAACCCACTCTGGAAAGCTGTTTTCTGACACTCAAGAGAGCTATGGCACATAGTGCTAACACATTCACACACACATATGTACACTCACGCACATACACACACATACACATATACCCACATACATGTATATATACACAGACATAAATATAATACATTTTTTAAAAGACACTCAAGAAGAGAAAAAAACATACTTAAGGGCATGAGTGTATGCTTCTTCAATTGTCACAAAAAGGCTTACCCAAATGTGACTAAGCCTCCTCAAGCTTAGCAATTAATCATCTTAGCGTGAGTCTTCTATATCATCTTAATGACATTCAAGTCTTTCATTGGTGTAAGTTACTATTGTTGTGCTAAAACACCATGACCAATAGAAACTTGAGGAGAAAAGAGTTTGTCTCCTTTGGGTTTGCCCTTCTGTTGAAAATAGAGGGGTTTTTTTCCCTCACATACTATATTGTGTTAGGGCTTCTCCTCCCTCTACTCCTCCCCACCAGCTCCCGGCTTCAGATCCAACTCCTTTCTTTCTCTCATTAGTAAACAACAGGCTTCTAAAAGCTAGAAATAAAATGAAATATGATATAATAAAATTAAATATAATGCAATAAAATAAAGACTAACACATTAGAATAGGGAAAAACAAGCAAGCAAATAAAAGGCAGAGCAAAGAGGGCATCAGAGACAACAGAGTCATTTGTTCAGAGTCATGAATCCCATATAAACACTGAACTGGAAATCATAATGAATAGGGAAAGGACCTGTAGAAGAGATATAAATTCAAGATTTATATATATATATATATATATATATATATATATATATATATATATATATATATATATATATATATATATACACACACACACATACATACATACATACATACTTAATATATGTTAAAACAAAATTAAAAATTACAAGATAAAATTAAAAGCAGAAAAAGAAAAGCCCAGACATGACATCATAAATCAAGGAAGCTCCAAAAATGCCATTGAGTTTATTTTCTGCTGGCCATATACTACCCGGCATGCAACCTGACTTATGAGTGGTTTGTGTCCTCCTGTAAAGACTCCCTTGGAGAATACTGTATTTTCATTTGCATGTGGTTATCAACTAGAGATTGCTTCTGGGTTAGGAATGGGGGTTTGTGTCCAGTTCCCCTCTCAGCACAAGACCCCATCTGGCCCAGACCCATGCAGGCCCTGTGAATGCTGCCGTAGTCTTTGTGGGTTCATATGTGTGTTAATCCTGCTCCACTTAGAGGACCTTGTGTTCATGGTGCCCTCAATCCTTTATGGCTCTTACACTCTGTCTTTTCTGATGTGGGTTCTCTAATCCCTGAGGGAAGAAATTTGATGGAGACGTCCCTTTGGGGGCTTGATGTGGGAATGCGTTTATGTATGCTGTGAATCCCAATCTTTAAATAAAGGAGCTGTTTTGGGCCATGGCAGGCACCATAGAAGAAGTAGGAGGAGAAATCAAAGCTTAGGTAGGAGAAGCAGGGCGGAGTCAAAGGCAGATGAGCTGAAGCTGCCCAAGGAGCAACATGTAAGGAGCTGGGTGAGCCACAGGCCATGTGGCCGACAGATTAATAGAAATGGGTTGATTTAAGATGTAAGAGCTAGCTAGCAATGTGCCTGAGCCATAGGCTAAACAGCATGAAGTTAATATAAGTGTATGAGTCATTTCTGGGGGTCTGAGCGGCGGGAGGCCAGGCGGCTAAGCAGTCTTGGGCGGCAGGTCTGTGGGTCTCGGACCTCTGGCTGCCCGGGACCGAGAAACCCCACTACTACAGGGGCTGTCTTTCACTCTCCACATAATATCTGGCTGTGGGTCTCTATATTTGTTCTTCTCTGTTGCAAGATGATGATTTGCTGATAATGTCTGAGCAAGGCACTGATCTATAAGCATAGCAGAATATCATTAGGAGTCATTTTATTGCCACATTCTTTTAGTAGAACAATAGTATTTGCTTTTATCCCAGGTCCCTGTGCTATCTGGTAGGGGCATATTTTTTTCATCTGACACTCCCTTTTCCCAATCTAGTTAGTGTCAAGTCAACACAAAACTTCCTAGCATATACCTCAGGTAAATGAGAATAGAGGGAGATGCTTTGCATGGAATCATAATCTAATAGTATAAAACTAAAAGACATTAGAGCCGCAGAAGAGAGTTGGCACATCTCCTTTCCTTGTGTATAGGTTTCCAGTGAGGCCCCTTGGAAAGCTAAGATTTGTGGCTGCAAAGGGTAAAAGGTCATAAGCAGGTGGTAATTGTCCCAGATGTTTGTTTCTCTTCTAGTGATCAGACTCCAAGGTAAAGGCCTTCATTTCCAACACAATCCCTTTTCATCCTGCTTCACTGAACTCCACATCTGACCTATGTAGCTCCTTATTGATGTATTGGATTATACAGGCCACAGAAGCCAAAATTCTTAGAATCCAACTCACCCAGAGAAAGTGACTGAGCATAGAACCCCTATGAGGTACTGGGGCAAGAATAATGAGTGAGACAGGGAAGGCCCTCCCTACCTATGAGGGGTATCCTGTCTGTCATAAAAGGAAAGATGTCCATGTGAGCAATCTGGGAACTGCTGTTGCCATTTCCTGGCCATGTAGAGAATTAGAAAAGAATGTCTGAACCTGCAGAGGTTGCAGGATTTTGCACACAGCCTCATGAAATCTATTCAACTCTACATCATCAGACCAAATAGGCTGCATTCACATAATTAAAATAAAGGGGCAAAGTTACATGAAGATAATTATTTTTATAATTTAAATGGTCCATCATTAGCACATCTTTCAAAGCCAAAACAACCTTACTACTGACAATGTTTCTTTTAAGAAATCAATTAGATAGTTCCATTACAAATAGCATATGCAATTTAATTATGTGATAAAAATAAAGCCAAGACAAATGTCTAAAAGCTTTTCCCATCCTCTCCTAGACAGATAGTGTTGAAGCTGAGGTTAGTTTTCAGATGGGCTCTGAGCCTTTAACCTTGAATGTCCGGTTTTCATTTGCATAACAGTAAGATATGGCTACTGTACACTCTGTCCAAAAACTCCCAAAAGCTCCTATTACTTGGCTTAATGGCCTGTGTAACCTAATTGAAAGTGGGAAAGTGAACTTTAGGTTTTCTCTCTTCAGCTTACTGTGAAGTAGGCAATTTAGCATCTCATTGTCTTGTAGCTATCATTTATCATTTATAGTTCCTTCCAGTGAAAGGAAGCTGAGACATCATGGGTTTGGTTTGAAAATACCTATTTAAAGTGGCTCAGAAGGACACAGGGAGCTTAGCAGATGGTTATGGGCTTGAGCTTTAAAAGACACCAAAATTTACATTTCAATCCAGGTTCTCCATTTCACAGATGCAATGTGACCTTGAGCACAGCAGGTAACATGGCAAGATCCTTCCTTGTCTCATCTGAAAAATGGGAGCAGAGACTGTTGTAGCTACCT
Organism: Phyllotis vaccarum; assembly: GCA_033318265.1. Classification (NCBI taxonomy): domain Eukaryota; kingdom Metazoa; phylum Chordata; class Mammalia; order Rodentia; family Cricetidae; genus Phyllotis; species Phyllotis vaccarum. Next base: position 18,169,382 of record JARWLC010000017.1, on the reverse strand, counting down.
CCTTTGGGGCTGCCTCCTTGATGAAACAAGGATATTGCTCCCCACAGGTCACAACTATGCCCAGTAATCACTTCTGCCTTAGTTTCTTGTCCTGTTGCTATGATGAGATACCCTGACAAAATCAACTTAATGAAGAAAGCATCTATTTCAGCTCACAGTTCCTGGTGCAGTCTATCAGGGCAGGGAACTGAAGCAGCTGTACACATCACAACATAGCCAGAAACAACAATGGATGCCTGCTGCTGCTCAAGATCCCTTTCCCCTATTATACCATCCAGGATACCAGGCAGGCAATAGTGCTACCCACAGTGGGCAAGTATTGTCATCTCAATCAACACAGCCAAGATAATGCCCCCCCCCAGCATACCCAGAGACTAATCTCTCTTATTCTGTCAAGTTGAAGTACTAATTATCACATTTCTATATTTGCAACAACTGATGTAACCCAAAAAGACACCTAGCCCAGCAAAGGCCTTGGTGGTGGTGGTGGTGATGATGTAACTACTACAGAGAGGCTATTGTAAGCCCGTATAAACATTAACTTGTATACATGTTCACAATCAACCCATGTACTGTGTGTCATTATAACTACTACCCCTATTTAACAGATGAGGAAACTGGGTCACAAAGAGTCAGGTTACACTAATGGAATTCCTTTGGGGAAAGATGCACAAAACTATGTTTGCTTAAGTCTCTGGAGCACAAAGGTTCTCAGTCTTCCAGCTTCTACCATTTGGATTCTACAGGAGCTCTGAATGTTCCTTCAAACAATTCCTCTGGACAGTTTTCACCAGAGTCAGATTGTTTCTACATATAAAATGTTATATGCAAATGAATAAACAAAAGAGCTTGATGAATGCAGTTCTTACATCAGGGCAGAATACCATATCACTTAAGTACAGCAACTTTAAAATGCCCTAAGAGAATCACAAGAGAGAATCAAAAAGAGTTTTACTACTCAGCCATCTCAGCTCTACGGTGTTTCAGCCCCCAGTGATTAGGCCTGAGGGCTATGATGCTAGCCAAGCAATGACCATCAAAGATTATCTGTGCCTGGCTTGTATTTCTCACTGGATTCTCACAGGCCTCTGTGAGACACATGCTTCCACTGTTTCCATTTTATACATAAAAGACTGGTATTCAAGTTCCTTTTGTAACGAGCAGGTACCCCTAACTTTAGCGCCCCTAGACACGCCAAGACCCAAGACTACGGCTAATGACCACTGTTAACTTTAAAGAAAAAGAGAGTTTAATGAATGATATATCGGTACACACATGTGTGGGCTCAAGGCACTGTGGAAGCCAAGAGCCCTGAATGTTTTCAGAGTAGAATTCTTATACTGCACTCTGAGTAGGGGAGGGGATACATCTGGGCTCGGCAAAAGTTACAACAGGGCGGGGCCAAAAGTCAGTTTAGGACAGAGTTTAGGAATGCAACAGGCAGGCAGGCATATTTCCTGTGAAACAATAGGGTCTTGGGCAAGCAGAGGACCACCTAAGGATATTCGTTTCCTGGAGCAATGGTCACAATGGGCACATTGTGCAAGCTTCAGAAAGTTCCCCACTTCGGTTAACAGTTCTCATGGTAGGGCATTCCTAGGTGGTCTCACCCAGGTTGCTACATCAGGAATGCAGTCCCAGCCAAGCAATGGAGGAAGCCCATCCTGTGTTGCTCAGGAGGGGGTTAGTGAACAAGTACCTTCTTAGCAAACAGAAAGTTGGCGTGACAGCACAAGAGGTCAAATCTTAGGTTAGGCAAGGAAAATTTCATCTTTACACTTTGATACACATTCACTTACACCCCTTTTCTTCTCTTCATTCCCTCTGGGTAAAAAGGGGTCTGACTTAAAGAACCAGAGAGTCTATTAGTGTCTCTGAAGGTCAGTTTGTCTTGCCAATACAATTGACAGAGTGAAAGCCCAAAGTCCATCTGTCTACAGTACTGTAGCGAGAAACACTGCCATGAAGGCTGGATTGCCCAGCAGAGAGGTCTGGGTTTCCATGTAGACAGGGTAAGCTGGGGAGGAAAGACTGGAAAATAAGATCAAAGAAAGAAGGGGATCCCCATACTACCCCAGTCTAGTCCAAGTACTTGTCAAGAAGAAGAGTCGTCAAGATGAGAAGTCCTCACCTCAGCTAATGTCAGGGCAATCTGCTATCCTGGCATGAATGACAAGACCCAACAGACATTGTAGAGAGCACCAGGTGGGAGCACTGCAGCTGAGAGAGGTAGCTTGCTCGTGCTCACACAGCTAGAGCACTGGACATAGACGGGAACGCCACCATCTGATTCTAGAGTCTGTGCCCCTAACTGTGATTCTGGACACCCATTTTTCTCATAGACAACCAGAATGAGCTGGGCTTCACTGGGGAGCCAGTCCCCTAAACTACATCCAAGCCTGGCGTCCTTTCCCTTATTGACCCTTGAAACATGCAACCTGCTTACACTGCCCCAAATGCTTATGTTAAATCCCTTTCACATTACTCCTATTGCTCCAGGATACCCGTCAGCTTTCCCCAAGTTGCCACTCTGAGATCTTGCTCTGGAGACAATATGCCTATTCTATAGAGTAAAAACATATTAAAGATGAATTGTGGAAGGAAGGACACTGTAAGTAAACATCATATTAGAACCAGTAGATTCAAGCCACTACCAATTATGTAGATGAGCTCCAAGGATGATGCCTGTGAGAGATGCTATCCATGGAGTCTAATCAGAAACACACTGGAGGAGCAGCCTAAGTTCCCACTAGCACCTTCCACTGTGTTGCTGTTAGATTTAAATACAGCATGGGGTATTTGCAAACTGTCTAATAAGGGAGAAACTAAAAAGTGGTGTGAACCTTTCCTCTGATGATCAGCTCTTATTTTCCATGAGAACAATGGTACCAAGGAGCCAATGTGGTGGTGGGTAGGCTTATCTTACTCCCTTGAGATAAACACTAAAACACCAAGACTTGATGTCTGTTCTTCATGGCCAAATGCATCAACCAGGATCCTACCCAGTGCCATGGCACCAGATTGCTGGACATTATAATGATCTCTTTGTAATGAGGAAGCATGGCCTGGTCTTGCATCCTGGTAACCTGAGTGAGACAAGAGAGAGACCCACACATAGTCTTGGGGCTGGTTACCCCAGGCTCTGAGAACACTTCCCCTCCCAGTACCTTATGGCACCAGCTGAGCACCATTATTATAGTGAGCAGAAGTATGGTATGGTGTTTTATGGGAGGGAGAGACAGACAGACAGAATGGTTTAGGTTCTATGAACAGACGTATATCTGAAGAGACAAGAAAGGGAGGGAGCTGAGATGGTGAGGGCCATGACTCCTTAACCAGTGGCAACATTTGGGAAATTGAGCCCTGCATTTTGCGCAACACAGTGGAGATGACCTTGTTGATGAGAGCACAAGTGAGCCTAACCTCAGGATGGAGCACTGGAGACTTAGCCCCACCCCTCATCTGCCACATAGTGCCATGGGCTAGGGAGAGATGCCCTTCCCTGTCCCCATAAATCAATGCCTGTGGCATGTAGAAGAGATGGCCCTGTGGTCATAAAAGTGGAAGAGCTATCTCTGACCCACCTGCTGTAACACTCGGGAAAGCAGGCCCCTGAACTGCACCAGGGCAGCACAATAGAGTCAACACTGTTTGCGCAGGTGTAGGTGAGCCCATCCCAAAGTTGTAACCATGGGAGAGCAGTCCCCATTTCCTATCTAGTAGACCAACCCTATAGATGCTCAGGTCCAGACCCAGACCCAAGGTTATGATCTGGCCTGTCACATTACCCTCCCCATCTGTGATCTGCTAGAGCACATGAAAGGACCAGATTTGAAGTCCCAGAGCTGCAGGATCTTTATAACAGAGTGTTACTGGGATGTCCAGAAAGTGTCCCAGTGGGGGGCCCAGTATTAAACATGTAGTGGAGATCAGGAGTCTCAAACCAGATCAATAACTCTTTGTAAGTAGAGATGTAGGGACAAAGGGGTACACTGTGGGAATTGTTGGGTCACACTGAAGCTTTCATGACAAGACTTTTAATTCCTTCCCCCTTTTTCATTTCCTTTTCTTCCTTTTTTTTCTCTTCAATTTTGTTTACGAGGGTAGAGGATGAATGTGAAGGGAGGGATGCAGAATGAACGGGATCAAGATACCTAAGATACCTGATGTGAAAAACAGAGTAAATAAATAAAATATCTGTTCTTATAGAAGAAGTTGTTTTGTAAGAACGTAGTAAAATATTTCTTGTGTGAATACTGGGTTGAATTGCATTATTTAATCTTTTCTCCATTTATAACATAGCTGTCTAGTCCTACTAGGTACATGGAGATCTCAGGAAGAATACTAATTATGTTTCTCATCTCTACAATCTAACATATAACAGGGGGATTTATTTGGGCTCAGGGTTTCATACCAGGAAAAGCAGGAGAGCAGGGCCAGCCCTGGAGCTTACAGACCAGAGATCAGAGAAAGGTCAGTCTGGAATCACAGTGTGACTATTACCTTCTAAAATCTTCTAGAAATCCCTTTATTCTAGCTAGGACTTAACCTCCTAAGGGTCCCACAGCCTCCCAAAATAGCACCACCAGCTGTAGAACCAAGTGTTAAAACGCCTGGGGCTATGGAACATTTCACACTCAAATAATAACCATGAGGATAAACTGCCCTCTGCTCATGTGTGAGTTAGACTGTGAGAAACCCACAGACTCCAAATAAGCCAGCTGTATGTTTCACACTTCTGGGCTCTAAAATGATAGTATAAAACATTGCCCCAAAGTCTAAGAGCTATAGATAGCTCCTCTTCAGAGATATAAGCAGCACCCCCAGGCCACCCCAAGTCTAGAGTTAACTGCTTGCATCTAGTTCTGAATAACACTATACCATGCACTTTTCTTTTTATGGCATACGTGTCTAATGGCCAGCCTGCTGCTAAGATGGAAGGCTGGTCCAGTTGCAATGGTGCTCTGTGATTCACGCTGGCACCAGGAAATTCTAAACTCTATGAATAAAGACAAGTGAAAGCAACTTCTAGTTGGAAGATGAGGCCTAATGTGCAACCAAAGGAATGATGGGGCATAGGTCAGCATATTTGCAGGAAAGAGGAACATTCTAGAGACAAAGTAGGAGGCAAGGATATGGGAATATGAATAGTCCATTCATTCTCCATGAGGTATGAACAAGAATACTACCCTTGGGCTGGGGAGGGGGTAAGTTTGGTGGCTGCCAGATCACAAGGATCCTAATAAAATATTGAATAGGAGATCATGTGTGGATTTTCAAAGCTACCTCTTTTCTCCACCCTAGAATAAAAACTGCTCAGAGCAATGTTCATTTTTAGGCAATGGAATTATGGGAACTTTGATTTTTTTTTCTTACTTTAATTTCTTAAATTATTTTTCAATATTTTGCATGGAGGAAAGATTACATTGTTACAGAAAGGTTTATAACTATGTAAAACATCTTATGCAATGAGTAAAGGATAGAGTTAAGAAATAGAGCATTTGGGAGAAATGAGTGAGATCTCCCTATGCCATGAAAGACATAAAATCTAGGAAATATAAACCAAACTACTCTGGGGATGAGTTTATTTTCAAGTGTGTTTAGAAGGAAATACATGAAGATTCTGAATTTAACAAAAAATGAAATGAGAAGTACCAATGTTCTGCCTATAGTTGGCACACTGGGATGGTGCCTTGGGGAGCAAGCATTTGAAATAGATATCTCCTTGGGCATCTCATCTCACACTGGGAAGGTTGCCAGGGGCTCAGTCCAACTTCTAAAGGAATGGCCTGCCATTCATATACCTTCCCATAGCAGTGGGAGTCAAGGGGCTCGTGACATCACCTGAGTCTGCCACAGTTAGTCCCAAAGGAAGAAGAAACAGTTGCGACACCTAAGGTCCCATAGTGTCTATTTTCCATTCTTCTCCCCTTGCCTTACACTTGTCTCTCTAGAGGCAACAGAAATGATCAGGAGCTTGGTTGTTGAGAGTTATAAGTAACATGACCTCTGGGTTTTTTTCTCTCCTCTGTGGTGATCAGTATGTATATGGATGCATAAACAGACAGACAGGCAGGCAGGCAGGCAGGCAGGCAGGCAGGCAGACAGACAGACAGACAGACACTATGCTTTGCATCTAATATGTGTCCCCAAAGTTCACACGTGGGCATCTTTGCCTAGCAAGGCAGATACTTTCTCACAGCCGACAAGTCCAATCTCATTGGTTCAACTTCCAAACTAATGCTGCTACCATGTAAGTTCTTATTGAGCTTAAGAGATTTATCAGTTTATTTAACTTTTTAATAACCCTTTTAGTGGAATATTTGGGAAAGAGTAGAAAATGATGGGTAATGGAACCCACCACCTTTTGAATGTCTTATATAAAACAGCCCTGTTAATTTCAAAATAAGTAAATCAATCAGGAGGAAAAAAAAAACCCATTGCCTTGGATTATGTAGCTATTGGTGAATTATTCACTCTGGTCAGCAGCATCACACCCTGGATAAACTCAGTGGGCCACAAAGCAAAGTCTAAAACCAAATAAAGACATGAAGGTAAGGATGGGGCTTTTTAGGAGGAATGGGGAGGTCTGGTGGGAGGCATAGTATAGGAGAGGGTAGACAGAGGGGTGTATTATATACATGTATCAAATTTCCAAAGAATAATTAATTTTAAAAACATGAAAAAAAACTCAAGTCAGATTCTACTGGGAATCCTGACTGTCAAAGGCCTTTCTCTGTCATTATAACAAAGTTCAGACTCTCTCTGGCTTACAGTTCACACGACCCTAAATGGCTGCAGACTCTGGCAAATCTCTGTCCTCACTTCCCACCCCTCAACCCTGGTGTCCTAGACCCTTCACAGGGGCCTTTGCACTTACTCTTCTCACTCTGGGAAAGTTCTTCCCCCTGCCAACTCCACTTCAGTCTTCATTAGGGCTGTTCTTGGGTCACATTTTCAGAGACTTTTCCTGACCACCCAATCAGAAGAATTATTAGCTACACAACTCTCTTGTCTCAGTTCTCCATTGAAGACCGATCATTATTTGATACTTACCTTTTTCTCTTGTTTATCTCTTCTTCACAAAAGGAAAGAAAGATGATGATCAGATGATCAGTGAGAGCAGGGGCCCTGTGTTTCTCACCACTATGTTACCTGTTTTAGTCAGGGTCCTTCAGAGAAACAGAATACACACATGCATGCAAATCATGTATCGATAATCTCATCTGTGTGATCAGTGACATGATAGTTAAGTCTTAGATATTAAATTTTCAGATTAGAGATGTTCAACTAGTATGACTGTTTGACTATGAAAACCCCTCCAACACACATACACACACACACACTCAGTACCCACTAATGGTGCTATTGGAAGCTGTGGCAGATTTAGGAGGTGAAGTCTGGCTGGCTGCTATAGGAAACATGTGGGGATTCAATAAAAGCTTCAGAAGTTCTGGAGATCTACCCACAGTCAGTCTAGGAGAATCAGAGAGTGATGATTCACACCTTTAATCTCAGCACAGGGAGTATCCTGGGAGTGGTGACCTACGCCCTTAGTCCCAACTGAGTCGAGATCATTTTAGATTATAGAAGGAATTCCAGGCTCCCATGCAGGCAGAGGTGGGGCCATGCCTTAATTTACCAAAAGAGTATTTAAGACAGGGATAGAAAGCAGAGGGGAGGAAGCCAGGGAAGCCAGGCTGAGGAAGCTGGAAGTCAGCTGGGTAAGATCTGACTGGTGTTTATTCTCTCTAATATCTCCGACTTCCTCAGAGATCTACCCCTGAGTCTCATGCAACAGAAACAGGTAACTTGGAGAGCAGGCCCCTTTAAAGATTATGCCTGGCCATGGTTCCTCTCCTCTCTCTGCCTTCATGTCACATGTTTTGTTCCACCACACCCTCCTCCTCTGTGTGATGAACTGAAGCTTTTGAAACAGGGTCTAAATGAAGGCTTCTTCCTTCTCTAGGTTCCATCAGATATGTTTCATAATGATGGGAAAGCTAACACACATAAATTTCTCTCCTCTCTCTTTTCTTTTTCTTTTTCTCCCGCACCCTGTGTGTGCGTGCGTGCGTGCGTGCGTGCGTGCGTGCGTGCGTGCGTGCGTGCGTGCGTGCGTGCGTGTGTGTGTGTGTGTGTGTGTGTGTGTGTGTGTGTGTGTGTGGAAGAGAGCAAGAGAGAGAGACTTAGAGGGAGACAGATTTATTGCGAGTAAATTGGCGTACAGACTAGGAAGGCTGAAACATCCAAAGAAGAACCAATGGTATAAGCTGCATTCCAACTCTTAAGAGTGAAGGCGGGACATCAGAGTTCCTACTGGCAACCTTCTGTTCCACTTGGGTTTGCTACTGTCTAGAGAAGCCCCATCAGGGAGTGCAGCAACTTTTCTCTGTCCATCCAAATAGAGTCTTCATTCTCAAACTCCCCCACAGACATGTCCATAATATGCTTAGACCAAATATCTAAGCCTTCCCTGGCCAGACATGATGTTGGCATGTAAAATTAACCAGAATAATGTCTGTTGATATTGTTCAATAATAATTGTTGACACAATAAATAAATAATTAAGTTTTCTGAGCGCAACAGAGGTAGACATGCTCAGGTGTGCTTGGGAGTGAATGGACAACATCTCCAATAAACTTCCCCCCAATTATAACAAAAGGCAAAATGCTTCTATAAGTCTCAACTACTAGTGCCTCTAAGGTGTTCTGAATAACACGAGGGCCAAGGCTAGTCTTCTCCGATATGTACAGCCTCTACTTATGGTACTGCCATGATGATAATAACAGGACTCGAGGCTGCTAATCTTGGCAGTTTCCCCCTGCCCAGGCTGGGCATCATGCACAGGGTTGCAGAAGAAACTCCAGAAGAGAGCTTAGTACCTCTAAGTTTCTAAAGCTACCCTGTAGCCTTTCTCTAAACCAGCATGATGATAATCCATCCCCCATGACAGATCTATAAGAGCACTTCTAGGAAGCTTCTGATTAATGGGGCATAATGTTTCCCAGAACACTTTCTTCCTGCTATGTTGGTCACTAGTTTCTTGCTTGTTGCATCTAATTATAAACCTCAATGTAAAAATATTGATCAAAGCACAGCCATACTGTTATACTAGCATTGCTATGGGGGAAAAAAATAAAACATTGTCTTCAGTTGCAAGATCACAGCCTGTCGCAGGAATGAATGAGACTCAGGGATAGATCTCTGAAGAAGTTGGAGATACTAGAGGGAATAAACACCACAGTCAGATCTTACCCAGCTGTCTTCAAGCTTCCTCAGCCTCGCTTCCCTTGGAAATGCTTCCCTCCATGTTTCAATCCTGTATTAAGTACCCTTTCATAAATTAAGGTGTGGCCCCACCACTGCCTGCTTGGGAGCCTGGAATTCCTTCTATAATCTAAAGTGACCTTGACTCAGTTAGGATTAAGGGCGTAGGTCACCACTCCCAGGATACTCCCTGTGCTGGGATTGAAGGTTTGAATCTCCACTCTCTGATTTTCCTAGACTGACTGTGGTTAGAACTCTGGGACTTCTGGAGCTTTTACTAACCCCTCACATAGACTGTGGGTAGATTCCCTCTGATATCTCCAAAACTTCTGAAACTTTTATTGAATCCCCACAACAGCCCCTGGTTTAGCTGGAGGTTATATGCCAAGTATTTATCATGTTAGCCTCTAGTATCTGACACGAAGAGGACTGAACATCCCAGAAGAGAAAAAGAACTTGCATATGGATAGTGTATATAAGGTACATGATTCTGAATAACTAAAGTAACTAGTGACTTAGTAACTTTCTAGAACCTGAAGAGTGTATTACTGAATATGGAATATATATGGTTAAACATTGTGTGGGGATATTCTTTTTGGATGGTTAAAGTATTTCTGAATGGCTGGTGTGTGTGTGTGTGTGTGTGCATGTGTGTGTATATGTGTGTGTCTGTGTGTCTGTGTGCTTTTTTTTAAAGAGGCCCCAGTCCTTAAGCCTTCAAGAAAAAGAGATTTCAGAGAACCTATTTCCTGTGCCTTTTCACAGAATAGTCTGCTCTCACATTACCACAGTATTTATGCTCTTGCTTCAATGGTGGCTATCTATCCCCTCCCCATTAGACCACAGGTTCCCTGGGGCATAGCCTATGCTTACTCGTGATCATATTCCCAGCAAATGTATAGGAAGTAACTAATGCTAGATGGCCACAAAGAATACAGGCAATTATTGTAATAAAATTAGGAATAATAAAAATCCAAGGAGGGCAGAAAGAAGCATGATGTCGAATCACCTGTTTTATCAAATCTACTAATAACTGATAGCGACTAAGCAGCATTAGCAACCATGGCTAGCTGCAGAATGGAAACAGAGAGCTTTTATCAGAAACTGTGCCTTTCATTAAATATTGCTTTAGGACATAGGGGGGTTGGGGCAGTTCCTGAGATAGTGAGAATCTTCTCTTCTGTACTGAACTACTCAAGGCAGCCCCTTCACACATGTGGGCTGCTCTTGTTCCAATATCTCTTCCCCTATGCCTTCCCAAACTCAAGACAATCAAACCAGAGGGTTCCTGCCTTGGCTACATTTGCTATTGGACAGCAACCTTGATATGCTCTATAGTTAATGTTGCAATTAGTTTTCTTGGTCCCGGGCGGCCAGAGGTCCAGACCCACAGACCCACAGAGCAGCCCCAGACCCCTTAGCCGCCCACCACTGCTCAGACCCCAAAAATGACTCAGGCGCTTATATTAACTTCAAGCTGTTTGACTCAGGCACATTGCTATAGCTCTTACTTCTTAACCCATTTTCATTAATCTGTCTGCCACATGGCCTGTGGCTCACCTGTGTTCCTTACATGTTGCTCCTTTGGGCTTCAGGCTTGGTCTGTCTGACTCCAACCCTGCTTCTCCTATCTATGCTCTGATTTCTCCTCCTACGTTTTCCATGGTGCCTGTCATGGCCCAAAACAGCTTCTTTATGTAAAGACTGATATTCACAGCATACAGAACGACATTCTCACATCAATATAGTATGTTTTCTGTGGCCCTTCAATGGCTAATCTGGTCTAGGCAGATTCTGATTCTTAACAACACACTTAGTTCCCCTGTCAGAACTATGAGTGCTTTGCATCTTCGAAACAAATTTTTTTTTTTTCTCAAAGAATCCTCATGTTACCCAAAGACACGGCTGATAGTGATCCCTTCTCTTCCCCCACGTTTACTTCACTTTATTTTTCTGGCTCAAAAATCATATGTAATGTCCACAGCTGGAGTTTCAAGTCCTCTGAGTGGAGACTCTGGTATGGGTTTCCACAAGTGAGTGAATTCTTGCTAGGGAGACTTAGAGAATACATTTTCTTTTCAGAAGTCACTGTCAGTTACCAGTAGGTCTTGGAGATAGCATCAGAGGTGCCATTGGTGAAGTTGCCCAGGGTAGCAGTATAGCTGATGTGAAGCTGTCATCGGCACTGGCCAGCAGCAGTAGCCGCTTGGGCACAAGAGCAAAGATGATGCCAGTGTGTCTGTGGAATATGACTCACCTGCACAAAGCCATTGTGGCCTGTTACCTTAAATGGGACACTGTGAGATATGTCAGTCTTGATTCCCTAATAACCATTCTTGTCTGGGACATTAGAGAGCTTGACTAAGATGATGAGCTTTCAGACAGCAGTAGCTGCCTCCTTGGAGCACTTAATAGCCAAGCCACCTTGACCATTATAGTCAAAAACCTTGAACATGGTCTGCTGGCCATCTCAGGTCTTCTTTGGTGCTAGCATGATCTTTAGACTCTCATCATTTAGGGCTGGTCCCAGGAGAAAAAGTCTGTCATCTCAGATGCCTTGATGGCCAAAGAGAATAGGGAGATTTCCTCCAGGGACTCGATGTGCATGTTGTTAATGGGAGAGCCCAGCTCAGTGATGGAGACACTCTTCATCTTTTGCTAAGACTACTGTCTAATTCTCCTCAGAAGCTCTTGCAGCCCCAGAAGCCTGAGGTCCCTGAGATCCACCATCTGATGTTTTCTCAAGGAAGTTTTATTTCCTTTTCCTTCATTCCCACAGCTATATATTTTCTACAGCACCCACTTTTTCAGACCTGGAGATTCTGCATCATTCTTTATGAGATGCATATCCAATCAAGCTCAAAAATGCATGGGACTGCCAGAAAATAGAAGTTTGGGACATATCTGAGCCCCTCCCATGAGTTAGAGTTTCTATGTATGGAGAGTCTGATATGGTTAAGACAGCTGTGAAATTCCCAAGGAGAGATTGAGCTTGATATCCAGTCCACAGTGTAATCCCTGTCAAACAAGACAGTCTCTCTTCCGTTGCAGATAAGATTTTCCCTTCTCTTTTGACAAGGAAACAAGTAGACTTGTATAGAGAGTTCTGAGAGAGACTTTTTTCCTCAGAATTCAATATCAGTAAGTACACTTACCTCAGGTCAGCCTTGGGCAAGTAGAGTGTGAGGTACAGAGGAAGGAACGTAGCATCTCAGGGTCTGGGAGGCTCTCCGAGAAGAATAAACCAGGCAGTGTGCACATGGGTCCTCAGACAGGATGGAGATGGGGAACCAGCTCCTCAATCTTGTTGCATGTGAGGCTGGAGACGCGGCTCAAATGTCAAGCACAATGGCTGTACTTGCAGAGAACCCTATTTGATTCCCAGCGCCCACATAGCAGCTCACAATCACCTGTGACTCCAATTTCAGAGGATCTGATGGTCTCTTCCAGCCTTCAAAGGCACCAAGCACACAAGTGGTGCACAGAAATAAGTGCAGGCAAAGCACTCACACCCAGATTTTTATAAGATCAATCTTGCAACATGTTCCTGCTCCTTATTACCCATCTAACAACAGTGCAGAAGTCAAACTTCTTAAAACTTTGCCATTTGTTTTAAGCCACTCTCCCCAGAGCATCTCACTTGCCTGTGACTAAGCAGGGGGTCCATGTTCTTTTCCTGCTTCTCAACCATTTTTTACTGGATCTAACAAGTTCAAAAATAGCCCAAAATTGTTTGAAGAGCAGAAAAAAAAAAAAAAAGAGGGTAAAAGGAATTCAAATGGGAAGCATTGATTCTTTGCCTCCTTTTAAAAAGCTATTTTCTCAATGAGTGTTTGGGCCAAATGATTTTGATTCCATGGTTGATGAGACCTTATCTGGAATTTCTCCTTGGAGAACTCAACTAGCATTTTTAATAGCAGTTCACACACGTCTGTGCTGGACTCCTAGGGTCAGCCTTTCTCAGAGAAATGCTCCAAGGTAAAAAAAGATCACTCCTAGATGGCAGATAGGAGAGTCATCTCCCACCAAGAGAAACTGCCAAAGTCTGCCTAGGCTGTCCCAATGTGCATTTCAAAATTGCATTTCAACTTTCAACCTAGAAGAGAATGAACAGGGGTAGGGGTGGAGGGTAAGAGCAGTTTGCCTTTTCTATTTATATGAGATTAGAGTACCAGTCTCTTCAACTTTTGCACAGAGGCATCCAGAATGCCATGAAACTCCCAGAAGGAGTTCATTTGCAGAGAAAGACATACTCGCCTTGGCCAAGGGGTAAGAGAATTCTCTTTGCAGAACATGCAATTTGCAAGCTAATTTGGAGCCAGATACACAGAGGACAATCACTCAATAAATACCATTGACTGGCAAATAACTTGAAAAGCAATCTGAATGCTGGTAGAATTGACGATGATGTCTTAACCCCTTTCAGCCTGGCTTACGATTGGTATTTAAAGAATCAATCTTGAGGTTTTTGTGTTAAAGACTGGGCTCATTTAGGATTCTTTTAGATCTTTAGTCTTTTATGTTCTATTGACCTTGGGGATTTGAGGGTCAATACATCAGAGGGCACTACTGGAAATTGAGGAGTCATGGCTTCTGAGGTTTAAAACATTGCCAGTCACTAAGTACAGAAACAACTTAGCTTCCCAACAATTCTCTGAGGATGGGAAAAGGCACAGTGGACTAAGTGCTTGCTGGGCAAACAGTAAGACCAGTGTCCAACCCCCTAGAAGCTACCTAAAGATCAAAGGCACATGTGACATAAGCATGCCTATGTGAGGTGGGAAACTGAGGCAGCAGAACCCTCAGGGGCTCATAGGCAACGAGGCTGATGTACTCAGCCCTCAACTAGAGATTTCTGCTTCAAACCAGGCTCAGGACAAATACTGGGAGCCATATGCTGTTCAGGCTGCCAAAGTAGGAGAAGATTGTAGAACACACAGACTGAGATCCACTTCCTCTTCTACACAGTCCAATAACACTGCCAGCCCTAGCTTGTCACCTGGTTTCTAAGCATGTTGAGTGTTATGTCCAGTAACAACACACGGTTTCTTCCCTTCCTTTGTCTGTTAATGTGAATTCTGTTTATGATCTCTCTTTGTTACACAAAGACAGGATTAAAAAGTGACAGGAAGTAGGTTTCCTCTGGAAATGACAGAATCTGGGGCTGATGAGTAGAGTTCCACACATAGAGGATGACATGGCATAGAAATGACAGCTGCTATCAGCACAGGGCTGGCAAGTTTAGGGACAGAAGGAAGTGTGGGTACAGACAAGGACAGGGAGAGATGTTCAGGTAACTGTCGTGTTCGTGAGATGCTGAGAGAGAGAGAGAAGCAAATGGGAAAGAGGTTTTAATAAGCTCACTTCATGTTAAGAATGTTCTAGGGAAATAGTCGTAGTATCAAAATTGTTTTTTAGATATTGTTGCTAAATGTCACGGTGTCACATGTGCTAAGCAGGAGCCATCAGTTATGTGAACTAATTGTCACCACAGTTTCCTCCCAGATCCTACAAGCAGTTGGAAATATATCTAAATACACAATGTCAACTTACTTCCCTAACACAGGGCAATAAGAAGCTCCTTGGGAAAGCTTCATCCCACAGAATATGGAAACTGCACAGGGTTTTGGAATAAATCTAACTCAACTGGAATAAAGTGCTCCCCCCTTTGACAGAAGCTATTTAACTCAGGATTCTCCTATTTCAACCTCTAGATTGTTAGATTAGTGGTATACACCATCACACCCTGATCAGACTATGTCCTACTATGTCGGACTATGACATTTGTCTTGCTTCTAAAGCTTTTATAAACAATTTCAGAACTTGAAAGGCATAGTTTAAACATATTTTCATATATGATAGACTATCTTAGAATCTTTAAGTGAACTCATTAACAGTTTTGTTTCAGTTTTGGGCAATTGTTTATTAAGATATAATCCACATACCATGTCATTCGCCCATTTAAAATAAAGTTCACAAGGGGATTAAAGGGTCTTCAAGACATTCACAAAGTTGTACAACTATCTCCACAATCAATTTTAGAAGATTTCCATGACCCCAACTGTATCTGCCCAAAGTGTTCTCATCCATATGCTAGTCTACATTCTTAGACGTTCTAAGCAACATTCTGTCTGCTTAGATTTATGTATTTTGGACATTTTGTATAGAGTGATAGTACACAGTCTTTCATCATTGTCCTTCACTAGCATAGTATTTCCAAGGATCATTCCTGCTTTAATTTAATTTTAATTTTATGCATGCTTTTGGCCAACTATTTCTTCAAGTTTCAAACAAATGTATGCCACATTTGTTTATTTATTCATCAATAGAGGGCATTGATTTATCTCCAGATCCTACCTGCTTTGGGTACTGTAGATAATGCTGCTCCAATGTCCCTGGTATGCTATTATAAACTGTAGAATCAAGTGGATACTTTCTTTAAGGAAACCAGTTAAGAACTGAAGAGACATTGTGTTTAACTGGAGGTCAATTTGAAGAGTCCTGCCATCTAGGCATGCCAGTCTATAAGTGAAATATCTTTCAATGTATTGAACTGTTCTTTAATTTACTTCAATAGTGTTTTATAGTTTCCTTAGTATAAGCTTTGCACTTCTTTTTTATTATTTTTATATGTTCATATCATTTTTATTTAAAAAATGTCTTTTTTTAATCCATATATCCCCCTGCTCATCCTCCCTTCCCTCCTCCCAATTCCTCCCAGTCAGCCCTCACCCTCCCACCTCCTCATCCCCTATCCTCTCCCCCCAAAAGGGCAAGAAGTCTCAGGGTGGGTCAGATCAGCATGGCACATCCACTCCAGGGAAGTCTGATTTCCTCATCCCAGAATCAAAACTGGGTTAGGTGATGCTCTGCAGGGAATGGGCTCCAAGGTGCCAGCCCATGCACAGGAACAGAGTCTGATCCCACCCCTCAAGAATCCACATATTGCTCATGCCAGTTGACAGTTGCCTACCCTTGGAGGGCATGGTAGAATTCTGCACTGAAACCATCTGGAACTGGGCTTTCTTTACTTGGGAGACTTTTAAAAACAGCTTCAATTTCCTTTGGGTTTATAAGTCTGTTTAGGTCTTTAATCTGATCTTGATTTAATTTTGGTAAATAGTACCTGTCCAGAAAGCTATCCATTTCTTTTAGGTTTTTCATTTTACTAGAGTATAGATTTTCAAAGTATGACCTGATAATTCTCTGGATTTCCTTGGCATCTCTGTTACGTCCCCTTTTCATTTCTGATTCTGTTAATTTGGGCACACACACTCTCTCTCTGCTTTTTGTTTGGTTAGATAAGGGTTCATCTATCTTGTTGACTTTCTCAAAGTACTAACTCTTTGATTTATTGATTCATTGTATTGTTTTCTTTGTTTCAATTGGGTTGGTTTCAGCCCTGAGTTTGATTATTTTCTGCTGTCTACTCTTTCCAAGTGAGTTTGCTTCTAATTGTTCTAAAGCCTTCAGCTATGCTGTTAGGCTTTTTGTGTGCGATTTCTCTAGGATTTTCATATAGGCATCTAGTGCCTTGAGTTTTCCTCTTAACACTGCTTTTATTGTGTTCAATAAGTTTGGATGTGTTGTGAATTCATTTTCATTAAATTCTAGGAAGTCTTTGATTTCTTTCTGAATTTCTGCCTTGACCCAGAAGCAGTTCGACTGAGAGATGTTCAGTTTCCATGAGTTTGTAGGCTTTCTGTGATTTTTGTTGTTGTTGAACTCTAATTTTAGACCATGGTGGTCTTATATGATACAAGGAGTTATCCCATTTTTTTTAATCTATTGATATTTCCTTTATGATCAAGTATGTGGTCGATTTTAAAGAAAGTTGCATGGAGTGCTGAGAAATGTATATTTCTTTCTGTTTGGGTATAAGTTTCTGTATATATCTATTTAAAATCCATTTGGGTCATAACATCTGTTGGATCCCTCATTTCTTTATTGAGTTTCTGTCTGATTAACCTATCCAAGGGTGAAAGTGGGGTATTGAAATCTCCCACTATTATTGTGTGGGGTTTGATGTGAGATTTAATTAGTGTTTCTTTTAAATACGTAGGTGCCCTTGTGTTGGGGGCATAAATATTCAGGATTGAGACTTCATCTTGGTCAATTTTTCCTTAGATGAATAAGCAATGCCTGTCCTGGTCTCTTTTGATTGATTTTAGTTTGAAGTCTATTTTGTTAGATATTAGGATGGCTACTCCAGCTTGTTTCTTAGGACTATTTGATTAGAAAGTCTTTTCCCAACCCTTTACTCTGAGCCTGTATCTGTCTTTGTTATGTGCTTCTTATATGCATCAGAAGGGTGGTGTCTCTTTTTGTATCCATCGTGTTAGGGTGTGTCTTTTTTATAGGTGAATTGTGCTCATTGATATTAAGGGATACTAATTACCAACGACTGTCATTTCCTGTTATTTTTGGTGGTAGTTTATGTGTATTTCCCTTCTTTGGGCTTCTCTTCCGTGGGATTATCAATTGTTTGTTGTTTCATGGGTGTATCTGGTTCCCTTAGGTTGGAGTTTTCCCTCTAGTGCTTTATGTAGGGACAGGTTTGTGGATTGGTATTGTTTAAATCTGCTTTTGTCATGAAGTATCTTGTTTACTCCATTTATGGTGATTGATAGTTTTGGTGGTTATAGTAGTTGGCAGCCATGCTCTTTTAGTGTCTGTATAACACCTGACCAGGACCTTTGTGCTTTCATTGTTTCCATTGAATAGTTGGGTGTTATTCTGTTGTCTCTGCCTTTATAGGTAATTTGGCCTTTTCCTTTGCAGCTCTTAGTATCTTTTCTTTGTTCTGTAGATTTAGTGGCTTGATTAATATGTGGCAAGCATTCTTTTTGGGGGGTCTAGTCTAGTCTATTTGTTGTTCTGTAAGCTTCTTGTATCTTTATAGGCATTTCCTTCTTTAGGTTGGGAAAGTTTTCTTCTGTGATTTTATTGAATATATTTTCTGTGCCTTTGAGCTGGTATTCTTCTCCTTCGATGCTTTGACCTTCCTTTGTTAAATTTATTCCCACATATGTTATTCTCTTTGAATATTCAATTTTACATTTTACATTTTCTACATTTTCTTTTTATATTGTTTATTGAAGTATCTGAAAGTACATTTAATCTTTACTTATTGGCTTAATGTCTGAAATTTTGCTAAACTCACTGATAAGTTCTAATGATTTTTTAGTTAAGTTTTTAAAGAATTTCCTACATGCCTGATGAAGTCATTTATGAGTAGTTTTATCTCATTTTCCCTCAGCTGAGTGCCTTTGATTTTGCTTCCTTCCTTTTAGTGAGTTGAGAAAATTTTCACAATGTTTTTATTGCTTTATTTTCTATGTGAAAAGATGCTGAGTTTTGTCAAATGCTTTCTCTGTGGAGATAAGGTTCTTTGCTTCTATTGATGTAGTGTATTGTACTATGTTGATTGGAAATGTTAAACCAAATCTACCATCTAACGAGAAGCCTTTCCACTGTGTACATAATGCTTTGTGCTTGCTGGTTTTCTAGCATTATATTGAGAATTCTTATGTCTAGATTCATAGTTTTCTGCTATTTCCTTTTCTTTTGATGCTTTTGGCTTGGCATCACAGAGACACTGACCTCAGAGAAAAGGTTTGTAAATGTTCTTTGCTATTCTGTTTTCTAGAATGTGAATACTTGCTATTAATTCATCTTAAAATGTTTGATGAAGAACTGTTCTGACTTTTATTCGTAAGCTTTTATGCAAGACCCACTAGGTACTAAGTCCTTACCCTCAAAAGGCTGATATCTTTCTAATTTGGGAGAACTGAACCTAAAAGATTTGGTGTGTTTCTGCCCTTCCTCACATTCAGACTTCGCACAGCAAAAGGCATGGAATAAAGGCATATATAAATTTAATACTCATGGGTCTCATTAATCATTTGACATTAAAATGACTCCTGTCTTCACACAACACATTCATTTTCTTTTTCTCCCTCTTTTCTCTCACTCCTCTCCAGTTCTCAAATTCTGTCTCCTATCCAGGACCCCACTATTGTCTGCCACTCAGTCCAGGGCAGGATTTTAACACCCAGGATCCTCCATACTTTATCAGAACTAACACCTGCCAGTTCTTACCAGCAAATGTGCCAACCTCTCTCTCTAAGTTCTCTTCTTCAGCCTTTGCTGTCTGAAAGAGGTACCAAGAACTGTGGGATCTCTGGTCTGAGGAGGCGCTGGGGTGAGGGCAGAGTATCAAGGGCTTTACCACTCTAACAACATCCTGACAGGTTGCATTACAGACAAGGCTTTTCTGGCTTGCTTTAGAAATGATCTCCCAGGAGTTCTGGGAATTTGTTGTTTGATGTGATATTGCATGATGTGGAATCTCTGGTGCTGAGCAGGGTTAGCCGAGACTGCCTGAGATCACTAAAGTGGGAAGGAAGCTTTCAAGCTGCAAACCCAGCTGAGGAGAATAACTCATCCCCATCAGTACATAAATTCAATCCACTCGACAGGTGGATTTAATAATCTAAACCAAAATACTTACAGTGCCCAAATGATGATGGAAGCTTGAGAATATGACTCTAAGAAAAACTGTGGAATGATGAGTAGACTGCTTTTTGTCTCGTGATTATGTCATTGAGCCAATATATTTTTGTTATGCATTCATGCAAGGTCTTTCCCAGATATTTATTGACCACGTACTCAGTTCCAGGATTGTGTGAAATAATTATGGAGGGAGATACATCTGTTGTCAGACTTCTCTAAAAGAACATAACTTAAAGAAAAAAAATAATAAAATCGGATTTAGTAAACTAACCCATAGAATCCAGGTAGTCCAACAATAGCTGCCTCCATGCTGAGGAGGCCGAGAACCCTATAGATGGTCAATACACAAAGCTGGATACCTCAGCAGTTACAGTGCGGTGCTGAAGGCCTGGGGGATTCTAGAGAATTGCTGGTCTTCATTTTACCCTGAAAGGCTGAAGAAGATGAGTTCCAACATCAGTAAATGATAGCAGAACAGCAGGAACAACCACGGAGCAGACATGCTCACCAGCAGAGAGCCAATGCAGGCTAGTGGGGCAGTCTGCCTTCCCCTCACTTGCCTATACTGGGTTGCTACAAGAGAGTACTGGCTCTCTGGTGGAGAGTCATCTCCTCTCAGTTAACTCTTCCCAGAGATGCTCTCACAGCCAAGAAGCCTGACCTGAGCTATCCCAAATCCAATCAAGTTAATGGACAAGATTAACCATTTTAGTAAGAAGAGATTATTCTCCAGGATCCAGACTCTGTGGGGAACTGAGGCCAGTTAAGAGTACTTGCTCCCAGTTTAAATTCTTGATGATATTAGAGGATCTGAATAAAAGTTTGTGATGAGATCAACTTAGTGTTTTCATTTAAACCTTCAATACAATGAAATCAATGAGCCTCATTATTATATAATAATAGGCACAAGAAATACATTCCCAGCATCTATACATTGTATAATGAAATGAATAGTTGCTGAGTGTAGTGTGCACATCTGTAATATATCCCATAATTCAAAAAGCTGAGGCAAAAATATGACAAGTTCAAGCCCAGACTGAGTTTCATAGTGAGACCCTGTCTCAAAAAGCAAACAAAAACAGACACTGGAGAGATGATCAGCGGTTAATATCCTGCTTTTGCAGAAGATCAAGGTTTCATTGCCAACACCCAAGACAGAATCCAATGCCTCTGGCCTCCATAGGTACTGGCACTCACACGGACATAACCTGTCCCCCACATATACATACAGTTAATTTAAAATAATAAAAAATCTTAAAAAGGTAAAAAATAAAGCATTATAATAATCACAAGCCATTCTCTGTGCTCCATATTGGAATACTATGTTGTATATGACATATCCTCTGCCACAAGAAATTGTATTATTAACTATTTACAAAACAAAACCTATAATAAACATTATATATACATATACAATATATGTAAATATAAAGAATTTTCCTATTCTGAGCTGATGGCACTCCCTCCAAGAGCCAAAGACAATCTAACCAAACCCAATAGCAGATATAAGAAGCCTGCTTTGAGTTGCTGGCCAAGGCTGGCCAAGAGACTTCCAAATCATGTAACCTACTGCTGTTGCCCTTGGTTGCCACCCAGAGGAAAAAAGTAAGACCCAATTGCTGAAGACATCACACACTTCAAAAAAGAGCCCAGAGACTCCAGAGATCTAGCTGACATTAGTGTCCCCTCCCTGAGAACTAACTTTCATGCCAGAAGGTATCATGCAAGCTTCTAAGGAAGCAAGCAGCCAGAAGTCCCAGTACCTAACATGGCAGGATAGCCATACAGATGCAGTAATGGCATGCATAGTTGTGGGTAACCATCAACAGCTCTCTAATTGGATTTAAGATCTGCTTAACAAGAAGGAAATCATGCTTGGTTCTGGAAACCTAACTAGTAGTTACTCTATGTTAGTGATGTCATTGTTATTTAAGGAGATTCTCCAACCTCTAATTTAGTAAACTGGCACAATCCTCAACAACAGTCCATGAACAATTGTTCTTAAACCCTTAAATAAACCCAGAGGTAAGTGGAGTCTTTACATTTCATGAAGAAAAACTTCTCTTTGTGATCCACAACCAATCAAAATACAAATTTATGGAGTCCAGTCCCAGTGGACACACCCCTACCTATTACTCAAGAAACGCAGTGGAAGAGGATGTGAAAGCCAGAGCATCAGCAGCCTTGCTGTGAGGTTTTGTCTTCTAATAACTTTAGAAGCTACACCATAAAGTCTTATCAACATGACTGCCCAAACCTGAGTTGATCAAGGATGACACCAACGGATGTGACAAACAGTGGGGAAAGGTCTATGAGGCCAAACCTATATATACTATATAAAGAACTATAGGCAAATGAGGAAAGCTAAGAACAGAAGAGGTGGTCATTCCCAAGAAAATGCACTAATTGGTTGTCCAGTGCAAATGGTTGTAGTAAGTTTTCTAGCCTGTTCGTTCCAGCCTAGCCCTGAGGTTTGGACCCACCTGCAGCCCAGCAGCCAAGTAGTCCAAAATAATCACGCAAAGGCTTATATTAATTACAAACTGTTTGGCTTATGACTACAGCTCATTATGAGCTAGCCCTCGCAACTTAAACCATTTCTATTAATCTATGTTTTGCCACAGGGATCATGGCTTGCCTGTACTCTGTTACATCTTGATTCTTTGGCAGATGGCTAGCCTCTCTTTATGACTCTTCCCTCCTTCCCCTTTATCTATGCTTGGATTTCCAGCCTGACTATAAGCTGGCTCACCATAGGCCAAAACAGTCCCTTTATTATCCAATGATAATTCATAGTGCACAGAAAGACATCCACATCAAATGATCATCCCAGAAAACACAGATGCAAGTAACATTATATGGACTAAACAGGTCAGATTTAGGAATATCCATATGTGCATGCAATAGTAATTAGTGAAAAAAGAAACCATGAATTTGAAGAAGAGCTGAAAGAGGTATATAGAAGGGTTTGGAAGGAGGAAAGTGGAGGAGATGTGTGGGAGGTTGTGTTGTTTCATTTTAAATAATTGTCCCAACCACTGGTTTAATAAAAAGTGCTGATTGGCCAAAGGCAGGCAGGAAGTGTAGGCGGGGCTACCAGACTAAAAACTCTGAGAACAGAATGCCAGATCAGAGCACCAGGGAGAGGCCCAGAAGAAGCAGAGGACAACCATGCTGCTCTAAAGAAAGGTACCGAGCCACATGGCTGAACAAGAGACATGGGTTAGATGAAGGGTAGGGAGCTAGCAAGTGATATGCCTGGGCCTGAGGCTGATCAACCAAAAACTAATGAAAGCGTCTGTGTGTCTCTGTAGGACTGCAGGTCTGCGGGTCTGCGGGCCTAGACCTTGAGGTTAGGCCCAAAAGTCAGGGCCAGAAAACTTATACTACAGAGATGTAATTTTTTTAAGGCTATAAGCTGTGCCTTAAGATGACTTAAATATGGTAGGTGACTGAAATAAGGTAGAAACTCTGTCAGGCATAGCCTAGTTTTGAAAGAATCAAAACAAACCATAAAGTAAAGCAATTATTGTCACAAGACACACAGACACTGTCACAAAGATACATGTAAAGCACAATAGCATAACCAACCATGTCCCATTAAGATTCAGTGGCTCTGCTGATCTCTAACCAGGTATCATAGTACTACCTTAATTGATCCAACAGCGAGAGTCAAATGGCGTAAGCCATTTAATAGTTTCCATAAGGCAGAAAATACTGGCAAATAAAAACCTCAGTTCAAAGGCCACACCCATCATGGCAATGTGTGTGTTTCACATTTGCACAGTGCACCAGCTCCAATATTTTCCTATCTTACTCTGTGCAGGTGGTACCCCTGAACCAAGTAGATATAAAAGGAAAAAAAAAAAAATTCCAGCCAAGTCTCTGGGTTGGGTTTATTGTGCTGGGTATGAAATAATCTGGATCCTCCCCCAGGGGCTTATGGTCAAAGACAGGAGTGAAGACATAGACATAGACATGTTTTAAGAAGCAAATGAGCTCTTAAATAAGTTCAGTGAGGTCAGGGAATTAACAAAAGTAGAGATTAGGTATGACCCGAACCAAAAGTTGCTTTTCTATGGTTGTAAATGCACTCTTGTCAGTAGAGAACCCCATCTTCTATGACAGAAGGCTATATGGAAAGTAAAAAGCAGACCAGAGAAAGGATTAACTGCATAAGGACGTGTTGACTAGTTCTCTTAAAGGAATGTCCCAGCTGAGCTCAAAGCAGGCAGGAGCAAGGCAGGGAAGGGACTCAGAGAGGACAGGTAGACCAGAAGTCCCATCCTCTAAGGAGGAAAAAAAGGAAACTAGAAGGAAGAAGCCCATGTTAATGAATTTCTAATTCTGGATGTCCCACTGCTAAGGATTCACTTATCCTTGACAATGATACCTTCATCAATTGATGGCAAGGGCTGATTGCATATAAGGTGGACCTTGGATGCTAGCATAGAGTAGCAGACATAATTGGTTCCACCTTTCGTTCTGCCCTTACATGTTTCTGCATATCAAATCTCATGGTGGGAGAGAAGGAATTGAGATTATTTGGCTTCTGGATATTCTTTGGTCAAAGCTCAGTGCAAAATCCTCTGCAAGGGAGGCAGAGATCTGGGTAGGGAGCTTTTCCAGAGGCTTATACTCCAACTGAAAAGCCAGCCACACATCACACTCAGATTGATAGCATACTTTAAAAAGAAATTATCTCTTGGGCTTATATGACTGGCTGGTGTTGTTAAAAGGGACATTAATCCTCTGCCCACTCTGATCATACACCAGGGTCTGTATGAACCAACTGGGAAAATAAAGTGCCTATGTATCTAGACATAACAAACTATGTAAATGATGGTTATAGTTTGAGAAGCTTTTCTGGGTTATATTTTTCAATGTTGTTCGGCATCAGTGGATCTGTTTCCAGCTCAGGGAAGAGTGACCAACAGACCTGAACCACTGGCTTGAGACTAATAGCTCAATCCCAGGATTTAGCCAAGCTTTATTCCTCTTCTGGGTTTCTCATTCTCTACCAGGCTTACCTCTCATTACTCCTTACCCACTGGCTGGCAAGTAATACACCCCCATGCCAACAGCAACACTAAGGCATTCCAGATCCTTAAAGATATCACACAAGCACTGCTCAGTGATAAAACACGAAGTTACAGCTCTTTTGAGACCTTCTGGTTGGTGAGTTTTGTGGGTTCATGTTGCATCACGGTTTGACACTTGTTACTCAGGCCAGTGAGTACCCACAGTAAGGAGATGCCTTGCTGCAAAACAAAAAGGATTTTCTCTCCTTTTATTTTGACTTTTGGCTTATTTCTCCACCCGTGACATGCATATGAAGTCCTTTTTCTAGCAGCTTCTGCCATAGAGCTGTCTAACTTTCTTCCCCTGTCCTGAAATATTGCTATTGTTGTATAGAAAAGCTTTTTTTAACTATGTGGTTTGCAAAAACAACAAAACAAACTACAGGACAAGCTTCAGGTCAGTGACTTTAGACTGTAAGAAGTAAACACCCAAAATGCTGGTCCTCATGTCATTGGCTAAGATGTCTTTATCTTTTTGATGCTCAAAGGACCAGACAGGAATGGGTTTCTACAAGAGCTTGGAAGAAAACAGATGTAACTGCCATTCATTTATCATCAGACCCCACTATGTACTTGATAAGGGAATCTTTTCGCTCTGGCTCTAGGTTGACCTTACATTCTTTCTTCATCTACTTAATCTGCTTGAGTGAGTGTTCATTTTCCCCATCTGTGCAAAGAATCACATCCTTGAGATGGGCCAGTATCATCAGCTCTCACCTGACACATTCTGGCACTAATTCACCATCAAACACCAGTCACTTTGAGCCTCTATCTATTCTCTATATAACCTCATGCTTAATAGTAAATTACAGGAATATACATCGCTCCTCTTTTCAGACCTGCAAATGAGGATTATTAACAAATGGTGGCACATTTACCAACTAAGTATATTTATTTCGAATCTAAATGTTCTACTCAGGAGAATAAGGGGGTCAAATGGATAAAGAGAATGTATATGGCTAAGATTATGTAATATCATTTTAACAGAGTAATAAAACAGTGTAATAAACTCCCTGACATTTAACATCAAGAGGGCCCACTAGCAATATTAAGGGCTAAACTGATTAGAAAATTTCCTTAAAGACAGGAACTATGTCATCCATCAAGTGGCTGTGGGTATGTACACTCATTCACCTTTCATTTCAGCATAGACGACTTGCTTATACAGTGAAAAAGGAAACTGTCTACTCACTATTCATACTGGGTAAAGCTGGGAAAGCCAGTCTGTGTCCACTTGTCATTTTAACACACACATGAAAGCTCCCTGACTGGATTTCTTCTTTGTTTAATTACAAAGAACCAAAAGGGGGAAATGAGGCATGAAGACAAGAAAAACACATCGACCTTCTACAGATAGCTCATAAGGCAGGCAGGACCATCTTTTTCTTGGCTCTGTCTATTTCTACACTACTTGGCACTTACAGATTTGAGACACTTCAGGAAACTTGTCCATCAACCTGGTTTCTGGCCAAAAGCCTTGTAGTGAACAACGAAGAAGCTACAAGGGAATATTTAAGAGGTATCATTTTACAGATACTCATTTCTCAGGTCAATTCACACAGCTAGGAGGTATCCAGTTTAACTGTCCAGGGTCTTTGTATCTCTCTCAGCAGTGGTTAAGGGAGCCACTTTCAAAAATGTCAAAGAAAGAAGAGGTGACTCTTCTTGCTATTAGGAGCTAAATCCCATGAAGAATGCTGCTCCCATACTGGCAGCCAGAGGAAGTGGTAGAGGTTATAAAACAAACACCTTTTCAGGCCTTCAGAGAACTCAGCTTATAAAACAACTTAATGAACTAAAATCACAGAAGGAGAGAGAAAGCACAGAACAGTTTCATATCTGGCTGACAGAGCAGAAGAGAGTTGACTCTCAGAGGCAAAAGAGGAGTCTGAAGGATGTCCTACCTGGTGAAACCACTTTTTACAGCTCCATTAGCCACATGACAACTGTTAGCTCAGGAAAACAATAACAGCTGATGTTTAGCCTGTGCTAAGCTGACATTTCCAAATTCTGTACTCGTCAGTCAGTTCTTGAATCTGACATTGCGGATCAACATTTGTGTTGTTTTGTGTGTTAGCATACCAAAAAAAACCAAAAACGGGTTTCACTCCGATGTTTTCACAGTACACTCTTGCCAACAACAAAACCAAAACTTGGTAAAAGTTAAATAGGATTCCCAGTGCAAACTAGCCTACAGAGCCTTCAGCCCAGACCACTCTCCATAGCTATTCACCAGGAGAGATCGGGATATTCTTATACCATTTAATTACTCTGGCTGTTTAGTGGACTTTCTTTCAAGTCATAGTGATAATAACATGACAGAAAGTGTATACATTTTTTAAATATATTCATTCTTGCTCCTTAGCCTCCCCCAGACCACCCTGCTGATTGAATTCTTAACGGATTTGTGATTAAAAATTGAAAATCCCTGAAAATAAGCTTGAAAGGAATAGTTTGGAGTCTGGGCTCTTTACTGCAGAATCTCTCTCTCTCTCTCTCTCTCTCTCTCTCTCTCTCTCTCTCTCTCTCTCTCTCTCTCTCTCTCTCTCTCTCTCTCTCTCTCCTCTCTCTCTCTCTCTCTAAGTTTTTCCTTTTTCCTCATGAGGTGATGTATTTAAGCCAGCACACATCTTAATATAATATTAAATGTCAGGGCAGGAGAGATGGCTCAGCAGTTGGGGGTGCTTGCTGCTCTTACAGAGACCTGCCAGCTCCCAGGTCAGGCATCCGACAATCATCTGCTCCAGGAATTCAATTCCCTCTTCTCCTCACCAAGGGCAACCCTCTGCATGAGACATATACACACAGAGACATGTAAATAAATCCCATGCTTGTTTAAATAAGCTATACTGAGGTCATATTATTTGCCTTTCTCATTTCAACAAACAAAAACAGGCTTGCAAAAGAAAGGGGGGGGGGAGACATGTTTCCTAACATAGTTAAATATTTTTAATGAACTAACAATTTGATTCCTATGATATAAAAAAGGATAT
The DNA here is from genome assembly GCA_033318265.1 of Phyllotis vaccarum. Classification (NCBI taxonomy): domain Eukaryota; kingdom Metazoa; phylum Chordata; class Mammalia; order Rodentia; family Cricetidae; genus Phyllotis; species Phyllotis vaccarum. The sequence goes on along the minus strand of JARWLC010000017.1, from coordinate 18,141,523 downwards.
CCAATACTAAATAAAAATCCCTAAAGCAAATCAACCCAGATATTCCCCCTGTGTATCAGGCAATACATTTGCTTTGAGGTTCTTCTGAGAAATCTGATTTCTCTAATTTCTGACCAAGACAAGTGTATTCTTTTGAGTTTCAAAGTGGAATTTCCCTTGAGTTAATACATTTAATACAAATCAACTGTCATTCCTTAATCTAAGAAAACACTAAAACATACTCCCTGGGTCCTAAGTCAGAAGAAATTACCCAGTATTCCAAAGAGCTCATAATATTATGGGAATTTTAAGGTGCTTGACTTTTTGGCAAAAGGTATGTTGTGCTTGCCTGGAAACTATAGATTTCCATTCATTTATAACCTGTTTCCCTGTAATGGGCGGGCGCCCCTAACTTTAGCACCCCTAGACACCCCCAAGACCATGACTAATGACCACTGTTAACTTTAAAGAAAAAGAGAGTTTAATGACTATGAATGATATACCGGTACACACATGTGTGGGCTTGAGGTACTGTGGAAGCCAGGAGCCCTGAATGCTTTCAGGGTAGAATTCTTATACCGCACTCTGGGTAGGGGAGGGGATACGTCCCGGCTGGCTCAGAAAGTTACAACAGAGCAGGGCCAAAGGTCAGCTTAGGACAGAGTTTAGGAATGCAACAGGCAGGCAGGTTTATTTCCTGTGAAACAAGTCAGTCTTGGGAAAGCTTGGAGAACTACCTGAGGATATTCATTTCCTGGAGCAATGGTCACAATGGGCACATTGTGCAAGCTTCAGAAAGTTCCTGCTTTGGTTAACAGTTCTCATGGTAGGGCTTTCCTGGGTGGTCTCACCAGGTTGCTACATCAGGAATGTGGTCCCACCCAGGTTGCTACATCAGGAATGCAGTCCCAGCCAAGCAATGGAGGAAGCACATCCTGTGTTGCTCAGGAGGGGGTTAGTGAACAAGTACCTTCTTAGCAAACAGAAAGTTGGTGTGACAGCACAAGAGGTCAAATCTTAGGTTAGGCAAGGAAAATTTCATCTTTACATCCCTTTCTTTGTTAGAAAGCAGTCAGAGGACTTGGGTTTTTGCTACTCAGAAAGAGAATGGTGCCTGCCAGCAACAGCCAGAAAGATGAGCTGACGGTAATGATGATAATGGTAGTTATTAAACAGTCCCCAAGGACATTACAGAATCTCATTTAATAGTCACAACTGCTTTATTGGGAGGGCATTATTACTGCTATTATTCTAATTTAATAGATGAGGAAACAGAATAAAAACAAAAACAAAAGAAAGGAAGACCCAAAGTAGCTTGTTCAAACCCCACCACCAACATGGTTGATGAGTGACAGGTTAATCCTGTAGTCAAGTTCCAGCCCATGTCCTCTGTTCTGTTGAGCCCCTAAGTCCCTGGAGCTCACCCTGCTGCAGGGAGGCCCTGCAACTCCTGTTCATAACTTGTTGAACAGGGTCTTTAGACAGCTGGCTTGCAATGCTGGGATCCTGGCAAGTGTCATCCATGGAAATGATGTGTGTGAATGAATGAGGAACATCAGTTCTTCTACTGTATCAGTGTGCCAACAAGCAAGTGCTGGTTAGGATGGGGAAGCCCTGAGCCAGTGCTGGCAGGTGTTCATCTTTTGAGTACTTAGCATCTTCTTGGGTCCACTGTCTCACTCTAACTCTGGATTCAAAGTTAAGTAGACATATTTCCCTAAGTATGTTCTTATTATCAAAATAACCCTCAGATCTCCACCATTAGAAAAGTTTTAAAACAAACATATTCCTGAAAAAAATAAAACACCCAAGATGGAATACTATGTGGTATCTACTCAAGGGTGTTTTCTTTCTTTCCTTCTTTCTTTTTTTTTTTTATTCATCAAAACTCTGTATAAACTAACATTATTATTGTTAATATGTACATATTAGGAAGGAATCATTTTCATGATAATCTACAGATAAAAATTCCCAGTAGAACAGAATGTTTCCATGAGATAAACACATTACATTGCAGGCAATGGGGATCTCCCCACACCCATTCATATCATGCCAGATACCCAAGGAACATGGCAGGGCAAAAGGTCCTTCAACTCCAGATCATCTGACAGATGTTCAGGCTTCAGGTGCGCACTACCACACCCATCCTGTTCTTTAGAGAAGCTGCTGCTCAGTTCATTTGCCTATTTATTGAGTGGATTGTTGGGGTGGGGTGGGATTCCTGGAGTAGATCTTTGGAACTATTTAAACAGACAAGGTTGGCCCTGTTATCACACACACACACACACACACACACACACACACACACACACACACACACTGAGTTTGGTGGTTTTGTTTTTAATAGTGATACTAAAGATTAAACCTGAGGCTTTTTGTGTGCTAAGTAAATGCAGCTATATCTCCAACCTTTAAAAATTATTTTTAATATTTACTTATTTATTAAGAAAGTTTTTGCTAACTTACCTAGACTGGCCATGAAGTCATTCTATATCCCAGACTGATATTAACTTTATAATTTACTCTGTGCTTCCTGAGTGCCTAGGATATCAGGTACATGTGACCAAGCCTTTTTTGTCCTCCAAATCTTATTGGGGACCAGTTCCATTCCTATAAATACTAAATGCCACTAACCAAATGGTGTTTTCAGGCCAGTAGTTACAGAGTTAGCATGTTTCTCTGAACCTTAAGATCCTTCATCATCACTAATCCAAGCGATATCAGGCACCCCAGCTCCTTGTCACTAAGACCATCTTTGGACAACTGCTTCAGACAATCAATCAAACAACCTTTTGGTACCTTTAAAAACTATGCGAGCTTCCACAATAAATTTAGGATTTCCACTGAATGGACCTGTATTGATAAACTCAGCCTGATCTAGTTTTATATTCTTTCCACCATTATCTCACTCTTAAAATCCATTCCCATCCATTCCTAGACTTCTGCTTGAATGAATTAGCAAACTGACTAAGCTCTTCAGTGGTGTAGTTCACCTTCTCATGTACTGCACTTCCTAGGAGACTGCTTTAGCTGAGGTGTTTTTACAGATCTGGTGGCAACTATTAGTGGGACCATATTCTGGGGAAGAAAAGGTTAGTAAGTAAAAGATACATGGTTGGGATACATGACTTATCAAAGCACGGAGTACTGAAACCAACTTACAACACAGAGCCTCTGCTCAGACTTCCCCCACCCCACCCACCCCCCCAAAAAAACAAATTAACAAATGAAACAAACAAACAATAGCAAAAAAAAACGAAACATAAAAAGCCCAACTGTTCTTGGGAAATGTTATTTCAAAACCTGGTCAAGTCTACTGTGTAAAGATAGGAGAGGGAAAAGTATGTATCACAAGTGGGGAATAAGAGGTCTGAGAGATACAGATTTGTGTACAAAATAAAGGATTGTCCAGGATTTTCATTTGTTTCTAGGAATAACAAGGCAAACATTGGTAATTAGACATCAAGTGACTGAGCAAGACACCCCTCCTGTCACACCGACTTTTCAGTATCTCTCAGGGTACATGTTACAATTCTAACATCTACTCTACCGTCCTAAAACCAATACCGCAGAGAAGAAATGATGACGTCCATATTTAAAAATGACAAGTTTGTGTTGTGACAGAAGACCATTGTTTCCCATCTCCTGGCAGTGGCAGTCAGGGTCTGAATGGAATTATGAAAATAATGCTAAGTTAACATTGTGTTTCCTTAGCTCACATATCTTTGATATTAGTGTGAACCCCCAGAAATGTACTTTCCACCAAGGCAAGTATTTGAAGTGATCCATGAGACGTGGAATGGAGCTTTCTGAACCCTCTCCTTAGGACAACAGTAAGCACTCAGCACCCCAGGGGTTGTGTGTTGTTTCTGGATTTTACTTCTTAGACTTGCTTCAGCTTTGGCAGAAACAGCAGTGAACTTGAGTGATGCTAATTGGGAGACTGGCTGATTTCTATTTTCTTTTTCATCAACTGCTCTGGGAGCAAAGTTAGAAAAGTTTGTTTTGCTGGCAGGCATCGGGAGCATGACTGCAATTACCATCCTCTCATTTTCTAAGCTAGGGCTATAAAGAGTGACGGATGTGGGTCGCTTTCCACTCTAGCAACACCTTTAGAATGATGACTCAGTGTGAATTGCTCTATTGCCCTGGTTAACCTATATGGAGACATTAGTGATAGAAACCTGCCAGGCCCTGAACACTGGCCCTGGTACTAAAAGGCTACAGCCATACAAATTAGGACTCTCGCCCTAGAAATGACTGCAAATTCATTTCCCAGGATGACATGGCTAAAATTGTAAATCATGGAGCAAATAATCTATTTCCTGTCCAACGTGTATTATAAAAAATGTCAACAATAAGAAAAGCTTTTGAGTATGTGATGAACCCCCTCTGTTCACTGAGACTCCTGGCAGCTTGTTGCCCTTTGCTTTGTGTACACAGAAGGGTAGGTCAAAGCAGAAAGAGACAGAGAGACAAAGAAAAAGGCTGAACAACCCAAAAGTAGGCTGTATAGATATAGGCCCCTAACTCAATCATTACTCTTTATTAAAAAAAAGAATAAGAATAAAAAAATAAGAACTTCATCCCATGTAACTACAATTCAAATATCATATCTCAGAAAACTATAATTTCCTAGTTCCATTATATTTAAATGTCCTAATGTGTTCCAAAAAAATCTTTTAGAATGCTTTTGTTCTACACAGAACCTAATTAAGATGTACATATCAGATTATTTGACTTTTTTTTAATCTGAAAGTCATGACCAGCTTTTCTATTTCAGAATGTTACACTGCCTCTGTGAGGAGAGCAGGCCAGGTCTACAAAGGCTGCCTCTGAGCGTTATGACTGCTTCTTCATCAAGTCCATTAACTGTTTACCTCCCAACATGTTCTAGAACTGAAAATTCAACCTCAGTTTCCATTAAGCAGATTAAACATGCTTGACAAAAAGACTCATTGCTTCTTACCACTGCTGGTAGAGCACACCGTAGCTCTTAAAAACACTTTCAGATCCTCAAGCAGAAACAGAGGCTCACCACAGGCACCAGCAACTCCACCCTAAGGTACATGCTTAGGAAAAAAATGAAAAATGGGTCCATACAGAAATAGGTTCATAAGCATCCTTAGCAACATTGCTAATAGAAACCCAAGGGGGAACGAGTGAGGTGCCTACTAGCTGACAGAGAAATACAATGAGGCATATGTATGTAATACAGAACACTTTGAAAACAGCCCACATGTGTTATCACTGATGGGCAAGTCAAAGCACAGCTACCCACTGCCCTGTGTTAAGAAAAAAAATGAAGTTCTGATATCCAGGTGAATCTCAAAAACACACCAAGTAAAAGATGCCAGTTGTGCTTATTCTGTAGATGAACTGTCCTGAACAAGCAGATCTATAGACAAAGTAGACCTGTGGCAATGGCCAAGGCAGCTCTGGGCTCTCATGGCTCTAGAGAGAAGAGCAGGGTGTGGGGATGACTATTACTGGTCATGGGTTTAGGGGAGGGTGATAAAAAATCCTAAAATTACCTAGTGGCCGTGCCTGTACAGCTGTGTAGCTGTAAAACATCAACTTGCATACTTCAGCTCAGCAAACTCCATAGTGTATGAATTAAGGTATGATCTAGCAGCTGAAAAAAATGGGGAAAAAAACCCTCCAAAAATAGCTCAGTGCTTTGCCTTCTAACTCACTGTGAGGCCTATGAGTTTGGGTGGTGTAATCGATGCACAGAGTTCCATTTGGCTTCTTGGTAAACTATCTAACCTTAGGTCTCTAAGGTAGGAAAGTGAGCTTTGACTATATGCCATGAGCAGCCTAGGAGGAACCAGCTGCTTCCCCAGCATCTGAAGCTGGGCTGCAGCATACATCAACAAGTCTTTCTTAGATCAGCACTTTCACCAAGGACTATAGGCTGGCCAACATTTCTTTCTACAGACTCAAAGCTCACATCATTTTCTGGCAGCAGCAGAACCAACTGCCACCCTGGAACTAAGACCCAGAGCTTCCATTTCTAAGTCCACTGCATGCCGCTACCTTGGGCTATGTCTAACCTTGGGCTGGCTAAAAAGTATTCAGTGAGGCATAATCCCAGAATCTGGCAGCAAAATAATGGCTTCACATTTTAGAGGTAGTTCTGGAGGATACCCATCCTTAAAGGTTGGACTATTGTGGAATCTTAACTTAAGCGTAACTAGGAATCCAAAGAGAAATTCTATGTGTAACGCAAGTGGAGAATTCCCACCCAAATAGCCTCATTTCAGTGGAAAAGCTTTGTTGGTAAGCACCACCATCAATTATAGTCTACTGCCAAAAGTCATGAGCTCCAAAACTAACCTGCCAGAATTTTAAGGCTGTGGCTAACATTTACTACCCATGCAATCCTGAGTGACAGCCTCGGCTATCAAAGGAGAATGGTTATAATACCAGCCTCATAAGGTTGGGGGGCATTAAATGATTTTGAGAACAATTCCTAGAAATAGTAAGTCAACAAAAATCTTGTCTCTCAACCTAAACAGATGACTTAGTCAACATAATGCCTGTCTTGAAAGGACAAGACTTCTAGTTTGACTCTCCAGAGCCCATATTTTTAAAAAGCAAAGCATGGTGATACATGAGTGCAATTCCTATGTTAGAGAAGCAGAGACAGGTTGGTCCTTAGGGCTCACTGTCCAGATATTCTAACCTACCTGGCAAGTGCCAGACCACTGAGAAACCCCATCTCTCATCTCAGTTATCCTTTGGCTTCCATTCACACACACACACACACACACACACACACACACACACACACACACACACACACACACGCATGTACACATAAATTGTCTATCATCACATTTTGAAGAATGATTTACAAAGTTTTAAAGTACCAAAAGAGCTAATGGCAGCCCGCAGGCTCCTGCTCAGTAGGCTGGTGACACCTATTAGAAGAGGAGATGTGAACTCCAGAGAAAGAAGTCAGGAAGAAAATTGGGAGACCTGACTGGCCATCTCACCTCTGCCACCAACCACTGAGAAAGGCAGAGTCCCTTCCCTCCTATGATCCTTGTTCCGCGCCTATTTCTCGCCCGCAAGAAAAGGCACGGTACACACTTAGGATCCTTCTGCAATATAGCTTTAATGTATCTTAGGGGAGAGCATTTAGCTTACGGAAAATGGAGAGGGAGGAGAGAGAGAGGAGAGAGAGCTAGGCCCCGGCGTGGCCCGGGCCGAGCCGCCGCCACGTGGCCTAGAGCCCGCGCCCGGGAGCCGGGCCGGCGTCCGTGCGCACGGCGGGGCGGAGAGAGAGAGAGAGAGCGGAAGAGAGAAGGGACCACGAGGTAGGAAGACCCGGTTTTAAGACGACCAAACGGCTCTTGCTTTAGACGAAACACCTTCCTATTGGTCGTAGTTCAGAATCCCATGACGCCACGGGAAAGGCGGAGAAACCAGACCAGTCTCGCGAGATTACCAAGCGCATGCGCTCTCTAACGACTCAGGCGGGTTGGCCAGCACCAGGTAATAGCGCCACCTAGAGGGGCTGGGGCCAGTGGCCTCCAACATCTCACCCTTCTCAAATATTAAGCAACGAGGAAGTCCTAAAAGAGGGTGGAGACAGTGATCATCCCCCAGAATACATCGTGGACTTGCGTGGGGGTCACCCCTAATCCCTCGACAGATCGAGATGCCCCCAGCCTGTCCTCTGCCTTTTGCTGGGAAGGGAATTAAGACAGATACCCTTATGCAGGATGATGTGTCTCTCGGGACATAGGTATGTCCCGTGCGATGCCCTTGGCTCAGCATACCTCTTAGGACACGGGCTGAACGCTCCATCTAGTGCAATAGACAAGGCAGTCTAGGTGTGTAGGAGCTGTCTAAGCCACAATATCTCTATTGCTTTATTATAATTAGTCATACCTCTATCGAGGTTTTTGAGCCTAGAGCCATTAAGGCTTGAGCCGAAACTGTCTTGTTTCTCGGACTTTGGATTCTGAACCTACAAACCGTCTAGAGAAGAATGACTAGTCCTCCGCAAAAGCTAGGTCAGATATATCCACCCCCACCCATCTTTTGGAGTAGGGGAAGAGGGGATTTATGGAGTGAGCTCTCTGGTCAGCGACAGGTCTAGCCGAGTGGAATTGGCCTGGACGATCGCCACTTGCAGGTCACGAAGGGTCTGTTCAAACTTAGACGACCAATTCTGTAAGAAAATTGAGAGAGGCTTTTCGAAAGATTAGTTGTCTTTGTAAAGTTTTTATATTGAATAGAGGTTATGTATAAGCCAGCAAGTCATTGCTCACACCTCAATTGTGCCAATTACTGAGGTGGACAGTTTGTTAACCGCCTGTGCAGTCTGCACTATTTTTGAAAGTGTATCAGATAGTTGTGAGCTACTGGGGAGGCCACGGTGATATGGGCGTGACTCGTGGCACGTGGGTCACTACTGCAAAGAAATAAAGCTGAGTATTTCAGCATAAGGCATAAAGGCAATTATCAAATTTGTATCTCAATTTATCTATAATTTCTGAAGCATTGCTAACAATCTAAATAACTGGTGGTTAAATTGGGAGAAAATGAAAATATTTTAGGTGTGGCCCAACCTATATTTTTGGATTGGCAACTGTTATATGGTAAAATTGAATTTTTATCTGGCCTGCCTGAGTAAAAGGAAGCTAATTTTGGTTTTATTAAACTCTGTTTCCTTTGTCAGGCTGCCGAGAAATTTTTTAGTAATATATCTGAACTATTTTTAACTAAAACATAAACCTCTCTTTAACCCCAAACTTTTATTTTCTTTAAAGCTATGTCTAAATCTTTATACATCACCGGCATTGGCAGAGGGAAGGTGGGCATTATCTTCTATCGCTGTCACCAAACACATCAACTGGAGAAGGCGAGGAGCTCTGGGATCCAAACTGGATTTTTTTTATCCTGTGGAAAAACACAGACAGCTCCCCGGGATCTTATTAAAATAGGATCCGGGCCTTTCCATTTATATTCCCCCTTTCTGTTTTAAAAAATAGGATTTTAAGGTCTGATGTGCACGTTTAATAATGCCTTGTCTTTGAGGGTTGTATGGTAACCTGGTAAGGTGTGTCACTTGCATTTGTGCACAAAATTGGGCGAATTTTTGGGAGCTGTAAGCTGGCCCATTATCAGTCTTGAGGTAAGCTGGTTTGTCTCAGGCGCTCTATGCCTCTAAGCAATGTTGAATAACATGTATGGTCTCAATAGAAACATGTATAAATTGAAGCTTTTTGCAGCTTACAACGGATTAGCAAAGGCAGCAGCGACCAGGCGTGTAGCTTGGTCAGCCAAATTATTTTCTTTGTTCATAGGGCCCGGGAGTCCCGAATGTGCCCGTATATGGGTGATATAGAAGGGCTATGGTACAAAACAGAGCAGACACTGTATTGGAAGGATTAATAACACTGGCCGTTTTAAGTAACTGAAAGGCATTTACCACATAATGGGAATCAGACACAATATTAAGCGGACAATCAAACTTTTGTAAAACTTCTAACACAATTAGACATTTAACAATCTGGGGTGATTTTTGACCAAAATCTTAGAAAAATGTCTGTGAATTTATAATATAAGCACCCCTTCCATTTCCTGAGCCATCTGTATATACAGTTAAGCCATCTTTTAAAGGCACTGAGGAAGTAACACGTGGATATACCACAGGGTGATAAGCCAAACTGTAACAAAGGATATTTAGGATAATGATTATCAATTTTTCTAGGAAACATCAAACAAAGGCTTTAAATCTGCAGTGGGAATTTTCAAAAAAGGTCTAAGCCAATTAATATACTCTATGGAGAAGTGGAGGGCTTAAAAATATGTTTTCTAGCAAGCTGTTCCACAACAGGCTCAATCACTGCCTTAAGCTTGTCAGAGGTCAGTGGCCACTGAGGAACCCATACCGGCACCTCTGTCTTTTAAGGTATAGGTCGTGCTGCCTCAGTGGCGCCTAAGAAAAACCTAGGCCCTGTCTTTGCCTATGAATCTTGGGCGTGGTTTGTCTTTGTCTTAACCGCCCCAGGCCCTGTCTTTCCTCATACCACGAGGAGCCAAACTTTAAATTTAAATTTTTAAGTTTCCGTACCTTTAGTTTCTGGTTCCCTATCTCCCCCAAATCTTTTATTTTTCTGGGGGGTCCTTTTTTACTTATCGAGTATTCCTATTTTCAAGTTTCCGTACCTTTAGTTTCTGGTTCCCTATCTCCCCCAAATCTTTTATTTTTCTGGGGGGTCCTTTTTTACTTATCGAGTATTCCTAACTCCCCATATCTTTTATTTTACCGGGGGTCCTTTTTCACTTTTCTGGCGCGCGCCTAACCTCACACGGCTCCCGGTTTCTGACATGTTGCCCCGAACTTTCTTTATGATATCTCGCCCTCTAGCTATCAGATCTCTACAGGCCTTCTCTTCTACAGAGTTCTTTAGGGTAGGCTGTGCCAAAGACTGGGAGGACCTCACAGACCGGTAAAAGCAATACGCAACCCCAACCAATAACACTGTTAAGACAAGCACCAAGGCCTCAAGAAACCTTTTCCAGGGCGGGAAAAATCCCAAAACAAAGTCCAGTTCAGACATACCTCTCCGAGCAACCTGTCCGCAGTTCTGAATCCTGACGGTGCAGACGATGTAAATTCCCGGGATTTCGGCACCACTTGTTCCGCGCCTATTTCTCGCCCGCAAGAAAAGGCACGGTACACACTTAGGATCCTTCTGCAATATAGCTTTAATGTATCTTAGGGGAGAGCATTTAGCTTACGGAAAATGGAGAGGGAGGAGAGAGAGAGGAGAGAGAGCTAGGCCCCGGCGTGGCCCGGGCCGAGCCGCCGCCACGTGGCCTAGAGCCCGCGCCCGGGAGCCGGGCCGGCGTCCGTGCGCACGGCGGGGCGGAGAGAGAGAGAGAGAGCGGAAGAGAGAAGGGACCACGAGGTAGGAAGACCCGGTTTTAAGACGACCAAACGGCTCTTGCTTTAGACGAAACACCTTCCTATTGGTCGTAGTTCAGAATCCCATGACGCCACGGGAAAGGCGGAGAAACCAGACCAGTCTCGCGAGATTACCAAGCGCATGCGCTCTCTAACGACTCAGGCGGGTTGGCCAGCACCAGGTAATAGCGCCACCTAGAGGGGCTGGGGCCAGTGGCCTCCAACAGATCCTCTGTCTCTATGATGTCAAAATGGAAAGACTGTACTAGTTCATGACCAAGGCCCTTCCACTTCTGACCTTGCCTTCCTAGGAGCTGAAGCCAGTGTCTTCCCCTCAGAACTGTGGAGCGCTACAGAGTCAGCTCTTAGGATCAATGCTTTCCTGATGTCAGTTCAAGTCAACACACACCAAAGTATCCAAGGTTGCCCAGAGTTGCCTTCACTTCTCCATTAATTAAGGGGAACGGTTAGTAAGTTCTGAGTAAGTCAATTCCACTGTGAGCAATTTACACTATGTCACTAATACTACAAATCATGTGTGGCTCAAAACATTAACTTTTCTTGTTTTCTACTTTTGTGTCCTATGCAATTTATCAACAAGCATGCTGTTCAGAAAACAAATTTTTCCAAGGAAAACAAGGTCCATATTTAGTTGCATAAAGTTTTATTTGATGCTGATAAATATACATTATGAAAACTATCTCAATATGCATGGTATCAGATGGGAAGCTATAAGCCCAAGATGTCCTCAACTAGACACTTCACCCAGGATTTTAATTTTATTGCATTGTCTGGGATATTGAGTTTAAAGATAACTATCTGTCTGCCTGACTGCTATTATAGCCTTTTTGTAGCCTAAAAAATCAGTGGGAAAGGAAAGCTTGAAACATATCTCCAAGCCCAACTATAGCATAATTGTTATAACTACATAATTATACTCTAGTTCATAACATATAAGTATACTCATAGTTTGCAACAGTATTCCTCTGAAACATCCGCTGTTTTCTTCATTTTCTCATAAAGCACTCAGTGTGTGTGATGAAAGAAGACGCTGTATGCAGCCCTGCAGCATAACCCAGCCTAGAGCCACACTGAGTGAACCTTCTTGATCAGATCCCCAAACCCAGTCCAGCCCTCACACAGACACATCCCAGATATCATCGTGCTCACTGCCTCGTAAGAGACCCTGAGTCAGAACACCCACTCCAGCCATTCTCTTTCCTGCCCTCAAAAACTTTACCAGAAAAGGAATTCTTGTCATTGTCCTCAGAAGCCTTAGACTCGTCTGTTGCATAATCTATAACCAATATAGGTTATCTATATATACAAAAGGAGCTGCCAAAGGAATGTCAATGTCTAGACATCATTTTTTCCTTAAAATTCTCTAAGATATTCCTTGGTTTTGTTTCTATTGTGTCAGAAAACATAAAGGTCAACAGGTTATTTTGTATCGGAACTATATGATGTCAAAATGGCAAAGGAAGAAAACATGATGTGTGACCCCGTTAGAGCAGGGAACCATAGGCAACTGCTGGGCAAGCTCAGGAACAGCATCTGGACATACGTCATTCTTCCTTCTTAATTGTTCCTGGCTCCTCATTAACTGCCAGTCCCCTCTGCCTCTCTTTAGAGGAAAAAGCTTGCCTCCCCCACCCCTCCTTACTTCTTCATTTTTGATTTAGCACTAAAAGGCAAACTGGGTTTGCTGCAGCGACCAGAGGCGGAGGAGCAAGCCATGTTATCTGGCAGAAACAGCAATGTTCCAATCAAGGCTGAAGTGATTTCTCTATGGATAAAGAATCAAATATATCCCGAATGGAATTTTCCAAGAAAGTAATGTATCTAGCTCCCTTGTCAATTCATTGGTCAGGTAACTAAGACGCTAGAATCATTGATTGTATCTTTTAAGCCAGCTCCACTAGCTTGATTTTGGGGAGTAAAGTTTAACTAAATGGAGAATCTGAGTTTAGTAATTATAGCTTTAGAAATACCCCACAAGAAAAGGAGATAATACTTTCCCCTCCTATTTCAATCTAATTATAGGTTTTTGATTTTTGGTCTTTGTTTGATTTTCTTTTTTCTTGGTGGACAGGTAAATTCCATTTTCTGGATATTGAAATAGTCCAACACATGTTATTTCTTTGGCACAGTAGTTTCTTTACAATTTCATTGACCGGTCATTAGATGGGGACTAGACTAGTTACTATGACTAGTCACGAATACATTCATCACACTGACCCACTTAGAAAAAGTGATAGTTTGTTGGGGGAGGTAAGATGAAATTTTCCTCTTTTTTTTTTTTCTTGTTTAAAACTGTATCAAATCAGTCTGTAACAGTACTATTTACTGTGTGAACTTTATTGTATATAAAATAAATTATGATTTTTAAAAAAGAAATGATACTTACTGCCTCAATTTTTAAAAAAAAAAATCCTAAATTTGGAATAGCTCAAAATACCATAAAATTGGCCAGCAAGAAGGTTCAGTGGGTAAAGGCATTTGATACAAAAACCTACTTACCTGAAATGGATCAGTGAAGTGAGAACCTAAGGAATTCTGGACAAGAATCTATTAAGGGATGAAATGGGAAACGCATACTCAAGAACACAGAATTAAGCGGTGCCACTGCCTCCTCACCCCCCAGGAAAGGATAAAGAAAGCTCTAGATCAGGTCACTGTGGTGTCAGGAAATCTTCCACATCTGAGAGAGGGAGATTGCATGCATGCAACCCTCTTCCTCAGTTTTTATTGGGGGTCACATACCCAGACAAGAATATACCCTAGGGCTAGTCACCCCAATACCATTGGCTGGACAGATTGAATTCCCACAACAGATCCCTAGATCTCTGTGAAAGCTGAAGGAGAAAATGGACTCTGAAAAGTTATTTCTTGACCTCCATATCCATGCCTGACTCCCTGACACACAAACAACATGTGCATACACATACACCATAGAAGTTTATTACCCACAGACTTCAGGTCCAAATACATTCTTGCTGTCAGCAATAGGGTGTGTTCTGAGTCAGGGAGCCAACGCCTTCCATCTTGGGGCTCCCTTTTGTCCTTGGACCCCTGTTATTGTAACAAATAAACTTTCAACAATTAAAATTTATATAGGTTTGGAGTTTCAAAGGATTCAGTCCATAGCCAGTTGGTTACATCGCCTTTATCCCCAAAGTCAGGAGTGCCTTGTGTAGCAAAGCCATTTGTCTCCAAAGCAGGACACATTAAACGAAGGGCAAGAGGCTGGAATCTCACCATCTCCTTCACAGCCATGACCTAATAACCTCCTTTTAGGCCCTTCCTCTTAAAGGTATCCACCTTTTAATGGACCTAAGCTGAGGACCAGTCACTTAATAGATGGGCCTTTAGAGGACATTCTAGATCCAAGCCATTGTAACTATCTTCCACACTCGACTTATAGATGCTGTACTATCAGCAATATACATGAAGAATGACATGTTAGAAAATCTTCAGGCCAAGACTTGAAGTAGTATGCATTATTTCTTGAAGATTTTATTGGCTAATTGGTCCCTGTGGCTCCAGACTACAAAGAGAGAGAACTTCTTGGGAAGCCTAAGACAGAATTCTGGATGACCAGGCAGTCTTTGCCGTGATGATAACATCTTTACAACTGCATGACTGTAGTTCATCTCCTTGGTCACCTCCCTTTCAGGACCTACTTGCACATCTACCTGCAACCTAATCCAAGACAAATTTAACCCTTTCCCTCCTGCTTCCTATTCTATATCAGTTTACTGTTGTACCAGCTATCGTTGCTCATAGACCATTTATTTTGCTGATCAATAGAGAAAAGAGCATGTCCTCCTGTCTGTATATGACAGTGTGTACAGAAAGTAGAGATCCAGTTTTGACTTACAAAAAGTAAGTTAAAAGACTGGGTGAGCCAGCATAATATTTGCTGTGACTACTCATTAACAGGACAAGAAAGGGAAAGATAAGCAGCAGAGCCCAGCAGTGTGCCCAGCAATGCTCATAGAGAGTGGCTCTTCCAGTTCTGTTACCTCTTGATGGGACATCTGTGAGTTCCAAGAGTCCAAGAGTCCTTGTCTTGATGGCAATAATAGACAATGAGAGCCCTCACTCCAATGCTCATGTTTTCAAATATATGTGTGTGTGTGTGTGTGTGTGTGTGTGTGTGTGTGTGTACACTTGGATATTATATTACATATATATATCACATTTATTATATATGTGTGTATATATAGCATAATATTACTGAGGGACCATCTCAGAGAGAAAGTTGGACTCTTAAAGAAGAATAATAGGAATTTAATTTTAAGCAAACTTAAGAAAAGAAAAACCACTGAAGTGGAAATCAGATGTTCTTAAGTTCTATGTGCATCTTACCTTCGGCTATTGGGGTTGTCCTTAGATAAATCATCTAATTTTTCTGTACCTCAAATTTCTTGCCTGCAATGCATGCATATATGAAGATATAATGAAACCAACCATTTTATGTTAATTTAAAAACTAAAGTGAATGGGAAAATACTGGGTTTTTTATGTTTGCATATGTGCCCACTCTATGCATCCACAATAAAGGAGGCATGGTACAGGGAGAAGCCGTGACAAACAGCAATGTGGGGTAATAAGCACAATACTCTGTAATAGCTTCCAACATCGCTATTGTCGCATTTTGAGGCCATTATTAAGTAAATAACAATTTCTATCACCCAAAAACTGTAATACTGCAAAAGTTTCTCTGACAACTGAGACGCCTACAAAGTGATAACAGGAGGGTACTGCATACAGGGCAGGTACACTGGAGGAGGTTCATTCCTGCTTCTGTGGGATTTCACTGTGTGCTACTCAGAAACATAAATAATTTAAAGCTCATTAATTGTTTGCTCCAAGAATTTTTATTTAATAATTTTAGACCAAAGTTGACTATAAATAACTGAAGCCACAGAAGAGAATATTTCATATAGAACAATTCATAAAATTGTTCTTCGTCATCAGTTAGAGCCCTGATGTGCCTAGGAAAGGGTGCTTTCTGAGCTCAGAGGATGCCTCTTCTGTGCCCATCGAAGTGTATGGAGCCACAATGTTATAGTGAACTGAAGTAAAACGGAACACTTAAGTTGGCTCATCTCAGAGGGGCTCTGTTTAATCTAGGATTGTTTTAACAAATAAAGTTGCCCTTGGAGGAAACTCAAGGAAGGCAATATAATGGCTTGTGAGAGAAGAGCCATCCTTGATCTTACATTTCCAAGGGTCCCAGATTTTAAGAAGCATCTTTGAGGGCAGCAATGGCAGAGGCTTACTAGACTCTTACTTTGACAATGTGCTTTTAGGCTGTAACTCTTTCCTTCTGCCTTCAGTCCTTACAACCATAGACAGTAACAGATGCTTTAATGGATCCAGTGAGGGGGTAGCATGGGCTGAAATGGACAGGTACCAACACAGTGACTGGAACATAATAAACATCTAAGTTAGATATTTCTTTTGGGTTCAAAGCAGTGATGGATATTTTACTGATCTTCACATCTTTGGAATAGAATTGGGAATTAATCCAGAGTTACACAGATTACAAAGATAGCAAGTGAATAGCACTTGAACTTGTCCTGCCTGTGATTGACCAGTCCTGCCCGTGACTAAACCCTGATGCTGGAGTCTTCTAGAGAAACATCTCTTGCAAGTCATTGCATTCATCAGATAACACTTTGATTTCTAAAAAAGTATTGGGCCTGGATGCTCAGCCTCATCACCAGGATTGTCCCATCAAACTATTGAACTGTCAGAAAGCCCAAAAGCAGGTTTACAAATGCTGTGTTGACCAGGGCATCACAGAAAGCAATGTCAGGCATTATTCATAGTGGAAGCAGGATTCTTGGAACAGACATGAAATATTAGTGGAAAGACATGACCTATTTCATATTCTTATGTGCATTTAAATGGTAGTTATTTCTCAGGGGTGGTGTTGAATGATGCTTGATTATTCACCAAAAGAAAACAACAAGAAATGTTTTCACCCATTTCTCTCTGCTTTGTATGCAGGACAGAGTTATCTTTTCCTAAGAGAAGAACTTCTCTCTTGGACCACATCATGATTCTTCAGAGGGCACAATCAAGTTAAGTCACTGCCAGTCGATATTTTGAAGTAAGGGAGGCTGTGATCTGCGTAAGGCCCATGTGGTGGAGGCTCTGGTGCTTTGGGAAGAAGCTTTCAGAGGATTCTGAGGTATTTCTTATAGCGCTGGGGCTAAAGCCTCAAAGGCACAGAGTTCATTTTCTTTCTCTGACATCACAAACCATGAGGTGAGTCACTTCCTTGCCTCCTGTGTTTCTGAAATGCTGCTAGGTCCAAAGCAATATGCTCAACTGACCTCAGCATCAAACCTTTAAACTTTGAGCCAAAATAAAACTTTCCTCTTCCTCTCAGAGACAGGGTTATAGCTACAGAGAGAAACCTGGGGGCCCTTTAATTCACTAAGATGTAGTAGAAAGACTCCGTAAAAGTTGCATTGAAATAAATATCAAATGACTCAATTCTTTCTAAGATTTATTTTATGTTTGATTATGAATATATATACATATATATACATTGTGTGTGTGTATGTGTGTGTGTGTGGGTATGCACATGTGAATTGACAGCGTTGCCACAGAAACCAAAAGGAAGCGTTAGATACCCTGGAGATAGAGTTACAGATAGTTATGTACATTCTAACTAACCAAGGTGCTGGGAACTGAACCCGGGTCCTCTTCAAGAGCAATCCATGCTCCTAAACCCTGAGACATCTCTCCAGCTCCGCCACTCAATTCTCTAAAGACTTAGTGGAAATGATTGTTCTGCATGGCACAACTATCTAAACATCTTGATAGCTGATCTAATTTCTTGACAATGATCCATTTCTTTGGGATGTCGTGGGCACAAAACCCAAGACCGTTACATTTCAGACAAAGTCTCTGGGCAAAACTTTACAAGGAGAGAAGAACCCTGGGGTAAGCTGAAGTTAGTTGAGGGGAAGAAAAACAATGGTATGACACTCAGGAAAACTGCCCTGTAGCCTGTCTCATTGAATCTTTCTGCGTTTTGTTTTCAGTTGGCATCACAAAGCCCACTGGACTCCACTAGTTGGAAATGAAAGAAGTCCTAGGACAGCTAAAATAAAACAGATGTCCCCGGTGGCTACATTAGACGGGGGCTAGAAGCAGGAACTGAGCAACAATAAAAAAAAAAATAAAATAAAAAAAATTAAAAAAAAAGAATAGCTAGAGAACTAGCTCAGTAGGTAAGGTGCTTACTGTGCAAGCATCAGGACCCATGAGAATAGCAGTACGCACTTATAACCACAGCCCTGGGGAAGACAGAGACAGGAGGGCCCTTGGAGCTTGCTGGCCTAGCTAACTGATATGTTCCAGGTTCAGAAGGAGACTATCTTGGGCAGGGGGAAGATGAAGAACCATAGACAAAGACATCTGACGTTGACCTCTGGTCTCCTTATACCTGCACAGACATGTGCACACTCACAAACACATACACGTGCATACGCCACACATACACAAAACCAACTTAAATGCTTGTGATGGCCCATGGATGCAAGGCATGCAGCAAGGGACCAGAGCTCTCACAAGTCCTGAATGCTTTCCACAAGTTCTGACACTCCCATGTTTTCATCTGACAGTTGTCTTCCACTTGGTATGTCTCTTTCTCTGAGGTCCTAAGATATTCCCCAAAATACTCATTAACAATTCATATTCCCCCCACACCAAATGTGTTCATACCAACATTGCTTCTCTGGCAAGAGGACCAGAGACAGCTTTACCAGAGCCCTTATTGATATTCTAAGCTTTAGCAGATGGAAGGATATGACGGAGACAGAGCTGGGACCCTGGACATGGGATCTTAGCTGCTCCAAAAGGCCACTTGCAGGTTTCTTATCTCCCCCAGGAGACCAATAACACTGAAAGAATGATACAAGCTCACCCGAAGGCCTGGCCTCTACCCAGCTGCCTCAGTTGTCTCATACCCATGCTGAATTCATGGTCAGTGGGACTGGAAACTCCCACCTCCAGGGATTCGGTGAAAAGTCCTAGAATGCAGAGCAAAGGAGTATATTATTATGTCCACAACCCCAGTGTTGCATTGTGTCAAATGTCCTCCTAACAGCTAAGGGAATTTAGACTAGCCCACATCCCCAGTTGTGGGGCAGAGGCTTAGAAAACCTGCTGTTGGTGACAAGTTCCTTTAGGCTCTACAGTTTGGTGAGGGTACCATATTTTGCCTTCTTAAGTGGCATTCTATGTCAATTCCTTAAAGTAACCCACATCTTAAGCACTGTCAGATCTCTGCCCTGGATACTCAGAAAACATAAGCAAATTGTAGAGTGACGGCTCCTCCGAGGATGCTGAAGGAAGGATGGAATGCTGAGTGTGAAGTCTATACACCTTCAGAGGCTCACAGACCTGACAAGGGAAGGAAGCAGAAAAGTCTCATGCTGCCCCCCTGCCCAGCCCCCGTCCCATGCCTGAGCTGCTGTGGTGCATACCCAGGATGGTGAGGTACTTGCCTGAGGTGTTGAGGCAAATGCACATTCTATGTGCCTGTCTGGAGTTATCACCTTATCAGGGTTTCAAAGCTCCGTTATCTCTCATCCTTAGTGAAACATTCTCCTTCCAGGAGGTGTGTCATCTATAAAGATTTGGCTCAGCTCAGAAGCAGGTAAGAGAAGAACACAGCCAGTCTATTCCTCACACAGAAAAACCAGACACACTGGGACCCCCTCAAAGCCCCCATTCCATCTTGTGGTCCAAACAACAAAGGCTGGTCCCTGACCCTGGCTGGCTCTCACCTAGCCTCCGTTTCATTATCTCCAACTCCAGCAGGAGCTGTCAGCCTGCCCTGCCTGGTGGAGAAAGCTTTTTCCTGCAGGAACAAAGCCCAGCCTCTTATCTCCAATCCACTCTCTGCATGGGGCCCTGAGCCCAACTGGCAGCACAGCCTATAGGGGGCGAATTAGCTGGTGCTTTTAAGAGTTGGACTGAAATCCTCTCTGACACTTGCAAAGGGCTTCTACAAAAGAGGTTTTCACGGGCCTGCATCTATCTCAGTTCAGTTGATCATCTCACCCTCTGGCTTTCAAAAGGAATTTCTGTTTTACTCCTGGATGTGGGACCTGGCTGATGGTGGGTGGTACTTAGGAACCAGGGCCTCTTGAGATGGGTGGCACATGGCTAGTGTGACTGCAAAAAAGAACAAAGTATGGGAAGCCCTGAACTACACAGAGACAGATCCCCTATCCCCATCTCAGACACAGGAGCTGACACAGGTTAGATTGGAAGACAGAGCACTGTCTGTGTTACTATGGTCTGTACAGAACCCATTGTTTACAGAAGGCTGTCTCAGTGTCTATTCTCCCTGAAGCTAAAGAGCTAGACTTTTAAGTAACAAAGATCTAAGTTGGAATCTCCAGCACATAAAGCCGAATGTCGAGCTGCACACTGGAAATCCCTGTACTGCTGAGGAGACAGTCATAAACCTCGTGTTCACTGTCCAACTAGCCAAGCTGAATTACTAAGCTCCAGGTTCAGGCAGAATTTTTGTGTCAAAAAATAAAATGGAGAGCCATCTGACATTGACCTCTGGCCTCCACTTGCAAGTGCACACATGGCACACATACTTCAAATATGTTCACAGATATAGCACACACACAATAAAATACAATAATAAAACTTAAAAGGATCTACAGCCTTTTCAGTAATTCTATGATACCGACTCAGTTCTATTAGAAATGGAGCCAACAAGGATGAGGGTATAATCAAATAAGAAAACAGAAAGAAACCACCCCTGGTGACAGAATGTGTGTGCTCCTAGATCAAGCTAGGCTTAAAGGTGGTTACTTATGAAGTTTTAAAACAAACACTATTTTTGTTTAAATCATTTTAGATTTATTTCTTAATCATAAGTGAAAGGATGTCAGTAATTCAAGAGATTACAGATCAGGTGTCAGAGACCAGAAGTAGGTTGACCAGGACCCAAATCCCTACTAGTTGTAGAGGCAAAGAAGCTAACAGTCTCTGAGAAGCTTATGCAGTATCATGGGTCTGGACTGCTGATCTTCAGGCTTTAGGAGCCACACTGAAAATGTGACAACAGCACAGATCCCCACACATCCCCACAGCCAGTCTTCATCCTTGAGTCTAGGGTAAGAACCAAGGATCTTATTTTCTACCAGTGCCCAGCAATTTGGAACAGATGATACAGGTAGTTCACTTTGGGAGGCTCTGTTCTATACTGAGAACTAATTAAAGAATAGACTTTTAGTTCCGGGAGTGGGGTGGGAAAGGCATGAGAATCAAGCCCAGAAGTGGAAGTTCAGAGACTGACTGAGATGCACAGAGGGCCTACATATCACAAGCAGAAATCTTACAGTTAAAGCATCACACCACAGCAGGGTAGGACATCACTCAGATCCTCAAAATCCTGTTTGTTAATTTATTTCAGGACAATATATTTTATGGAGCAGAGGGCCAGCTCTGTGATAGACATTGTGGTGGGTCTTTGGATTCTAAGATGAAATAATAGCTCTTACATTTGAAGGGAATGATAGAATGATGGCATAGAAAGTACAGTCTTCACAGCCACGTAGTTCTACAATACCAGTAGGAGATACACATAGCCCAACCACAAGGAGGAGTCCCCAACAGACTGTTAGGGGGACTCTCTTAAGAAAAACTAGAAGAGCAAAGAGTCCATGTGTGAATTCTCTACAGGTCTGAGAGGCAACAGTAGTCAAGGCAGGTCCTTTAATCTCTTCACTGAAACACAGCTTAGAACTGAGACCAATAGTGACTTCCACAAGCCACACTTTGTCACTTGATAATTAATTGATATGAAAATAGGACTCAATGATTATCTGCAAACCATTTTTAAATTAAAAAAAATAATATAAAATTGATATATAAACATGACTTTCCCCAAATTTCATCACAAGAGGTCAACCATTTTCAATTTTTTTTGTGTGTGTATAAATCCTTCTGGATGTCTTTAATAGATGAACAGACTATGTATTATTTTTATGCTTAGCTATTTATTATTAGCATCTTTCCATATTAAATATTTAATGAAAATGGACTGTTAATATTTAAATAATATTTCCAGTATCATTAAATAATATCTATTGTTAAATATTTAATTAGTTCCAATTTTGTTCTCCTACAATTTTTGTATGTATCCTTAGTTATATCTCTAAGGAACATTTCTAAATATGATCTCTCTTGTCCAAAGGGCTTAGATAATTTTAAACTCCTGATGTAAATATATGAACCTTCCATGAAGGTTGCAAAAGGTCCTTGGTCTGCATGAACAACAGACTTTGCAAAATACATAATATCTAATATTTAACTCTGATAACAGTAGTTTTATTTTCCTCTTCAATACAAATGTTCTGTTAGAATGTATCAGCTGCTTTCTTATCACTGTGACCAAACACCTGACAAGATGTAACTTATTGAAGGATTTGTTTTGGCTCAGGGTTGGAGTGGATCTGTCTGTTGTGGAGTGGAAAGCACGGTAAAGTGGACTCCATACATCTCTAAGGACTATGAAACATACTCACTCCTTCATCTAGGTCTAAAACCTCAAAAACTAGGACCACCCACTGGAAACCAAACGT
Organism: Phyllotis vaccarum; assembly: GCA_033318265.1. NCBI lineage: Eukaryota > Metazoa > Chordata > Mammalia > Rodentia > Cricetidae > Phyllotis > Phyllotis vaccarum. The sequence continues at coordinate 18,118,976 of JARWLC010000017.1, read as the reverse complement.
TCAAGTGCAGTAGTGTAGCAGCTTATAGAGAACATTTTCCAGGCCACCATTACACCCACCAACTTCTCAATGTCTTTTCACACTGATAAGGCAATTGGCAAATGTTAACATTAGCACTTAGAGGTTTGAAAAGCACCTTGCCACATTTTCCAACTTTCTAATCATGAGAGATAATTCTGCTGTTATTACTGCTGTTTGCAAATGAGGCCCAGAGAAGGTGAGTCATCTAAGGCCTCGCAACCAAGATACTGGGAATGAGATAAAAAGCAAACTCACTTATTTCCCAAGCCCATGCTCCTTCTACCAAGGTTGGCTGCCCCCCCCCACACACACACACACAGTCTGTTTAGTCACCAGAGTTCCAAATTGATTCTCTGGATGTAGATTTTTGTCTCACAGTCCTTAAAGAATCTGATGAAAGTGATAGGTCAATTTCTCAGAATATTGGACTCACATATGAGCCCAAGAAATTATAAATACAATTTAAGAAGGAATAGAATCAAAAAGGGCCTACAGCCAAATGCTCTTGGACAGATACAGAGAGTAATCATGATTCAAAGACAACTCTGCTGTCTTTCACACTTACACAGAACACTTCTGAGCATGGGTAGATGTAGGCGGAGTTTTACTTACAAGGCACCAGTCCAAGATTAATATTTATTAAAATATAAACCAACACTCACGATACAGGTAACAGCTTATAGTGGAGCCTGAACAAGGACTGGAGTCTGGAATGATGGACGATGGATTCCAAACCAGTCTCTCCAACAGCCAGGAACCAGGCAAACAGGCTTTTTAGGGTCCCAGCAGCCCCTTATCAATGGGGTTGGCCACGCCTCCTTCAGGGGCCAGGGACCCTGGGTAAGCATCCTCGGATGTTATCAGCTGACACCTAAATCCCACCACAGGTAGAACCCTGAAGGAACCCCAGAATGAAATTTTGGCAAAGCATACAGGAAAAGAGAGGAGATGCCCAAGTGTGTCCGCTTGACACACAACATATCACTGTTAAGTTACAACCCTTTCACTCTTATTCATCCCCAAGATCTCACATTAGAAACATAAATAACTTTAAAAGTCCCACAGTCTTTACAAACTCAAACACATTAAAATTTTAGGCCCTTTAAAATAGCCAATCTCATACAATTCACAGTCTCTTTATAAAAAAAAAAAAAAAAAAAAAAAAAACAACCAGTGTCTCAATTGTGGGCTTCTGTAAAGTACGTTCTTATTTCAAAAGGGAAAAATGAAGGTATCACAATGAAATCAAAGTGAAACCAAATTTCAACCATCCGAGGTCTGGAATTTACTCACCATCTTCTGAAATCCTTCAGAGGACTTGGGTTACCTCTCCAGCTCTGTCCTCTGCAGCACACACAGCTTGTCTTCTGGGCTTCAGCGGGCTCCACTCTACAGCTGATGCTGTTCCTGGTGGTCACCCCCATGGTACTGGCATCTTCAAAACACTGGGGTCGTCTTCTGCAACTGGGCTGCACTTTCACCAATAGGCTCTCATAGGCTCTCTTTATGCTGCCAAGCTTCAATGTCTTTACATGATTCCTTCAGTCCTGGGCCTTCAATCACCACTGAGGCTACACCTTTACCTATGGCCTCTCTTGGCCTCTCATATTGCCAGGCTTCAGCTGCTCACCATGACCCCTTCATACCTTAAAAACCGGTACCATCTGGGTGACTCTTACACATTACCAAGTCAGCTGCCAGTACCAGGTACAAACTTGACCACCTCTGGAACACAGCTTCTCTGTTTCCTCAGAAGTGTTTATTTCCCAGAAGATTTCACCTCAGTAATGCTGGTCTCTTCTTAATTACCACCAATTTCTTAGTTCCAGCTGACAAATGTCAAGTATGCCAACAAAGCAAAATTTCACTTTAGTAATTCTGGCATCTTGTTAATCACAGCTGATTCTTCAGCCCCAGCTAACCAGAACTACAAAATCTTAATTAATAACAAATGTCCCTGATAGAGTCTTTAAATTTCTCTCTGAAGCTCCATCTTCTGCGTTCTCTCAACATTCTTATCTTCCAAGATCTTCATACTCAATGGTTTTTCTAGCCCAAACTCCTTCCAAAATCCTCCTAAAAACACAGGTCTGGTACCAATTTGTCTTAGTCAGGGTTTCTACTGCTGTGATGACCAAGACCCAAAAGCAAGTTGGGGAAGAAAGGATTAACTTGGCTTATACTTCTATATTTCTGTGTATCACTGGAGGAAGTCAGGACAGAAACTCAAACAGGGCTGGATCCTGGAAATGGAAGCTGACGTAGAGGGAAGCTGCTCACTGGCTTGCTCCTCATGGCTTGCTCAGCCTGCTTTCTTATAGAACCCAGGACCACCATCCCAGGGATGGCACCACCCACCATGGGCTGTGCCCTTCCTCATTAATGACTGACTAAGAAAATGCCTCACAGCTGGATCTCATGGAGGCATTTCCTCAGCTGAGGCTCCTTCCTTTGATGACTCTGGCTTGTGTCAAGTTGACACACAAAACATCTTTCAATTCTGGATCTAGGGGTCAGAGACAGAGAAAGTTAGAAACACAAAGCATGAGGGAGATTCCATGAAGAGACCCGTTTGTAGGCTTCAAACATGGGCAGGACCCTATGGCAAGTACTCAGTTCAGAGCTACAGCCCATGTGGCTGGGTCCTGGGAGACTTGACTGTGAGGGATGGGGGATTAAGAAATACTAGCCGAGTGTGGTGGCACAGGCCTTTAATCCCAGCATGTCAGAGGTAGATGCAAGTTGATCTCTGTGAGTTCTAGGCCAGCCTGGTCTACAAATCAAGTTCAAGTTCCAGGACAGCTGGGGACTGTTACACAAAGAAACCCTGCCTTGAGGAGAGGGGGGGGGGAGAAGGAAGGAAGGAAGGAAGGAAGGAAGGAAGGAAGGAAGGAAGGAAGGAAGGAAGGAAGGAAGGGAGAGAGAGAGAAAGAAAGACAAAAAGAGAGATGTGCAACATAAAGCTGGGATCAGGGGGTCATGGACTTGCATGGGAATGCACCAGCAGCCTGGATACTCATTTAGTTTGTTATATGCAGCATGAATGTGGATGTGGGCTAGCTAATCTTGGTAGGAGGTATCAGAAGGGGAGAGGTCTCAGGGACGTGTTCTCATGCAGTCAACCCTGACAAAGAAGCTGCCTTCTGCACTTTTTGCATACACTTCTTTTAGCTAAAGATCTAACATTTATCAATATCTATATTTGAACCAGAAGTCCTTGCCCTTCATCTGAACCTGACCTGATGTAGGCCTCGCCACTCCCATGAGTCCAAGGCATTGGCATGCCTGACATGGCCATGTTCGTGCCATGAATTTTCATCTGTACGGGATATTCTTGTTTCTCCCCACAGTGTAGGAGATGAATGAATGCACACACACGGCGGAGGGAGGGAGGGAGGGAGGGAGGGAGGGAGGGAGGGAGGGAGAGGGAGGTGCATGCACCCCCACAGATGATGGCAAGAATAGAGGAACTTTATTCTTTATATTTATTTTTAGGTAAGAGTGTTTTGTCTGCACATATGCCTACATGCCACAAGAGGGCATCATATCCTATTATAGATGGTTGTGAGCCACCATGTGGTTGATGGGAATTGAACTCAGGACCTCTAGAAGAGAAGCCAGAGCTCTTAACCCCTGAGCAGAGCGGTCTCTCCAGGCCCCAGGAACTTCATTTTTACAACCTCAGGTACTGAATCTCCGAAAGCAGTGAGCCTGAAGGAAGACATGAGGCTCCAGAGGAGAATAGCAATGATTTCTACCTGACCTCAGCCCTGTGAGATTCCCAGGCAGAGAAAGCATCCAGTCACCCAAACGTCTGAGTTATAAAAACTTCAGAATCATAAAGCAGCATGGACATCAAACTGCCATGTTTACAGCAGTTAGTTATGGACAAGAAGAAATGAATGAGTATGTCATAACTGGGTGGTTTCTAGAATATTGTTAAGCTTACTCTTAGAAGAAATGAAAGCTCTGCACTTAATGTTTCCATCCTACTTTCTGTGAGCATCAGGAGTTGGGCATGCTCAGGAGCTGGGCAGACTTGCGGGTACAGACAGTTACATATAAATGATACAGAGGCTTGCTCTGCTTTGTCAATCCAAGGAGGAGACTTCAGTGGCATAATCATCCACAGAGAAGGGAGCTGTCTGGAGGAACCCGAGAGAAGCAGGGATGGCACTGCCGAGAATTTTCAGGTCACAGTGATTATAACAGAATAACTGAACTCCAGGGTAAGTAGCGGGTCGGTGAAAGATAATTCTAGAAAGGCAGAAGCAGGTGGACTTGTGTGAAGTCTTGAATCTTCAATCTAGGGTCTGGGCATCATTCTGTGTCATTCTGTGCTGTAGAAAGTCTCAGAAGATTCACTTTGAAAGTGGCTTCCCCAGAAGCAAGACTCAAGAAGTCTGGTCAGAGAACATGGTGATGCATATCTGCATAGCTGCATGGGCTCTTTATCGCTTGTATATATGGCCTTATTGACTGGCAAAGGTGTCTGTGCTGTCTCTGTCTCCCCCCACACTATCTGTTCTTTATCTATGTCACATGAATTTCTATGTCAGCCACTGCTTGCCACCAACAGTCCACAGGGTACACCCTCACTCTGGCTGAGACAGAAAAGGACCCACTTTTCCTTGGGATCCCCGGACAAGTGTTAAGCACTATTCAAATCAGTTACTGTTAATGGTAAGTTCTTTAGATTTGAACTTTTGATGTTCATTTTCTTGTAAATAAGCAGAGATAGGCAAGAAAATACTAATCAGAGCCCCTAGTTAGTAGCTGTTGCACTTTTCCAGAGCCTCCTGGATGCCTTGAGGAGGAAAAAAAAGTCACTCAGATGGCTGCCTAGCCAATCTCTCTACAAGTACTAGTCACTGGGACTTTCCACAGACCTGTTTTGAAAACTATACAACAATTAAAACAAATTGTCCCAGCTCTAAGTAATTTACATCAGCCATCTTGGAATTACAGCAAGCCTCCCTGTAACTTCCCACCTATGCCAGAGAAAAAGCACTTCCCCTGGTGCTCAGCAGGGGCACTGACCAGGAAAGCTGTGGTTGGTGTTCAAGGGGCAAGGCTGCGATTACACATCTCTTGTCTGACACTCATACTGAGTGGCTGACCTGGAGGACACACGCTTGCTTGCCTCTCTGAGTGTCCAAACAGGAAGCCCCTAGGCTTGGCTTGCCTGTGTGCTCCTCTCTTGGCTTGTTTTTGTGCTGTGGGCTCAACTGGTAAGACAAAGATAGAAGCAACCGAGACAGCAGTGTAGAGGTGACTGCAGAGTCAAAGGAGCAGCACTTGGCAGTGGCAGCCAAGCAGTTGGCAGGCCAAACTGTGAATGTGGCCAGATAGTTGGCTGCTTCACAGTTGAAGAGAAAACCGCTGAACGGCTTGGGAACAGCCTCAGAAGGAAAGGGGATGGAGGAAGTAGAGAGATGTTAACAGGGCCAATGGCTGAGGCTGAAGAAGGCTGAAAGGCTGTTGAGGAGCAAAGAGTTCCGGGGAATGGCCAGTGTCGAGTGCCACAGGTCTCCGTGATAAGAGCTGTCATATGGTCAATGTTAAGGGGTGGGCAATTATCCTTTCCTAGGCTCACCCAAGGGATAGCATTGACTTCTGCCAAAGGGAAGCTGGGAAACTCCATACCTAGGCTACCCGCCAAGGGCTGAGGAATCCTAACTTCCAGACACAGGAGTTATGACACTTGGAGGGCTGAGGCTCTTGTACCTAAGGCCTACACAAGGATGCTACTAACGGGTGCCACCCACTGCTGTTCCCACCTGTCTACCAACTTGTCCGCTCACTGCAGCCATACACCAAGGGACACAAACAGGGCCAAAGATTAGCACCTGAGGAGCTTCTCTGGGCCTCTCTGGAAAGAACAAACCACACCACACCTCTTCTCTCCTTCTGAGCCTGCATGATCCCTACCTGCCTGTTTGTTCATGAGGGGTGTAGACAGTCAGGCTTGCAGTACGGGTCCTGCTTGCTTGCCTGCAGCTGGAGCTGAGATGGGTTGGGGGCATATTTTGTGCCCTGTTGCCCAGATCTGGGGTCTGTCCTAGATCTCCTGGCTGTCTGGCTGGCTAGCTGGGAGGAGGGGAACTCACCTCTTTTGCTGGTGATCTCCAGAGGCTGTGTCTCAGGAAGCAACTGAGTTGTGTGTGTGGTTGGGGGTGGGATGGGTGATTTGGGATAATGGATTAAGGCTTGTGAGGTCGAAGGTCAAACAAAGGGTGTAGCTAGTCAGGCTTGAAGTAGGGTCCCTGCTTGCTTGCGTACAACTGGAGCTGAGATTGGTTAGAGGACACATTTTGTGCCATGTTGCCTAGACCTGGGGACCATCCCAGCTGTCCTAGCTGGCCTGACTTGCCTGTTGGGAGGAGGGTCAGAGTCTCATTATGAAGCTCAACTGGCCTTGGTCTTTTGGTCTCCTGCTTCTGCCTCTTAAGAGCCCCAGTTCCCAGCTGAAGCAGGCAAGTAGCTGTGTTTGTTTGTCCAGTGCTAACCAGGCAGGAGTTCCATTCCTGAACTGCACCCCGTGTCCTGCCCTCTGATGATGAAGAGGCATATTCTTTAATAGGTAATAACACCCACATTTTCTCAGCAAAAACCTATGTCATAGAAACCCCGAAAAGGGCAGTTGCTGCTCTGCCTACACCATTTGTCTCACGCTACCCAGTCAGCGACAGTGTTCGCTGTCTTTGTCATAAACCAGGGCTGAAGCACTCGGCTGCCACAAGCTGGCATGCCCGTGCCAAAGGCCTTGAAAGGGGAGAACTGCAGATGTGTCTGTGATGTCTTCTCCAGGCCAGAGAAACATGTTTAGTGGTGATGGTGCTACAGGGTAGTAGAAATGAAGACTATAACTTCTGTATTATTTTATTGTCATGGGAGAATTTTCTTTTCTTTCTTGTTTGGTGTGTGTGTGTGTGTGTGTGTGTGTGTGTGTGTGTGTGTGTGTGTGTGTGTGTGCTCTGTTCTTCCAGGAATGTAAACTCCTAAGAAAGCAAGAACTTTGTTTATTGTTGTAACCCAGGAGCCTACACAATGCCTTAAAGACATGTTTGAGAAATAAAAAAGAAGGAAAGGAGAGGAGAGGAGAGGAGGGAGGGGGATGAAGAGGGGGATAAAAAGGGGGAGAAAGGGAGGGAGGGAGTCACATAAACTCTTGAGCTATTTTTTTTTAAAAAAAAAAAAGAATAAACAAAAACTTCTGAGTTTAAATACTTTTTTATGCGAGACTGTAGTGGCTTTAATTCCAGAACACAGAGGGCTGAGGCAGGCAGAGCTCTGTGAGTTTGATGCCAGCCTGGTGACAAAGTGAGTGAGTTCCAGGACAGCCAGGACTACGCAGAGATAATTTGTCTTAAAAAAAAACAAAAAATAGATAAATACAGAGTGAGTTCCAGGACAGTCAGGACTACACTGAGAAACCCTGTCTTTAAAAAGCCAATAAAAAAACCAAATAAATCCTTTTTATAGTAATTATAGCTGTGAGAAAATATGGGTGCTTTGTGGCACACACCTTTAATCCCAGTACTGAGGAGGCAGAGGCAGGCAGATCTCTTTAAGTTCAAGGACACCTTATCTACAGAGTGAGATCCAGGCCAGCTAGGACTACATGGTGGTACTCTGTGTCAAAAGACAAACAAGGAATGAGCTAACTATTTTCTGGAGTCTCTTCCTCCTGATATCAGTGGCAGATGTGGTAAAGATGATGACAGGGAAGACTCCTAACTATTCTAGGCAATTAAAACCTAGAAACTCATTTAACTCCTTACACCGTTCATACTAATGTTACCAAGTGATGTTCTACACCTAAGACATGAGTATTGATGACCCATTGGTGCATCCTAAGTGAAGATGCTCACCATGTTGCCCGAGCCCTGTTCCTGTGGTCCCCACCCAGCAATACCAACAGTCTTTGTTTGATGAATTCAGTGTGTTACTTTTTTCTCTCCCCTCCCCTCTTCCCTACCAGAGTCCCAATGTTCCTTATGACACATTTGAACTCATGCCACCTCCATGGGAGATCCTTGTCCAGGACTCTCAATACACAAGAATGAACTTCAAGCCAGCATAGCCTGCTTTATTCCTCTTCACTTCTCACCAAGACCCAACAATTTGTACAATTTTCCCCTGGGGCCTTTAGTTAAATTGTCAAAGCATAACTTTCAAAAAGAGAAAGCAATCGTCGTCCTCTGAACATTGTAGGGATTTATTGACTTCATAAGAGAGAGAACCAGAAGAAGGAAGCAGCACTATTTCAAGAACAATTTGAAGGACCAAGATTTCAATGGGCCATCAGGAATAGCTGGAAAAGTATGCTAATTTACAAACCACACTGGTTAATGTGCTAGGAGGCAATAAAACCTTTTTGCAAGAAGAAAGTCATTAGCATCTTTGCCAGACAAAAATTACCATGTAACTTCATAGAGTCTGGACTGTAATCGATAGCAAATAGTAAGCCAAACGAAAACTATTTCCCTGGAGAATCAAATGTCTTTGGGGCTGGTAGGCAACACTCTCGAATGTTCTGGAATGGTATTGGGAACACATGTGGTTTGAATTTAAAAACATAACAAAACAAAACTAAAACATTTTCCTGTGACCCAGATTGGCCTCATACTTACTAAGTAGCTGAGGATGAACTTGAACCTCTGACCATCCTCACTCTCCACCTCCTGAGTTCTGGGACTTCAAGTATGCACTGCCGTGTCTGTTTTGTGCAAAGCTGGGCATACAGCCTAGTGTTTCATCCCTGTTAGGCAAGCACTCTACCAACAGAGCTACATCTGCCTAACACTGAACTCTCCTCTAGATTTACTTTCCATAATAGAGTTGATTCCCTGAAGCCCAGTGGATGCTGCTACAGTGTTTGAAAGTACTGTTGCGCTCTAGAGGCCAGGCATTTCCTGCTAATTCTCAATTGTCTTAAGAAGGCACCTGTTCAGATAGTTCTGGACTTTATCCTTGGCCCTGTCAGCTGTATCCAGGGATGCTTACCAAGTATGCAGGGCTGCTCCCTCTCTGCAGCTTCTGTGTTAATTAGTATGGCATCGTTGTATCAAAATAGCTGAGGTGACTGACTCATAAAGCAGAAAGGTTACATTTTCCTTATAGCTCTGGAGGTTTCGGTTGGCCTTGCTGCTTTGAACTGGAGTTGAGCACAATGGGTGTGCTTGGTGTAACAAAGCTACTCACCTCAAAACAGGAAGGATCCCTTTTAATCCCCTCAATGACTTGGTTTCAGTGACCTAAAGACCTTCCTCTAGATCCTACCCTGAAAGCTTCCACTACCTCCCAAACAGTGCAAACCCAAAAGAACAAAATCTCTAATATATGGGCCTTGGAAGACATTCATTTTCCAGACTATAATGTCACTTTGCAAGAAGGGGAGTAGCCTGGGACAGAGAAGGGTCTACAAGAGGAACTGACAGCACTCTAGTTAAGACCTCTTCTCCCCCACGTTGTCCCAGTAGAGGGCAGCATGACAAAAATCCCAGGGCTGCCTCTGTTAGTAGCCACAGGGGTAGGAATCCATCCCATCCTCAGGAAGGAGTAACCTCCACAACCTAGGGTAGACCTCATGCCATAATTGCCTTTTAGAAGGTGGCAGTAATTGACATTTTGGAGGGAAGAAGGCCATGGACACGGTTCTCTAGTTCCACTTGGCTGTCTCCCCACTGAGCTCCAATGGCAGGTGCCTTATCTGTAGCCTTTTATCTCAACCTAACGGATTTATTCAGAGTAAGGATGTATAAATCCTTCTGTGATTTCAGGAGGAGATGAGCATTGTCATCAGTGTCCCCAACCAACACATCGTTACAGTGACAGTCTCTAATAGCTTCATAGAGGGAAAGGAGAATCTCTAGCGCAGAGAGGACTGTGCCTAGATCTCACCTAGGATTTAAAATACAAGTCATCATCTTGAGTCCATGGTTCCTGGAGAGGCTCGGAAGCAATATCTTTAGCTTTTTTTTTTTTTAAAGTTGTTTGTATATATTTTGTATTTGTGAAGGCCAGAGGACAACTTGGAGAATTCAGTTCTCTCCTTTGCACTTTGTAGGTCCCAGTGCTCAAATTCGGGTGGTCAGAAACTGCAGCAGGAACCTTTACTCGCTGAACCATGTATCGCCAGCCCTAATTTCATCCTCTGAATAGGAAGAAATGGAAACGCTGTGAGGTAAGGCTGAGGTGGCGACTTGGGCTCTTGAGACAATGATCAACCGAGTGTCAGAGAAAAACCGCACCAGCTTGGAAACTCCGCGATCAGCTGACGAAGCACTGGAGTCACCAAAACTCTTAGACTAAAAGAGGAGTGAGTTCTCCTCTAGGAAGCCCTTCAGAGTTCATGTGGGCACTGTTTAACATGGGCATATGGATGCATATGAAGTAGGTAGCTACCCCCCCCCCCACACACACACACATAATACCTTCCACCTCAGCTAGAGGCTTATGGGACATGGACATGGACTAGCTGTGTGAGGCAAATGCCTACTCTGTAATGAGGCCATCTCCCCCGCCCCTGCATGTGTGTGTGTGTGTGTGTGTGTGTGTGTGTGTGTGTGTGTGTGTGTGTGTATGTGTGTGTGAGTATAGGTTAGTTGTGGAGCATACACTCATCATACTTGAGGCTTGATACCCAAAACCAAAAATCATCAGACAATGCAGTCCACTTGAAGAAAGCAATGGGTATTTGGCCTCACCTGCTAGCTGGTGATAGCAGGGTGATTTTTAACCATGGGATCAAATGCTTCACTTGGAGTCAGAGTGACTTAGGAGTAAAACTGATCCTCCCTAAAGTTTCCCTGTAATCTAAGCACTAACGGGGACCAAAATGACAAGGGAGACTCGAGTTTATAACATATTGACTATTCAGAATTGACTTTACAAATCCATCCTAGGGTTTCGTAGCAAGAGAAATGTACTTAAGGATCTTATTGCCTTCCTCTCAATCCCATAAAACCAGACACTGAGCTGTCCTGCTTGTAAAAATATGAGATTGCTATCTCAGGCCAAATTGTGTGTCTGTGTGTGTGTGTGTGCACACACACGCGCGTGCACCTATGGGCACACATATGTGTACATACTATGGGTACACATATGTGTGCATAGGTGTGCACAGAGGCCAATCTCAGGTGTAATTCTCAGGAACTGTTCAATTTTTTTTCATTGACTGGCCAGAGATCTCATGAGATCTGCTTGTCTGTCTCCCTCCCCAGTGCTGGAATTCTAAGAGCAGGCCACCACCACAGCTAGCTTTTTATTTGTTTGTTGTTGTTGAAACAGGGTCACACTATGAGTTTCTATGTCTGGCTGGCCTGGAACTTGCTGTGTAGACCAAGCTAGCCTTGAACTTAAAGAAATTCACCGGCCTCTGCCCCCTGCACCTCCTGCCCTGTTCCATTGCTAAGATCAAAGGTGAATGCTGTCACACTCAGCCCACACCTAGCTTCACATGGGGCTCAAACTCAGGTCTTCAAGCTTGCTCAGCAGCACTTTAAAACTGAACTAATCCCTCAGCCCCCCCCCCACCACACACACACACGCAGGGCCCAAAATTTCAATATAGTATGTCAAATATGCCAGGACTGAATATTTTTGTTCAAAGCAATATCTTTCCAAATATGATCTATAGACCCTAAGTTCATCCAGCAGCAGCAGAGACCAATATAATACCTGCACAACACTGGGCTCGTCAAGATTCCATTATGGACAGGAGAGGGGAGAGCCCATGAGGTCCCACCTGCTCCTGAGGAACTTCTGGCAGTTAATAGATGCTGGGACAGTTATTTTTTTCAGTGGTATAACCATCAGTAAGTAGAATGCTCCAGTAAATAACAACTTATCCCTGCTCACTTAAGCAATGCTAATCAAATTCGTGAATTAAAATAAAAGGCACAAAAGTAGGAGAAAAATTAGTTGTGAGCATGAAGAAAACTCAAGGAAGTACATAGAATGACTCTAATCAGCACTGGGGCCTGGAGATCCTGAGAGGCATATGGCTTATTTTGTACTCAGGGCTACCTTTTTGTTTTTTCTTTCTGAAACTTGGCTAAAGACTCCACTCTGTAGTCAGAAGTTTATGTCCCACTAGAAACTCTCACACACCAGAAGCTGCTTCCCAAATAATTGACTCAGAGGCTTAGTGTTATAGTAACTGCTGACCTATAGCTCAAACATATTACTATCCAGCTCTTACACTTAAATTAACCCATAATTATTATCTATGTTTAGCTACATGGCTTAGTACCATTGCTCAGTCCAGCATTCTCATCTTGCTTCCTCTGGGTCTGTCTGGCATCTACTTCTCTGCCTTTCCTCTTCCCAGAATTCTCCTAGTCTGTTCACCCTGCCTATACTTCCTGCCTGCTACTGGCCAATAAGTATTTTATTAAACCAATATCAGTGACAAATATTTACATCATTCAAGAGCTGTAGGGGATTATGTTGTTCCCTTGTAAACAGTTGTCCCACCCACTGGTTTAATAAAAAGTGCTGATTGGCCAAAGGCAGACAGGAAGTGTGGGCAGGGCTACCAGACTAGGAGCACTCTGGGAACTGGAAGAATGAGCAGAATGCCAGAAAGAAGCTGGAAGAAGCAGAGGACAACCATGCTGCTCTGAGAAAAGGTACCCAGCCCTATGGCTGAACAGGATGAGTCATGGGTTAGATGAAAGGTAGAGAGCTAGCAAGTTATATGCCTGGGCCTTAGACTGATCAGCCTAAAACTATTGAAAGCATCTGTGTGTCTCTGGGGGACTGTGGGACTGTGGGTCTGCAGGTCAGTGGGTCCTAAACCTTGAGGTTAGGCCCAAAAATCCGGGCCAGAAACCTCGTACTACAAATGGCAGCCCAACATGGGTCATATACATGATATATACCCACATAAAGCTATAGAAAGCTTAAAAAACAGTCTAGAGCACAGGAACTGAAGCCCAAGCAGCTTCCGAGTTGTGTCTCTTAAGTGGCCCATGGTAAAGAGACTGAGTGGTATATGGGATTAAATTATAAAATGGTGTGTTTGCTATATGCAACTTAAGGTGAACAAGGCCAGTTCCTGAGCCTAGATGTAAGCAAAGAGCTCTATATGGTGGGTTTAAGGTTTCTGTTAATAAGGACAAAAAGAGAACAGAGTCAAAGATGGCTTCTTAGTGTCGATGCTTTCTTGGATCAGCTCTGTTTGCCGGAGGCAAAGTAAGGCTTGGCTTTTTTAAGAGAAACTTCCTGATTCAGCCTTAGGGTCTTTTAGAGGCCCTGCTGCCTAATACTTATATGGAGTTAATGAGCAGCAGATGGCAAAGCTTTACTTGGTAATTATATGGACCCTAAAATTCCCCGAGTACATGGGTAAAAAAGATAAATTCTATGAAATTAGACTAGGAGCTGGGTGGAGCATTATCCCACACCATTCTTCTGACCCCAGGAACTACTGGCAATTAAGAGTCCCAAATCCCCAAAATGTATTTTTTTACAGTTATATCTTAAACAGTTGCCAAAGGCCTGAGTGTAAAAGACTTATAACCTTGGGTAGTGCTATGAACACACCTTTCAGCGTAAAGGCCACGTGGGAGATCTTCAGGTCATTGGGGATTTACAGGACTTTGGCCTTAAGGTGACAAGTTTTGCTGTCATGAACTATCCATTATTGTCATTCAACAGAAGGCACATTGTACCATGGCCTGAAACTTCAAGAACTGTGACCCAAAATAACCCTTTTCATTTCATAAGTTGATTATGCCAGGAACTTTGTTACAGTGACAGGAAGCTAACTAACACAGTAATATAACACATACACATGAGTGCCTACCTTATGCTAGGTACCACTGTAGATACAGCAGTGCATGCAACCAGAAAAGCCCCTGTCCTCTTATAACATCCATTTAAACTAGAGGACAGTTAATAGTAAACCACTGCCCATTACTTATTACTTGGCAGTACAGTTTGAAGGAAAACCCAGGGTGAGTAAGAGGACCAATGACTACAGGATGTTCCTGGTGATTCTTTGGAAAAGGTTACTTCTCAGGCCTGAGTAAGGTCGAAGTTAGGTTAAATGAGCAGCAAGCAAAAGCCATTTGAAGGTCAACTGCAAGACCCTCTGAGCTAGAGCCAGCCAAGACCTGGCTTAGCACACACCTCCAGGGCTTCCATGAGCCAAGAAGGGGATGGGGCTAGAAACAGAAGGAAGCCCTATATAGAGATCTACCCAGGTCTCTATTCATGGGTGTGGGGTGAGGCAGGAGGATAGGAAGCATCTTTCAGGGGTAGTCGGTGCTCAGGCAGCATTCTACTTGACTTTCTGACTCCTGTTTGGCCTTGATCTAGACTTTTCTGGGTTCCCCAGCTACAATAAGATGGGGTGGCTGCTGGTCATGGCAGTACTAGCCTGTAATCCCAGCACTGGAGTGGAGAGGGTGGGGTAAAAAGTAAAGAAGGTCAGGAGTTCAAGGTTACCCTTGGCTACATAGCTAAATCAAATCCTGTCTTAGCTATGGGAGATTCTATTTTATAAGTAAACAAAGTGGTACATGGTAAGTAAATCTAGCCTGCAGGATTGTTTTCAGGGCTAAATGAGATAATGAATATGAAACATTTAGAAGCTGTACTTGAGACATAAAAAGCACAGATATGATCTTTACAAGTATTCTATGTGTCTCGTGTGTGTGTGTGTGTGTGTGTGTGTGTGTGTGTGTGTGTGTGTGTGTGTCCATGTTAGTCAGCATCCATCACTGTGACAAAATACTTAAGACAATCAACTTTATTATAGATTTAGTACATGGCTTTGCCTTTTGGATTCTGATCTGAGATGATGTAATCCTTCACAGCAGACACACATGATGGGGCCAAGCTAATTCTTTTGAGGCAGCTCAGAAGTATAAAGCAGGAGGGGCTACTAGCCCCTTCCTCAAAAGACATGCCTCCAGTTATCTGAAATATGTCCCTAGACTTCATCCTCTGAAAGGCACCGTTTCTAAACAGCTCTCCACAAGGGATAAAGCCTTCAACACACCGACCCAAGGTTGACATTTAAGATCCAGGTTATGGGAATATGTGCACACGCATGTGTGCTACAGAGAAAGAAGTAGATAGTCAAACAATCAATAAAGCCTTTTCTGGCACCAAAATATATTTTTCCATCCCATTTTGTCTGACACTTCCCATGCCTGGATTTCCCAGAAGTAATCAATACTTATTTATTATGAGGTTTTGTGCCCTTTGTTCCAGTTGATCATATAAGAGCCAACACTGAGGCAATGAATGGACATCTCAGGAAATTAACAATATGCTGATAATCACTGTGATGATCACAATGGCTATATCAGGACAAATCTCAAGTCACCTGAAATACAGAAGCATGATTCCCCACAGGTGAAAAGAAACTCTCTTTATTTGCTTCTGCTAATTAAAAAAAAAAAATCAGAACTAAGATACTTAAGCACTACAGTTAAAATGGCGTGGCTTGATGCTGGCTTAATGAATTCTCTTATGAAATCAACTCTGAAATGCTCCCCATCGTAAATTATGAAACACAATCTTCCTTGCTCTTATTTGAACTTTAGGATTAATTTTAAAGATCAGCATCACATTCTGTTCTATAGATTCTGCAATAATCTTTGCCCAGAGAAAAATGGAACACTGGCTATGGCTTTCTGACTATGGATATATTGCTCACAACTGAAATGAAAATACATCTTTTTTTATTTGACAGAGTTCATCCTCCATGTTAGGATCTGTTCACTCCTGTTTTCTTCAGATGTGGTCTACTATATGGATCTGCCCATTAGCATTCTCCATCCAAATGCATTCAGAAACAATATTTTTTCGAAAAACTAAATTTGGTAGCAGGAAAGAAGGCTCAACTATGCAAGTATGAAGACCTCAGTTCAGATTCTAGCACCCATGAGAAAACCTAAGAGTCCCCACTTGTATCTGTAACCCCAAGGCATAAGGAAAAGAGATTCTCGGTGACTTCTTGGCCACTAGGCTAGATCCACTTCTAGTAAAAGACCATGTCTCAAAAATGCAAGACAGGGAGTGATAGAGAAGGACACTCAATTCCTTCTGGCCACACACACACCACATGACACTGAATTCATTCAGCTGAATTGTGTAGAAAGACATCTTCGTCCATGATGAGTGTCATAGCTTCCCAATCAACTTGACATAAACTATCTGGGAGGAGGGAACCTCAACTGAAGAATTGCCTTGACCAGATTAGCCTGTAGCCATGACTAGGAGGAATTGTCTTAATTGCTAATTGATATAGAAGGGTCCACTCCACTGTGAGAGGTTCCATCCCCTAGGCAAGCAGGCCTGGTCTGTATAACAAAGGTCTCTGGGAAAACCAGTAAGCATAATTTTTCTGTGGTTTCTGCTTCAAGCTCCTGCCTTGACTTTCCCCAAGGATAGACTATATAGCCTACCTATAAAACGAAGTAAGCTCATGCCTCCCCAGGTTGCTTTTGATCATGGTGTTTATCACAGCAACAGAAAGCAAAGGACACTAAATTCCACAAGCTTGTCTGTCTTTTGACTAGAGGTCCTGGTTCTCTTCACTGACCTTTCACCCTCCAGTAGGTTGGACACACAGCTATTTCAAGTACATATTTCAAGTAATCTAAAGACAGTAGAGGCAGACACTCCAAGGCTTCTTGTGGTTCAGTCTTGAAAGTTCCCTAACAACGTGTCTGTGTGTCCCTGTCTGCATATGTGTTAATTTCAAGTCTTACCTAGATTCTGGGGTGAATATGCTGTTTTTCCCCCCCATAGGAGAAGAGGCAAAATTATATGCCTGCCTTTGAAGTCATATTTAGTGATCTGTAATGTGGACACAAAGTGGATGTTTTCCTAAGGGCAAAAGAAACTCTGCGGGGACAAAAGGAACTCCGACCACTCATTTGGCTATGATACAAATCTAGAAGACCTAGGACTATGACTAGTCCGAGGCAAAGAAGGACAAAGAGAACTGGATGTTTTTAAAAGAAAGCATCATAACTTTTAAAAATTAATTGATTGGTGTTCGTTGCATGTATGCTTGCACGAGTGTGCACCTATGTTTGCACACAGAAGCTAGAGCATGTCAGACATCATCCTCTATCCTTCCTCATAATCTTGAGATAAGATCTTGTGAACCAGAAATTCACTAAGCCAGGCTGGTTGGCCATGACCTCTCATGCCCCACCGACCTCTACCTCCCATCCCCAGAGTCACATTGCGGGCAAATACAGCTATCCTTGGCCTTTTACATGTGTGCTAAGGATTTGAACTCGGGTCTTTGTTCTTCCACAGTAAGTGTTTTTGCCCCCCGAGCCACATCCCCAGCCCTCATGACTGCATCGTCTCGATTTTCAAAGTATAATAAAGCCGAGGCAGCTACCAGAAGAAGGACAAAGGAAGTGATCAGAATATTCACCCCGTCTCTGAGCCTCTTCATTTAATCACATGGAATGCATGATTTAAACATGTTTAGAGTTCCCAAAAATTTAAAAAGACTGCTTATTGACGTAAATGCCATTTTCATCGCTTGCAGTATCAAGCCTATATTTCTATTAATCAGAAACACTACATCTATAAAAAAACCTCAAGAGACAATAGTTTTGGGAAAGCATCACATATATTATTGATACATGTCTATTGCAGAAAGTACCAAAAAATCTTGAAATGTCTCCAAAAACCCATAGCCTAGAGCTACCTATTAAAGACAAATTCATCAGAGGCTTCACCCTCCTAAAATCCTCACATGAAACATCTCTGTCTCCAGTTTCTCCAAGCTATGAGGTCTTTTGCCTATATTGTATGCTTTAAGGCGGGACAGATCTCACATGGAGATAAGTAATCAGGCTGCCCAAGTCACAATGGGGAGGGAGAGAGCAGACAACCCATTTAAGGATGCTCAAGGACCATAAGCCAATGATTTCAAGGAATTTATTGCACACTTGTCACCAGCTCCATTATGCTGCTCAGAAAGTCTGAAAAGAACATAGAGAGACCACACAGCCACTGGTGGGTCTCATATGCCACAGCTGGAGAGCCCTGGAGCCTGACAACTGGGAACAGTTGGAATTCAGCCATGCCTCTCAGCTACAGTATGAGCCCACTCTGTCTTCGGTATTGGGCAAATAGCTTCACAGAGAAGCCAACGTCAATGAGAAAGTTCCACAAATACTATAATTTACATACTCTTGGAAATTTAAATTGCTGATAGGAGATGATGAATGTTGATCTTAAATCAATACTCAGTGTTGAACTGGCCTGGTGGTACAAGCTATAAGCTTAGCAACTCCAGAGGCTGAAGCAGTTCAAGCCTACCCTAGACTGTAGAAAAAGCCAAGTATAAGGGGCTGAGCACACAGCTCATCTCTATGGGAAAGCATTAGCCTATCATACATGAGGTTCAGGTTCACCTTCCAGTACCATGGCAACTGGGTGGGGGTAGAGGGGTGGAATTGTCAAATGATTAGAAGTTGGAATTCCCTTGGGGCTAATGTGGCCATAGTGTTGAAGACATGGAAGTAAAACCTGAGGAGGAGGAGGAGGAGGAGGAGGAGGAGGAGGAGGAGGAGGAGGAGGAGGAGGAGGAGGAGGAGGAGACAGGGAAGGAGTTAGCTCTTGCAGAAGCTCTTCACCCATATTCACTCTGAGGCCATCAGGACATGAAGCAGGTGCCTGCTCTTACATTCACAGAAGCAACACTCATATGAATAAAATGAAAATAAATTACTTTCTAAGAAAAAAAGAGATGAACTCCAGCTTATAGACTCCAGAATGTAACAAACGTAGATGCTCTGTTTCTGGTTTGTTTCATTGTACATTATTGTAACCGGTATAGGTTCTGGAAGGATACGTGGATGAAAATTGGTTTTCTTTCTTTTTTCATTTTGTTTCTCTAAAAATAAAAAAAACAGATGGGTGGGCTAATCCCTAGTAGAAGCAACCCAGCTTGCAAGTATAATTAAAGTTGTATGGATTGTGTGTGTCGCTGTGCACGTGGGAGGATATAAAGAATAAGAAGGCCCATCCCAGGGTCTTCCACCTAACAGGACAAACTATATAAGCACCAGTGCATCCTCAGAGTAAACTCCATTCAGTGTTTTAGTCCATTTTTCCACTGTTGTGTCTGAATGCTGGGTAGGTTTATTTTCAGGAGTGCAATCAAGTGAGAGCCTTCTTGCTGGTGGGGATTCTGCCATGTCCCGAGATGGCACAGACTGTAACATGGTAAGAGGTGTAACTAAGAAGTGGAGCCACACTGGCTTTGCTGGTAGAGGTATTGTTGACATAACTAGTTAACCCATGAATGAATGGACCCATTTGTGAGGGGCAGAGCTTCATGAGCGGTGTGTGTATAGAGATGGTTCCCAGGATTCTAGGTAGGAAATCATATAAACTCTATACTCTGCGGTTTCCACCATCCCATTTTAATGGGACCAAGGCAAACTCCATGTTTCTGAAGCCAGGGATTTTCCTCAGAACTTTGTGTCCATATAGCATCTTACAGAGACCTCATTCTTCCTTCTGCTATTACTACTGACTCATTTCATGGCTTAAAAAAAATCTTTCCATAGAGAACTCACTTCTGAAGAAATCCACAGGATCTTTCTGATGACTATATGGAAACCTGATTTCCCCCAACTACTGTCAGGAGGCCAATCACAGCAGTGAAGAAAAACTTAATCATTGTTAGGAAATGACAGGCTAAGGACCCAGTGAATGGCTTCATAAATTGTGACTTTTGTCTGTATTCACTTCTGCTGTATGGGTTCTTTAAACTAGTATTGGCTAACTAATTAACTACTGAGACCATTTGACTTCATAAAGAAAGGATCTTTATAAAAATTAGGAATAGCTTTTCAGGGAGCAATGAATATGTAAGAAATTACCTTAAAGAAAGTCAGGTTTCCTTGATTACCATCAGATAGAAGAAAGGCATTAATGTGGTTTTCTAGTGGCTGCACTTTAACTGATTAATATAAATTAATGTGAGAGAGAGAGAGAGCAAGAGAGAGAGAGAGAGAGAGAGCAAGAAAGAGAGCTTCTTGTGCTATTATCAGTGGAAAACACGTTCTCAAGCTTTTAGGGAAAGAACAAGAGCCACTGTCGAGTTTGGTGGCCTTTCTGTTGTTTTATAGCCATCTGTCATTTAGCCCAAGGCTTATTCTGTGCTAAATCCAAATGATAGCAATGGATGCTCAGCTAGGCTGTTATCAATTGAGAAGACAAATTACCATATTCATAAATTAAATGTTGGCTTTCTCTTCTTCATATAATCATAAATGTGTTAAAAAGATACTTTCCTTTAACCAAAAATCTTCTCCCTGGAAGTAAACAGAAGTTTGAATACCCACTTTGCTGCTTGAATGTGCTGATCTTCTGCCCTGCCAGGCACCTAGGAACAGTTACACTGTGTCATGACTTCGAGTTGGCTAGCCAATCTGTGGAAAGTTGTAAACTAGAAGAAGGGATTTGGGTGGAACATCACAGGGCACACTGGCTCTGTCAGGCTTTTATGGGAAGAACAGCAGGACATTAGAACGCTCTGGATGTAGCTCATTGGAAGACGGCCACACAGTCAGTAAGTATCTTAGAAAAGCTGTGATGCTTTCAGTTCTAACTTTGAACCTACAGATGCAAAGGCTGATGTATTGACACTGATAAGGTTTCTGAAGACATAGCAAATGTTACAAAAATTGTATAAAGCAGGTTAATGAGTTACCAAGTTGGACCGGGACTTCCTGTAGTCACAGGAAGTCTAGTAGTGCCATGCCTTGCACACACATCCTCTCCACACAGAGGGACTTACAGAGATGCTGATTTTTAATCAGAATCATGTTCAATGAATGAGAAACCATAATGAGAAAAGTGTATTTTATAAGTGTGAAGCTTGTGTTGAGGTTCTAGCAGGAGAGGATGACTATATATGCTTTTGACCAAAGACCAGGCTTCTGAAGGAATGTTATCTTCTTCTATTGATCAAACAGCTTCAGGGGGAGTTACATGGAGAGAAAAAGGGGATACTTACTTGCCTAGCCAACTTGATCAACTGAAGCAACTCTGGGATCAATGTAGTAACAAATGTCGCAGTCAGACTCTCCTCATATCCTAATTGAATACATTTGTAAAAATGTACCCCATCCAAAATAGCATGAGATACACTTTGTCATGTGATTATCTTGCCCAGTGGATCATTAACATTGAAGACATACAATGAATACTCTTGTTTGGACAGTTTCTGGTTTTGTGTTTTGGCTGTTTTCTCTTTGTTGTGTAAGATACACTGACAAAAGCAACTAGCTCATAAGGTTTACTTTAGTTGAAGGTTTCAGAGGGATACAGTCTACCATGGCAAAGATAACAATGCAGTGGGCAAAGAAAGCTTAATGGCAGGAGTAGGGGCTGGACAGTAACAGTGTAACCAATTATTCTCCAGAAGCAGAGAGGGGATAGAAACTGTGGCCAAGATATATAATCTCAAGACTCACCCCAGTAACTCCATCCAACAAAAAGCTCCACATCTTAAGTGTTCTGCAACCTTCCCAAACAGAGCCATCAGCTGGAGACCAAGTCTTCAAAGGGTAAGCCTATGTGGGACAGTTCATATTCAAATCACGATATCTCTCCATTAACTGTTGATAAGTCTTGCATGAAATAGAAGCCAATTCTTCTTGAAGGTGATTTTATAAGTCTCTGTTCTAATTTTGGGTCCTAGGGTAAAGACGTGAAAGTTAGACAATGCATTGGCAACTTGAGGTGTGGGAGCTGTCCTTGGTTCTGAACTACCATTCTCGTCGGTGAGATCTGCTGGGATCCTAGTCAAACATCTCCCTGGTATTTTAAAATCTCCTGTCCAACACTAGAACAGATAAGGCTCAAGGGGGAGATGAAAGTTCTCTACAAAAGGCAAAACCCTGATGCCATGCTGCACAATGTGTTCACAGCTGTTTATAAAACATTTCATGAGGATGACACATTGAAATGCAAGGAGCTACATAAAGAAAAACTGATAAAATGACGTTTAATTTGCCCTCTAATTTTGTAGCATAGCAATAAGGTAACTAAGCTCTATGGGAAACTTCAATGCATAGACACATATTTATGTAGCAATGCCTGCAACCATAAAAGGAGAGCATTGAATTATTAAACAAATTTGAACACATAAAAAGTTCCCTATATCTATGTGTGGTTGTTCATACCTTCAAGCTAGGTGGTTTGGAGTTTGAGGCCACCTGAGGCAAAGTAGAGAGTTCTAGGCCTCCCTGAACTCCATACTAAGCTTTAACAACAACAACAAATATGTACTGGTGATATTTTCTAGTTGCAATGCAATGCAGTTAGAAATTATAACATGGACATTTTAAAGTTCCCTCCTAAATAATTACTGTATCAAAAAGAAATCAAAACAAAATTTGCAGACTTCTTAAAGAACATGGACATTAAAAAAGACTTTCTCTAAAAAGCAACTTCATCAGAATAAAAATAAATTATTGTTTTGAATAAAAAACTAATAAAAGTTAACTACTATGAGGGAAGTGGCACTAGTGTAATGATAAATATGGAAGCAGGAACTAACAAATTAGGAAGCAAATAGAGATAATTCAAATATCAAAAGCTCTATCTTGGCAAAGAGGAGGGGAATACCTTGGCAAACTTGGGGAGAGTGCTCACTCCAAATGAGCGCTCTCGCTCTCGCTCTCTCTTGCTCTCTCTTTCTCTCTCTCTCTCTCTCTCTCTCTCTCTCTCTCTCTCTCTCTCTCTGTGTGTGTGTGTGTGTGTGTGTGTGTGTGTGTGTGTTGTGTTGTGTGTGGGTGTGTGTGTAGAAGAGAATCAGAGAGAGCTCAGTGAACAAAGTCAGTGGGAGAGATAAAGAGGCAGTGAGACAATCAGGAATCCAGAAAAAGGCCCGTTCATATATTTTCAAATATTAGCAGTTGCCAGTAAGATTACTTTCTCCTTTCTGCAAATGTGAGTAAGCAATTCTCTTGTCTACTGTTTATCCACCATACACCATTTATAAGTGTTCATGCTTCTATTCTTAAGTGACACAGCTCAGGAGGGATCCTTATTTCCATTAAGTCTTTTTGAAATAGTGATTATTCCCCCTCTATTTATGAAACCCCATATTTTTTTATTTGTTTGAATTTATTTGTTAAATTCCCACTGTGGGCCAAACAGAGCCTAAGAGAATGACAGGCATATTTGCTAATTGCACACCAAATCTTTCAGATACTCTCTGGATATAAAGGAGTTGAAGCTCATAGAGTTTAGGTTCCCTTTTCAGTATTGGGCAGAATGTTAGCATGGCTTGTGGTTCTGACTGAATTTTCTGCTACAATTTAGCTTTCCTGGTGATGCTCTACTGCCTCTCCATGGATAGAGATAGAGATCACACAATCATAAAACCTGCACACTGCTGGCAAGTCATTGAGAAGAAGGGATAAAGTAATTATAAAAACAAGAGTCAAAAATCCTCAACACCAATGTAAATACCTCCCTGGGGGCCAAGTTTAAAAATTATATACTTGGGAGTTTAAGACAAATAGGTTTGCACATGCAGACTCAAGGAGACCTGCTCTTATGCAACTCAAGTGCTTCAACGTGCTTATGTCTGTGTGCTTCCTGTGCCCACCAAAGTGCCAGAAAGGAGTTGCATTCTCCAAGAGTTAGCTGGGAGGGGTAGAATAAAGGTTTATTGCAGAGCTAGGGGACTAATGAGTAATAGGTACCAGAACTGGCTTTGTGTGGTATCTCCTTCTCCTTGGCTGCTCTCTGTCTCTCTGTGTGTCTCTATCTCTGTGTATGTATGTCTGTCTGTCTGCCTGCCTGTCTGTCTCTCTCTCTCTGTCTCTCTGTCTCCCTGTCTCCCTGTCTCCCTGTCTCCCTGTCTCCCTGTCTGTCTGTCTCTCTCTCTCTCTCTCTCTCTCTCTCTCTCTCTCTCTCTCTCTCTCTCTCTCTCTCTCTGTGTGTGTGTGTGTGTGTGTGTGTGTGTATGCCTTTCTTCTGTTTTTTATTGGGTCACATCAACCAAGATCAAAACAGCAGTGACACTTGAGTGGGATACTAAGTCAAGACTTAGCTTCCTTTATTATCTGGCACAGAGGACAAAGGTAGAGAATCCATTCGATGGGAAAGCACCCCAACAGAAAAGCCCCATCCTAATTCAGTCTCGGGATCTATTCATGTACTTTTCATGTAAAGCCTTAAATTTTATCCCTCGGGATAGAGAACAGGGCTTTGTGAATGTCGGGTCAGTTCTCTCCCACCGAGCATCTCCAGTCTTATGTTCCACATCATGTGCGTCAGGAATCACAGGCTGTGGAGGCTCTCCACAAAGCAGAACACTCTTGGAAGTCATGTTCAGTCTAAGAGCCTCATGGAGACGGGAATTTAGGCTGATGGAAAGAGCCAGCTGATCTGCCTACCGGCAAAAACTAATGACCTCAATTAATGTCAGAAAAACCAGCATCAGTGAAAAAGGTATAAACTTAAGTGGTCCAGAAAGCAGACCCAAAACATGTGAGAGACTTTCTGGAGAGAATAACTCAGTTCAAGATGATTAGTAAGATTCTTATTTCCAAAACTATCTATCAGCGGCATGAAATGAGGTGGGAAACTGATCTGTCACCTAGAGAAGTCATGAGCAAGACTGCCACCTACTGCTGGGGCTGCCACAGTAGAAATGCCTGAACTGGGCAGAATGTTAGGCTAGAAAGCAGAGGACTGGATTTTCCTAAGGGTTCTACAACTCTGACCTAGCTTCCCTACGCCAGAGCCAAACCAAGACCCACTTAGACAACATACTTGAAAGTAGGACCCCAAAGTCTGTATTTACTAATTCGTTCTCTCTATTATGGTCACGTGAGCATTAAGCCATTAACCCTTCCATGAGGTGTTTTCATCTTAAATATCCCCCAAAGGCTCATATATTCAAGATTCGGCCACTATTCTGTGGTGCTCAAGGGTGGTAAAGCCTTTTAGAAGAGGGGCCTAGGGAGAAGAAGGAGTGAGCATATTGACACTTCGGCCCTCCCCCTCTCTTTGCTTCATAGACACCATGAGATGAATCCTTTTTCGTGTGTTTCTATCATCATGTTGCCATAGACCCGAAGAACCAGGAATAAGTAACCATGGTCTGAGAATCCTTAGACTGTGCCTCTAAAATAATTCTTTTGAATCATTAAGATGTCCCAGTGGATTGAAGTACTTGCCACAGAATCCTGCCTGAGCACCTTCACATGCATGCCTTGACATGCGTGCAAGCACACACACACACAGTCACCACCACCACATATGTATAATGATAATAAATAAATACCTCTCCTCCTGGGAGTTGATTATTTCAGGTATTTTGCCATTGGAAATGATGGACTAAGAACCAATCCTTTGTATGGATATTGCCACTTCTCAGCGAGGTTAATTGTCTCTGTCAAATACTCCAAGTTCATAATGCTTCTAAATCCTCTAAAATGACATCGTGTGATTCAAAATGAAGAAGTTTTTTATTCAACTTTAGGCCTCATGTTGAACCCCAGCAGTAGTGATGGGTGGGGCCATTTTTTCCATGATCAGGACAATAATAACCTGTGTCCCCTAGATTAAAAATCAAAGGATAAATTCTAATGATTTTTAAGAAAAAGTATGATATTGGTAACCTAGACAGCTGCTCATTTGTCCGAGGACTGAGTCCCTGAAACTGTGCTGGGTGTTCTATGTACAGTCTGCAGAGGCAGAGGAAATATCCTTACCTAGAGGAGTCACAGTTACCTTTAACTAGAAGCTGAGATGCCTTCTATTATCTTCTTTCATCCACTATACCTTTCCTTCTTTCTTACTTTCTTTCTTTTTAACAAAACACAGATTTTCTTTTAAACAAAAGTAAGTCTTTTCTGGTGCATTCATGTGTGTGTGTGTGTGTGTGTGTGTGTGTGTGTGTGTGTGTGTGTTGTATGGCCATGTTTCTGTATGTGTGGGGGTTATGCATATGCATGTGGAAGTCAGAGAGAAATGTTATATGGCAACTCCATTTTAATTCTTTTTATATTTATATCCATAGATACAGTTTAGAAAGCTTCAACAGCCATATTTTTTTTTTTTGTCAAGACTGGTATTATTTAATTCTCCCAGTTTCCTTCCTCTACCTTCTTCTTCCTCACACAAATTTATCACCTTCTATTTCATAGGTTTCATTTAGACCAGTGCATTTTATCTCTTGTAAATGAAACATACCTAAATATTCAAAGCTAACATTTCTACTGGCTAGCTTTCACAGTACTGGGAGGTGCTATGTGTATTACACTGAGCTGTGAGCTCTGTAAGCTGCAGTAATCACGGGCCTGGCAAGACATCGCTTGCTGGTGAAAAGGTGGCTTGAACACTGAGGGTGTAAGCAACCACTTTCTGCTTGAATTTAAGGTCTTCTCCACAAGACAAAACCAACACCCATCACCCTTATCAGGTTAAGAACCGATGGTTAGGTAGATCATAGACCCTTGGATAGAACTTACCCTTTATTATCCTGTCAAATAGACCTAGTATTAAACCAGTCTCTAATAATGGACCATTACACCCATAGATAAGGCATCTTCAAATCCCCATCACAGAATCTCTGTTCACAGTAGATGATGATCAACACAGAAATTCACAACTGGTTGAGGTAAAGAGAATAAGATACTGGAGATATTTAGTTCTCAACGGAACATACATACACCACGGCTACCCCCGAAGATTTAGGGGTCATTGAGAAAGGGGGCAGAAAGAGTGCAAAGCTGGAAGCAGTGAATGACTACTAGAGAATATGTCTTCTGGACACAGGAGGGCAGCTGCACATAGGAATTCCCTGTAGTGTCACGAGACCTATGCAAACTCAACCCAGAACAAACCCTGCATAGAGAGGGAGTTGGGTATGAAGTTCCACCCCAAGATGAGAAGCTACTGACAATTCTTAGGTGCTAGGAGAGAAAGACTCAGTTTTCTCTAGGAATATATAGTATCAAGTGATCAGCAAACATCTTCCTCTGGCTGGCTATTTACTTGGGGGCAATAGAGGATAGAAGAATCTCAAAGTCACTTTACTTCTAGTAATCAAATTATTATAATTAAAGTTAACTGTTAGGAGAGAGTTATACGATGCTATGGCCCTGGCTAACAAGTTCCATCCTCAGCATTACAAAAAGGGAAATAGTACAGCTAAGAAAAAGTGCATCTACTTTTTACAAATCACTACATACCAGCAATGCCACCTGCCCGCCTGCTTCTCAGCACGGGGCCCTAAAATCCCTGGTGGAGAAGTCTGTGATGGGAAGAGGGCAAAGTCCTCTAGTCTTGGACAACAGAAGCCTTTGTGGTGTTGGGGATTCCTATTTCTCTCTTTTATATGTGCCTCCCTAACAGCTCTCTCCTCCTACAGTGTTTGCCCTTTAACTGGAGGTAGAACCTACATTTCTTTCATGAGAGAGAAGCTCAGTGGGTCACCTGTGTCCCAAGACTCTTGACACAAAACTGATCGTGACAAAACAATGTTTTTTTGTTTCTATATTTCACCCTAATAGGATTTTAGACTCATTTTGCTTTTTCCTCTTTTAAAAGTCCCAGATTTTCTTCCTCCCTGGCTCCTTTATTTACATAGTTTTTGCAAGTGCTCAGAAGTCATCAGCCAAGGACAAGCACTTCAGACAAGTTTCATTTTGCATGTACCGTGCATTATTTTGCCTACATCAAAACAGTTTTGTGCCGTGATGCTCTTGGACTTGTGTAGCAGTCTTGACCCTGCAAGGCTAAGGACTTTCTCTATTACATCTCTGAAGGTTTGAGGTTAATATACACAAACACTGCACAGAGCTTGAAGCAAATGTTTGCTGCCCATTTTTATTCAAGTGGTGGATTTAGTTGTGAAGTTCTGCCAGAAAGGTTACATCCCAAGTGTGTGTGGGGGGGGGGGGGGGAATCCTGATGGCCGTAGTTCTATTGTGTTCTATTGTTCTACTTCCAACGGCTTGATCTCATTTTACCAGCAATGGCACAGAGATCCAGAAAGGGGTGCTTTCGGTGGAGTCACACCAACTCCAGAATTCCGAGGTGACACACACCCCGCAGTAGGGGACACCAAGACTTTGGGAAACCTGGAACTACCCCCAGCTGTGACTCATTTTGAAAACAAAAGCAGAAAAGCAGTTTTTAACTGGGGAGGGTTGGGGTAAAACAGTGTCTTCTAGATATGCTGAGGCTTTTCTCCAGTTGCCAGTGTGTTGTTAGATGCCACAGGAAGCTCTAAGGGACATTGAGTCACTGTTCTAATTTCAAATCTGTTTCTGCCGTGAAACACTCTGACCAATGCAACATCGGGGAGGAAAGAACGTGGTGCAGCTTACAGGACCCATTATATTATTGCAGGAGGTCAACGTAGGAATGCACACAGGAACTTCAGGCAGACACCATGGAAGGCTGCGGCTGGCTGGCTCTCAGACTCACACAAGTCACTTTGAAATAATGGAAAAATCCTATTTGACTCTTTCCCACCTGAATTGTCCAAACCCCCGCTTTTTGCCCCCTTCCTGAGGTCCCCAAAACTAGCCGAGGCTGACGGAGTTTCGGTCCCTGTGTGACAGACAATTGAAACTCCCTGTGTGAGGGACAATTGATCAGATGGCTGTTTGCTCAAGACTCAGGCTTTCGGATAAGCTTTGTTCACAGGGTTTATGGTTGCTTACCTAGCTGCCCACGGGACTTGCTTCCTGCCTCCTTCTTGGGAGCACCTGGTCAGCCTGACCTTCTGAACTTACATCTCATCTCCGCAGGGAATTGCTCGGGCAGGACCACCCAAGATAACTGCAAACATTCGTTTACAACCCCCTATCTCACAAGCCCAGATGTACTCCCCCTCCCCTACCCAGAGTGCGGTATAAGAACTCTACCCTGAAAGCATTCAGGGCTCTTGGCTGCCTCTTTCTGCCTCGAGCCCACTTGTGGGTGTACTTATTAAACTTGTTCTTTTTGTCTTGCAAGAATACGGGTCTGGGGTCTTCTTTATTCCAGCCTTTTACAACTTTATGTTTCTCAATGTTTTACCTAAGGAATGGTACTTCCCAGAGTGGCCTTCTACATCAATCATTAAGCAAGATAATCCCCCAAAGACATGCTCATGGAGCCATCTGATAAGGGTAACCCTCAACTGAGAGCCGCTTCTCAGGTGTCCCCAGGCTTTGTGATGTTTGTGGAGACCCACAAGTGTGGGAAAGACTTCCCTTCCTTCTTCTCTCAGTCTGTTGAACTGTTCTCTGAACCAGGAGGTTCTCTCCCAGGCATGAATGATATATTTTGTGGCTCCTAGTGGTCCTGGCCACCGCCACCACGCCATGATGCACACTTTGTTCTTTCTGCACAATGACTAACCCACTGCTTTTGGTTACTGTTTCTATCGTTACTGTTACTATTTCCTTGTGGTGAAGCCAGCAGTTGGGGGGCTACCACCCTGGATGGTAATGTAATCATCAGGTTGGGGGCTGCCTCCCTGAAACATTTATATACTGTACCAAGGTACAATAAACTTTGAGCCTTGAGCAGACTTTCCAGGCTTGTCTCCATTCTTTGCGTCTCCTCCCATTCTTTGTCCCAGTCTCTCTCTTCCAGACCCTCCGTTGACTGATCCCGCGGGCCAGGGCAGAAGTTGACAGTTGAAGCTAACTAGCAGTCGCATTTAGATTCCTAGGTCTCAGATTCTACATCTTATTTTAGTTTATTTATGAAATCCAGCTAACCATAAATGGGGACCATTTTTTTGAGACATCAGTAAATTGTATGACTTTTTTTAAAAAATCAGAGTAGTTGATCACTTAACAAATGGTACCTCAAAGTATTCACAGAGCCAAAGAATTTCAGAGAATTCACCTTCTAATACCATTATATTCCTATATAGACAGATGTTAGTTTTTAAAAAGTCATCACTATTCTAGAAGCAGATCAATATGATTACTCAGTGTATCTGGAAGGTGGGAAGTTTGGGGATATGTGGGTCAAAGGTCACAAATCTCAGGATTATAAATTCAAAAGATTCACTGAACTTTATTGTGACGAGAGTCACAAAAGTCACCAAGAGAGTGGATTATAAATGTTCTCACATACACAAAAAGTAAGTATGTGTGTTCATACATATATGAGACAACTGTTAAATGTAGCCATTTCCCAATGTATGTATCTGTCACAATATCACACTGTACATCAGAACACTCTACTATTTTCATTTTCCAATTTATAAAATGAGTAAGATTATTGTTGGTAGAAAACTGACAATTTCTGCCTTGTCTTCTGTGCCAAGCACATGTTACATCATGCTGTGTTTAATTCTTAAAATACTTTGTTTAACTTTTAAAATAATTCTGGGTTATAATCATGTTGCAGCCACTTCTGGATTTAGGAAAATGAGGTAGCTTTGGTATCCATGGAAACATACCTTGAGAACAAAGCTTAGTGTTTGCTTCACCTAAAATAAAATATCTAGTAAGCAAACTTATTTTGAGTAATTTGACAAGGCTTCTCATTGTTTAATATAACTTAGAGAACCACAAAAAAAAAAAAAAAAATGCCACAGGCTAGGAGTGGTATGTAATGGTAGAGTACTTGTCTAGAATTGTGAGGCCCTGGACTCTATTGACAGTGTTTCACACCAATCCAAAAGGTGGTGTTTCTATAATAGATAATGTGTTCCAAATTGGTTACTGATCTGATTTATACTATTTAAGAACATTACCTAAATGCTTGGGATTTAATGTTTTGAAACAGGCTCTTAAACTGTAGCCCACGCTGACTTCAAACTCAACAATCTTGCCTCAGTGTCCTGAGTGCTGCAATCTGGCACCAGCCACCATTGCCTATAAGGTAATTAAATAAACATGTACCTAACAAAGGGCCTTGGGTAAGTATAGACATCAACAAAAGAACTTCCTTCTAGGACTCAGTATTTCCTTTCAGTGGCTACATCACTGCCTCCCAAGAACCAGTTTTCCCCATTCCTTGCTAACAGATCAGTTGTGGTTGTATTTGATCATTTTGACAAGAGAATAAATGACCAATTTCCCTTGCAGTCAGGTAAAGTCATATAAAACTAGTTCTGACAAAATCAAGTAAGCAGAAGGTGTGTGGGAGATTTCCAGGACTCCAGCCTGGCAATACCTCTGCCTTCTGCTCATCTGGGGGAAGCACTCTTCTCCATTGGCCTTCTCTCTGCCTTTCAGGCTGAAGCCTCAACAACCAGCACTCAGTGTGGTACAGTTGTCTGTCTTACTCGGGTCAGGCCTGTGGGAATTGTCTCTACTATAAGTTAGCTGGTGGCTTTTGATTGGTTAGACTGGAGTCTCCTTTTTCTTTAAGAGAGGCATACATAAGACATAGCCCAAGTTCATGTTCACTTATGTTTGTAAATCACACGAAGTGAAGGTCATTTGTGAAGCCTAACTGGCTTTCTATGCTTAAGGAGTCTTCAGGCTTTGTCCACACTGCAATTTACCCTAGCAGAACTGTAGATGAAAATGTTGCACTGTATGCTGAATATCTGCTGAGAGAAGAGATTTCAGAGGCTCATGGGCATGCAATGTATGCATGCATGTTGACACCACACACACACGTAAAGTATAGAGGGAGCTGGATATGTCAGTTTCCCCAATCACACTAATAATTTCATTGTTTACATGCATACAAAAATAGCTTGTTGTATACCTTAAATAAGTACAATAAGTTTTAAAGGTTACATAAATAATTAATGTATAATAGAATCTGTTCTGGCTACTTTTATGTCAACTTGATACAAGCTAGAATCATCTGAAAGTGGAAATTCTTAAGTGAGAAAGTGTCTCCATAAGATCAATCTTTGAACAAGCCTGTAGAGCATTTTCTTAATTAGTGATTGCTGGAGGAGGGTCCAGTCCTCTGTGGGTGGTGTCATCTCTGGACTGGCAGTCCTGGGTTTTATTTAAAAAAAAAAAAAAAAAAAAAAAAAAGCAGGCTGAGCAAGCCATTTGGAACAAGGCAGTAAAAAGCATCCCTCCATGGCCTCTACATCAGCCCCTGCCTTTGGGTTCTTGCCCTCTTTGAGTTCCCATCCTGACTTTCTTTGATGATGAATAGAGATGTTGATGTGTAACACAAACCCTTTCCTAATCAATTTGCTTTGATCATGGTGTTTTATCATGAAAATAGGAATCCTAACTAAGACATAACCCTAAAAATTTTAATTGTCATCATTTGGATTACTGTTTCCAGGCAGAATATGTTTATCTTGGCAGAGGAGACCCATTTCCTGCCATCTTCAGGTCCCAGAGGCTGCCTGCACTCCTTGGATGTGTCTCTCTCTTCCTTTATCTTCAAAGCTAACCATGTGGCATCTCTGTATCTGGGTCTGAACCTCTAAAAGAACCATTGTGATTGCATTCACCTAGAAACCCCAAGACAATCTTCCCATTTTAAAAACTGTAGATCGGAAAACCTTTGTGTAACCTCAATATTCATTCTCTATATGACCTGGCATGTGGATCTGAGGAGGAGAAAGAGGGCGGTCTATTTTTAACATGTTGTACTTTTGAGAATTGCATACATAAATATAATGTATTTAAATTATGTTCATCCTGCTCTTACTCTCTGGAACTCTCCCATTCTCCTGCCAATTACGTGGGGTTTCAAATATTTTTTATGACCTACTGAGTCCAAAATCTGTGCTGCCTATATGTACATGGGTGTTGCACGAAGAAATGAGACTCAGGGATGCATCTCTGAGAAAGACGGAGATATCAGAGAGGAAACACCACAGTCAGATCTTACCCAGCTGTCTTCCAGCTTCCTCAGCCTGGCTCCTCTTGGCTTCCTCTCCTTTCTATGCCTGCCTTAAGCCTTAGATACTCTTTTGGTAAGTTAAGGTCTGGCCCCACCACTGCCTACTTGGGAGCCTGGAATTCCTTCTATAGTCTAAAGTGACCTCCGTTCAGTTGGGATTAAGGGCGTAGGTCACCACTCCCAGGATACTCCCTGTGCTGGGATTAAAGGTGTGAATCACCACTCTCTGATCCTCCTAGACTGACTGTGGTTAGATCTCTGGAACTTCTGGAGCTTTTATTGAATCCCCACACATGGGCTTGGTACATGGTCAACCTATCAGGAACTCCATTCCTAAAGAAAACTGACTTTTACACCCACTAACTCTCAATAGCTCTTTAAGCATGGGTGGGGGCTTGTATATCACTCCCTCACTCATGTTCAAATGTTGATGGCTTTGACCCTGTACAAGTCTTGTGTAGACAACCACATCTACTCTGAGTTTTCGTGGGTGAAGTGGCCTTAGCATATCTAGAAGACACTGTTTTACCCCAACCCTCCCCAAATTGTTGGTCTTGGAGTCTCTCCCCTCTTGCTCAATGTTCCCTGAGCGTGAAGGAAGCAGGTGTGATACACAGGTCTCATTTATAGCTAAGGACGTCACAGGTACTTATTCTTTGCAGGTGGGGCATTTGTGACCCTGCATATTAACCTCCAGGAAGTAGGTATCTTTCGAAGAAGATATTTCAATGTTCCAAAGGTCTTTTGAGCCAACCCAGTTATAGCTCTTGTTATATGATCCAGTAGCTTTGGAATCAGCATGAGGATGCTTGAGAGCAACAGTCCCAGAGGAGCACCCTCATCTTTTGTGAAATGGACCATTTTTTTTTTCACTGTTCTGTGCTTCTGTTCCCTCCTTTGTAAAATGGTAGTATTTATTTCATTGAGTCAGTAAGATAATTAAAGTAAGTTACATAACCCATGCTTAGCACTTTACCTAGCCCAGAATAACTAAATCAATAGTAGTGTTGTCTATGATCATGCAGCCATGATAAGCACCCCAACACTTTTGGGCTTATGAGGTGCTTTACTCTTCCCTTCATCCTTCTCAATTTTATGTAATTTTTTGTTGTTATTAAATAGAGTCATGAAGAAAGGAATAAAAGCCCACCTTACTTACTCGAGACTCAAACTTGAAGAAAAAACTATTTCTTAGACTAGCTATCAATATAATTGATGGGCAGGAAGCAGCAGACCCCATAGGACAGTGCGGCAGAACATTAGGACAGTGAGCTCAAATGCAGGCTCCAAAGAACCATCAGTGAGCATAGTGTAAGCCTGGGGACAGGATAGAAACTGAATAAATGTGGGGCTCCCAGAATGTCAGGAATATCTGAAGAGGGCAGGGCTTCATCTTTCAAAGGGAATGTGGGTCTCCTCAGTAATTGACAAATGAGAAATAGTCAGAGCATCTTCAACTGGCCAGGAGGCAAAGGGAGTGGAGAGGAATTGGATTAACCAAGTAGGCTGGGAAGGCTGGACTGTCTCAGAACATTAATTTAGAGGAATATTAGGTTAAGCTTTGCAGAGAGGTAATGCTAGCCCATGAAAAATGGCTGTTCACTCTGCATTGGCCTTAGAATTTCCTGGGAGATGACAATTTATTTCAGCCAAATCCACTTTTGACAGTTCCTTGTTTTCATGAAAGGGTATGCAGTTGCCTAGGAAGATCATTGTAGTTCAAAGAATACTGGAAGTAGCAAATAAAAACTATGTTGAACTTCTCTAGAGGTATGCATACATGTACTCTGTAGGGGTATATGTATTTGTGTATGTGTGTGTGTGTGTGTGTGTGTGTGTGAGAGAGAGAGAGAGAGAGAGAGAGAGAGAGAGACAGAGACAGAGACAGAGACAGAGACAGAGAGATTATGTGTCACCACATGTATATAAAAGTCAGGGGACAATCTGTAAGAGTCTTTTCTCTTCCTCCACCATGTGGGTCATGAGGATAGTGGTCATCAGGCTTGGTGGCAAATGCTGAATCATCTCACCAGCCTAATTGACCTCTTTGAATATAGGTTCCACTTAATATTAAAATATGGATGCTGTCTGGTACAAACAGTGTGGGGCTCAGGGCAGCTTGGCCACACTGCTGCCATGACAGGTTTTATAGGAAACAGCTAAAAGGTAGGCCTGAGACTCAGTTTACTGGCGGGTACCACCTGGTCCCCAGGAAAAGCCATAAAACTGGCACTACCCAGGAATGGGCCAATCATCATTCTAGGAAAAAATACCTAATATTCCAACTATTATAGATTGTTGTATAAAGGACACAAGGTGCTCTTTAGCTCAGCACACACCTATTTTCCTTTTATTAAAGATAACCCTAGGCAAATGTCAACCAATCAGAGTCCTGGACCCTAAAATCCTCTCACCCCCAATCTCTATCATTATAAAACCCTATCCCACCAGGCTCAACACTCTCCCATCATACCATTGTGTTGGACACATGGAATGACCAAGCTTGAGCTTGCTTGAACAAAGGCTGTTTACTTTTACAGATGGGATTTGGTCTCCGTGGTGGTCTTTTGGGGGTTCCTGAGATGTGGGCATAACAAATAGTAGGTACAAAGAATTTATTAAGCCAGTATTTAGTAGCTCATTCGATTGGTACAAAGTCTAGAGACTGAGACTTGGAAAATACAAGTCCAAGAATAAAGAGAGCTGCCCCAGAAGAACATGACACATGAGCAACCAGCTTAGAGAATGACTGTCGCCAGTGGACTTATGCCACGCTGCCCCATTGCACTGTGAGTTAATCCACCTGGATCCAGCTAGGATGTACGCCCATCCTTTGCTCTGTGTCAGGCTTACTCATGATCCACATGACCTAGACAACTTGGAGAACAAGACCTGGGATTCTTACAAGGCAAGAGGACTGGCATTATCCTCTAAACCCCTCATCTCTGTGCTTCTGACCTAGGGCAGACATACTTTTCAATGGCGCCTAGAGAGTGCAAATCAGAAGCTCCCAAGGTTCTGCAGTCCATAGGCCAAAACCATGAATCAGAACCAAGATGAACCAAACACACAAGGCAAATTCCTTCTGCAATGCAGTCCAGTGACCTTTGTGGGTTACTCACTTTATTCATTCCAGAGAGGTACTTTTCCCATTGATGAAATAAAATGT
Source organism: Phyllotis vaccarum (assembly GCA_033318265.1). Classification (NCBI taxonomy): domain Eukaryota; kingdom Metazoa; phylum Chordata; class Mammalia; order Rodentia; family Cricetidae; genus Phyllotis; species Phyllotis vaccarum. Next base: position 18,082,969 of record JARWLC010000017.1, on the reverse strand, counting down.
TCTAATCAAGGACAGATTTATTTTACCTTCCAGTCTGAGAGTATGGCCTATTAGAGTGAGGAAGTCATCAGGGAATGTTATGTGTCATATTATATCAGCAGTCAAGAGACTGAAAGCAATGAATATGTGCCATGATTCAGTTCCCTTTCTCCTTCTGATTCAGTCTGGGGCTCTGCCCAGGGAATGGGGCCGCTCACACTCAGGAAAGGTCCTTCCATCCTCCGTTAGTCTAAGTTGCAGGTGCTGTCACAGGGCATGCTGAGTAACGTGTCTCTTAGGGGATTCTAGTTCATGCCAAGTTGACAATAGTAGTGACCATGCTGCTAAATTAGATTTGTTAAGTTCATTAAGGCTCAAAAAATCATACAACTCTGTCCAAACCACATGATTCAAGCCCAAACATACTTGATTCTAGAATTTATGGTATTTCCACAGTTTCAGTTCCAAAGCTTTCCTGAGGAAAAATTAATCACCCATCTGCAAAGTCAGATCAAAATCTTTCATGACGTAGAAAATAGATGTCCCCTTTTGGAGGGTTTTAGTCTCATAAATAAAAGAATTTAAGAATAAACTCAACCAAAAGCTCAAGAACAATGTTACTAAAATTCTTAATTGAAAAATAAAAATGTTTTCATACAGTATACTCTGATCATATTTTCCATTTTCCCACGCCCCCCCAGGTCCTCCCTATCTCTCTAAAAATACGTAAAACAAGAAACTCACACACCATACAGAGACACAAAATCAGAAACCAAAATATGTAAGCAAAAATCAACAAAACAAAAAAAGACTTAAACAAAGCTATGACAAAAGTCTACAAAATACCATTGAGCTCATTTCGTGTTGGCTGCCCACAATTGGGCATGAGAGCTACTCTGAAGTGTGGTTAGCACCCAGTGAAACACTAGCTTTTCTTTTACAAGTAGGTATCAATTGCAGAGAGCTTCCTGATTAGAAGTGGGAACCTGTGTCTACTTCCCCAATCTCAGTGCTGAGAGTTGTCTGGTTTGAACCTGTGAAGTCTACATTCATGCTGCCAGTCTCTGTGAATTCACATATACATCAGTTCTATTGTGTCTTGATGTGGGAATGCCTTTCTGTATGCTGTAAATGTCCATCTTTAAATAAAGGAGCTCTTTTGGCTCTTGACAGGCACCATAGAAAAAGTAGGCAGAGGAATCAGAATAGGTAGGAAAGGAAGGGTAGAGTCAGGGACAGACTGACTCAGCCACCAAAGAAGAAACATGTGAGGAACACAGGCCAGCCACGGGCCACTTGCAGACAGATTAATGAGAATGGGTTGAGTTAAGATGTAAGAGCAAGCTAGCAATGTGCCTAAAGCCATAGGCCAAACAGCATGAACTTAATATAAGCGTCTGAGTCATTTGGGGGGCCTGATCAGCGGCGGGCAGCTAAGGAGTCTGGGGTTGCAGGTCTGTGGGTCTGGACCTCTGGCTGCCTGGGACCAAGAAACCTCATTGCTATAGTGTCTGGAGGACACTGTTTTGGGGAGAGGGGAGATTACCCATCAGCTCTTCAATCTTTCTGCTTCCTCTTCTACATAGTTCCCGAGCCCTGAGGGAAGGATTGAATAAAGACATCCCATCTAGGACATAGCACTCCAGTGTTTGTCTCTTTAGATTGTCCGGTTGTTAGTTTCTGTGTTAATTCCCATCTACTAAAAGAAAAAGCTTCTCTGATAATGGTGAAGGAGGCACAAATCTGAATCCCAACCTCATTTCTTTTATTCCATTTTAAACGTAAAACTCCAGGGTCATCAAACTATAAACTTCAGCAGCTGCCTGGGGGAGAGAAGGGAAAAATCGGTGCCATTTAAGTAGTCATAGAGGTCAGACACACAGCCACCATGCAGACACGTGGTGGGAAGGAGGTTTGGAGTGAAGAGGGGAAGCCTGACATGTTGAAGGAGGGAAGGCAAAGCGTTAAGGAAAGCATCATGAGGAATGAGATAGAAAGGAAAAAGGGAGAAGTTACAGGAAAGCAGGCAGAGTTGATGCCCAACCTTAGAATGAAAGCCACCACTGGTCTGAAATCCCAATGTAAGCAGACATCCTGTAGTGCTATTTACTCAGCCTAATAACCTAGAGAGACTCTCCTAAGGTAGACCCTGGAGCCTCCTCCTGTTCCCAGAGAGAGACTACTGAGGAATCCAGAAGGTGATGTCAGCCAGAGTCATCTAAAAGGGAAGAGATTTCTGTCACTCTTAGTAGCAGGCTTAGGGCTATTGTTCCCATGGCTTCCTGCAATCAAGGCTCCTATGTTAGATTGGGATCGTTATAAAGATGTCGGAAGCTGTGTTTCCCCTTCTAGACAGGCCTTGTAACATATATTCGAAAATATGTGTATGGAAAGTATGTGTGGTGCATGTCCGTAAATGTGCCCAACACGCATGTCCACTTGTAGGCACAAAGAGGCCAGAGGAGGATGTCAGGTGTCTTCTCACTGTCATCTTATTTCTTTAAAGACAGACTCTATCATCCTGAATGAGGTAACAGAGACCCAGAGATACAGACATGGTATGACATGGTATGTACTCACTCATAAATTGACTTTAGAAGTAAAGCAAAGGATAACCAGAATGCAATCCACACACACCCCCTAGCAGCTGAAGGAAGTTTGGAGAGAAATCCATAATATGTAGAGAGCCGTGTGGCCGCACCTTGAAGATGGTGCTGGCTTCCGCCTCTCACCTTCCCGAGGTGAGAGCTCTCTGAGATAAACAACTCCTCATTTGGCTAAGGCTAAGCCCGTGGCTTGCTTCCAGGTGTGGCTTGCTTCCGTGCACCTGGATCTATTGGCATGGCCCACGTGGCGCCCCGTGACTAGCAGTCCAGAGGGTATATAGCTGGGAGCGGGTTTTCCCCAGTAGGAGAGGCAGAAGTGACAGGAGAAGCAGTAGCAGAGGCAGAGCAGAGGCAGAAGAAGTTTCAAGGTCCTGAATAAACCACTGAAAGAAGAGCCTGGTGTAGCGTCGTCCTTGCTAGCGAGGTTGCGCGTGACAATAATAGAGAAGATTTCCTGGGTAAATTGGATCATATGGGGGGGGGGGGGAAAGCAGGTGAGGTGAGAAGAGAACGTGGGAGAATGGGATGGTGGGGGGGAGCAACAGAGAGGGAGAGCAAAGAAGTGGATATCCTGATAGAGGGAGCCATTGTGGGATTAGAGAGAAACCTGGTGCTAGGGAAACACCCAGGAACCCACAAGGTGAGCCCAGCTAGGACTCCAAGCAATAGTGGAGAGGGAGCCTAAACTGACCTAAACTGACCTTTCATTATTCACTTATGAATGACCATCCTAATTGCCATTGTAGAACCTTTATCCAGCTGCTGGAGGCAGATGCAGAGAGCCATAATTTGTGCCCTCTTAAAAGACAAGCTCAGGTTCCAGCTGCACCTGGGATGGGGCACATGTCACAGACTGCATATCTGTGTCTGCATGGCTCACTCACTCCCTATCATGAAAGTGTGAGGCATCAGGCTGCAGCTTTGAATACCCATAACATCTGCCTGTAGCACATGCCAATGACCACAGGGGACTTGAGCAAATCACTAATGGAACAGTTCTGTTAAAGCCAACAACTCAAGTTTCTCTTAAATGGAAACACCTGCAGAGCATCCCTGCAGGAAGGCATTATCTTTCTACTTTATGGAGCTTTTAATAAAGATTAGTAAATTAATGTTTTCAGTGGTGATTAGGAACTATGGAAAAAGTGTTGCTATTGTGTGCTTTAGAAATACATGAAGACTTGCATTATTGAGATATTTAGTATGGAACCTACCAGGCAGAAATACAAAACTAGAAGATTTTCACGAAACTCTTAAAATACAGCTTGTATAATTGAAGAATTGAACTTTAACTTTTTAAAACCTTATTTGAAATTTAAATAGCTACACCTGGCTAGTGGCTACATTTTACATGGCAGAGTATTAAAACAGCTACCAAATAGAAACATTTAATTTATAAAGAGTCCAGCCTACAGCATGGCTCTAATAATCACAAGAGTTGCAGCATCACATTGTAATTATATACCTGGACCAGAGTTTGCCAAATTAATTTCTCAAATAATACATTTCCCTCAAGATGTGTAGAATTTAATAAAATGCTGGTTTAAACAAACCAAAGCAGGGTCTGTCATGTATGTGACATGACAGTGCATTATATATACCTGAAAACAGACCACTATATGCTGGCCTTTTCAGTATTTGCCCAAATTTTATTTATTCCCTGAGATTCTTTTATCCACAAAGTCCATATTAGCATTTCCTCAAAATGTGTTTCAGGATATATCCTGAGATATTTTGGGAAATGCTAGTAGTATTGGATAAGGGACTCAGTGAGATTTAAATCTAGAATCTATTCAGTACAACTCTTCTTAACAGATTTATTTTTATTTATATGTGTATGTATGTTGTATGAGGTTTCTTGCCCAGACTCTCCAGCCTAGCCTGGTGGTCCAGACTTTCAGACCCACAGTCTGGCAGTCCCACTAAAACATATTATAGATGCTTATATTAATTGTATGCTGACTGACCTAGGGCCAAGGCATATAACTTGCTAACATTTTACCCTTAAACTAACCCATGGTTCTTATCCTGTTCAGCCATGTGGGCTCGGTACCTTTTCTCAGAGCAGCCTAGTTGTCCTTTGCTGCTTCTGCCTTCTCTGTGGCATTTTTGCTCTGTTCTTCTTGTTCTCAGAATTTTCTTAGTCTGGTAGCTCCACCCACACTTCCTGTCTGCCTTCATCCAATCAGCATTTTTATTAAACCAGTAGGTGGGACAATTATTTACAATATAACATAATTCCACTACCTGTGTGCATGTGCATCCTGTGTGCATGTGCATCTGAATGTAGTGCTTTCAGAGTCCAGAAGAGGGCAAAAGATGCCCCTGAAGCTAGAGCTTCAGGTGTTTTAGAGCTGCATTTGGGTACTGGGAACTAAACTCAGTTTTTCTGGAAGAGCAGCAAGTGATTTTAACTACTGAGATGTCCCAATTCCCACAGAGCTATTTTTGAAATGAGCCTATTCTAAGACACATCACTAGAAGTGAAGATTGGTGTTGCAATGAGGTTTCTTGGTCCCCGGCGGCCAGAGGTCCAGACCCACAGACCTGCAGCCCCAGACCCCTTAGCCACCCACCACTGCTTAGGCCCCCAAAATGACTCAGATACTTATATTAACTTTATGCTGTTTGGCCTGTGGCTCAGGCACATTGCTAGCTAGCTTTTATATCTTAACTCAACCCATTCTCATTAATCTGTCTGCCACGTGGCCTGTGGCTCACATGTTTCTTCTTTGGGCGTCTGGCTCAGTCTGTCTGACTGCGCCCTGCTTCTCCTACCTATGCTGTGATTTCCCCTCCTACTTTTTCTGTGGTGCCTGTTATGAGCCAAAACAGCTCCTTTATTTAAAGACTGATATTTACAGCACACAGAAAGACATTCTCACATCAGGTTGGTTGTTACTTTGAAGATAATGTCCTCTCTGATTATGAGGCATACTTCAGTACTTAGCCTTCAACCACTCCACCTTGTTACCATTTATTACAACATTTTGTGTAACAAACCCTAAAACAGTTACTTTAAAATTTTCTTTAAACCTCAGAGCATTATTTTAAAAGGATTCTTACAGAAAAATGTAACACTCTTCAGTTATATAGCAACTCAAAACAGGATCTTGTCATTATGTGTTTTCCAACATTGGTTTATATTCACAATAATAATGAAAACAACTAAAAAAAACCCAAACTTTTTAAACAGGGTAAACAGGGACATCACTGGATTCTTTTATTTGTGTGTGTGTGTGTGTGTGTGTGTGTGTGTGTGTGTGTGTGTGTGTGTGTATGTGTGTGTGTGAAAAGTAGCAAAAGATTATAGCTTATACATGTAACACTTTATTTGGTATGGGTCTTTTAGTGTATTTGTCTTAGTAGTTGACTTACACTAAAGATACTTTCAGATTAAGTAGATTTATCATAAAAATCTTCACTCTCCCAAATAATTTGCCTATAATTTTTACTAAAATAATTTCTTTAAGAGGCAAAAAAATTAAAGTTGATTATATCAGGGATTTATTCATAAAACTGATTAACATCAGAAAGGGGAACAGAACTAAACCCTATTTCTATTATTTCTAGACAATGAAAATTCCTAGGGTCCTTTTCTCAGAAATGTGTTCTTGTCAGAACTGTAAGAGCATGTCTAACAACCCAGACTACTATACCCAACAAAGCTATCAATCACCATGAATGGAGTAAACAAAATATTTCACCACAAACCCAGATTTAAACAACACCTATACACAAATCCAGCTCTACAGAAAGCACTAGAGGGAAAATTCCAATCTAAGGAAACCAGGTACACCCATGAATCCACAAACAATTGATAACCTCACAGAAGAAAAACCAAAAGAAGGGAAATACATGCAAGTTACCACCAAAAATTACAGGAAATAACAATCATTGGTCATTAGTATCCCTTAATATCAATGGACTCAATTCACCTATTAAAGGACATACCCTAACACAAGGGATAGAAAAAAACAGAAGCCATCCTTTTGCTGCCTACAAGAGACACACATCAATTTCAAAGACAGACACAGGCTCAGAGCAAAAAGGTGGGAAAAGTCTTTCCAATCAAATGGTTCTAAGAAGCAAGCTGGTGTAGCCATCCTAATATCCAACAAAATAACTTCAAACTAAAATCAATCAAAAGAGAAAAGGACAGACACTACTTATTCATCTCAAGAAAAATCCACCAAAATGAATTCTCAATCCTGCATATTTATGTCCCCAAAACAAGGGTAATTACATTTATAAAAGAAACACTGCTAAAGCTTAAACCTCAAATCAAATCCCACACACTAATAGTGTGAGACTTCAATACCCCACTTTCACCTTTGGATAGATCAACCAGACAGAAACTCAACAGAGAAAGAAGGGATCTAACAGATGTTATGACACAAATGGACTTAATAGATATATAAAGAACCTTTCACCCAAACACAAAGGAATATATGTGTTTCTTAGCACCCCATACAACTTTCTCTAAAATTGACCACATACTCAGTCATAAAGCAAATATCAATAGATACAAAAAAATGGGAATAACTCCTTGTATCACACCAGACCACCATGACCTAAATCTAGAGTTCAACAAAAATCACAGGAAGCCTAAAAACTCAAGGAAACTGAACATCTCTCAATTGAACCACCTCTGGGTCAAGACAGATATTAAGAAAGAAATCAAAGACTTCCTAGAATGTATTGGAAATGAGTCCACAACACACCCAAACTTATGGGGCACAATGAAAGCAGTGTTAAGAGGAAAACTCATAGCACTAGATGCCTATATGAAAAACCTAGAGAAATCTCACACAAGAGACTTAACAGCACAGCTGAAGGCTTTAGAATAATTAGAAGCAAACTCACCTAGAAGGAGTAAACAGCAGGAAATAATCAAACTTAGGGCTGAAATCAATACAATAGAAACAAAGAGAACAATATAAAGAATCAACAAATCAAAGAGTTGGTTCTTAGAGAAAGTCAACAAGATAGATAAACCCTTATCCAAACTAACAAAAAAGGAGAGAGAGAGTGGGGGAGGGAGAGAGAGTGGGGGAGGGAGAGAGAGAGAGAGAGAGAGAGAGAGAGAGAGAGAGAGAGAGAGAGAGAGAGAGAGAGAGAGAGAGAAAACAAATTAAAAGAATCAGAAATGAAAAGGGGGACATAACAACAGACACCCAGGAAATCCAGAGAATTATTGGGTCATACTTTGAAAATCTATACTCCACCAAAATGGAAAACCTAAAATAAATGGACCATTTTCTGGACAGGTTACACCTACCAAAGTTAAATCAAGATCAGATTAAAGACCTAAACAGACCTATAACCCCAAACGAAGTTAAAGCTGTTTTTAAAACTTTCCCAAGTTAAAAAAAAAAATCCCAGAACTAGATGATTTCAGTGCAGAATTCTACCAGACATTCAAAGAAGAACTAATATCAATACTCCTCAAACTGTTCCATACAGTAGAAACTGAAGGAACATTGCCAAACTCTTTTTATGAGGCCACAATCACCCAGATTCCCAAGCCACTCAAAGATGCAACAAAGAAAGAGTATTACAGACGAATCTCCCTCATGAGCATTGATGCAAAAATACTCAATACAATTCTGGCAAACCTAATTCAACAACATATCAAAAAATCATCCACCACGATCAAGTAGGTTCATCCCGGAGATGCAGGGATAGCTCAACAAATGAAAAACTGTGAATGTCATCCATCATATAAACAAACTGAAAACCACATGATCATCTCATTAAATGATGAAAAGCCTTTGACAAAATCCAACACTTTTTCATGATAAAAGTCCTGGAGAGATCAGGAATACAGGGAAAATAACTAAATATAATAACGGCGATAGACAGCAAGCTGACAGCCAATATCAAACTAAATGAAGAAACACTCAAAGCAATCCCACTAAAATCAGGAACAAGACAAGGCTGTCCTCTCTCTCCTTATCTATTCAATATAGTTCTCAGAGTTTCAGCTAAAGCAATAAGAGAACAAAAGGAGATTAAGGGGATACAAATGGGAAAGGAAGAAGTCAAACTATCTCTATATGCAGATGATATGATCATATATATAAGTGAGCCCCAAAATTCTACCAGGGAACTCCTACAGCTCCTTCAGCAATGTAGCAGGGTTCAAGATTAACTCAAAGACATCAATAGCCCTCCTATATGCTAAGAATAAAAGGGTTGAAAAGAAATAAGGGAAACATCACCCTTCATAATAACTGCAAATAGCATTAAATATCTTGGTGTAACTCTAACCAAAGAAGTAGCAGAACAGTTTGGTAAAAACTTTAAGTAACTGAAGAAAGAAATTGAAGAGGATATCAGAAAATGGAAAGATCTCCCATGCTCCTAGATAGATAGGATCAATGTAGTAAAGATGGCAATTTTACCAAGAGCAGTCTACAGATTCAATGGAATCCCTGTTAAAATCCCAACACAAATTATTACAGACCTTGAAAGAACAATACTCAACTTCATATGGAATAAATAACAGGAAACCCATGACTGTCAAAACAATCCTGCTCAATAAAAGAACTTCAGGAGGAATCACCATCTCTGACTTCATGCTATACTAAAGAGTTACAGAAATAAAGCAGCCTGGTACTGGCATAAGAACAGACTTTTGGATCAATGGAATTGAATCGAAGACCCTGACATTAACCCACACACCTATGAACATCTGATTTTTGACAAAGAGGCCAAAAATATTCAATAGAAAAAAGATAGTATCTTCAACAAATGGTGTTGGCATAACTGCATGGTAGTATGTAGAAGAATGTGAATAGATCCACACCTATCACCCTGCACAAAACTCAAATTCAAATGGATCAAAGACCTCAACATAAACCCAGCTACACTGAACATGATAGAAAAGAAAGTGAGAAATACCCTCCAGCACATTGGCACAGGTGACCACTGCCTAAATATAACACCAGTAGCACAGACACTAAGAACAATAATCAATAAGTGGGACCTTCTGAAACTGAAAAGCTTCTATAAGGCAAAGGACACAGTCAATAAGACAAAACATCAGCCTACAGAATGGGGAAAGATCTTCACCAACCCTCCATCTGACAGAGGACTGATCTCTAAAATATATAGAGAACTCAAGAAACTAGAGACCTAAACCCTAAATAACCCAATTTAAAAACAGGGTTCTGAGCTAAAAAGGGAATTCTCAACAGAAGAATTACAAGTGGCTGAAAGGCACTTAAAAAATTCCTCAACATCCTTAGTCATCAGAGAAATGCAAATCAAAACAAATTTGAGATACCACCTTACACCTGTCAGAATGGCTAAGATCAAAAGCACAGATGACAGCCTATGCTAGAGAGGATTCGGAGCAAGGGGAACACTCCTCCATTGTTGGCAGGAGTGTAAACTTGTACAGCCACTCTGGAATTCAGTATGGCAGTTCCTCAGAAAACTGGGAATCAATCTCCCCAAGGATCCAGCAATACCACTATTGGGCATATAAACAAAGGATGCACATTCATACCCCAAAGGCATTGGCTCAACTATGTTCACAGCATTATTTGTAATAGCAAGAACCTGGAAACAACGCACATGCCCCTCAACTGAAGAACGAATTACACAATGAGTACTACTCAGCAGTTAAAAAAAAAATGACATCCTGAAAAATGCAGGCAAATGGATGGATTTGGAGAATATCCTCCTAAGCAAGGTACCACCACAAGGTCATTAAAACAGGCATGGGATATACTCACTTACAAGTGAATTTTAGACAAAAAGCAAAGAATAACCAAGCTGCAAACCACAACCCCAGAACAGCTTGGGATCAGAAGGAACTTAAGAGAGACATCCAGAGATTCCACTAGGAAGAGAAAATAGAGAAGATCACCTTAGCAAATTGGGATCATAACTAGTTGCAACCAAGAAGAGGTAGGAACAAACCATGAGAGAAGGAGATGGTTGAGTGAGCAACAAAGAGGGAGGAAAAAAAGAGATGGATCTCTTGATAGAGGAAGCCACTGTGGGGTTGGAAAGAGACAAGGTGCTAGGGAATCCTCCAAGAACTCACAGGATGTCCCTGCCTAGGTCTCCAACCAATTGTGGAGGGGGTGCCTAAACAGGACTTCCCTATATCAAATGAAGAACCATCCTAAGCATCGTCACAGAACCTGCATCCAACAATGAATAGAGGTTGAGGCAGATATTCATGGCTGGTAGTGGTGGGATTCAGGTGTCAGCTGATAAAGTCCGAAGACACTTATCCAGGGTCCAGGATATCAGGGGCGGCTGGCTTGGTCTAGTGGTTAGGATTCGGTGCTCTCACCACCACAGCCCAGGCCCAGGTTCAATTCCGGTCAGGGAACCAAAACCAAAACAAAAACAAAAACAAAAAAAAACCCCAAAAAAACAAAAACAGGGGTTGGCCACTCCCCCTTCAGGAGCCCAGAACCCTGGATAAGCTTCTTTGGACCTTATCAGCTGACACCTGAATCCTACCACAGCCAGTCACTAAGCCTAGCTCCTGGTCCAGCTGAGAGCAGGGGAGGAGAGTCTATATGAGCAAGGGGATAGGGATTATGAGGAAACTTCCCACAGTGATGGCTGGCCGGAGCTCTAGGGAGCTCACTGAATCAAGAACAGCCACTGGGGAATGTGGGGATTTAATAAAAGTTCCAGAAGTTTCGGAGCTATAAGAGGAATCTAACCACAGTGAGTCTAGGAGGATCAGAGAGTGGTGATTCATACCTTTAATCCCAGCACAGGGGGTATCCCTGGAGTGGCGACCTACGCCCTTAATCCAGTCTGAGTTTGAGGTCATCTTAGTTTACTAAAGAATTCCAGGCTCCCAGGCAAGCAGTGGTGGGGCCATGCCTTAATTTACCATTTAAGAGAGTATTTAAGGTGGGCATAGAAAGACAGAAGTTAGAGGAAGCCAAGAGAAGCCAGGCTGAGGAAGCTGGAAGACAGCTGGGTAAGATCTGACTGTGGTGTTTACTCTCTGATATCTCCGACTTTCTCAGAGATCTATCCCTGAGTCTCATTTATTCCTGCAACAGGGGAACCATTGGGAAAAGGAGCTAGGCCCTCCAAAGGTAGGCAACTGTAGATTGGCATGGGCAGTAGTATGTGGAGCCACGAGGGATGGGATCAGATTATGTTCCTGTGTGTGGAGTGGAACCTTGGACCCCATTCCCTGCAGAGGAAAACCTAACCCAGTCCTGATTTGGGGATGAGGAAATCAGACTTGCCTGGAGTTGATATAACACCCTGAGCTGACCCACCTTGGGACTTTTTGCCCTTTTGGGGGAGGGTATTGTAAGATGAGGAGGAGGAGGCTGAAGGCTAACTGGGAAGGACTGGGAGGAGGGAAGGGAGAGGGAGAAGGGGGATACATGGATAAAGGACATTTTTTTATTAAAAAAAAATAATGAAATGAACATACAAATAAAATCTGACTATCCAGCCTCTAAAAGTCACCAATTGTCCATAGGTCCTAATTTGGAAGTAGGGGCTCATGAACCTTTTTCCTTTTGGTGTTAGACTTTATATGGCTTGATTATAGGCAGGTAACCATGAGCTGCTGTGAGGCCCTGTCACGTCCAGAAGATGTATGTGGCTCTTCTTATTCTGGTAATTGGACATGCTATCAGACTGACTTCTAGAGTTGTGTCTGCCCATAGTTTAATGTGCAGTTCTAGACATCATCAGAGAAATTTCTTTGTGAACAAAAACTCACAACTGATCAAAGTGCAGTGAATGAATGTCCCACAAATAGGGCATCTATATTACGCTCCCTACCCAAGACTGAAGGACCATCCTGGAAGAGGGAGTATGAAAGTCACCCATAATCGTAAGTGGCCAGTGTGCCTATTCCTTTTTATTGCTGAATGAATGTCATCATTTATTTATATAGTCTTATACTCACACAAAAAAAGAGAGAAAGAAATAGACCTTGAAATTGCAGAAAGGAGAATTAGTAGACTATGGGCAATAGATCAGTTATAAATACTATGGTCCATTCACTCAAGAAAGTAAAAGATGAAGCACATTAAGCAATTGTGAAAAATATTATAAGTTTTTCATATTTACCTATAGGAGGCACATACATGATTAGAGAGAGCAATAAGTGGTATTTGATTTTCTCCCACTTTGTGGGTCACAAGGGTCAAACTCAGGTTGTCAGGCTTAGGATGGGTGCTCACTGAAAACCAATTCATAAAAAGATAATTTTAAAAAGACATTAATCAAAGTATTAAAGTACAAAACTGTAAGATCTAAGATGAAAGAGATATTAGAGAGATTAATGGTAGATAGGCACTTGAGAAGAAAAGATTAGTCAACCTAAAGACTGTAACAGACATTGTCTTTACAAAGAAGTACACGATTAAAACTCTTAAAAATGAACACGACCACAGAGCAAAGTTAAGGATGTCAAGATCCATCTGTTTGTACTCCTGAAATTAGAGGTGATTAGGAATAATTGGGAAAAAGTATTTGAAGAAACCACAATACAAAGCTTTCCAAAGTTGATACAAATTATTAGCTTGTAGACATAAGTTATAAATCTCCAAATAGCAGAAACAGGAAGAAAAGTATATCCTAACCAAATTGCTTAGAATCAGTTGTTAATGACCAAGTCTAAAAGTGGTTTGTGAACTGGTTAACCAAAGACAGTCCTTCTCAAACCTGGAAGAGTGAAGGCATCTTGCTGTTACCCAGGGGCTCCAGAATGTGAGCCTTGGCATTCTGTCATTCCACTGAGAAGGATTTGACCATAGCAACCACAGTAGCCCAGGTCCACCAGAGGACAAGAAACACCAGAAGATTTTATAGAAGAGGGAAGTACAGATGCCAATGATCGAGATGCAGACAGAGATATAAAGAAATGGAAGAAATGGATATAGGTGTGACAAGGGAAGAGATGGAGATTTTAGAGATGGGGACAGAGACAGAAGAGATAAAGAAAGAGACACAGGTGACAGATACAGATGACAAAAAGAACTAGAGATGGTAGAGCTGGATGCTCAGATGTAGACATAAAAACACAGGTGACAGGCAGATAATGATGGCAGGGATAGAAAAGAGATATGGGGGTTTTAGCAGAGCTTTTGCCTTGTATAGTTGTAGGTTAATTGCTGGTAAAATCATTTCTGAAAGGCTGTTATTTCCATGTCTGATGCTGGAGCCTCGTCCCTGGAGCTCAGAGGAGGGAAGACAAATAGATGCTCAGTGGAAACAGGGAAAACCAGCTGAGATACACAAGCTCAAGTTGAAGTCCACACACTTGCTTCACCGATCTTGACAGTGTAGATCTCCTCTCAAAGCCAATGTACCACTGTGGTGATAGATTGTATATAATAAAAATAGTCTGGAATATCAGAGGACAGTGCCACCCACAGAGCCAAGCCACAAAGGTCAGGGAGTAGTGACCCATACCTTTGCCTTTACCTCCTTCATTGACTGGATCTTTGTGAGTACAAGGCCTAACAGAGCTAACAGAATGATAGCAGAATATCACTAGGTATTATTACATTGACTTTTTTTTTTTTCAATCTTGTTTTTTTTTTTTCTATCCTAGATCTTTGGTACAACCAGGTTCTGGGGCCTGGCACTCCAGGTGGTGTCAGGGGTGGCACTATTCTTGTGACATGAGTCACAGCTGGACCAGTCATTGGTTAAACACTCTCACAATTTCTGCACCACCCTTAAGTTTTAGCAGCCCATTTTTAAAAAAAAAAAAAAAAGTTTCTTTTTCTCCTAAAACCCAAGTCATTATAAGATTCCCTTTAGACACTTGCTCAACTATATTTATAGCAGCATTAGTCATAGTAACCATAACCTGGAAACAATCTAGATGCCCCTCAACTAAAGAATGGATAAAGAAAATGTGGTACATCTACATAATGGAGTACAACTCAGCAGCAAAAAACAAATAACATCATGAACTTTGTAGGCAAATGGATGGAACTAGAAAATATCATCCCAAGTGAGATACCCAGACTCAGAAAGACAAACAGGTATGCACTCACTCATAAGTGGATACTAAATGTAAAGCAGAGGATAACCAGACTACAACCCATAGCTCCAGAGAAGCTAGTTAACAATAAGGACACTAAGATGGATGCATGGATCGCCCTGAGAAGCAGTAATAGATGAGATGATGGAGTAAACTGGGGATGAGGGTGGTTGTATAAGGGAGAGGAGGGGGATGAGAAAAAGAGGGAACAGGATGGGCCATCTGGGAAGGATGGAGTGGGAGAGCAATGAAAGAGATATCTTGATAGAGGGAGACATTCTGGGGTTAGAGAGAAACGTGGTGCTAGGGAAGTTCCCAGGAATCCATAAGGATGACTCCAGCTTAGACTACTGGCGATAGTGGAGAGAGTGTCTGAACTAGCCTTCTCTAGTAATCAGATTGGTGAATACTCTGTCATTATAGAGCCTTCATCCAATAGCTGATGGAAGCAGATGCAGAGATCTACAGCCAAGCACCAAGCCGAGCTCCAGGAGTCCATCTAGTCAAAGAGAAGAATGAAGAATTGTATAAGCAATGGGGTGGTCAAGATCACGAAGGGGAAATCTACAGAGACAACTGAACCAAGCTCATGGGAACTCACAAACCAACAGCTTTTGACCAACAGCTATGGAGCATGTATGGAACCAAACTAGGTCCTCTGCATTCGGCAAACAGTTTTGTAGCTTGGACTGTTTAAGAGGCCCCTGGCAGTGGGATCAGGATCTATTCCTGGTGTATGAGCTGGCTTTATGGAGCCTATTACCTATGGTGGGAGACCTTGCTCAGCCTTGATGCAGCCGGCAGGGGCTTGGTCCTGCCACAACTAAATGTACCAGGCTTTGTTGACCCCCCCTCCCCATGAGAGGCCTCACTCTTTTGGAGAAGGGGATGTGGGATGTGTTGGGGAGGGAGCAGGAGGAGGGATGGGAGGAAGAACTATGTTTGGTATGTAAAATGATTTTAAAATTTTCTTAAAAAAATATCCCTTTAAGCACGAGGTTCTGGAAAAGAGCTGCATATGAGTCGGCATGCATTTTCCTTCTCTTTGTGAAGAATGCTGTATGTATCTGAATTTTCTGTCAAATCTCTTCCATTTGTGGCCCACAAAATTATGACATTAACAGTCTATGGATCATAGTTGAGAAGCCTTGCTAAAACAGCAAGCCTGCTGCTATACACGGTGGGTTGGACCTAAAGTTCTAGCTACTTGAAAGTTGAAGCAAAACAATCACTTGAACCATGAATTAAAAATGAACCTGGGTAGCACCGTGAGACTCTGTCTCAAAAGAAAAATAGTCAAGCTTTTCTTAGGCTCCTTTAAAAAATGTGGCAATGTGGTATAACACGGCACGAACCTCAGGTATGAAATCTTCTGGGAAGAGCTGTTTAACCAGCTCTTAAGCTCTGCTGGTCACCTGCTCCATTTCACAACCTCCTGTCTTGACCACCCTGAATATCTGGATATGTTTCTGAACTTCAAAGGTGATCAGTGAGTGAATTTTGAAGTAACTGTTCAGCTTGCCACTGCCTGAATCCAGACTCTAGTGCTCCTCTGGCCCACTGACTCCCCTGACCCTCTGGTCCTCAGTATTATGCAAGTCATCTTGTCTCAACATCCAGACTTTGAATTCTTCTCCCTACACAACCACCTCTCTTGTCTCTCTGATTCACTAACACTCTAGGCTTCTCTTCATTGAGACGTATGGGAGATCAGACCCAGGCCAGCTTCTTTGCTAACATTTTGATGGAGCAAACCTTCACCACCTCAACCCATCTGAAGGAGGAAGGGAGAAGGAAGAACTGAGGCCTAGCTTTCAACTGTCAGTAATGAATGCCTTAGCTGCCTGGGAATAGGCCTGGGTAAAGCAGAATCAAATGCCATCCCAGAAATGTCAACAGTCATGGTGCAACAAACAGGTTTACAATGCACATAAAAACCGATCAGAATGATTGGAATGCATCCCCAGAACACAGAGCTACTGGCTGGCTGGCGATCAATAAATAATTCTGGCACACGATGAATTTAAACTGATCAGAAACCAGCCACCTGATGTAGTTACATTTTTTTTTCTTTTTTGGGGCCAGTCTTAAGAGGATTTCATAGTGTCTCAGAAGCACCAAAGAATATTTTGAAAAGATTTAAGAGGGAATGAGCTGTCAAGTCTGAGCTGCACGCTTAAAAACTGCTTCAAGGTGTGGAACAGGATCTGGCCTTCCTTTGCTTTGTAAATTAAACTCTCTCTTTTGTCTCTCTTTTGCCCTTAAAGAGGGTAATTGACACTATATCACTTAAACTCAGTGCAATTAAAGGACAAATACGTGGAGGTTACAAAGAGACACCCTTCTAAATAAAGACAAGCCCAAAGAATTAGCCCACAGTTTGGATTTTGAATTTTTCCCAATGGCTCATGTATTAAAGGTTGGTCCCCAGCATGTCACTGTTGGAAGATTGTGGTATGTCTGTGGTTATATATTATATATTTAATAAAATCAGCCTAGAATATCAGAGAACAGAATTACCCACAGTCAAGCCATGATGGTCAGAGAATGGTAACTCACACCTTTAATCCCAGCATGGGAATGACTGAGTGGTGACCTACGCCTTTAATCCCATCACTCAGGAGACAGATCTTTCTGTGTTTCTGTGAGTTCAAAGCCTAACAACCAAACACTAGTAGCTCACACCTTTAATCCTAACTCTAGGATTATGATGCAGAGTTGAACCCAGAAGTGAAACAATTGGGCAAGGAAGATATTTAAGGCAGGCCTGGGCAGACACTGAAGATTCTGTAGAAGTGACAAGTCAGGCTGAAGACTCCTGAGAAGTTGTCTGGGTAAGAACTGACTGTGGTCTGTTTCCTCTTTCTGATATTCCAGCTTTTCCTCAATATCTGACTCTGAGTGTTCATTAAATACCAACTAGAATCTGTGTTTCACATGTCCCAGTGAGAGGTCATTTTGTCACTGGGACATGTGCCCTCAAAGGTTGTTGGACTCTATCTTATTTGCTTCCTGTACATGAAGTAATTGGTTCTCATCGTTTTGTCCTGGTGTGTAACCAACCTACCACAAGAGAAAAAGCAACAAGATCAGCCACTGGATTGTAGTGGGAATTGTAATTGGTCTTAATATTAAAAACCTAGAGGCAGATATCACGGTAAATGCCGAAAGACCATGGAGACAAAGGAGCAGCCACAGACACCTCTTACCTCTAGGACTCCTCTCAGCCAGAAAGGGGGCTAGCTCCTGTCTCCTCTAGCCTCATATTCCTCTCCCTCCAGTCATATCAATTACTGCCTCCACCTTCCTAGAGCTGGGAGTGTGCCTCCCAAGTACCAGGATCAAAAGCATGTGATCACAAGTAATGTGATTTAAGGTATGAGCCTCTACCAGCTGGTTCTGTTTCTCTTTGAGACTGCATCAATCACTTGTAACCCAGGGTAGTCTTGAGCTCCTGATCTTCCTGCTTCTTCCTTGCAAGTGCTGGGATTAAAGGTGTGTACCGCCACTGTCTGGCCTCGTTATCTAGTGGCTAGTTCTGCCCTTCAATCTTCAGGCAAGTATTTGTTAGAGCACAAACAAAACATCTCCACATAGTGTCTCAAAGCTATGTGCTCAACCCATCTTTCCTCTTTTTACATTTATTGCCTAGGCTATTTATTTGTTTTGGTGACAGAAAGTTACCTAGAATAAGTTTTATAAAAAGTCGGTTGTGGTAGATCAAATAATAGTTTTAATTGCACTAGAAAAATTGTCATTTAAAGGAATCCTAAGACAAATACCTTTGTAAAACTGAAAACTCTATAGTGTGTGATAAGTATACATTGCGCTAGACACAAATTAAATATGCACAGAACACTTTGTCAGATGCATGATAACTTTGCATTTGTTCAAATGATTGTAGCTTGATCATGTCTCTGGATAGTGGCAGCATTCCTGACAATCGAATCCTCTTGTTACCTATTTGATGTCCCGAGTTTAGCTGTCTTGCCCACTCTGGATGCTGGGGTTGGATTGTAGATCTTTGGGGCCAAACTATACCCCTGTTCTCTTCTAGATGTTTGGAGATAAACAAAACACAGATCAAATCCAGCTCAGAGGTGAAAGTTCACAGACCCAGCTGTATCTCAGGCCTGGGCAAGTGGCCGGTTTTGTTAGACTTCATTCCACCTCTGTTGATGACCATATTGACCATTATTGAGGGGGAACCTTGGTGAAACCCTGGGAGATCAGGTGCTTGGCACATAGATGATGTACACTATATATTCATTTTTCTTCCTTTCGCTGGGCTCAGCCCAGTTATGTCAACACTCTCTGAATTTGCGGTCACTAAGCATTTTGTGAGAGCATAGTACTGCTAACTCAATGTCAGTCTCCACAGGCACCAAGAGATTTTCATTTCTCTGAGAAAATTATGATACTGATGGCCATAAAGAGCTTGAATTCCATCATCATGCAATTAAACAGATTGTCTCTTCAGCCCATATATCCTTATGGGGAAACAAGTCAACCCGAAGTCACCTGGGAAGTATATGGTAATTCTGCAGTTTTATTCTGTTTAAAGACTAAGGCTAGCCTTGGAGGATTTCTCTTTGGCCTAGTGACTCTGGGCAGTGAGCTGTCTGGAATCTCTTCCTTTTCTTTCCAGTGTGCAACCCAGCGCTGTAACAAATGGGTTCATGTAGGCATGGCCTGTGAATAGAGGTCTTTGGTGGGTTATTTCTGCCATTTATAAGACAGCTTTAACTATAATTTCAACAGTAGAATCTTGGGATCTAAGAAGAAAAGCATTTCCTACTTTTAGCATTCTCCAAATCCAACTCGAGTGAATTTGGCTACTTCTGTAGCTAGGATGTGACTAAAGCTCTAAATGTTGTGTCCCCAGGGCAGTGCTTTTGGGAGGTGGTAGAGACTTTGGAAGGAAAGACCAAGAGGGAAGTTCTCAGGACACTGGGCAAGTGCCTTCAAAGGAGATCATGGGAATCTTCTTTTTCTTTTTCTTCCTGGCCTAGAAGAGAGTGGCTTTACCCTACCACATACTCATGCCAGGAGGTGCCACCTCAGACCCAGAACAAAATCAACCAATTCTGTGTACTGGAGACTCATCTCTAATTGTGAACCAAAAATAAACCTGATTGTTTCAGATGTTTGTGATAGAAATGGGAGAAAGGATGCTTAGAGCTCAAAGTTGAAAATGAGTTTCAATAATGCAAATTGAGCAATAATACATCACCCTAATAATGCCTGAGTCATTAGTGCATTTAAATTATGCCATTTCAAAGGACATGCACCTCCTTTTCAAGAAACACCTCTAACAGCTTACAGTGGAGACCATATATTGTCCCAATGCACAGAAGATTCAGAGGCAGATCTTTGACTATGTAGTCTGTTTCAGACAGTATTTTCAGGTAGGAATGAAAAATAGCTCCCTGAGCTAGAAGTCTGTGATTGATAACTGGATTAACAGCTTGTTTCCCACAAGGTGATGGAAACAGGACAGTGCTGTCTCTTGAATGGGGAAAGGACAGCTAGGCTCATGTGGTGTACGTACCTGTAATCTTTGCACTTGGGAGTAAGAGGAGGAGGATCCGGAGCTCAAGGCCAGCCTGAACTACATAATAAATTGGAGGTCATCCAGGGCTATATGAGACCTGCCCAGGGACCAGGAGGGGAGACAGTTAAGTAGTTTTTTTTTTTTTTTTTTTAAAAAAAAGTAATCTAAGAGACTGGTATTTTTGGCATAATAATCTATATGGCACAAACTTTTTTCTTGCTCCATAACCCTTTGTACCATCTCTCACCCCAGCGGCCCTTTACAGCTAGTCAAAAAGACACTCCCTAGCAGCATCTCCCCTCTGCTGTGGCCTGCTCTCTTGCTTTTTGATACTACTGTAATCACAAACATCACCCCAAAGCCAAAGTGTTAACGTCCCAAGACATTCACCTGCCGTGCTCTTCCATTATCGATCTTTTCACCTGTTGTCATTGGCAATTCTTCAGGAATGACATACATTCTGGTGAATCTCATCAGATGTACTCACTTCTCTTTTCCATCCTTCCAAGTCTCCTGCGCTACTGGTTTTGCCTAGAATTATATGAACTGAGTCCTAACATATGTATTCTGTTGTGGCAGATTTTGTGTTCTTCAGCAAAAGCCACCACTTATGCCTGTAGCTGGCTTGCTCCTTCCCACTGCTGAATATGTTTGTATTACCGATGTGTAATTGCTTATTTATTTGTTGGTGAACACTGTTTATGTTTCTAGGTTTTGGCTACCACAAATACAAAGGCATTATGTATGCTTTTTTCATGGACATGAGATTTCTTTTCTCTTGAATAGACAACTTAAAAAGGAATTTATACACCACTTTCTGAAGCCATGGTACCATTTTTCTGTCTTAAAAATAAAATTGTTGTTACACATCATGAAGTTTTATAGGGTAATTTAACATGTCAGGGTCAGTTGGTGTTTTTCTTCCCTTGGAGACAATGGGAAGCAGATATGGCAGTTCACCCATCCACCCTGTGCTGGACTAAAGTCTGGAAAACTGAGTGACTGCCATGAGACTTCTACTGGTTACAGGAGGCTGTACTGGAGGAAGCAGGCGAAGTCAGAGCTCTGAAGGTAGAGCATAAAAGCAGAAAAGGAAATACCTGAAAGGTGTATGGTATATTTTTCTCAATTAAAACTTCCAATGGAAATCCAATGCTGCTCCTGAGTATTGTAAAATGACATTGGAACCCCTATGTTAATGTATCTGCAAGTGGCAAACTCCATGCTGACATTATTCCCCACCCCCAGTACTTTTAGCTGCATTTCACATAGCCTCAGGGGACAATTCCTAATTTACCTCACTTAGAGATATGTGGGAAGCACATTTGGGGGCCAGCCTTGATGTGAGACCACCAGTTTCCTATCGTATCCCTGTGTTTTCACCTTTAAAACAAGACAGCTCTTCTACAGACACGGCTCTCCTTGAAGCACTGAACATCCAGCCCTGTAGGGGATGGCTCACTCTTCCATTAGTTTATAAAAACAAATAGCAGAATTCCCCTCTTCTATTCCAAAGTAGGATCTTACGACCTTTCCTGGGTCTGTAGTCACTGATGTATAAGGGTAGGTGGGTGGGTAGGAGTCACTGGCTTGCCCAAGCTCTAGCTGCTGTTCATAAGCTGAAAACTAGTGGTAGTGACCATGAACAATCTGAGTACCTAAATCAAGGATATCTTGATCCAAATCCCAACTGGACTACTGAGTAAAATCCTTATTCTCAGACTGCAGGTTCCTTGATGTCTTAAAAGATAAACTCAAGAGTTGTGAGAACTGAGATAATACAGCTAACACACTTGGTACACTGTCAAAGGTCCGTACTCTTCTTCTGTTTATATCTCAACTACCTCAAATATGAAGTAGTTGAATTATGTAATAAATGCCTGACAATTCTATCTAGATCTAATATTGCGTATCTCAAAACTTAAAGAATTTCATCTAGCTAAAAACTAGACTTTGCAATAGCTTGAATAGCTATAGTGAAAATTATGAAAAAATGTCAATGAACAAATGTTTACTGTATACTGCAGTATACACATGAGCAATACAGAGTAGCAACATTCCAATAAGCAATAACTCCAGGTGTTGAAGTTGGCTAGATGAAGGGATCAGCAAGAGGCTGGCTTTATGGCTCAGAAAATTGCATATGGAGTAAAGTGGGGGAGAACTGACTTAGGTCAGCTCATGGAGCCTAAACAAAGCTGTGAATACAGAGCCACAGGGCTCAGATCTTACTGCTGGATTCCAGTTGTACTGGACACTGCCACAGTCACATGCTTTAAAAGTTCCTCAAATATAGGAAGGCTGTGGATTGATTCTTGTAGATTTCCAATTTACACCCAGCTATAGGTCCTGGTCAACTGCATAGCAGAGTATCTAAGAGGTGGACTGGGGAACCTCTCTAATCCTGTTGAAGGCCTACTAATTGGACTGTGTGGCACAATGAGTGTCAAGTGAATGAAGAGCACACAAAGGGAAGAAAAGGCTGCCAGGCAGAACATCGAACATTCTTACAACCAGATCAGAATAAAAATGAACTGAAAGGAATCTGCATATACAAAGCAGTATTGCCTTCAAGATCAGCCAAGGGGCAGCTGGTGAAAAACTCATACTAGAAAAATGTTTTTCACCTGATGTTGCTTACTCACTCTACCCTGAGCTTACAGTGTCTCCCTCTCACTGTAGAATCAAGAACAATCTGTCTCTGTTCACTGCTAGGAGCATCAGTAATAGGAATACTGCTTAGTATGTTAAGACAGTAACTAGAGAATGGATCAGACCCATCTGAGCAAAACTAAATCTGACCAGTTAGGAGACTTCAACAAGAAGAGTTTACACAGAAATCCTGCAGTGTTTTTGAAGGAACATATTTCATAGTCTTTGAGCTACAAGAGCCTTGGATGAGAATGATGCCCTCAGAGTTGGAAGACCACATCTACAGGGATCAGCTAGGGTCTCAAAATATTAGATCCAGAATCTTCCAAGAGTTAGCAAGCCAAGTTCAAGGACAAGAAGTTTAGAAGAGTACATAAGTTAGAAAGGACACAAAGTCTAAATCCAAAGACATAAAGGAAGTTAAATGGCACCGAAGTATGGGGTCTACCCAGGAGACAATTTTAGTGACTTTATGTATGTGTCTTATGTGGAGAAATGAAAGTATGTAAAATAACTTGCTATGGTATTAAAGAAGGGAAAATTTATGAAGACGTAGGTGGGAACTGAGAATGGGAGGGCTGTGGGTGAGCAGTGAAAGGAGAGGAAAAACAAGTATACAGAGGAATGAAGTTCCCAGGATGGTCCAGAGTCTTGTAGGAGCCAAGAGAAATTATATTTGGTACATAGAGATGTAAACAGGGTTAGAATAAGGAAAGTCAAACTGAAATTAGTGATGCTGATTAGTGACAGGGTGACACGGACAGTCAAGACTCGAGCTCTGTTTAGAATGAAGAAGAAAGTCTAAATTGATAGCTCTCAATGATGTTCAAGATATTAAACTTCTCCTTTGTTCCCCCAACACACTCCTGTCACAAAACTTTTGGATGATCCAAGGCTGACCGCAAATAATGCCTATGTGTGTGTTATACTGAAGTATTAAGCTACTGTATTACATTTATTGTAATTCTCTAAGAATATTTTCTTTGGATGTTTACATATTCATTAACATTGGAAGGATCTTTTGCCAGAACACAAGAAAATGCTCTGTAAACAGTTATTTGGTAAACTGATGAATGTATGTCTATCATATGATAGAAAATATGAAATCTATAATCACTGCCATAAAGTTCCAGAAACACTTTATTTAAAAATGGAATTGTAAATGCATAACAAAATAACGTAATAAATGTAACAAAAATAAATAAGGAGAATGTATTCATACAAAATAAAAATAACAGTAAAAGGCCAAATGTTTATAATTGAACAAAACTGTGTAAACAAACAATAACGTAAGTATATATCTTAATACTTTCTTAGACTCCTTATTGTGTACTTCCATGTGGACAGACTCAGTACCAAACATTATTAACTAAAGGAGAGAACAATGGTGATAATTTTGCATAACTTTTTCTTCAAATGGACTGACCCTGTTTCTATGTTTTGTTTGTTTCTTCAAAGCATCTCACTCCCCTTACATTCTTTGAAACCTCTTCAAAGCCTTAACTTCTTGAGAATTGTGAATTTAGCTTTACAAGAAGAACAGTTCCCTTTCTTTCTTTTTTAATTTAGAGAAAAATATGAGATCCATTATACAGCAGACTTTTACTTTTACATCTTTACAAAAAGATTTTGCATTTTTATTAACTGATCCAACGGGACAGGATTTCTTAGATCCTGAAAAATCTTGAAGTATACAGTTAACCTTCCCTTAAAACAAATGTAGCACAGGTTATTGCTAATATATCAAAGACCATATCATAAAAATTGCAGTTTATTCTTTATAGACTGATGGGGCCACTGAAGCAAATCCAGGCCTATTAATAATATTTAAAAGAATTAAGATTCACCCAAATTACAGTGTTCTGGAAACACAAAAATAATTCCTTTATTTAAAAACTTATCGAAATGTGAGCTTACTCGAAAAAAACAAAACAAAACAGTAACAAAAGCGAAGTTTAAAGAAGGTATCTTTCACAGGCTTTCTTTATAGTAGCTATTAGCCCAAAGCCTTAGTTAGGTGTCTGTTGCTGTCTTGCAGGGTCCTTACAAATGTGTAAGACTGACACAGGGTAACTACGGACTACAGGGAACACAGAAGCAATTCAATGACTGGGAGTGGAAATATCAGCTACTCTCACAATTACTGGTTCTCCGTATCTCCTAATGAAGAAAAATTAACCTCATGATCATTTCAGAGGGATACCCCTCCCCAACTGCCACATAAAAACTTGGTAACACAGAGTAAATATACGTGTTCTTAATTTTAAAAATATAATCCACCTAAACTACTATCTGTCAAGTTTAACCTTTCTAGTTGTCATTTCATCTAAAAGGAAAAACAAAAATCTTATTTCCTTCAAATGAAAGAAAAGAAAGAAGGGAGGGAAGGAAAGAAAGGGAGGGAAGAAAAGAAAAAGTGCTAAATGGATCTTCTGAAAAGTGGAGTAAAACACTGTAGGGTTAAAACACAGTATTGTCATTCCTATGTACAGAAAGACACGTCAGTCCTTAATGATATATAGATATGTCCATCTATCACTCCCAGTAAATCTTAGTGCAAACATAATAGTTAATTTCCATAAACCCCAAGACAAGTTACTTAGCAACAGTTATATAAATCACACTATGCTGGAAAAATCTTAGGGCACAGGATGCCTCCTGTGGAGGGTCTGCTTTCCTCTACAGAGCATGGTCACTGTGCCCAATGACAGTGAATAATAATATAAACCTTATTATTAAGAAGCAAACTGAATGGTTTAACAATCTCTACAACTGAGTTCATCTCAGGGAGTAGCTTGGCACAGAAGACACAGGGGCTCAGAAATGTTGGATAGTTTGTTTGTAGGTCACAGCATGGCTTAACACAAACACAAAAACCTATGAAGGGACAGGATATGATTTAATATGAAAATCATGAAACCAGAAAAGGCAAAGCCAACACAAGCTACTTTTTGCTAAGTGTGCTTCAAGTGGCTGTCTGAGTGGTTTGAAAAGACTGGCATGACACATTGGAGGTAAAAATAAATAAATAAATCAAGAAGACAAAGATAACGAAATTGTTGCTGACCAAGCTCTCTTGTTTTGTATGTCAACATCATGCTGCTTCCAAAACCCCTAGTCACTCCAAGGTAATGCCTCTAACAACCAAGAGAACATCACTCATGTACTGTAACATCTTCCTCTTCCCCATCAGGGTTGAACCTATTGAAATGGATACTGAACTCAGCCTCAGATTCAGCATTCTCAAGCTCAGCTGAGGCTGCAGCGGCTGCAGGGTGGAGAGCCCTGGTTTCTGGGGGGCCAAGTGCTGGTGTCTGACCAGGGCTGCTGTGGTTGTTTACAGGACTGGACTTCTGTTTTGGTGGAGATGGCAGGACGGCATTAGGAAATCCCATGTTGTTAAGAGCCTCCAAAGTTCCATCTGGGTCAATCATGGCGTTGATCACTGAAGGAAATGAAAGTAAAAAGAAATATGATTCTGTTTTCAGTAAGAGGTGATATGAGCAATGGTTACCATTAACAAAGACTTTAGGCCTCTACTACTGTATTTAACCTGACTTAATAACCCTGTGGTTAATTTACATTGTACATTACACAGACCTGAATGTATTTCTTAGGCCCCCTACTGTCCGTATAGATACTTTAGTAGACTAGACAGACTAGCACTTGGAAAGGCACAAGCTAAGAGCTTTTACCATCACAGATGGGTAATAAAAATGCTGGTCATGTTTTTAACACTCAGAGTTTGTAAAACATAAATACCAAGATATGTTCATCCTCTCCCTTTATGCCAGGTGTGGTGGCACCGAGGTGGAGGAAGGAGAATCAAGAGCTGCAGCAACATGGAAGAGTTTGATACCAATTTGCATCAAAAGCAAAACAAAGATTTAAAAAAAATCTGGTTTTTATAATATTTTAGTTTTTATATTGGGAACTATCCAGATATTCACTTTATGCAGTTGGGATAGAAGGTAGGGCCTCACACATGTGAGGCAGAAACTCTCAAGCTTAAGATACACCTCCAGTCCTTTATTTGAAGTTGTAAAAAATTCCCTTTTACGAATAATCTGGATATATTCCATTCTGTATTTTCATATGTACTATCCAGTACATCTAGTCAAATGCTGTCTCAATAATTAAGAATATAATGAGATACATTTTCAGAAACGGAATACACTAAGCTGATCTCAAACTCAATCCTCTTGCCTCTGCCTCCTGAAGACTGGGATTACAGACATCCACCAGAACACCCGGCACTACCATATCCAGAAGCGTATTTACTAATTTAGTAGTAAATTTACCTTGCAGCTGTTTTTCAACTCTTTTCAGCTCTTGTAAAATAGAAGAAATCTCCTGCAGGAAAAACAACACTCCATATTAGCTCACTAAAACACTCTGAGATTGCAAGCAATGTATCACATTCTCTCTATAGTACTAAATTTGCAGCTCCATCAAAGGATACTTGGCAAAAAGATACAAATGGAATCTTGAATAACGAAACTGAGTAATTTTTTTCAATACTAACAGAAGTTCAAGGCAATTTACTACTATAAAAAGGAAGATTTTGAAACATCTGATCCGATGTGCAAAGTGAAACATCAACATAGGAGAGCAAGCTGATAATCTACGCTTCTTAAAAGACAGCAAATACTGCACTAATAAAAGCAATGTCAACTTAAGACTGAAGTTCTACATTTAAAGCCACTTTTTATAATGTGTAATTACCATGTGAGCAAGATGCATCACAGTGAGAAACAGAGAAGATCCTCCTTTGTACTCCCTCAAACAACACTGGTTGAACTGTACTGAATCTATGCATTCACAGTCTTTGAGAATGTAAACTAACAAATATTCAAAACTACTTCTTTCCCTACGGATGAAATCAAGCCACCGTACCATGCTCGAGGTCTTCACAATGGGGACTTCACCTTCAGCTCTTAACTTGTTCTCTATGTCGTCCCAGTTCCGATCCTTGTCTTTAAATAATATTCTACAGGTCAAAAAGCATAAGTCTTAACATCTCATGGTTTGGGGGATAATATAAAAAACAAGACAGCATTTCAAAACTACATAAAGAAAAATAAAACAACTACTGAATGAACTCAGAATAATTAGATAATACCATCATTTGTGCATGTGAAAAAGGATTAAAATCATAACTAAGTACTAATACATGCCTAAAAATCTTTTATGTTTATCTTATTTTTAAGATAATTAAATAGAAGTGTTGTTATAATTTATAACTAATAATATACTTATTGCTTAAGAGAGATTAATTTTATTGTGATAGAAATTTAAAAGTAATACAAAACTAACAAAATATGCTTAACTAGGTACGCAACTGTTGGTTAAACCTTTTTACACAGAAACAATCAACCTTGTTGATGGATCAAAGTGTGAACACTATCTTAAAGATGGAAAACTTAATGTATGTTAGTGTACTCGCACATAACTTAGGAGTTACCACAGTGTAAAGTTAACAAAAAGGACTGGTACAATAACTGCTCTATATGAGAAGTAAACTCAAATGTAATTTTTAGACTACTACATTTTTTGTTTCGTTAGGTAAATGAAGAACACATTCAAATCTCAGAAGTCAGCAGTTTTAGAAAGATTTACCTGTTTAAGTTCTCCAGTAAATCTGGCATGAAAATCTACTTTAACTAAATCCTATACATTAACAGTCTTTTCTCTCTCTCTCTCTCTCTCTTTTTTTTTAAAGATTTATTTATTGATTGTATATACGGTGTTCTGCCTACATGCCAAGAGAGGGCACCAGATCTCATTATAGATGGTTGTGACTACTTGCTAGGAATTGAACTCAGGACCTCTGGAAGGGCAGCCAGTGCTCTTAACCGATGAGCTATCATCTCTTCAGCTCTCACATAACATTCTTACTGGCATTTCTTCAAATGTTATTTAAAAGCACACATTAATCAATGTGTGCATCTGTAATCTTTCATAGCCAGGTTAAGAAGGGTGGAGAGCCTGCAGCAGAAAATTCTTTTGAGCTAAGAAACTTTCCAAACAAAAAAGACTAAATCTCAATGCCAGGCAACTAAGAGCTTCATTTAATGAGTATGATATCAAGGATTAAGAAATGCATTGTGCCTTTTAAAAGAGTCTTTTTAGCAACAAGACTTATGGAAAGTAAAAATAAAAACAAAAAAACAAACAAACTGAGGACTCTATAGGCTAAGTGAAAACTACAATGGGCCTGTATAAGCAAAGAAGTATGTGTGTAGCAGTGAAGTGCTAGAAATTCAGTAAATTTTTCCAGAAGATAATGAGTGTAATACACATGGCTTCTAAAACTCCTAAAAATTTACTTGTTACTGAAAAAAACATAGAACAACTACCCAATACTCCCAACTCACCAAAAACAATGTCCTATTGGAAAAATAAGAGCTTATTTGTAAAAACCCAGGATGTCAAACCTATCACTTTGGCTTTAGGAAATTAACTCTAATCACTTATGTGGATGCTAACGAAGCAGAAAACCACATCTGCTATATTGGTCAAAACTTTTTTACTTAAAATGGTCATTTAACAATAGCCATTAGATTATAACTAGGCTCAAAAGAGTAGTTGGGTTAAGCTTCACCAGGAAAACAATAAATTTCAAGCTTATTTCATTCAAAATTAGTAAACTAAAAATTCTTTCCGATGAAGTTGTTGGCATTGGGAGAAAACATCTTACCCATATATTCTAAATCCTTAATACAAGCAGATGGGATGTTAAGAACAGGCCCATCTGAGGGCCAACTGTCACAGAGCCAGAGGGCTGGGAAGTGGAAGAATGCTGGACAGTAGGAACATTCAAATAACTGAAGTATGAACATGCTTAGATTTTTCAATGGGCATATGAGTTGATTTTTCTAAGCTGTGGTCATTCCCCAAACCACAATAAAAATTCCCAAGTAGAAAGCCAGTCTGTATTCTTTAGATTTGGTTATCAAAACTCTCACATACTTACTACTTTTCCTACACCTTTCCTTCTGAATATGAAGTGAAAGTAAACCTTCTGTTTCAGAATATGTGCACACTGCTGTGACTGGTGTAATAAAAAGCTGAATTATCAATAGCTAGGCAGGAGAGATAGGTGGGACTTCCAAGCAGAGAGAACTCTGGGAAGAAGAAGGGCAAGCTGCATGTGTGCCGAATGTTTCTGTGCTCTCCTTAACTATTTGTTAATGAATATAAAATTATTATTCTATGGAAAATTAAGTTTGTTTAAATATTGGGGTATACAAATATTAAGTAATTTTCTTGAAAAAAAGCATACTACACAAAGGTAGTCATTAAGATAATAATGATAATAATAATAAAATCCTTTACAGATAGTAAGAAAAGTTATATATTCGATTCCTTAAGAAATCATGACTCAGATTCCAAACAAACACTATGTATCTATCAATATGTTTAACAATACTTTTGAAAAACTAAAGGTATTAAGTTTAAAAGGCCCAAGATACAAGATACAGTGATCATGATTCCATCTGACTTTTGAGAGCTGAACTTAATGAGAAAAATATATACATATATACATAATATATATTTTATGTATACTATAAATATATCTTAAATATCTGTATTTTTAAACCATACTCTTAATTGTGAAAAAACTACTAAAAGAGGAAAACTGACAGTGTAGATCAAGCTACTTTTTTGGTTTTCTTTTAACTTTTTTTAATTCATCTATGTATTTTATATCCTGGTTCCAACCCCCTCATCTTCCCCTCCTACACTCCCCCCCAAACTGGCCCCCTCCTACTCCCACAACCCTAATTACTTTCTCTTCAGTCTCCATACAGGAAGGGCCAGGTCTCCCATGAGCATCAACAAAACATGGCAGATCAAGCTGCAATAAAACTAAGCACTGCATTGTTATTTGTAATGAGGATTTTTTTCACAATATTATTTTTGTTTACTTGTTTATGCTCAGTGCTAGGGAGCATATCTAAAACGGTGGGTAAGCACCCTACCATTCAATCATCATGGGCTCTGGGCTGTATCACCAGCTCCAGTTTCTTTTTTGAGACAAAGGATTTTCTGTCCTGGAACTCACCCCTAGACCAGGCTGGCCTTAAACTCACAGAAATTTGCCTGTCATTGCCTCTTGAGTGCTTGGATCAAAGGTGTGCACCATTACCACTTGGCTCAGATACTTTTTTTTTTTTTTTTTAATTAAGAATGTGGACCTAGAGCTAAGTAGTGCACTTAGATTTGCATTATTATGGCTGCTGTGCCACAGATTTCCCAGAATGCAATCTTTCCCATGCAGAAGACTCTAGAGTCCAGTCTGAGTAAGAGAAACCTCAAGAGGCTGTTGATTTAAAAACATTTACTAATATCTTGTAAAGAAGGAAAATGGGTTCATGACCAGGGACTACTCCTTTAGCTGAAAGGTAACTGGTAACAACGGCAGTAAGAATGCACATCAGTGACTTCATTAACTCCTCACAGCTGTGGCAGCAGGTCTGAGGAAAGTGGAACATGAAACAAAGTCGTGATTAGAGAAACACAGAGTACCTAATTTTTCCAGCTGTTTTATCAATAGATTGTCTTATCTTCCTAGAGAACTGAAACACGGAAGACAACAGCAGATTATCTCCCATGACCTGAAACAGAGAATAAAAGCATGTTAATACATACTTACTGAATAACTTAAAAATACTAGCTGCAACTCACTATACTGTGTCACTATATTTATGTCAATTTTATTTAAAAGAAATGAATGATGTAATCAGAGTAACTAAATTGAGAAAACAGAAGAAATAGCAACCAAGAGTCCCTTTGTTAAATAACTTATCAAAGTTCTCTTGTTGGGTCATCCCAATTAAACAATAACCCATTTTACCCTCTTTAATTACTCTCACAATCCTGCTTCTCATATTTATAATTCACATATCATAAATGGGAAACTGTAAGTAAAGTACTATATTATTTACTCATTCTTCAGAGACTAATAAGGGAGATAAATTTTCAAAAGTTTACTCAAAGTAGTAAATTTTCATGATGGGATGGGAGTTGGTATTGCTGCAGTTGTGACTCAGGGGTAAAACTGGGGGTCAGCAAACCTCTGCCAATGCCCCAGAGAGATTTTAGGCTCTGAGGGCCACATGATCTGCAGTGCAATTTAGTTTTCCTGCTTCAGAGAGAAGACAACCGCAGCAAGCATGAGGCCAAGGAACATGGAGCATGAAAACTGTGTTTAAGACAGGGTGCAAGCTGAGTTAGGGCTAAATCACAAACGACAAAGCTAGTGTAGGAGAGCAGATCAAGGATTCAATGTGATTCCAGATGTGGCTTCCAAAGTAGCCCTGTACTGTCAGAACTAAGCACAGAGCCTCAAAAAGAACTCAGAAATAAGACATAACCTTGGATAACAAAAAGCTTTAAAAAAAGCAATTAAGCATGGTATATAATATACTAAAAGGATGTTATTAAATACTGTGTAAGAAGGAGGTAAATCACTTTAGATTTTGTGATGCAGTACTGTAAGAACTGAAGTAAGTTAAATGAGTGTGACAGGAATATGCAGTGCTCACAATGACACAGATCTGGATTCCCTGATAGTAAATATGGAAATCCGTAAGAAAACAAGAAAAGGAGAGGTATAAATTATGGGATTTGTGGATCTTGAGGAAAACAGATGAAATAAAAGTAGAAAAAACATATATTAACTTCTTATGCAGCATTCTATGTAAAGATTCTAACTTAGAACAAGGTTTCTATCTTTTCTACTCAATAAAGTGTGTGTATATGTGTGTATGTGTGCATGTGTGTGTCAGTGTTACAATGATTAAACTTCTGTTATCAACACTGAGATAACTTCACTAAAAATATAAACTTCTTCCTCAAAATTTTACTACATTTAGAGGAATTTGTCACCGCATACCCGAGGATACATAATGAATACAGGTAAAAATTAAGAGACTGGATCTTTTATTTATATAAATAAAAAATTAGTCACTATCAGGGTATAACAGAAAAATTATGTTGTCTCTCATGGATTGGCATTGCAACTTTGTAGCCTTCTAATATTCTGTTCATTATTACTAAAACACTCAGTACTGATCATAGTGGAACACATCTACAGAACAGTATCAGTGAGGTAGAGGCAGGAAGATAGTAGCTAAAGACTAACCATAGCTATACATGGTACTTGAGGCCAGCCTGTGCTACATGAGACCCTGTCTCCAGAACCTATAAAAATGATAAAGAAACAATCCAATAAATAAAACACAAAGTATTTTTTCCCTATTTGTTTTTTGGTTTCTCTGGGTAGCCCTGGCTGTCCTGAAAGTTACTATGTAGACCATTCTGGCTTTGAATTCAGAATTCTGCCTGCCTCTGCATCCCAAATGTTGGGATTACAGGTGTGTACCACAACACCTAGCAGCACAAAACATTTGTACACACTAATATTTAGGTTCTTGAGCCCAGGGATCCAAAAATATAGACCTACAATCAGTTCCTTTTTTGTGAATGTCATGATACTATAGACTTCCTCTACTGCCCTCTATATACTGTTCTCATTTAGCCTTTTCACGATGCTATTTCAAATGACCAGTATGTACATTTGTGTGTGTGTGTAAAAATCCCTTCTATATCCTTAACTTCCCTAAGCCCTTTTCATCCATTTCTCTATTGGCATAAACTTTTCTGTTTTGGGGTTTTCACTGGCATTCATTTAGCACAGGTTTTTTCATGTTACCAGGCCTGCTCTCTAGCTCCTGAGTGCAAGTGAATGAAAGAATTGTGCACAGGTGTATACCACTGCATCTGCTAACATTTGTTAACAAAAACAACAGATTATTTATTCTGAGTGTTCTTTTCTCTGTCTCTATGTATGTAACCACATGCATTGTTGAGGCCCAGATTTCCTGCAAGTAGACATGGTTGTGAGCAGCTATGAAGGTGATAAGGACAAAGCCTGCGTTCCTTTCAGTAGCAGTAAGAGCTATTACCTGCTTCCTAACTCTGTATGAATTTTTCTAAAAATTCAGTAGCTGTTCATAAATAGTGGCTTTAGGTTTACTTAGGATTAATCTAGACTCTTGTATACACAGTTGAGCTTGGACAACTCTTTCTCTTTAATAATATATTAATGAATTTGATGCCACCAACTAACTGGAACCTAATGACATAGTAGGGATGCCTCTTCAGCATATGTTAAAAGTTTTCAGTTCCTTACTTCATCCCTACTCCAGGTTCTCCGTCTTGTAATGGTTAAGTGATCAGGAGGCTCTGTGGGCTGAGGTCTTGAATCACCAGATCGACCATTGTTTCCTTCTGGTGTTTTAGAATGAACTAACGGAGGTATCTTTCGGAAGTTGAGGCTTTCATCAAAAACACGGTCAACCAACTAGTAGGACAAAACCAAACCATTATGAGAACAGAATGGTAGCAAGTGCAGAAAAGACTGGCTTATACTTTTTATATTAGAGAGAAGTTATTTCTTTTTCAAGCAGTAACAGAAGCACATCTTCAATAAACCAATTACTTTTTAAATAAGCACATCAAACAGGTTTTTTTTTTCCATAAAGTAGATGCTTATCTATACTGATCTTATTTTCAGAATCAAAATATTTAACTCTGCTAAATTCAACTCTTTCATGATTAAGATGTTTTCCAAAGGAAAAAGAGATGCTAAAGAGAAAAGGCCCTGAGCCATGTAGGTGGACAATGACTTCACTTTACTCACATTGCCTTACCAGTATAAAACAATGTTTGCTTTTCTTTTAGTTTTCTATCTTGTTTTTTCCTTTTTTCCTCCCCAAATGCAGATGTCAAATTTCTTCACAAGATACATACATGGCAAATTCCAATTAAGTTTATGAAAGGAAACAAAATTAATCCACATAATAAATATTTTGGCCTTAGTCAAACTTTTAACAATGATAAAGAACATACATCCTCTTACAATAAGAATGTCCTGTCAACTGCAGTGCAAACTATGGACATGCAACACCAATAACGAGTTCACCAACGAGAGGACAACTAGTTTAATATTCTGAAATAAAACAAAAGGGGATGGAAATTTATTCCAAGAAATATTTTTACTGAGTCTCAGTGAATGAATAACCATGTTAGGTAAAGTTAGAAAGCTGAGAAAGTAATATTATTTAAATGTACCAGAGACATGTGTATGTCTTGCCACCATGAAGATCTTCTTGTTTTTGCTTTTTAAACCAACAGAGATGACTTTATATACATTTATAATTGACCACTTTGGTAACAAAACTCTACACAGATTAGTGAAATACCATTTATCAAATTAGAAAACATACAAACAAAACATAAATAAGAAGTGGCCTTTAAGGAGCTGGATAAGAACATGTAATAAAAGCAACTGAAGCACAGGTCACCAGCAGAGAGCGTCCAAAAGGCATTTCGGTTACTATTAGAACATGTAATAAGATAAAGAAGTGGAGCTACAGTATGAGGGTTGGCAGCATTGTTTCTAAAGTGGCAGATAGTAAATGTTCTTGAATTTGCAACTGGACAGTCTGTCTGAAAATCAGTTTTGCACTGCAACACAGAAACAGCCATAGACAATACTTAGGCAAATGACAACAACTATGTTGTAATAAAATTTATGAATACTGAAATGTGTATTTAAAATAATTTTCACATTATAAATCACTATTTTTGTATTTTAAGCCAATTAAAAACATAAAATCTATCTCTAGTTTTTAGGTCATATAAAGACAAATCAATCCTCTTAAAGGCTAACCTTTGGCTTATACTTCGGCTCAAGATAAAATTTAGTCAACATGGCTTAAGAATCAGTCACCCTTCCCTATCTAGGATTCAATTAAGTATTGAAAATATATTTTTTTAAATGCTGTGTGTTTACTAGAGATATACGACCTCTTTCTTGTCACTCACTATTCTCTAAACAATGCAGCCTAACTACTCTCATACTATAGTAGGTTTTGTAAAGAATCCAGAGATGAGTGTAAAGAGAAAGGATACACAGAGCCTACACATAAACTCTATATCATTTTATCTAAGAGACTGAGATATTGCCAAGTTTTGATGTGTGCTTTGGAATTAATCTCCATAGATACAACTGAAGTTAAAGGTACCTTGTGGGACAACGTTATGCAGGTGCTGCTCCTGGAGCTGTACTGGTGGAGGGGATCATGATTTTGGATGGCCAACAGTCTACAAATTCTAACTTATATTCCAGTTTGTAAGACTATTTGGAGTATTTATGTGTGTAAGTGAAAAAAAAATGTTTTGAAAAAAACAATAAATACTGTGTATATCTGTCAGAATTACCCTTTTTAAAAGCTGTAGAATTTTTCTTTCTTTGCTATTAACTAGTAATGACCATTTCTATTAATTGGAGTATTTTCATGTCAAACTTCATTGAAACCTTATGTAGTCATTGTTAAACTTCAGTTTGCTTTCCAAATAACATTTATATTCACATTTCAAGTAATGATCAGGAATAAACAGGCAAAATGCTTATAGCTAAATAATTTTCCATTTTTATGTTAATAGTAGACCAAATATTAGCCTTTTAGTCTTTACTAATTGTTACAAAAAATAAATTTGTTAAAGCAATGTTGGAAAATGCAGAGATGCATGCAGACAGTGAGGGTGGACATAATTAAAATAAACTAAGCAAAAAGATAAAAGCAAAAGAAATTAAGAAAAGAAAGAACCTTATGCATTTCTCCATGAAGATCTCCTACCTCTTCTCTAGTGTCTATGGCAGAGCCAGGGGTGGTGGCAGCAGTGCTTACTGTGGTACTAGGGGCAGTGCCTGAGGAAGTCACTGAATCTATTTCTCCTGCTACATCGTTGATCTCCCGAGCAATGAGAGCAAGATCTTGACTGATCCTGGAAATAATTTTAGAAAAGAAATTTATTTTCTTTAAATAATATCTTTAGCAACAATGAATTTTGACAGTCATGTAACTTGTATATCTAACTATAGATTTACAGCCCCAAATTAAGATTCTTTGGAAATATGTTTACTTTTTAGTATGCACCTATAAATCTTTTACTGTGAATACTAACATTAATGAATTAAGTTACAAATAACGAAGCATTTT
The DNA here is from genome assembly GCA_033318265.1 of Phyllotis vaccarum. Lineage (NCBI taxonomy): Eukaryota > Metazoa > Chordata > Mammalia > Rodentia > Cricetidae > Phyllotis > Phyllotis vaccarum. Next base: position 18,046,096 of record JARWLC010000017.1, on the reverse strand, counting down.
AAATACTCTAAAATATACAGTACATGTTAATCATTGGCTTTAATATATCACAGAGATCTTAAATTTGGAAATGACAATTCAAGAACTTTATGTACATGGGTAACAATAAACAAGGACATCACTAACCTAACTGATGCTTATCATTTTAATTATAAATACAAGCAACAGACTACAGTGGAGTTAACAAGTCTAGGGATTTTGGTCATAGTTGTTTATAGGCATCTCAAACATCCTTTATAGTGATTACTTTTTCAAATGAATATAGCCATTAAAATCCCACACTAATGAAATTTACTTAATGCGTTAATAAAAAACTATTAGTCACTACATTGTTAAATATTCTGATAGCCATATTTCAGCATTACTGAAATTCTCTGTATTTCTCAGTATTTATGCAATTGGAATCATGCAGCAGGAAACAGGAAGGTAGCTTCCTAAGCTTCGTCAAAGAGGACGATGGTACTGAGAAGTAAAGAGCTCCAAGGCCAGCACTTCCTACCCTTTATCACAGCATGTGAGGACCCTAGTGCTCTTCCCAAGTAGGACTTAGCTGGATTTGTAATAACATGACTAGAGAAGTTTAGTGACCTGCTCATGACCATACAGCTTGGAAGGACCAGACCTTAGTTGTCATTCAAGACTATGAAGCTCTGTGTTCACTCACATGCACTCATGAAATCACTATAAGTGGTTTTTTGTTTGTTTGATATTTGTTTGCTTTTTCAGACAGAGGCTAGCCCAAAGGCTGAAACTTCCTGTAGTCATCTTGCCTTTGCCTCCTGAGTACTGGGAAGACATGCATACACCATAACATCTGTCGCATGCCAGGCAAGTCACTTCTCCAGCTCAGCTCTGGGTAGTAGTGACATTCCAAAGTGAAAACAGATTTAGCATTTAAAGAAATTCTTTAAGAAAAAGAAATAACAGAATTCTGTCATTGATATTCTCATACAACTTAAAAAAGATTTCAATTCTTAGAATTTTTCCATGTTATATATTTACTGAACCTAAAACTCAATTTGGCTTCTTCCAGAGAAGGTTCTAGAAACACATGTGAAAACTTAAATAATTTTCAAAGTACAAAGAAACATTTTTTTAAAAAAGTTATGTAAGATGTGGGCTTAAATTTTTCTTAAAAATTTCTTTTAGATTTAAATGTATGAGTGCTTGCTTGTGTGTGTTTATGTGTGTGTGTGTGTGTGTGTGTGTGTGTGTGTGTGTGTGTGTGTGTGTGTGTGTGTGAGCCTCCGGGCTCCCGGAGGGGGTGTGGCCAATCCCATTGATAAAAGGCTGCTGGGATCTTGGGGCCCTTTTTCTTTCTCTTTTATTTTTTGTTTCCTGACTGGGAATCGAACCCAGGCCGCAATGGTGAGAGCACAGAATCTTAACCACTAGACCAAGCCAGCCACAGATGACACCTGAATCCCCACCACATATGTACATGCTTGTGCACAGATCATATACAGCTTGTTGCCCATGAAGGTCATAAGAGGGTGTTGATGAAAGGTTGTGAGCCTTGTGATTAGGTGCAAGGAACCTAATCTAGGACCTCTGTGAGAGTAAAAAACACTTTTAACCCCTGAGCCATCTCTCCCATCTCTCCCATCCCAAAATGTGGGTTTAAAAGACATTTAAAGAGTACAGCAATTGCGTAGAAATTGAACCAAATTTAAAATGAAGCTGTGTTGAAGTTTATAGATCAACAGATATGTAAGGTGATTTAATTTGTGTATGTGTGTGTGTATTTATTGATCACTTGTCACTCTGTGTCCTGAATGGATAGCTCTGAAGAAGTTATAGGGTCCTTGCTCTTCTAGAGCTTAGAATAAATAATGAATACCATTATAAAGAATTGTCACATTAACCATCTCATCTACGTCTCACAAATACTTTCTGAGTGCAGTATTAACCATCTTATTTTACAAATGATAAAAATGAACCTTAGAAGTCAATGTGAATTTTATAAGCTACAAACATCAGGAGTAAAAACATCACTAGACCTTTACATCAAACCACACTATCGTGCAAGGTTTACAACTTAACTGCTGATATGATTAATAATAAGCTGGGGTACATGTTATGTAAGATAAATTTAATATCTCTAAATTGGAATTATTGGATCTAAAATGCCTCAAAACACAAAGCTTTTTAAGTATCAGCATGACAGCTCAAATGAAAAATTCTATCCCTCATGTCAAAAGTTTCAGTCAAACATAGGCATATTAAAAATATTGTATAAAATTATTTTCAGGCTATGTATATAAACTACATATGGAATAAACTTTGTGTCTAGAACTGTGCTCCCTTCGTAAGATACCTCACCATGTATATAATAAAAATATCACTTCTAGTTTCAAATACTTTGGGTAAAATGCCTAATCTGGATTATAAATTCTTTCCTAAAATAAATGAACTAGGCTGAGAAACAGAATTACAAAAGTTTGATGTGATTTTAAAATAACAAGTATCGGTTTAAAAAATATTTTTCTTTGCAGAGATTTATATAATAAAATATATTTATTCAAAGTGGTAATAATAAAAAGGAAGTAAGTTGTCCTCATATGTTAGAAGAAAAACTGCAAAAACAAGAGATTCTCATGTAGGCACACCATATGATGTTCAGACAAGAAGCTCTCAGGAAATACATATTTGCTGGCATCTTCTGTACCTGCTGCTACTTCCTAGAAAAGTAATTCCTGTCATAAGGGTGATTCAACGATAACAAATTAAAGCAATTGGTCAAGTGTGGTGACACATAACTGTAATATGAACAACAGAAATTCAAGGTTATCCTCAGTTTAAGCTTGATGCCAGCCTGGGCTACATGACACTGTCTCAAAAACAAGACATAAACAAGTCCTCAGCATTTACCACAAGAAAATTTGAGAGGAAAATAAAAATATTAGAAAGGAGTTATGGAAATATTCCAAGCAGAAATAAAGCACCTGCTCAACCTAGATAATGGGTCTAAGTCACACAGTCTTAGACCAACTAGAGCATCAATTTAGCTTGAGAAAGCTGCTCGACTGAATGCACTGGATTATAGTCACACGCTTCTTTACACGTGATGTGTCTAAAGCTCTCAGCCCACAGCCTCTGCTCTTCCTCTTGTTCTCCACCCCTTCAGATGTGACTGAAGAAATTCCAAGGTAATAGGTAGGAGTTTAAGTTGGCCAATTTTAAAACCCCAAGATCAAGATTATTAACCAAGTGTAAGATCAAGAACACTACTAGTCCCTCCATGATCTGTTCACAAAGTGAACTGAACTAAACAATGTACCTAAGAGTCACAAAGTTTATGATTTTCATACATGAGCTTAGTGATGAAACTTTCCTAGGAAATACACTATTATAGGTTTACAGGTATATTGGAAGGTTAAGAATGCTTTAGAATTTTTTTATTTTTAGTACTAAGAAGCCATAGACAACTTATAAAGTATTTTTATTATGAGAACTACATATAATAAAATTATTTAGTTTGGACTGAATATATGAAACTCCCTTGGTTGGGACTCTTGGTTATAATAGCCTAGCAAAACATTTTATAAACTGTTAGTCCTAATGGACATCAACTATCACTATTTTCTTTGTCATTCTTAAAATGTAACATTTATTAGTAACTTATTACCAATGTCAAACACTAATACAAGCACTGGTAATTATGCCCACCAAAGAGTTACACAGACATTATGGTAGAAAAGGATATGAATCCAGGTGTGATTCTACCGTCCATTTCTGGAAAATTTGGTTACGCTTCAGCTCTATAATTTAGGTTACCACCTAAAGCCAGAAGTATTCAGCCTGTTCACAATCTCTTGTGATACCATTTAGTACCATGGCTTTTAATTATTTTCTTTGTAAATGACTTCAACAACTATGAATCTAGCTCCAACTGGCTACTTATGCTTCAGCACTAAAATATGACTATGTTATCTTCTTCGGAAGACTTAAAAATCTTGAATTAATATACAGTACACATATAAAGAAATCAAGTATATATAAGTATAATGCAAAATATCATTCTAGAGGTGTATATAAAATAGATATTATATTCTGCAGTCATAAAGCACAGATAAAATTTTATATTGGCTTCATTTTTTAAATGTTTTAACATAGTATCTATAATGAACTGGTTGTTTTCTCTGAACTGTTACCTAAAATTCTCAAAAGTTAAAAGATACAATGCATATGCAGTAATGAATTTAACATACACTAATATTGCTAAGTTCCTTGTGATTCAAATGTGAATTATATAATCTCTCAGTATATTCTCTATTAAAAGTATTTGGTCATTTATTTTAAAAACCCTCTAGCTTTATTTACGTTAGTATTTATAAAACCACTAATCTATCAAATTCCTACCAGAGAGAAACGTATCTTATGCTGTACCTAAACACATGGATCAGGAATATCTGGGAAAAAATATTTCTTTACCAACTATGCTGCATTTTGCTTATACATTTTCTATTCTGGATTAACCTTGTTTTTATTTAAATACAGGTAAAGAATGATGAATTACACAGGTGTATATTAAAAAGAGAGAGAAAGAGAGAGAAATCTACCAGAGTAACATTAGTAGCCTATCTGAAATAGATTTTTCATTTTCATTTAGAGGAGGGTAATTTGTACAATTCCCAAACTAACATTAACTATGTGCTAACTTTATTACAAATTTACCATATATAATAAAGTTTAAAATTATATTACTCTACTACCAGAATCTTAAGTATTCTTCAATGCTTAGTGAGTTCTGTTTAGGGAACAGCAATATTTCATAAAAGACAACTATTTCTCATATTTAGCTTGATTTAAAGCCTTTAAAAGTAACTTTTCTCATATTACTCTAACTTATCATTACTCTATATTAGAACACTAAATATGGACTTCCCCGACCCCCAATACTTTTGTTTGCCTTCCCTTCTATTTTTCATGGAAAAGAATAAACAGGTTCTCTGGCTTATATTCCTTTAAAAATTAAAGGCTAGACACTATTAGCAAAGTTCTACTGACAAGATAGAGATAACCAGGGATGAAAATTGTTACAAGGTAAACAGTCTGGACTTAGAATCCCTTTACAGAATATACAAAGACAACAGCATTACCAACACACATAACAAGTAAACCAAGAGATAACAAGGTATGCAGCCACTGTCTACCTTCTTCTTTTATGTTCACTCTTCTCTATTTGAGTTAGTGAGAAGTTTGACCTCCCCCCAAAAGCAAAAAGATGTCTAATTTTCGGCAGGAAGACTGACTAGACAGACGTGTTCTAGTTCCCTTTGGTACCACTTGACCGTATACAGCCGGAGAGGACAATGACAAGACCAAACTTGTTGGCAGCTGTGATCAGAACAGAGAAAATGACAGGATTCTTTGACTATAAGCATATGTGAGCCCATGATTCATAGATTGTTTTCTCTAATCAGAACTACCTTAAAAATTTTAGTATGTAGTCACATTAAAAAGCTGATCTCAAAGGTCAACAAAGAACAAAACAATGTCAAATTACAGTAGAAGTTGCTGCTGCTGGCTCTGAAAGCACTATGGACTACTCTACATATACTGTTTGATAATATTGGCAAGGATAAAATTTAATATCTTAATGGGAAGGCAAAATAATTAGCAAATAAGATAGTAAAAATGTTTATGCAACACAGGCATTCTGCAGTCAAATTTAAAAATCTTAGATCAAAAAAATAATCCTTAAACTTTAGTTACTATGGTCTCTGTTGAGTCTAAATGGTTAATTGCAATGTTAATAATTATATGTGCAATTTAAGTTTTACTTTCTGTACATATTTAAAGATTATAATAGTCATTTAATATTCAAAATAATCGTGTTTTAACTAAAGGGTGACATAACTGCATTTAATAAAACTATAAAAACACAAGCAAAATAAAGCAAGGTAGAGCATACCTGTAGCCCCAATATTTGAGGCCTACAAGGAGGATCCCAAATTCATTACAAACTCAGCTTAGATTTTATAGCAAAACTGTCTCAAAAAGTCAAGCAACAACAAAAGAGGTTAAAAAAAAATGCCTATATAAAGCTGCCCAGTAACATTAGTGGCCTATGTGAAACAGACATATTATTCATGCAGATTAAAGCAGAGTATTTTGTACACTGCCTAAACTAATGTTAACTATGTGGAGTTGACCATCTTTCAGAAGTTATCCTTACTAGTATCCCTCATAGAAGACTTAGAAAGTAGAAAGTAGACCAAAATAAATGGATTCTATGATGTGTCCTGCCCTGTATCAACAACATGAACATTAAATAATTTAAAATGAAAACAAAAGAGAAAGTTTGATAGAGAATAATTCTTTTGATAAAACATTTAACTAAGACGGAGGGATTTCATTTCCTAGATAATTTGTACAAACAAAGAAGGGAATTTTTGTTATCAACCTGCAACTTTTTTATTCTAATTCTTTTTTTATGTGTATGTGTGTGTTTCTGAATGTATGTGTGTGCATCACATAAAGCCTGTGGAGCTCAGGAGATGCATCAGATCCTCAGAACTGGAGTTACAGACAGCCATGAGCTGAGATGTAGTACTGGGAACCAAACCTAGCCCTTAACTGCTAGCCCTAGGCCAGGTCTCTAGCCCCCAATAGCCCACAATGTTGACAAAAGACTGAAAACCAACCTGGCTATCTCTTCTCGATGGGCAGTCCAATCTCGAATATAATCTTCCTGTTCTTTAATTCGGTGCTTGAATGAAGAACTTGCAGGCATTGCTGATCCAGCGCTCTGCATGCGAGTGGTTTTCAGGGCTGGAGAAGTACGTAGACGAGTATGTTTAGGGGAATTACGGTTTGATCCAAATTCATCTTCTGAGGTGGAAGCATAATCAGTAGGAAAGCGCCTCCATCTTGAATTTACTAAATTAGTTTAATTATTAAAAAAAGAATTATTATGTTATCATGTTAAAAAGATAAAATAAAAATCATGATTTCAAAATCACGAGAGCTCACATACAGCACAATTTTCAGTAACTGACATATACACACCTCACAAAAAATTGTAGTCTACTACTCCTTAGATAGAAACATTATATTTTGGTAAATTAGAAACAATGAATAATTAAAAACAATTGAAATATTGTGTTTTTTTATAGTGTAGTGACTAAACATTCAGATGAAAAAGTTTAATAATGATAAACAACAAAGCAAGCTCTAGTCATAAATGCTTAACGTGGGTGTTTTCAGTTGCAAATATTTCTTGAGTAGAGATGTGGATGCTTTTTAAATGACAGCAACAACACTAACAGGACGGAAATAAAAAGGGAAAAGATTCCTCATGCCACATGGACTTTGAACATGGAGATGATGAAACCCTCTTTTCCCAACACACAAATGTGCATAATTCCTATTATAGAAATTATGCCTTAATGGCAGAAAAAATCATTACCTCTGTCATTCAACATCCTGTTATGCTACGGTTGGAAAAAATCTTTTTACATGGTAAAAAACACAACAAAGCATCTTCAATACAACTCTTTGCTGCTGTAACACTGAAAACATACAGTCAAAATAGACAATGGTGTAAAATCTACAAAGCATAAAACTACAAAAGCTCTTCTCACAGCCACTGACATTTAAGGCACAAGAGATCAGGTAGTAACATTAAAGAAAGTGGCAATTACTTTCTCATTTACAGTTAGTAAAGACATTTTAAAATGTTATTGCTAACACACTGAAAATCAGAAGACAAATTAATGTAGACATTTTACTAATACAAGAAATTTGTAAAGTATAAACAAGTGAAGAACAGAGAAAACAATGTCTAATTCATGGTGAACTTCACAAGGCCAGGAAATGTTTATTTAACAACTAATATACCTAGCACTTGGGTCAAGTATCTACCTAGCAAGCGCTAAGAATGGTTTTGAATAGTGAATGGACTCTACGTAGATATTTGCATTTATAAAATCTACAGTCATGAGATGCGTGCAGTATTCAGAGTAGCAAAAGTATTTAGCACCTGCTGTAATTCCCAGCTGCCACCAATAAATACTATGATTTTCTTTCCTTTCTCCTTAATCCTGAACTTGAACTACTCCATATAATAAGTAAGCAAAGTCCAAGATTTTCTTATCCTTCACTAGAATTTTGTACTTTTCCTGATACCTCTTCCCAAAAATTGTATTTTCCTTGAAGTGAACTGGTTCTTAGATAAAATTGATGATATCCCTGCCACCCACCAGGGATGGTTTAAAGCAAAAAAATCTTATTATATGTAATAAATGAGAGCCCACTCATCTGTACTCATTAATATCCCTATTTGCAGTTCCTGGGTTAGGATTTAGATTAATGTATACAGAGAAAAAACATATGTAGAGAAAGTTCATGGGTCACCGTAAAAATTATATATAAACAGTTGTTTTATTTTTTGTCCGGAAGAGGGATGTGATAATTAAAAAGATTTAATGGAGCCTGAAGACTGACTCTGAACTCCCATAATGGAGAAAAAAGGAGAAAGTGGAAAGACAGTGAAAATAAAAGGTTTTCTGGGGTTTTACCTATTCAGATTAAATACAAATTTACTGTCATTCTTTTCAATTTTCTGTTTACAGAAATACATTGTAATTTATATAACTGGGTTCATTTGGCAGGCAGGATGGTCTTACTAAGTCACTTAATAGATCAAAATTGAATATATTGGGAATATCTGAAATATCGATTTCTAATTTGCTAGTTGAGAAGCAGTAGTTACACATGGTAAAATGAGATCAAGTTTCAAGATCATTTTTAACTTGTAAGTCACAAGAAACTAATTTATTTACAACATTATTAAATTTATTTTAATATAGTAAACAGAACTGTATGTTTCAAAGGTATACATCATATATGCATTTATATATTCCTTTGAAAAATGAGATTATCTGTTCAGCTTTAATTTAAAATTAGATGATATACTGTGTACCCTGCCAAAAATTATTTTAGTTATAAAATGTACAACATTCTTTTCTTGCTGAAGGTGAAAATTATGTTTACTACAAAAACACTCTGTGATGTCTAGAATAAAAGAGTTTATTAGTACAAAGCTCTGAATGCTCCTTTTTAATGTAACTAAAGCTATATGTATATTGATCTTATGCCTGCTTAATTTTCACTATTTTAATTTTGAGATTTAGAATAAAAAAGGAAATTAACAACACTTTCTAAAACATACACTCAAAATAATGAACACCAGCTACTTTATTTGTAAAGGTGGTGCTGCTATTCACAGCAGTGTATAGCTTTTAGAGACAGGGTCCTGCTATACACTCCAGGTCTGGAACACATTATGTAGCCAGGCTAGCCTAGATTTTATTGAAGTGAAGTTCACCACTGTAGCTGGTCAACTGCTTTATTGTTGATACCTTATAGGCCTTAATTTTAAACAACAAGATCTCAAACAAATAAACCTGGTTATTTCCACTGTCAGCAAAAGAATATGAGTGAAAGGCAAGTAATTTACTCTGGAAGCAAATTATACCAGAGATGCATAAAAAAATCCCTACCAACGTTGCTAGACATTTCCAATCATCAATGCTTACCATATTAGACAAAAGAAAAACCTGCTACCTGCTAAGAACTTAGTCCAAAATACTGAATCAAAATAATTTTTACATATGTCAATATGGACAGTATCACAGGTGGTAGATAACTTCAAGGTCTTTAAAGTTTACATAGAAAATAGAAATATTGACCAGTGTGATTCCACGTTCTTTTAAACCTTATTCTCTTTTCTCACTCAATACAATTATCTTAAATAGAAATGTTACCGCATCAAAGACATTCATGTTAAAAGCAAACAGAAATCTTTTAGTAATCATCCCATGCAACACTGTTTAGTATATTCTTCACTGACATGGACTCGATACTATACTAGGATTTCAATGACTTAGTGAGCAATACCCAAACTATTATATTTCATATTCACCTTTGATGTACTTCTAGTCCTAAGGTTCTAGCTGTCTTCTGGAAGCTAGCATATATTTCCATTTCTTAACGGTAGAGTAGCCACTGCTAGTAATAAAATGCCTCCTTCTGCCTTGATATTTGACCAGGACATGCTATTTCATCTCCTGGCCCCAGTTCCCTGGTAGCATTAAATTCCATGTCTGCAATTATGTAATCTCCAACTGCTAATTACAAATAATTAAAGTAACAAATTTCCCTTGGGAATTTCATTAAGGAATTCCAAGTTGTTTTGTTTTAGGTAAGGAAAGTATCAACATCTGTATTCAAAGCAGAAATAAAAATTAGCCTGTCTATATAGAAGATGAAATCTTATATACTTGTTTCTCAGACTTGCCAAGTGGTCCTATTTAGATCATCTCTGAAACATGCCCCACATGCTAAAGAATAAGGAATAAAGCTAGATTATCCATGTGGCAAGAGCTAGTCAGCAGAGAAGTTACTTCCTGCTCATTGGTAACACATAGCTTATTATCACCCACCATTCATGCTAGGATGGAAGGAAATGTAAATATGTTAATGTGCTTACATGAGGTGAGGTGGTAAAATACGTAGTGTTTCATAAGAAATCAGGGCACATAGCAGAAAGTACAGCACGAAAAGAATGAAATGAGAAGGGAGATTCATAAAATAAATGAATAACAACACCTAGCAATCAATTCACTAAAATATTTAACTTTAGGCTGACATGTGGAAGCAGACCAGAATAACAAAAAGGATGATCCTTCAGGAAGCATGACTGCATATTCTTTAGTTTCGGTCTACATCCAGCCCTACCGTCTCTCATTGTCATTATCAAAGCCACTGACCAACAGAGATGGAAAGAAAACAGAGTGGATGAAAGCAGCTGTGAAAAGGAGGAACGGAAAGTGAAAACCAACCAAGCAAGTAAAACAAACAACCAAACTAAAGCAATATTTACAAAGTACTGCTGGTTTTGAGTCATGGAAGATGTATTATAAATCAAACAAAAATAAAAGAAAGATTATATATACCAACGTTCCTGCACTTTTAACTCAAGACCTGGGTTCACTTAGCTTGCTGGTAAAGAATCATAAACTTTCAAGTTTTCAAACAACTGGTCTGCCCTTCCTGGCCTTTTCAGCCATACCCACATATGCAGCTGATTGTGAGGTAATAAGAATATGCTTATTACATGAAGACATATGCAAACAGCTAGCTGTCTCACTGCTGTAGTGACATTCTGTCAGTGGCTTCAGCTTAAATATGGACAGCAAGCCAATAGCATTTCAATACTGTAATGACTGCAATTATATTCAGTTAGGTAATTACTACAGTTAAATGCTACAACGGGACTTTGTGAGCTAACGTTCACAATTAACTTTCCAATTTAATTTAATCCACATATACTTAGTGATTACCCCAGTGCTTCAGTGCTTCCTTCCACTGAAATAAATGAAAAGTTAACTTTCAAGAGCTCCAACTACAAATGTGTAAGTATATGAAACATCTTTTTCAATCAGCCAGTTATTTCCAAAAGGACTGAAAAAAGGTATACTGCTTCTCTTTGGGTTTGTAAGAAATTTGAAATACCTGATTTAAAAGCATAACCTTATTTCTAGAATAGGCAATAATTCCTAATATAATTCTGACAAACAAATCCAACTATTATCAAATAAAAAATTAAAACTCCTAAATCTTTTCAGTTATTATTTTGAAATTACTACTTTTCCTAAGACTTTAATTGGAAGTACACTGATTTCTGAATTTTACAATTTAATTGAGGTGGGAACATTAACTCTCTAATTTTAACCTTATTCCTTAATTATTTTGCTAAGATAGCTTTAAATTTAATTTTTAAGTAAAGAGCCCACAGAGAAAACATGCTAGTATTATTAGAAATCTGGATCTAATTACCTGAAGGAGAGCCATGACTGGAGGTCATGCTTTTGACCTTGGAGTCTGAAAGCCTCGAGATACTGTTAGCTCTAGTTCTAGGAGAAAATTTATCTGATGGCACTAATCTGGCTCCACTTCTAATGATGGCTTCTGCAGTTCGTGAAGAGGCACTACTTCTTGATATTGTTGCTTCTGAGTCACTACGAGCAGATAATGAGCCAAGTCTTGTTCTTCGAGGTTGAGCCAATAAATCAATCCGAGAGATGGTTCGTCTTCCTGTGGGTGGTTTTGATGTGGAACTTGTGGTGGACACCTCAGAAGCAACAGATGCTTTGTCAGCATCAGCAAGTTCACTGTCAGAAGCTTCACCAAGCCGGGCTCGACGCAGGAGGGAAGTCCTGGTGGGCCGTGGCCTTGGGAGAGTGGTCGATTTACTTGATGAACCAGGGGCAACAGGAGAAGTCTTCAACTTTGTCCCCTTGCCTCCTTCCGGTTTGGAATGTATGTTGTGCTCATCAGCTGAGGTAAGTGGAGTCCTTCCATGAGGTTTAGAGGAGTATGTTTCCTGGTCAGATGACATAATGTCGGAGATAGCAGAATGAGGTACACTAGAGGTCTGGTCATCATCTGTTAAATCTATGGAAGGCTGCCGGATCCTTCCACTGGTCTGCACACATTTTCGACCATCTGCTCTTGCACCTATATCTGTAGAGCGACTTTTTGCTTTCTTTTCAATTTTCTCCCTAGTACCTGACTTTATAGCATCTTTGGAAGGGGAACTTGTAGAACACCTGTCTTTATAGAGACTAGTGAAACTCTTCCGCTTTTGGGTGGACTTTCTTTCCGTCTCTCCAGTAACCAGACTAATTGTACTGGCTGTGTCTACATCAGATTCTGGTGAAATAGAATTGTCTCTATTGTAACTGGGAGTATCAGGGCCTTCATCAGTTTTATTATTATCTTCACGCAGTTTAGCTTCTAGAAAAGCCATTACTGCTTCCGTGTCTTTTAGAATCAAGGTTGTGTCCATGCTAGAATCAGTATCCAAAGAGTCACTCCTTTCTCGAAGTCTACTTGCAGATGCCAATGATAAGGAAGTGGGAGCAGATGAGTTCTGCTTATTGATATGGGGAATAAGTTCTATGGGTATGTTTGAACTGGGCTTTTCTATGGTGAAACTCCCTTGACGCACTAATGACTTGGAGGACTCTTTCTTGTCTCCTTTTGAAGTCTGGCCTTTTGGAATTTCCTCAGCTTTTCTTCTTTTGCTTTCATTGTGTACTACTCTTTCTCCTTTGCTTGTACAATGTCCTGAGTTGTTTTCTGCAAGCTGGGACTGTTGCCTGGAAGACTCCTCCTCCTTGTATGTGTCTATGTGGCCTGCAGCACTTCTTGAAGACAATTTAGTAGGAGTCCACTGGGCCCGCTCTTTTTGCTCCTGTTGTCGGATTTTAGCTAATGTTTGCTTTACCAAAGAAGTTTCGTTATCGATCTCACTCTTCTCCTTGCTAGAGGAGCTACCTGAGTGAAGGGCGGCTTGACTGTCTCCAGCAGTCTTAGGAATCTCACCATTGACCGCCCTGTTCACCTGACTCAGGCTTCTGTCTGCATCACACTTCTCACTCTGGTGCTCCTGGACAGCTGCTTCTTTTTCCTGCAGTTCTGTATCTTGCTTCTCTCCTATCTCTGACCTCTGTGTTACCACCTTTGCCCTGGAGCTCTCAAGAGGCTTTTCTTCATTTGGGAGCTGGGGAAGAGTTCGCCTCTTTCTCTCTCCCTGACTAAGCAAGGAAGCTGCAGAGCTAGTACTTCTCAGAGAAACACCAACTTCACCAGTATCTGTCTCTATAAAGTAAAAACACCAAGGCAGAAATTCATTAGAGCAAAGGACACAGATAAAAGAGGTGTAAAATTATACAACATTTTGAGATACAAGCTTAAAAAAAAAAAACACCTCAGTATAAAATGAATGCCATCACTGTAAGCAAGGCATTAAAAGAAATCTGTATCAATCAAAAAATGTGAAAATAGTAAAAAAGTGATTTTATATCATTTTATATACCAAGGGACTCTTAAACTGTAATTTTCTGCTATGTTAAGACAGTTTATAAAAGAAAATGACTAATTTCTTTTGATCATTTTAGCAGATCCCAATACAAAAGTAAATATCTGAAGTGACAATGCAGCGACAAAACAAACTTGGTCATATTAAAAAAATTTTCTGAGGAAATCTATAAGTGAGTCTTGTGGAAAACTAAGTGTAAAAAGTTCAACTGTAAATTGACAATTTAGAATTCTATATATGTATGGGGTACAAGGTGACATTATTACTTATGAACATAATGGGAAATAATTAAATCAGTATTTTGACAACTTAAGCTCATAATATAAATTCATACATATATGGCTCATCTACAAATATCACCTTTAGCTTGTGATTACACTGTAATGACAGTTGCATACTTTTAATAGATTGGCATATCAAGAAGGGTATTTTTTCTTTTTTGTTTGCTGAAAAAAACCATAAAGTTTTAAAATTGTATTTGAATAGCAAAAGTTTACAATTAAAAAAAGAAGAGTGTCTAAAAATGAACTACTAAACTTTGGTGAGTATCCCTTTTGTCTTTGGAAGGTTCAACTTATGAACTACACCAAAGTTTTTAAGGGAAAAGGATCTGGAGGCAGGTGGTATAAGATAGCGTCATATGTTACATATATATAATGAGCTTCGTAGCTTACTTCCAACACTGCAGAAAAAGAAAGACTATTATTTAGATACTTTCTTCTGCTTATAATTCCCTAAAATATAAAATGTTAATTAAAACTTAGCATTTTACTTAAATTCAACATACTATTCAAACATGTGAATATATTCAGTTAAGCTTAATTTACTTCTTACTATATTAAGTTTAGCTTGTTTTGTTTTTAAAACACACATGATCTAGTATAAAAAGACAGAAAAGATTAAAAAAAAAACGGAAAAATTACCATTTTCTACAGTTGCAGACAATTCCATTAACCGTTCTTCTGGATCATGCCTTGTATGATTAGCAGCCAAACTAGCCCATTGTGAAACCCAACGTTTGCTTCCAGATGAAGATATCCCCTCCTAAAGGAGGAAAGCAGAAAGAGACAATGCAGCAGTCCCACCAATGCTGATTCTCAGAAAAGAGAACTTCATTCAGTTCCATCATATGACACAGAAGCCATGTCTGAAGTTCAGCTTGTTATGCTTCATCAAACTTCCTCAAGTCTAAGATTCTCTAGGTGCCCCTTGAGCAGATCTTATCATTAATGGATTTAGTCTACTCTTTTCTGTGCTTCTTCTTGAATGAAAGGTCCAGGTCCACTCCAGAAGCTTACAGTTCACTACATATCATAGCTTTGCATTTAGCCCAGTGGAGTCAGTTTGACTCCAATGAGAGGAAAAGAGAATGTAAAGAGTTATTACAGTAACTCGGAGTCCTCTACTCTCTAAAAAAAAGATGACTGACTCCAGTCTCAGGAACTATCAAATATGCTAGGTCATATCCTAATAAACTTCATGACCCCAAACCAGAAACTTTTATGACATTTAATTTGAAAATAACTCACTCTACGAATTTTTCTATGTCCAGTCTGAACCCAGACTCATTTGTGTTTGGATTTGTCTTTAAGGTTTTTTGAACCCTTCTAGTGAAGTATATAGGTCCCTTAACTCATGAACACATCATAGCATTTCTTAAGCCAAGGGTAATAGAAAAATTATCTCTCTCAAGTGGTTATCAGAGAGCAGCCTGAGAAACCTAGTGAAGTTAAAAAAAAAAAAAGGGGGGGAAAAAAAAACTAAAAAAAGGAAGTGGTGGTGGCGGCGGCAGTGCTTGTGATTACAGAGTTATGTGGTAGAGCACTTGCTCAGCACACACAAGGCCAGGTTCAATCCTTAGTAATACAAACAATAAAAAGACAGTTTTCATCCAAAACTTAACTCAGGTATTCACACCAAAACTGAAATGTCAAACTGAAATGGAAAACTACAACAGGTTTATTTTGAGTAATTTAAAACATACATTAGTAATAATAATAATAATAATAATAATAATAATAATAATAATAAAAATAAAACCAAGTTACTGTATTAATTATGAACAGGCTAAGGTTAGATACTGATAAAGTAATGATTTCAAATAGATAATACACTGTATGATTTCAAGAAAAAAGTAAAATAGTTGAACATAGAGATCGATATATTTAGATAATAAAAAACCAAAGCTATCTCACTTCTTGAATTCCCTTCCCAGCCTTGCAGCACCTGCCCCCAACTCTGAGCACTGAAGGCAGTCCCTGATTACTAATCCATGCTTTAATGGCCTGTCAGGTGGCAGCAGCAAAGGCAGGAACTTACTGGAGTTACATGAATTGTACTTGGCACGGATTGAGGGAGAGAGAAGAGGGAATCTAAAGCAATTCCTGAAAACCTTTCCCTAAATTCATCAAAACATCAACACATTTCCTGATATCAACAACTAATATTACCAATTAAAAAAAACTAAAACATTCTCTAAAGGGGAAATAAAGAACATTAAAAAGTTATAAAAATGGCAAACCACAGAGGAATAGTTTTAACACTATTCAGTGAACACATCTGTCTCTAATGACATTTATATTTGTATAAATATAAATGAAATATTAATGTTACATAACTTGGTTTTCTTTTATTTACATTTTACATTTATCCACTATTCACTTGTAACTAACTCTATCTTAAAGAAATATAATCCAATGAGTAAGATAATGAATTAAGAAAGTAAGGTCAGGATGGGGAGATGGCTCAGTGATAAGGAGCATTTGCTGGACAAGTCTGAGACCAGAGTTCAAATCCCAGCACCCAAATAAAAAGCTATGTGTGCATGTCAAAATCCTCATCCTAAAGGAATAAGGCAGAGTGTTAACAGAGGAAGACATCTGTGTGCTTCTCTGTCTCCCACATGCACGTGCAATGCACGGTACCTTCCCCCAAATTAAAAAAATAAATAACCAGAGGTACAAATTTCGTCTCCACAGATGACAATATTTACGATCTCAGCCAAGCTAATTTCCATGCACTGTACTTTTCCTATTTGCCCAGTAGCCGGAAGGCTTCTGCCTGTTAACAGAACAAGTAACAACTTGTACAAATACTGTATATATTCTCTTGCTACATGAGATGGAGTGAAATTCTGATATCATAGCTATGTCAATTAAGCTTGTCTCAGTTCTTATCCTCATTATATCCTGGCTTGTACCACACTGGCACTTCCTGCAGTGTATAAGTTGTACCTTTCACATGTTTCCTGTTGAGCCTGGTCTAACTCCAAACATATACCTCCTAGAAAGTATAAGCAGTGTATATTTCTTATTTTGTCTCATTGTACTACTTACAAAAAAGGACCAATGAAACTTAGTTTTTGAAGTATTCCACAAGGGTGAGAATATCAATACTTAAAGTGACTTCCAAATGATGAAAACTTACATTTCATGTGAATAAAAAGTTGCATACCTCTGAGTTATGAAACCCAGGTGTGCGGAATGGCTTTCTCTCTTCCGTTACTACTGCAGCAGTGTTGAGAGCCCAATCTTTTACCAAAGCTTTATGCTTTTCATTGATAATAGGCCTATTATAATCCTGATTGTCATCTACTCCAAATACCTAGGAGAAAAAAATGTGTTTCATCATGAAAACAAAAGTGTGGGCACCAGATTAGTATGTGAATATCATTAACAGCATCAGAAGCAAATAAAAATACCGTACAGTAACGTCACCTAGCAATTTCAGAAACATGGAAATTAATATTAATGATAGGGCAACTCCCCAGCTGGATTGAACAGGAAGCCAACGGCTGCAGAGGGACTATCCTTTTTAACAGTTAGCAAATATTCTGGTTGATAAAAAGAAATATTCAGAATACTACAGTGGATTTGTTGAATACTTAATGATGCTAAACATTACAATCATGAGAAGAGTCAGGAAAGCACTTCAGCATATTTTCAACTTGTTTCTATTTTGGAAAAGCATGCTAAAAACTATGCCTATTTGTTATTTGCTTTTTTATTTTATTAAAAAAGGTTTCGTGTGCATATATAACTTACATTTACACATATTATTTCCTAAGGTGCCAAACAAGATTTTATTGCATGATGTTCTCAAAGTCTAGCAATTTGTCTGAAATGCAGGTTCTTGGCCTACTCACATAGATCAACTTTATCAGTAAGTAAGTAACTGTCAGTGTCAACACTTTGAAAAGTTCTCAACATAGAGACCAACAGCAATGTGACTGTATTTTCCCAAGAGAAAGATTTCAGCATAGTCATTTTCTGACACATAAAGGGACCTGGTTATAACACACTGTAAACAAACTGGAGGAAAAAAGCTATAGTGAATTACATTTAACATTTAATTTTACTATTCCATTTGAACTTGGTTCAACTGACTGGATGAATGTCACCCAGACTTATTCATTACACTTACTGTATGGGGCATTGATCATAACAATCAGAAAAATATGTCTGAATCAGCAATCTGTAGAAACAACCTTTGGAACCTCTTTTTCCTACAAGGAAAAGCACTTCTAGCGCTGCCAACTCATTTCAAGCTGATACATTACTTCCTCATCTACCAATGTGTTGGGTAGTATGCAGAGCTATACTGGTACATATGTGGCCCACAGGCTGTAGGCTGGAAATGCCTGCGCTATCTACATACAGTTAAAAATTGATGGTCATATAATAATCTGATAAATTCTGAATGTGCATTTAGTAAAGCAGAGACTACATATCTCAATTTAGTAAAATGTAGAAAATTTACCACTAAACAACTTTATTGCTTATTTTGATTTAAATACAGTTCTCCGGGAATTTGGTTAGAATGAATTATCATTGCTTTTAGAACAAGTTGCATGTTATTAACTTTAAGTTAAATGAGACCTTTAATAGTATATGGAAACCAGGGTATCGATGGGAAAAAATAAAGTTTCTTTGCTTCATCCTGCTAAACATCAGAATGAATTAATCAATTAAAACAGTGAGGCAAAGACGGTGTGCCTATGTCTTGTGACTTTACCTGATTTGTCAGGAAAGCAACATGAGAGCTAAAGTGGCTTTTGGGTCATTTACAAAACTTTTCACTCCAAATTTACTGGTTTCTTTTGTTACTTTTTTATCACCAGAAAAAACAGTAACTCAAATTTGGAAGTAAAAAATAGTAACCAAATATAATTCCTTACATTCTGCACTGCTGTGGCATGTCAATTTAGAGTTTCTGATTTGGTGATAGTTAATTGCATCAGACACACAATTTTGATTACAATCACAATCACCAGTGGTTTCTGATAAAGAATATGGTAAAACTCTTCAAAATACTTCTAATGAAAATGACTTACTGTATTGTTAGTAGCATTTTGAAAAGGTAACAAATTATACCCAGAATTATGCTCTAATGGAAGCTGAAGTTCTCCCAATCACTGTCTACACATTCCCTTTAAAGTATCAGAGACATACCTACTCATACATCAGTTAGAGAATTTCCAATTTCTTTCCATACAGGTGGCAGGGCAGGAATTCCAATGTGGCAAAAAAGCTTTGAGATTCACAATTATGATTTATTTTAGCTTATTAACTATTAAAGTAGTCTCATATTGTGGTGCAGACTGACTTAAAACTTACTACATACATTCCTCTTGCTTCAGCTTCTCAAGTGTTGTAATTACAGGCATGAATAAACCACAATAGCCAGCTTTTAAAACATGGGAAAAAAATGAGTAATATAGCAATGAATGTCCACCTTAAACTAGTATGCATTCAAGTCTGTGTGAAGGCACACAGACATTTACTTGTAACGTCTTGCATGTAGACACAGT
This sequence comes from Phyllotis vaccarum, assembly GCA_033318265.1. NCBI lineage: Eukaryota > Metazoa > Chordata > Mammalia > Rodentia > Cricetidae > Phyllotis > Phyllotis vaccarum. The sequence goes on along the minus strand of JARWLC010000017.1, from coordinate 18,026,393 downwards.
GTACAATCACTTATACTACCTATTACTCTGAGGTATGCATGTCTTTTACGTTTCTACAGTACACAAATTCTGACATGTGATCTAATAATGGTCTAGAGCTTGAGAATGTCTCAAACACAAATTTACAAGATTTTCCATCTTTCATTCTAGACTCTGTCACTAGGAGATTTCGACCATATACATATTATTATCTGTATAGTAAGTGGTGTACCTGTCATGGACAGCTCAAGACACTTCAAATGAAGTTTGTTAGCCTTAAGCTCACTATTTTCTCCCTGCTCTACTGTGACTTGGTGCCAAACACAACTTCAAACTTTTCATCAAGAAATCTGGCTATCTCTGGCCAGTTCTTTAGGTTAGCCATTTATAGGGGAGAAAGGCAAAAGGCAAATACATACTTGTCTAATCTGCATCCTTCCTTCCTAGAGTCTTCACAGAAACTTGCCATTACATTTCTAACTCTCTCAGGGCAGACACAAAGGAGCTCTTTCGTGTCTGACACATTATTAAGATGACTCATATATCTTAGAGAAGAATGACATTCACATGCTACCTACAACTGTCTCCTTGATCCAGAAAGATATTCTACCTGAGACACCTGTGATTGATCCCTCCAACATACTCTAGTGTTGAAAAAAGAGGATAGCACGTTTTGCCTCACACTACTGCATGTTTCAATGAACACATTCTCAATCTTTACTACTGAATACGTACATATCATATTCATTCCTGCATTTCCCACCTATAGTTTATTGGCTACTCTAAACAATTATAACAACTGGCTACTGAGGTATGATACTTACTAATTGTAGGCAATTATGGTAGGCACTACAGGAAATTTAAAAACCTGTATAACTTAGTCCTACCAAGGTCTAATGCAAGCACAAGCATACACACACACACACACCCACACACACACAAATACACACGAATATAAGAACCACAGAGATCCTGTGAATACCAGACTTTTAGATTCCTGTCTCAACTTTAGATTAGCATTTAAAAAAACAAAAAACCCTCCAAATCCTGGTGATATATGTATAATAAAAATAGTTCCAAAGGATAGAACCATCTCTAGAGCCTCTTTGTTTTTGTTTGTATTTTTGTTGTTGTTGTGTTGTTTTTTTTTTGTTGAGACAGGATTTTCTGTGTAACAGTTTTGGGTGTTCTAGAATGTGCTTTTAGACCAGGCTGGCCTCGAACTCAGAAATCCTCCTACTTCTGCCTCCCAAGTACTGGGACTGATGGTATGCACCATTACTGCCTGATAATTTTGTGTTTTTCCATTACCAGGTTATTACTGTCATTATTTAAAACTCTAAGTCCAAACTACAGAGCCAAAAATTTCACACCTTTCAATTTAAAATGGTTATAGCAGGGCTGGAAACTACCTGAGTTTTTTTTTTTATACCTCGTATGGATATTTATATTCCACCTATTAAACATGTGCACAGGTCAAAATTACACATAGTAATATCAGATATAGGAGATTTGCTCATTGTAACAGGAAACAGAGCCCAGTGTGAAAAGGGGGGAGGGGATACCTATGTCATAATTATAACAACACAAATGTAGCCAAAATGACAGTTTCATTGCATAATTCTTAATTTATTAAGTTAAAAAATAGTACTGTGGGTATAGATTAGTGGCAGAGTGTATATCTAACAGTGAGGCCCTGTGCTAACAAAAGCCTTAATCAATTAAAATTTAGAATTCATCTTCTCATAGAAATGAGAAAGCAAATAGTAAGTACCAAGCTTTTGCAGCTTATATTAATTAAAAAATAGTAACACACTAAGATTCTAATCTCAACAAGGTGTCAAAATAAGATCATAGTCAAATTTTAGATCAGAACATTTCTATCCTAAGGAATAATGTCTTGCTGGATAAGAAGAGAGGGGTCTTTATAAATTAAATCAGGAGTACAGGGTCTCACACATTAAAAGAAAACTTGAGAAACTCAGTAAGAACTATGCTAAACCCCAAGTATATGGTGTCAAAGAACTCAAGATGATTTTAAATATTTTTGTTTTTAAATTTATAGTATTTTCCCAGGAAAATATAACCTTAAAAAGAAAAATACTTTAAAATTCAATGGAATTATTATTATAATCATTTAAAACTGTGATTCCGATATTTGTAACTAACTTCTCAGTGTAAAATTAAGACAAAATTGTTACAAGCGTTCAGAATGAGGTTAGGAGAGACTATTTACCATTTACTGTAGTATATACATAATTCTTGTGTGGGGATATGTTTCAATTTTAATAAAAACATCTGAGATGTCAGAGGACAGATCCACCTCTTCCAGTCTTTGGGTTTTTTTTTTTGTTTGTTTGTTTTTTGCATTTTGTTTTGTTTTGTTTTTTCCCCCAGACAGAGTTTTCTGTGTAACAGTCCTGGCTGTCCTAGAACTTGCTTTGAAGACCAGGCTGGCTTTGAACTCACCAAGATTCTCTTGCCTCTGCTTCCCAAGTGCTGGGACTAACAGTGTGAACCACAGCTTCTTCTGCCTGCTCTGTCTTTCTATGCCTGCCTTAAATACTTTCCTTGCTCAGGCTCAGTTAAGGCGTGGCACCAACACTGCCTGCCTGGGAGCCTGGAACTCCTTCTGTAAACTAACATGTCCTCAAACTCAGATTGGATTAAGGGCGTAGGTCACCACTCCCGGATATTCCCTGTGCTGGGATTAAAGGTGTGAGTTACCACTGTCTGATCCTCCTAGACTGACTGTGAGTAGATCCCTCTGATATCTCAGGCTGTTTTTATTAAATTTGAAACATATCCCCACATTCTTTCTCACAGCATCTTTATCTACAGTCAAAGATGGACTCAAACTCAACACCAATAGATTAAAGGTTTTATCATAAAATGATTTGTGACAAAAGAATAAGTAGCAATACATGCCACAACATAGATGAACCTTAAAGACAATATTCAAAGTCATTAAAGGCCATATATAGAATGATTGTTTACACAAAATATCCAGACTAAGTAAATGCAGAGACATTAGTTAGTTGTCAAGGGGTCAGAACAACGAGGAAAGACCACTTAAGTGGAACGTCTCTTTAGAGTGATGAACACATTCTGGAGTTAGACAATACAATCATCACATAACAGTATGAATTACTACAGCTTCCAGACTGTACATGATGTTCCAGACTGTACATGGATGTTTTACTTTTGAGAGCTGACTTTCAAGCAATCATCATTCTTCCTCAGCTTACCAAATTCTGGAATTAAAGGTGCACATTATAACATCTAACTAAACTGCATAGTCAATGACAAAAATACCCAATTTTGTTATATGTAAAATTTTAAAAATTTACTTTAATTTTTAAAGTAAGGTGCTATATAATTATCTTTTCCTTGGTGCATCTTTCTGAATAAAAATAGTTTAACTTCTTTGTTTTCTTTCTTAACGTATAGCCTTAGTTTCCCTTACAATCTCCTGGCTTTCCATCACTTCTGCCATCTATCTTTATTGACTCCATAACTTCCCACAATATTACATTAAGTTATTGAATAAATTCAAATCATTAGTATATTTCATCTTACTTCTAAAGTTGAATTTTCTAATTTCTCTACTTTTTATGTACCACTTCACAAAATCTGGGTGCTTATCAACGACCATATTCTTTTATCTGTGTGCCAAACAGATTTTAAGCTGGGAGGTATTAGCTATTGGTAGAACTCAGCAGATCCTCTAATCTTCCACTACACAGGCTTACTGAAATTAATATATTTTCTGTTCTTCTGATGGTCCTTTGAGTGTATCTATGTATTCAGGTGCATACGCATGTGCAGTGCACATATGTGTGGAAGCCAGAAGTTAATACTGATGTCTTCTTTGACTGCCTTCCACCTTAGCTTCCGAAACAGGATCTTTTACGAAACTTGAAGTTTATTAAGCTAGACTGATTGGCCAATGAGTGCCAACACAGGAGGACCTATTGACACATCTCTAGCTCTGTGGTTATAGAGGCGTATCACCACCGTCAGCTTTACATGGTGGCTCAAGATCTAAACTCAGGTCCTCACGCTTGCCCAAAACATACTTTACTGACAGCAATCTCCCAGCTCTTCAAAGCTCTGATTCTGGTCTATATCATGCTTTCCTCAGCTCCGACATATATTTTTTTTCTTGCCGCCACCCTCAGGATTCAAACTGTCACTCCTGGATCCATGTTCTCAGTACTGGCTTTTCTGACTCACTGCTCTGCCCAATTTATTATGTGGAATTTCTTGACTGGATTCTTATTAAGTAGAAAGTTTGCTAACAGTGGGGATCCATAATAAGGTATACCGACAACAATAAACAAGAATAAAAACTCAGGACAGGAAAAAACATCTATCTGGCAGAGGTGATATATGTGATGAAACTTAAGCTCTCTAAAACGATGTACATTTTTCTCGCTGTTCTCACAGCAAGGTCTCCCAGGTAGGTGGGGAGCCAGGATACAGTACACTGGGAAAAGTGGTGGAGTGGGGGGACAAAACTGCCCGACTCCTCCTTTGGAAAGTGAGCGACACACAAGTCGAGATGGGAGGGGAAGGGAACACCATTATTACAGCAGGAGATGACTTAGTGAGTCAAGAGATAAACAGCATTATTTCTCCACAAGCTTAGACATAAAACCCACTATGAATGTGTTGAGATTATAAAAAGTGAGTTTGGAGACATTTATGAAATAAGGTTATCTCCTGAAGTCAGAACAAAACACAAACAAAACTGTAGTAAGTGCATAATTTAAGCAGTAGAGAAGAGGATATACTGCAGTACTTTTTAACTGAACACAGAAAAGTAAACAAAATGTCATTCTGGCTTAGCTGTCTCTTTCAAGACATTTGTTTTAACTGTATAAAACTAAGTAAAGATGTAAACATGTGTTGGCTTGTAAATTCAGGATGCAGTGTGCTTTGGGGAAAACAAAAGCGCACTTTGTAATTCCCACACCTACCACTGTCACCCACACATCTGGACACTGCTTTTGGTTCATTCCTAAATGATGGTTTGTCTGGGGTCTTTACTCCTCCGACTGTTCCATTCGCTTGTCCACCAAGACCTTCTCATCCTGCCTCCTTTGAGCCTATGTATTCTCCAGTTATCTCTCCTCTCAGCCTCTGCTGCTCCCTGATAACTCCTCCTCTATTTTCAGCCTAGATCTCTTACTTAAGATCCATACATAAGCCATGTAACTCATCCTGGCTACATCAGCTGTTTCTGAAATTGCTCTCATTTTTGGCCTTTCCAATCTCAAGCCATACTTCATACTTCTGGCAGTCATTAGCCCATGCCATAGATCATGGGGATGGCTTAGAAGGGGAAGGGGCACTTGCTACCAGCCTGATCACCTAAGTTCCATCTCTGGGACCCACATGGCAGGAGAAGAACCAACTCTTGGAAATTGTTCTCTGAAGTTTCAAAGTGCACACTTTTACTCCTCCCTCCCAAATAAATACATACATGTGTAAAGTTTTCAATGAATCCCCACTGCCTTCAAAATTAAAAACAAAAACAAACAAAAGTCCCCAGTGTACAAGGGACTACTCTGTCTCTCCAAAAGTAACTGTGGGCCTCTGAACAAGATTTAACTTTCTCTTTTACTGATAATGCCCCAATCTGAGTACTTTTGCCTTTCATTTTCTAAATAAGCCTGGTCTATATTTTTAAAAACAAACAAACATAAAACTTTGTTATCCCTATTACAGGGTTAGTTATGTATGCTGAAAAATAAGTCAAGTTTAGTATTCATTGAGGATATATTGAGGACCGTCCCTACAGCCTTAGAGTTCCTTAGGTGAATAAGGACAAAATCACAGAACTAGTCATGATAATGCTCAGGATTAAAATGCAAAAAAGATGATAGTGTCTATGGGAGTCTTTTTAGATTAGACAACTTGAACTATTAGATGGCTATTTCTCTGATGAAGAGCTGTTTAACCTGATACCTCATCTTGGAAACTACTGTAACATTTTCTTCAACATGTTACACTTCTCAAAGCATTGAACATACTTAATTCTTGAGACAAATACAGACTTTCCGATCTGAATAATCCTTTCCTCATAGAAAGGCTGGCACACTACGAATGAAGTGCTTACTCCATAAACAATAGAGTAAAAAAAAGAAAGAAGCTATAGGGAACAAGTTCAGCTGGACAACAGCTACTCCAGCTTTTATCACATAAACTCAAACTTTAAAAGGGAAATGTAGATGACTGAGCATGTCTGTTAACTACTCTGGTCCTTCCAAAGTTCTGCTTGTTTCAGCATGGCTGTTCCTGCTCTTCACTTTCTCTGCATCTACAGGCTACTTATCGTCTTCAGATATCTGAATTTACTTCTCCATGTCTGCTTCTGCAAAGCTGACTTTAAGCTGGCCTGACTTTGGCTTCCAGTTTTAAGCACATCTACTGGACTCTCAGCTCTTACTGAGGCAGTTACATGATAATACAGTGACTCTTGTTTTCTTTCAAACAGTCTTGGTTTTAGTTATTTGGTTTATCCAAATCAAGAAGAACGGCTAAATTAGCTGTCCAGTCTCATAATACAATTTTTTTTAATGCATCTTGCTCTAAACTCTAAAATCGTTGGTTTCTCCACTCTGAAAGTGATGGTGTATTTTTTTTTTTCAAATATAGGTCTCCTTGAGAATGAAAAAGAATACATATGATAACTTTAGATAACTGATACAGATTCTGCAAACTCATCACTGCATATCAGTTCCTTAAAGAAGCCCATTTGTAGTAATGCTTTCTTTCTTGTTGGCTGGCCCAGGCCAGGCTGGTTCCTTGCACTGTTAACTTCCATTTGGCTTCACATTTAACCCCTTTAGTGCTGAAACTTTCCAGGACTTGCCAGTACTTTGAGTAGAGAGTCATGTGAAAATGAATAATATAAAAAGTAATAATCAGAGATTATTTTCATATAGCGCTTATAATAGACATCATGACACACAGCATACTATGTGTCTCTGAACTCCTGTTAAATTTTAAAAGATTTTTCTTTTCAGAAATGAATGACACTTAAGCTTAAAGAAGTTGATTTATCAAGAGTATAGTGCATGTAGAGTTTATACACTTAATTCCATGTTCTTAACGTCTATAATATATATAAAACCATAAAATAATACTTTAACGGAAAAATATTAATCACCATCAAGTAAAATATCTATGACTTTTAAAAACACATTTTTTTTTTTTTTTAACCAACAATGTAAGTACTGCTTATATGCAACATTTATTTCCAAGACTAACAGGTCTCATAAGGAGTCTCAAAGTCTGGGCATTATGCCATTCTAACAGCAGAATAATGAGACACCTCAATAAATTTTGTCTACAAATTATACATATATATCAATGAATGCATCACAAATACTATAGGACACAGACTGAAATATAAATAATATTCTGAGAATTAAAAGTAAATATAATCCTACTTTTTTTTCTTGTATCTCAGAGGGTTGGGTCTTGCCCACTCTCTGATAAGCCATTCTGAAAACTCATCACCTAAATTAGCATATTCCAACTGTTAATGTGCATATGAACCACATGGATAACTTATTTTTAATCACAGATCCTGATTCAATATATCTGTATGGGCCTCCTAAGTGATATCAATGTTGTACACACATGAGCACATTTTGGGTAACAAAAATTTAAATGAGAAATTCTTGTTTAGCCAAATTTAGGTTGCTATTTTCACGGAGGTAAAATCAATAGCTCATTCTAAGGTCAACTATTCACATCATACAACAATCATCTATAAATAAACCAATAACATCAAAGAAATATCTGAAATATTTAGACAATCATTAGGACTGGGTATAAACCTGACTAAAATGAACAAAATATTTAAAAACCGATTTTGTTCTGATTTCAAAGATAGCAATAAAGAGAAACAAAGAGAATAAAAAATAATCTCAACATATGCTTTTTAATCTGCTTCTAAACCAAATTAGTAGGTAGAAAACTTGCTAATATTTATATTCATTTGGTAATTATAGCAGTCTATTTCTTGTTCAGTTTAAACATAAATAAATGCAAAATGACATTACTTTTAATGCAAATAAAATTTATATACCTTAGAAAGGCCCAGGTAGTTTAAATCTGTGTGGACCTTCCATGCAAAACTCAGGAAAATTCAGGAAATAAGCGAAGCGAAAGCAGAAAATATTTTGTTCTTGCTTGTTAGTCTTCTAGGTCACTAAGAAACCCGAGTTCCACTATCACCAACTGCATGAGCACATTTCACACCAACTCTCCAATACGGTCCAACAGTCAAAAGCCCCACAAAACTAACATCATACTCAAATTTCAATTATTTACCTTGTCAATCATTTTTCTTGCTTCCACCTCCTCACTGTTGGGATTCTCTAACTCAATGGTATAAGTACCCTTGTCACTTTGGTCATCATCATTATCCTTTTCTGAAGTAGCAGAAGTAGCTTGATTTTTTAACATTTTATCCATCTCCTGGCTTGGTCTGTGCCCAAGACTCCCTGAACTTCTTAATAATGCAGTTTGTAGGAAGGGTATTGACACCGATGGCTCCTCTGATTTCTGTTTTAACAATTTCCCATGTGGAACACCATGCCCCCCTCTGTGATGCGTAGAGCTAGTCTGTAAAGACAAAGAAACCACTTTGGCATCTGCTGGAGGAGATTTTGCTTTTTCAAGTTTTGTATGTGGTGTTGAGAAAGTAGCTTCCTGACATAAGATTCCTGAACTTTGAGTAAAAGAATATGACCTTCTCTTTCTGGAATGGTCTTCATCAGAGAACGCAATCATAAAAGCAGTTTGACTTACAACGGCCTGGTCTTGATGCTTTTCAGTAGACTGGACCTTCTTTTTCTGTTCTGAGTGATGGCGTCGTAAATGTTCCTCAAGAGTTGCACGCTTGCCACAGCGCCTGTGCACCCCAGCATTCTCTGAATCACTCTGAGTGCCATCATCATGTTTGTTTCCTGAACACAAGAAAAGAATGATATAGTAGAAAAAAAAAACAAAAAAACAACTCCTCCATGGAGAAAAGCAGAAGCACATACAAAGGTGCTATTTGTTTTGACAGAATCTTCCTAATACATACAGCTGTATGTTCTTTTCTGTAACAGGCTCCACACACCATCCTCAAACACAATGGTTACAATTACATTTAATCAACCAACAATGATACTCTTCACAAACAACTAGATACAGTACTACTTTTCTTTCTCTAAATCCTAACTTCATAAAAGATTCATCAATGACTTAAAAGATAAGCAATGTTCCATCATCTGTCACAGTCTATACTTATAACATCAATACAATTAGTTCTGCCTCTCAATTATAAGTTTTTGTTAACAAAACAACAAAACCCCACAAAAAAAAAACTGACTCTTAGCATTAAGAGTGAGCAATGCTTCAACCCCACACAATGAACTACAGGCAACCAAGGACTGCTGAGAGTGGGAGGGATAGTTTCCCACAAGGAGGAACACACTAATTGGTTACCCAATACCAAATGGTCAGCCTTGTCTGAAAACACACACAAGAAAGATTATACAGACTGAGCAGGTTACTTATATATATTTAGGAATTAGGTCTGTAACAAGAATTAATGAAAAATAGCCTTCTGAAATGGAAGAGACTGAGCTGAGAAGGGGTGTACGGGAAGACCAGGAGGGATGAAAAGAAATGGAGAAATAAAGTCATTATAATCTTAAAAAATGGGAAGGAGTAAATTTTTAAAAGACTACAGTAACTGAAACAGCTTATTAAACAGAACATAAACAGCATAAAATGGAGTATAAATTGCGATATTATTTTTAAAAGTTCAGCATACCCTCCAGTTAAAAAGCTGAAATTTATAGCTTCTATTAATAATGATGTAACTTTTACAAATGTTTTCTTAGCAGAGATTTCTAAACTCTAGTAGCTCCAAAGACTTAAAGGATGCTGAGAGGCCCAGTAAAGTCAAAGAAGTCTATGACACCCTTCTAGCAACTACGTGGTACAAATATAGGCAGATATTAGGTCCAAAAACGTACATTCACATGTGAATTTTAAAACATCAGCCTCTTAACAAATGTTTTTCGGGATCAGAGAAAGAGTTAGTTACACTAGGCAGGATTCAGATGGAATCACTAACCAAGGATTAACTAAAATTCTTTCAAAATTATAAATGAATAATCTAGAGCACTGGGATATACATTGGCAGATTCCAATCTTGCAAAAGTAATATGATTATGAACATTCTCAGGATATCTACTCTAATGGGAACACCTGTGAATAATGTTAGCCAATAAGAGAACCAATCAGAAAAAAAAAAAAAAAAAAAAAAAAAAACTTGATATGATGAAAGAATAAGAGACGTATGTCTAGGGGAAAGGACTTAGAAAGTTAAGTGGGCTTGTTCCTCATAAATTTGGAAGCTACCAACAGTAGTGATAATTCAACACAAGACAATGACCTGCAGAATGTAACATTAAAAGGAGAAGGGTAGACAAGGCAATGGTAGCACTGAATGACAACCTTGAAAAAAAAGAAACAGATGGCACTGATAAGGTAAAAATAATCAGGGTCGGGCACATTCAAAGTGATATATTAATTAGAAAACAAATGTGACAAATGTAAAACTCTTCAAATTATTTACTATCTAAAATGTAATCTGAAAAGAAAAAATGTGTTTAATAAATCTAGAACTCATGTGTAATTTAAGAAAAGCAAATACATCTACTAGTTGAAATACAATTTTTACTATAACACGATTTAAATCATATTGTGTTGGATAAATTGAATAGGAATTTAGCATGCTAATGTGCAAAAGAAGATACTATATTTCCTGAAAGCAAGACCAAATAAACTTAAATTCAGAACTTTTAATGAAAACACCAGTTTCATATCTTTCCTGTTACTAATCTGTTGGAGAGTAGTCATTTTTTTTTTTTTTTTTATAAATTACTACTCCTCCTAGTGCTTCTTGTATTACACAGGGTGAGAAGGTAAGAACTCAGGTCAGAGCAGCAATCTTGTTCTATTCAGCAAAACCACCACCAGGAAATGCTCAACATGCTTCTTAACCGGTCTGCCCACCACTAATTATGCCTAAATTTAGAAGTTCATTTATTGTCTCTCAGGTTAGCTAGCGTGGCTGTACTTCATAAAAAGCTATGGCTAACAGAAGCAACTCTCCTAAAGGGTGAAAGTGTATGGGCTTTGTGAACATTATTTTCCTCACTGTCCCAAAGCGCGTGCACTTTACTCTTGTAGGAGCAAGGCATCTATCTGTCTATTTAGTATCAATTGTTGAACTGATTTTTATAGTTGCTAAAAAGTCCAAGTTTTAAAAAATTGTTATTAACCACTATCTTCATTTATTCACAATCTGAATAAATCCCTTTCATAACCAAAATAGTGGGAAACTGTTATCTACTGATAGCAGCTCTGATTTCTGAAGCAAGACAAATACCATTTGTGAATAAGTATGAAGAAATAACATGGGTCTATTTGAGAGCCAAGTGAGCTTTGCTGTGAAAGGATTTTCTTGAAGAACTTTAAAAACAGGATGTTTTAAATCTAAAGAAGAATTCCCAGCAATGGTACCACATTGGAAAATGTCTACCTGTGAATCAAATTCAAAGTCGATAGTGACTATATTAATTTTTTGGCAAAATTATAAAATATATACTGATCAGTGTAGAGATAGTGTTCATATGAATATTAATGATTCCACTTTTTATTAGGCTCAAATAGATCTTGGTGAAGAGCAGAGAATAAGCGAAAATTATGGCATAAAATAATTGCTAATACAGAAAACAGTAGCAATGGCACTGTTATGAAAGGATTTTAAGGATTTTTCGAAGTATTTATTTTATTTTATGTCTGAGTGTTTTGCCTGCGTGTATGTCTATTCAAGCTGTGAGTGACTGGTGCCTGAAGAAACCAGAAGGCGGCACTGGACCCCCTTTTTATGGATGGTGTGGAGTTACCATCTGGGTGCTGGAAACTGAGCCTGGGTCCTAACTGTTAAGCTGCCTCTCTACTCTTTAGAAAAGATTTTTAAAAGGTACCTTCCCAAAGGACATTTTCAATTCAACCTTCAAGTATTTAGCAAGAGTATAAACTTTAAGACAGCTCATTTTTAAAGTATATAATACCTCTGATATCATATTAGCTTAATAATACTATTCATCAAATTTATATTAATCGTTAGTTAACAAATGTTATCTTTAACTTGTATAGACATATTTTTCAATTATATATAAATATCATCTAGTAGGAGTAAATATATCACACCAGAACTCAAAGGTCTTTATGCTAGTGACTAGTGATGACCATAACTAAATATTGTAATAAGTTACAGCAAAGAATTAGGTAATCACATGATCTCACTATCCTGAAATGTCTTAGAAACCAGTTGGAACTAAGCATAAATTACCATTCATTACTTGACCAGAATTCCAGAGCATACTCTAAGGTATGGATTAACCCAGTTCTGACATTAACAATGAAATCATTAGCTAACACCACTTGCTGAAGTACAGAAGTGCTAAGGAACACAATAAGTTCATATGGTCCCTACCTCAGAAAGCATTTTTAAAATAGAATTAGTCAGCTCCTAATAAAAGCCACAGAATAGTTAAATTCTCAGTCATAATTTGTTCAAAACCATTTCTGTATTTATAGCTTATTAAAGCACAAGACAGAATAATAATTATTCCAAAATAAATTCAATGCACAAAGCCAGTGGGAATAAAGCTGATTATTTGCTACAACCAACGTACATGTACCAAGTTTTTAATGATTGTGACCAAGTGTTGAATACAGTATATGCAGCAGCTAGTGCTACCATATGATAATGTACAGTGTCCACAAATGAAAATCCAATTTATAATTCTTGACAGAATACTATATACCTAGAAAATACACGGAAACTCGAAGTATATGTTCTGTGAGCAAACAGCTGACAGTTTGAAGCACCCCATCAGGAAAGTGACTATCTGATCTAAACAGAACTCAGCCCACACCAAGCAGCTTAACTGTTTTCAAAACCTAGATATGATACTTTATTGGAAACACAATACAGAGAAAAGAACTGTATGTACCTTTTCTTTAAGTCAAGAAAACAATAGGGACTATCTTCTGAAAAAAATCTATTATGTATACTTAATAGATTTTGTATTTCTGTAGAAAAAAAATAATAACATAAATAACCCTCCCACCCAAAACCAATGTAAGTACATTAGGAAGAAAATGATAAAAGGCTATTTTGAATGAGTAATTTGGGCATGGGACAATGTTGTTTGCTTTTGAGCTTTCAAATTAAATGCTAATTTGAAAAAAGTGGATACTTTCCACAGTATGATTAAGTAATAGCAGTCTGGTAACTTTGATGACCACTTTTTCCTCATGACACAATAGGAATCTCTGAAAGTCACTTTACCTTTCAACCTTTTCAAGTACACAGGAACATCACTTTTAATGCTCTTGGAATCCTCTTCTGTTCTCTCCCACACCATCTGAGGAGGGTTGTTTTGTGCTAGCCAGTCAGCTACTTTGTTTTCTGGCGCCATCATTCCTGTCTGAATTCCCGGCAAGTCTTGAGTTCCAGGAGAGGCCTTCTTTGACTTGTGCCGTTGGTCAGAAGCGAATTTTGTCACATGATCTCTGATAGTTACTTTTCCTGGTGTACTGTCATCAAATTCAATGGTAAATGAAGCATGCCCTGCACCTGCTGTATGGGAACTTGGTGTGTCTTTTGTTGGAATCTCATGAATAGTGCTCTCTGCTATTTGTGATGGCTGTTGGAATTCTTTTGTAGGAATTTCAAAATAACTTGGCTCCCTACAGAAAGGAAAAAGTGATTCTTCATTTGCAGCTGCAGACTGTTCCTCCACTTGCTTGGCATCTATGCTGCACCCTAATGAGAAAAATGAGAGAGAATTCAAAATATTTGGAAGCATGAGGGTCATTGGTAATGACCATTTGCATTATTCTGAGAATCAGAGGGCAGATAATCTGGATGAAAAACAATGGCATTTTTATGACAGTAAAAAGTTAGAGTGAAAGGATCTTGACAATAATTTAATTACCAATAGGATATGCAAGATAAACAGCAGCAGTGGCAATACAATAAAATAAAAAGCAAAAGAAGGAAAAGATGGACACTGTTTGGACAGGTCCATTTATTTTTAAACTAGAAAATCTAGAAATCGTCAGGGTAAGAAAGAATTAAAATATAGATGGAAATGCCTACACACATGTGCGTGTAAATACAGCACACACAGTATGATAGAAAAGAATTAAAATATAGATGGAAATGCCTACACACATGTGCGTGTAAATACAGCACACACAGTATGATAGACCTAATCTAGTCACCAAAATGAGCTATTTGAAACACCTGTAGGGCTCTAGTAGTGAAGAAACAGTCGTGTAAAGATAGAGATATGAAGTAAATATGTAAGTGATGATGCTTTGGAAGTAACAATTCCACTTACCAGTCTCTATCATACTCAGAAATCCTACTTAAGGATAAAATTGGTAATATGAAAATTCAGGAGATGACACACACATTATAAGGTAAGAGCCATTAGCGATAGACCCATGGCTTTCTTGGAGCATGGTAATCCAAGCAGTGGAATCAAAGGATGTGCACAACTGCCCACAGGTCAAGGGTGAAAACTGAGTAACAAGCAGTGAGTGGCAAGGAGAGCAGCAGATACAAAGGACTGTGACAATTCTTCCACTGCTTAAGGCACTGACTGTATAGTGATGTGAAAAGAGGTGTTGTTTGGTCGTACACTGTACAAGGAAAAAATGTAACGATTATGCTGCCCTTTGGTTGAGAAAATAAAATATAGTATCTATTACTATAAACAAATAGCCTACTATCAAAAAAAAATTAATATGAAATAAATTTCCCAAGGCTCAAATATCAAACCTCATTTTAAGATTTCATAGTAAATCAATTACAATTTACTAGGGAGAAAAGATAATACAAAGCTGTTTCTAATTATTTTTTAAGTATTTAGTCTTTTGAAATATCTTTTCAAATATTTCATTTTGTATAATTCATTAGGTGCTAAAATTGATTTCTTTGTAATACACTGATTATAAAATTGTAACAAAACAATTTCTATGTTACAGAGCACTATTCTTGTCAGCAAATATATGGATATATGACACAGAAGATATCAGATTCCACTACTAAAATACTAAAGATTCCAATAGCCATGGACAGACTGTCAAAAAAGATACACAAAAGGCAGAGAATATTTAAGAATAGAAGTTTTCATAGTAAAAATTATTCTTTTTAAAACTTACTCCATTTAGTTTGTCACAGAAAAGTAAAGGTATTTCAGAGAAATTATTACAGATAGGAAGCATGGTTAGAAAGATAAATGACCTTGAGAGCAGTATCCCAGTGCCACTCAGTATCAAGAGCCTGAAAGGCTCAATTCTGGAAGACATTACCATATAGATTCATTGTTCAATAACTTACACAATGATGATTCTTAGTAATAAAGGAAAATTTAAATCCTTCTTAGCTTTCTCCATCTAAGGTGGTGATGTAGACATTACATGTCATGACTTATGACAAATGGTTTAACTTTTCAATAACTCAGATATAAAATTAAAGTTCAATCACCTGGAAAATTTAGTATGTGAACAGAGATTAATTTCTCTGTAGACTAAAATCATGAAAGGTGTGGTCCCTTTAGAACTGTAGCCCAACTGGGAATATATATTAGAAAAACTGATAAGGAGTTTTAAGATCATGCTAGAAAAATTATGCAGCTTTTTTCTCTTACAACCTTAACAGAACAGTCTGGAGTTTATGAATCTCATATTTCTATTCAGACTTTTTTATTTAAACAATATGATATAGTATTTTGATACTAATATTTTATTAATCTCAGTTATTAAAAATTTAAAAAGTGATTTAGTAACTAAACTAGAACTGTATTTGTTTGCCTAATCTAGATGATACTAACAGCAAACTATATGTATGTAGCATGTATGTATGTAAACACACACACACACATTTTTGAAATAGGTCTTATGTAGTCAAGGTTAGCTTTCTTTCTTTATATTTGAAATAGGGTCTCAATATGTAGAGGCCTTGATTGACTTGTGCTTGTCAGCAGTGAATTCTGTCACATGGTCTCTAACAGTTACTTTTCCTGGTGTACTGTTATCAAACTCAATGGTACATGAAGCATGCTCTGCACCTACTGTATGGGAATTTGGTGTGTCTTTCTGGAACTTTATGAATAGTGAGTGCTCGCTTCAGTAAATAAACTAACACCATTCTGTGTATCAATTCTTTTACCTATAAAATGGGCAAAAATAACAGTAACTGCTTTTAGATATTGCCATGAATATGAGATGTATATAAATCATTTGGAAGACATAGACAAAGTAAGTGCAGTTGAGTGCTTGCCATTATTTGTCATGGTTCTACTCTTTACCATAGTCATATGTGTGAGTCATTGTATTTTACAAGTTATGTCAGTCAGAATTTAAAAGTTGTGTGAGTAAAGGCTACATTTTTTTTTTATGGTTCCTTAATTTTCACTATCACGTGATTATTTTCTTAATTTTGCCACAATTAAATTGATCTGTGCTTTCTAATCACCTAATTGGTTATACTCCCCTAGCCCATAACAGAGAGTTATGAGATTAGAATATATGGTACTTGAAGTAAAAAATTTAGAGTTCAGTCATGAAGATTTACTCAAAAATAGTAAATAAAGTAGTATTGTACACTTGAAGTGCAGCATCATTTAGTACTTTACACTGCATATACTGTGAGAGACGAGGCGGCAAGAATTAGCATATTGGGAGAGAACACTAAAACAAAAATAGTAAGGTATAAGGTGCTCTGGGGAAGACAAAGCTCAAACTCTACTTGTCAGGCAAAACAAAGTCAGTCGCTCACTCGAAACATCAGTTCATATTTGCTATGCAAAGTTTTCTGCAATGAGGCTGAAACCTTAGATCAAAGACTCAGCAGTGAAAACAAAGACAATGAAAGTAGGTAGGTAATATGTTAGATAAGATGGAGAGAAGACACCCTCCCCCCACAGACATTCCTGATTGACATCCAGTGTCCTTCCTAAAAGAACTTCACACTTTCTAGTACCCTTGTTTTATGACACTGCTCATATGCCTTAGGGACAAATAACTGCATACCATGCTTCAAGGTTACCAAGATACTGATAATTTCACATGGTTTGCCAGAGACTGGTTAGAATAGTAGGTGATTTTCTGAATCTGTGAGAAGCTAACAAGAGATGTGTCCAAGAGGTCTTCCAAATCCCGAGAGGTCTTCTGTACAACTTTTGTTCTTTATGATGATCAAAAATTGTGTAACTTTGAACGCTGATGGCAGCAGCTTTGAATGTGAGGGGTAACTCAATCAGTATGTAAGACAAATGGCAAAGCTAGCTAACAATATTGTCTATGGCTCTGAACAACCCTGAGAGAAAGCAGGTATGGGGGCCAACACATTCCTTTCCTACTTAGTATAAGATAAGCTGAAGGCATGTTAAGTCCTATTAAATAACATAAAGAAAAGGCACCGGTGAAGAGACAAAGCTGCGATGAGGACAGCTTTGTAAAGACTTATACTCTTGTGTAAATAGACTATGTCAGAAGACGATGAAATGCAAATAAGTTTCAGATAAGAAAACTTGGTGTAAATGAGGTAGGAAAAAAACCTTCAAAGAGTTCTGATGGGGTTTGTCCTTGCCTCAGAGTCACACTTTGTCTTCCAAACTGACCCTTGGTGTCTGTACCTAATTCCTCCAGTTTCAGATCCTTATCAGTTGCTCAATCCTTCAGTTCTGACATCTTTTCAACAACTTTATATGACATTTGGTATCTCCATTTATCTTGACTTTTCCGGACACTGGTCACCACTTAACCACACCAACGAAAGAACATGTTCCTTAGTTACTAATGTGAAGATCTATCTCTGCACTTTGGCTGCTGAACTCTAGATCATATTGTTATTTTATCTCAATAATATAAGCATGGTGAGACTTTAAAGAACTTATAATTTTCATATTGTATTTCTGAACATAATGGAAATTTATTTACAGTAATTATATTAGTATGAATCATGAAAAAACATGTAACTCACATGTCCCTACTATTTTATGAATTCATTTAAATATTTTAAATACTTAAAATGTCCAGTTATGGCATTAATCTGTTATACAGCTTTTAACAATTTCATAAGCTGGAAAAATATAACAAGATTTTATAAAAATACTGTACTTAGTATTTTTTCTTAGACTCGTAATACATTACAAAAGCAAAGTTATCATCTTTAAGTAATCAAGTTATGGCTAGATAATTTTTCTGAGGAGATTGACGTTTGAAATATGAATACTTGTGCAATATGAATTTGACATCATAGCCATTGAGTTGTTTTACCTGAAGTCCCAGTTTCTTGACGTTTCTCTTCAGGCTTGCCATTAGACCTGAGAGCTCTTTGTTCATCCACCTCGTCATCTCCCCACCATGATGGCTGCCCATATAATGGAGTACCACGGGGCATAGCAGACACATCTAACAGAGATCAGAAGAAAAAAAAAAATCCCTCTAAAGTACATGAAGCAAGAAAATATACTTTGCATGATGCTAGATTTACTTAGTTGATTAACGCTTGAACATGACCTTAAAACAACACTAGAAACGACTAAGTAAATGAAGATCAGCAATGACTAAGTAATGCAACTTACTATATATAATCTCAAGTGTTAGGGGGTTCTATAATATATAAATGAGGCTAGTTATCAAATGATTTTTGAGTATTCAGACACATGTGTCTTAGGTAGAAGAATTCCGCTAGACTTACCAAGGAATAATGAAGTCAGTCTGATCAGAAATGCCATTAACTTTAAATATATAACTGGCATGAGCAACAATGTAAGGGTATTATTCAGTAACTGCATTTGCACACAGTGCTAACAGACCTTTAGTTTCAGCAGCTGTACTACTGTTTATCAGTTTGATACATTTGCTATGCAAAGGGATTATCTACACAAAGCATCTTTGTAGTTATTTTAACTGTAAGTATTAAATGATATGAGGATGGTATAGTATTAAGTTTTCCTTTTCATTTCAATTGTAATTCAAAGCAAGATAGATAATATCAAATAATAAGCTATTATTCCCTTCAAATATTGAAATCATTTTCCTTAAATATTTAAGATATTGGGTGTACTTATACATAGTTGTCAATGTTTTCTAGGGAAAACTGGCTATGTTCAAATGTACTTTAGAATTAATCACTTGCACACATTATTTTTATACGGGTTTAGACACATTTTTAAAAAGAAAGAATGTAATTTCTTCAAAACCAAGTATAAATTCAGAATTTCCAAAGGAATTAGCTTATTGTAATATTATTATATTGATAACAATCATATGCTGTTACTATAATGTATGCACATTATTATTGGCAAACTATCATGTTGTTAGAGGTCATTGAGAAGCTAGGTCTGGAAGTGGGGTAGATACAATCCCTACTTTGGATCCCAAGTAGATTTGTCTCAAAGTGTTCTCCAAGGTCTGTGAAAGAGCTAGTCCTCCTAACTCTGACTGGAAGGGAGAGAAAGAGCCCAAAAGTAAAACATGTGTCCTTGAGGACCGCTAAAGGTAAACTATTTCCAAAAGAGGTTATTATTGTTTATCCTGTAATCTGCCTCAGTTTCCCAATTAGTTTCTGCTGGATGTTGTGAGCAATCTCTATTTCAGTTGTTATTTGGAAGTATCACAAGGGACAGCCTATTCTGGCTTTCACAGTTGGCTTCTCTGAGTGCCCAACTTGATGCTTTTCTTTTGAGCTTCCTCCCCTCTCTCTCAATAGATAGATATGGCTCTTTAGATCATTCTCCAGATCATGCACACCACTTACCCATGGCTTTCTCCTCAGATTTCAGTGCTTCTGTAGCTCTGTGATGCACTTCTGGAGTAGCATCCACTTTTGCGTCTGTCCCTTTAGCTGATTTTGGTAAGTCTGATTCTGAAGACTTCTGGGACAGCTGAAGCTGAATGGTAAACTTCTCATGCTACAAAACATTTAAAATCAAAGGGAAGTATCCATGAAAGAAGTTAACTGCATGAGTAATAGGCTAACAACAAATATACGTTCTTACCTTAAGAGCTTCTTCAGGGACCCTCATTTCTCCTCGAACTACAGTGAAGAGATTTGTATGTAAACAGAGCTAAGGAAGAATATAACTCCAAATTTTGGTCATTGTGTCATCAAATAAAATTGGAAAATGGTCCTATATCAAGAGTAAATATAGAATTATTGTTTATCATCTATTGTACAGGCACTGGGAATTAAACCCAGGACCTTACATATGCTAGACAAGTACTCTAACACTAAACCATATCCTTACACATAATGAATGAATGAATGAATACAGGGTCTCTAGGCTGTCCTCAAATCTGAGATTCTCCTGGCAGTTCAGAGTACCTGGAATGTAGCCTGTACCTATAATACTCCCTTTAATTTTAAAAATAAACTTAAACTATATATAATTTATCATTTAAAAATCTGTAAGTATTTGTAATCTCAGGTACTACTAGCCTTTAAATAATTAGAGCACAAACATTTTTAATTTTCACAAACAAGAATATGACAGGATCAAAAGAAAGAAAATTATAGACACCTAGCTACAAAGGTGTAAAATGCCTCATGAGTTAAGACCCAACAGCAAATCCTGAAGGAACTAATTACTCAGATTTTTATAAACTTTGATAAAAATTAGGTTCAGTTTTTAAGTTCAAAGAATTAGGGTTCATATGCAACTACACCACTCCCTTCCCTCCATGTACTGCAATAAGGTCATATTACTTATAAAACAATGATTCTATACACAAGAGAACAAGTGCTAGATATAATGAATGCTTTCATTATTAAACCAGAACAACAATACTTCTTATTAAAGATCAATTCACTAGAGGTCCTATTTCCTATCACCATTTAACCCTAAAATGAAAGAGACTTTTTAATCATGTACTAAATTCTACCCTCCTTTACTAATTCAAAGCATTCATCAATTACAATTAGAAAACTGTAATCGCTGTGGCGCACTCACGCACAAGAGAGATGGAATGAGAGAGAGAGAGAGAGGGGGGGGGGGCAAATGTAATGGAAGTAGATTTATTAATAGAACTTCTTAGAACCGTAAACCATGAACTCTGTTCAGTACATTAATCTTCGTTCTTATTCAATAAATAATTTAATGAACAGAAACCCCCCGCAACCACATAATCTACTTGTAGAATTCTGTCTAGAGCTTTCTGGCCAATAAAGTAGCTTCTTATTGTTTTGAAAATTAAAAAATTTCCCTTTCTTTTCATGTATTTGCTGATGCACATAAAAACATGTAACTAAACATTTAGTGAAAATCATCTTGCAAGCAGTTCTCAACCTGTGGGTCACAACAAACATGAGGGCTTCATATTAGATATCTTGAATATCAGATATGTATACAATTCATAATAGTAACAAAATTATAATATGAAGCAGCAACAAATTAATTTTAAGGTTAGGATTCATGACAAGGATCACAGCATTAAGGAGGTTGTGAACCACTGGTCTAGTACATTTTTGCCTCAGAAATTAAGAGAAACATAAAATGCAAAAGGAAGAGACTCTATATCTGAAAGGCTCTTCAGACACATCAGATCATAAATACTTTCAAAAATGTTGAAGAGCATAAAAATCATCTTTAAAAATAAAAGACAAATCAAAAATGTTTTAATACTCATCAAATCTGCTGAGAAAAAATTATAAAAAAACATTCCATCCATCTGCTGAAATAAAGTGCCTAGGGATATACCTAATCAAGGAAGCACATCTTTTCAATGAAAATTTAAGAAATGCTCTTAGACTGGCAGAATTATTTTTTGAAAATATTTGGCTGTTATCCAAAGTAATTTACAGACTCAATGCAATCTTAATCAAAATCCCAGTGTCTCTTTTCATAAACTAGAAAAAATAATCTAGAAATACGTAGAGAAATACAAAAGGTCATGAATAGCTGAAACAATTCTAGGTAATAAGAACTTTGCTGGAAATATCTCCACAATACACAGTAGAACATAGTGAGACATAAACGAGGATCCAGAAATAAACTGCCACTGCTATGGACAACTAATATGACAATGTTGTTCCAAACACATGTTGCAACAAAGACAGTCTATTAAAAATCAGTGCTGCAGGCAAAATTGAATATCCACTTTCAGAAGAATGAAATTAGATCCAAATCTGATACAAAAATCAACTCAAAGTGGATGAAAGGTCTTAATTTAGAACCTGAAATGCTGAAGCTTCTATAGAAAAATGAAAAAAAAAAAAAATCCAGACAGGCTTGACCAAAAAGTTTCTGAACAAGATTTGGTAGCACAGTGAAGAGCCAAAAGTGGGATTGTGTACACTACGAAACTTCATTACAGCTAAGCAGACAACCAGTGGAGGAAACAACCCACAAGATGGGAGAAAACGTGATAGCTATTCATAGGAAGTTCTAGAATGTCTAGAACGTATAATGGACCTCAAAAATTAGCCACAAAAGGAAAAACTTGCAAATCACTAAATGAATTAACAGACAGTTCTGAAGACACACACATGCGCATGCACACACACACACACACACACACACACACACACACACTCACAGGATGTTGAAAATCCATCAGAAAAATAAAAATCCAATGCACTTTGAGTTCTGGCTCACCATATCAGAATGACTATTATCAAAAAAATAAAGGACAACAAATACTAATTGAAGATATGGGGTTGGAGAAACATTCATTGTGGTTGTGAGGGTAAACTGATATAAAAATTACAGGCATCTGTATCAAGGTATCTCAAGAAACAAAACAAAACCCAAAAAGACAGTCATCATATGATCCAGTTATCCACCACACCTGGGCACATACTTAAAGTACTCTACATCCCACCAAGGATGTACTTGAACATCTGTATTTGTTACTCTTTATTCACAATAGCAGGGAAATGGAGCCAGCCAGATGCCTGCCAATGAACAGTCCAATGTTTAATGAAGGTGTAGTGCATACACATGATGGGATTTTACTTAGTTATAAAGCAAAAAGAAATTATAAAGTATGCAGGAAAGTGAATGGAGCTGTAATTAAGCAAGGCAATTAAAATTCAGAAAGAAAAATACCACATTTTCTATTTTATTTGTGGACTTTGGACCTTAATGTTCATGTGTATATATATGGTGTGTGCATGCATGCACATATGTGTGGGGGGGGGGGGGGTAAGGGTATATATAGGTCATGAAACCGGAAAGAAGACCAAGAGATAGAAAAAGTGGTATTGAAGAGGATGGTAGAACATATATGAAGTGAAGGCAGGGTTGGGCGGTGGTGGCGCCCGCCTTTAATCCCAGAGGCAGAGGCAGATCTTTATCCCAGAACTATAGTGAGTTCAAGACCAGCCTGGTCTATAGCGTGAGTTCCAGGACAAAAAACAACATGAAAGCAGGAAAGAGGTCACTGGAAACATAAGAGTGTAAAGAGGAAGAACAAAAGCCAACTGTATTTGAAATCCAGTGCTTTGCATGGCAATTGGAAATCTTAAAAAGTAAAATACAATCAGATATGGTGGCGTGTGTATAATCTTAGCACCCATGAGCTGAGGCAAGAGGATTACGAGTTGAGGCCAGTCACTGCACTAGTCAGTTTTCTTTAATGATGCAACCTCTGGTAGGTTAACCACTCTCCAGGAGGTGTGGGGGTGGGTGTTTATGGAAGGAGCTGAGGGAAAGTTAGTATGTCCAAACTACATTGCATGACATCTTCAAAGACTAAAATAGTATTTTAAAAAAAATTTGTATATCCCCAGACCACCAAAGCTACATCTGCACAGTAGGAAACATCTAATAAATATGAATGAACTTACTAGACTTCCTTACCTGCCACATCTGTGGTCATCTCAATAATCATAAGTTTTTATTATTGCTTAGTCTTATTACTTCAATTACTAGGCTCCTTTATACTATTCTTTACAGTATATAACTGTCCACGTATTAGACTGATTGTTAAACATTCATAAGTACACTAAACGTACTAGTCAAGTAAAAATTACTGTCAGAAAACATAGAATATGTTAAAGTTTGCATTAAACCAGCAGGATAGCATGGAAGGGAAGGTAGGTTAATGTTTTACATCCTCCTCAGAGACTGACTTGGGCCCTCATAATTCATCTGGCAAGTATTAAAGACTTTCACTGTCCTCCCTACAGCTCCATTCTTTAACACTCAAATTATATGCATAGCAGCACCACCATAAGAGAGATGGGAAACAGCTGAGTCTCACCAAGCTTTCCTAGGAATCAGAAGCAGAAAACATCTAATAAGCATAAATGTCCAGTATTGTGAATTCTTGTATCGCAAGATGTTAATTTATAACACAGCACATATTTTTAATTCATTTAATAAATGTAAAAAATTAAGGATATCATATCCAAATCTCAGCTTATCTTCAAGTTTCAAAGTGATGTAAGTCTGCTCTGGTATTCTTACATCATTCACAAAAGTCTACAAGGAAGAAAGAAAAAGGTTATATTGCATATGAAATATTAATTTTCACATTCCAGTCAAATTCTGCAACTCAAAAGTGCTTATCATAGAATGCATCCTAACATGTGCCAAGCAGCCTAGTGCATAATTATTTTATACTAAACCCTTTGTCAATATTACTGGTAACATAGAGCAGAGTGAGGCCTGGCTGAATTTTGGCTCTTGGAATTTTTCTAAAAATGAAGTCAGGAAAGTTTTTAATTTGAAACTCAAAACCTGTATAAAGTAAAATACTTAACTCTAAACAACTTCAAATTTTTTAGAAATTTTATTTATAGGAATTAACATTTTATCACATCATTCTCAGAATAAAACAGTTATTACATTTATTCATTTATTGTGCGTGTATGTGTACACATGTGCAATATTGGGCATGTGGAGGTCAGGACAACTTGCTGAAATTAGTTCTTTTTCCACTGTGTGGGTTTCAGAAATAAAACTCAGTTCATCAGGCTTAGCTAAAAGCATCTTTAACTGCTGAGCCATCTTGTGGTTGCTTTATAACTGCCATATGGGTCCTTTGGATCTTTCTATGAATCTAAGATACATTATGGTATCTTAGTAAATGGATTTTTTTCTGTGGGTTGAAATTCTGCTTGATCTTCACCATGGTATTTTATTTTTTCAATTTTTTTCTAACTATGCTAAAAATTAGCCAAATAACAAGACCAACAGCAGAATTACCACACTATCCAAGACAAATAGGTCATAATTTCCCAATCAAACAGTATACACTACTTGTATTTTCTTGGAGGCTTGTAACAAGAATTAAAATTAGTTTTGACAATGCATTTTAAATGTAAGCTAGTATATTAAGAACATACTAGTCCAAGAGGTAAAATTAGTAAGGTATTATACATATATGTACAAGACTTTGGAATTTAGACTAGTCAACTCTTAAGTATTCAATGGTTGCTAATGGCTATGATAGTGAAAAGCCCAGACAGAAGAATAAGGCAACAGAGACATAAATCGTCATTCTGTCATCCTTCAGTTTCCTACTGTAATGCCTAACATATTGCATTAGCTTTCCAAGAAGACATCTGGAGATGCTATCTTTGTAGGTTTCTTTTTTTCTTTCTTTCCTATTTTTTTAACACTATTAAAGAGGACAGCTGAAAACAGCTTAAATGTTCACTGAAGCAAAGGGAGACAAATATGAAAAAATAAAATACAACTCAATTATAAAATGAATAGACAAGTGCATTGTAGAGATTATGACAATGATATAATCATAGCTTAGAGAAATTATCACACTGTATCTTCAGGGAATAAAGATAGTTCTCACTTTTCTTTCATCCATAACCAAAAATCAGAGAAAAAAACTACTTCTAAGAACGGGAGTTTTTATCCCGTTAAGTCATTTAATATGGACCATGCAGTATTTCCCAACAAGAACCTAAATAATTTTATATTTTTAAGTTTTAATGTTTTACTTACCTGTGTGACTATGTGTATGTGTGTGTGCATGCATGTGGTACTCATCAGTGCTGTTTGTGGAGGACAGAGGTCAACTTCAGACAGTGTTCTTCACAATCCATCTATCTGGTTTTTGAGGCTGTGTCTCACTGGGACCCAGGACTTGCTGCCTAGGATAGGTGTGCTGGCCAGCAAGTGCTGGGATTACAAAACATGCGGGTAGTCACACTCAACTTTTTATGTGTGTGCTGGGGACTGAACTCATGTCTTCATGAACAGGCCTAGGCTGGAACCTAGGCTGCTGTGTAGCAGCCCAGTAATAAAGGATAGGGTTGAGGTATGATAGGCATGGTAGGGGTACAGAGGCGAGTGCTCTAGTGGAAGGGGGACTCACAGAGAAACTTCAGTGAGCTCACAGAAATGTGGGCCACCAAAGCACAGCAAAAAAACCAGCTTCAGTGCTCTCTGCCTTATTTTAATATTTTACATGTGTTAAAAATATACGTTTTGTGACCAGGTAAAAGGAGTCAGAGTGGAAGTGATATTTTCAAGTTGAGTTTAGAGGGTAAATGCTTTTCTTAAAAATAAAATAACGAGAGTAAGATGAGGCCGCAGAGGGTAAGACCCCTTGCTGCTCTTTGAGAAGACCAGAGTTCAGATCTCACTCACAGCCACCCACAACTTTAGCTCTAGGGATCCAAAGCTTTCTTTTGATGATCTACCCTCACTCAGTCACAGAGATAGCACATAATTAAAAAATAAACATGTTTAAAACAATACACGTACAATAATAGACTCACTGAAAAGTATATATGTTTCTGAATATTAAAAACTGTCTTACCTATCCTTTCAGAATAACTAAATCATAATAGCAATAAACACCTTTTGAATGTTTACTGTATATAAGTTTAAATGTTTAAAACTATTTGCTTATTTTCACCTTTACATCAAACTATGAGGTATAATTTTATTTCTATTTTTGAAAAACAAAAGAACAGAGATACTAAGTATTTTTTTCCAAAGTTACATCATTAGTTAAAATTAAAAATGGGCTCACAAAAAGCACTTCATTGTTTCCCTCCCACTTATGGCAATATTACCTTTCCTTTGATATTGAAAATTCTGAAGTTATAACAGTATTAAAAGTACATGGAGTAGAAATAGGTTACTGGTTAAGAGCACTGAGGCAGGTCCTATTCTTAGCACTCAAGTGGTGTCTCACAGCCATCCAGTCCCAAGGGATCTGAAGCTCTCTTCTGGCCTCCACAGACCCTGTATACACCTGGTGCCCAGATACCTAACTCAAGAAAGCATTCATACACATAAAAATGAAATCCTCTAAAAGTATACAAACTATGAATCAAGTACTCTCTTGAATAATACAAGATAGTAGTTCAGAGAATTTTTATATTATTTGCTGTAGAGTCCTTTATGGAATGTTTGGGCTGTCACTCGGGTGACACATTCACACTCATGTAAAGTGTTAGAATTCCCTAATGAGCACATATTCGCATATACTGTCACACTTAAGAATCCTTACAACAGTACTATAAGAAAGTAATTATCTCCAATATTTTATAGATGGACAATGTATTTTAAATGGTATCTTCATTTTAATGAACTTAAATTCATTACATCATGCTATATAGTAGACAATACCAATATGTATGAAGAAACAGAATCTTTAAGAAATAAAATGTTTTGCTACAAGTTACTGTTAATAAAGTTTAATAATTATGAAATTCACATTTAGGAGCTGATCTTAAGTTCAAACTGGAAATGTTCCTTTTCATAAGTTACCATCTTTCATAAAATTATTGAGTATAATCAAATGACAAAAAGATAAACCTAATCATGTTTCAACTGAATTTTAAAAGATAACAAGTAATTCTCCTATTTGATTGTGCTTCTGAAAGACTAATGCACTGATCTAATTGTTATTTTCCTAAACAATAATATCAAGACATATAAGAATAGCACTGCTGAGATAAAATTTTCTCAACTTGAATACATGTTATTTCATTATTTTACATATAGAAAAATATGAAAATTTTCTTATACAAGGTCCTTTGGATTGAAAGTTAATTCAAATATATATTCAATCATACATATCATACATAATTACACTATATAATTCACTCAGACACATATACACATACATATAAGGGATTCATGAACTATGTGACATTCTGTGTATTGTGATTACAATACAAAAGCTAAAATCATCTAAGTCACATAGAAATTCATAATCAAGCACAAAAATATTGTAACAGATTTTTGGATGTATAAAACAAACAAACAAACAAACAAACAAAAACCCCTAGCCAACAGAAGCTGTGAATCGACACTATAACCTTATAGCCTTTACTCTATAGCACGTGCTGGCTACTTGGTCTACTTCTGGTTTTTGTTTGTTTGTTTTAATTCTTTCAGCATATTAACATGAACAAGTTTATGATTCTAAGTACAAGGGCCTTCTCTTTGACCCCTTTACAAGTAGAATTTAAGTTTTACTCTTTAAAGAGCATAGAATGGCAAAGAAAATGGGAAGACTCATCTGGCCTCCTGCCAGGAGAACAACAGGAAGATGGTTATGGAGGGCTGCCAAGGAGAAAGGAGACAGTCTATAGAGTGGCTCATGTCATAAGGGAGAAATTTCAGTACAATTCTGAAAACTGCAGACTTAATTACATGTACTAGAATCAACAGAACAGCTAACAAAAAAGTTGACATAATCAATATTAAAGTCTTTTAGTAATAGGCAAATTAAAAAACTGAAAAAAGTTTTACTTATGTATATGCTTTCCATATATTTAATGTGTATTTCTCATGGCATTAATTCAGAACATTCAAAATACAAGTAGTTTGTTAAATTTTAACAGGATATAATATCAAAGACAATATATTTGCTTGTTAGAAGAGCCACAAGGAAATTAAATGTTGAACTAATTCAATACTCTCAATATTTCAATATTCTAATATCCTGCAAGTATGAAATATCCAGCAAAAATTAGAAATAAGAAAAAAATCTACCACAATGACATACAGATATCTAAGACGACACAGAAAGAACAGCAGGAGAAAATCCTAGTGGTCAGATGATGTGTTGTGTGTGTTAAAGCTAATGTGTAGAGACTTGCTCTTCAACCCTAGAATGTCTATTTGGTCTCTGTGGAGTCCTGGCTGTCCTGGAACTCATTCACAAATATATGCGTGTCTCTGCCCCCAGAGTGCTGGGATTAAAGGCATGCTCCACCACATTCTTATTTTCTAAAACTGAGAATGTATCTCTGATGTGTGAAAATGATTTATAGGCCCCACCCCTGCACATGAACTGCAGTCACAGTCATATAGTCAGTTCAAACTTTGGTCTCATCTCCCTAAAGAAAAAAATCTTTATCACATACCATTAAATGCCTTTCTTAATTCCTCTACTTATTCATTAGCTTCTTCTACATATGTCTTCAATGTACTATGCACCTTTTAAGTATTTCAAAGGGAAAGACAAACTGAAGAAAAAGGGAATATATAAAGAAGGAATACAATTTAATTAACATCAATCAAGTATTCAACCAAAGTAAAACTTATATGGTTAACTTACCCCATTAAGGCTGCCTAAGTCTTTCACCAAATGTTCATCCATTGATGCATCATAATTGATTACTGCATGCTGCTTATCCACACTACGGGACTAAAAGGAAAAATCTTAATCTAATAACTACAGGAAAATACAACAAATAACAATAAATATTTTTAACTATATCCAAAATTAATAGGACAGCTGATAAATATAGGATAGATCAAAAAAGTAGATTATAAAACTTAAACTGTGTTCCAACACAATTTGGCATCATTTTCTAAAGATAAAAGTAGCTAAAAGTCCAAAATATTCTTTCCAATAAATACATATTTTACTTTTGAATTTAAGCTATATTTTGTTGGATATATCAAACTATATAGTTTAAAAAACTGTAAAATTGTTACCCAAAAATCCAATGGATTATTTTCTATTTTATTTATCTTACTGTTAAAAAAATGTTACCCTGCAAGATTTCTTCCTTTAATACTGAATATTTATAACACAAACAGCATTAGAAACCAAAAAAGGGGAAAACATGCCATTTACTGACCAAATTTATTGTCACTTAAAAGGTGAATTCTAAAGCTGGAATTTTTAGAGTTTTTATAAATATAGGTAAGTGTACCAATATATACACATAATGCATCACATGTGGGTACACACACATTTTTCGATTTTGAGATTTCGTTTTCAGAATATAATCCTCAAAACATAGAACTCATTTACAGATAATACAAGGGCTGACACAAGAGTTAGGTGAACTAGAAAGTCTGTCGAGTGTATACTGTGGCTCTGTAAAGGGGAAGACAGCAAGCTTAGTGCTTGCATAGAGAAGGCTAACACACTACCTGCAGCATGAGCTCGCAGTCATCTCTTCCAACAAAAATCATTTCTCGTGGCAGCCTGTGGCGAGTGCCTCCACTGCTCACCAAAAACCAGGATGTTAAACTCATTTCTGCTTAGCTTCTGAATCTTTAGCAAAGCTACATCATCCTGCAGACGAAGAAAAGCACATTATAAACTCTTGAGTATTTAGTTTTCAGCTCTGTAAATAGGCCTAAAACAAAACTGCCTTTGACATTCATACCCAACATAAACCACATTCTCCTCAGTATTATAATCCAGAAACTCCAGAGTCCAATTAAAAGGGAAAGAATTAAAGTAAATAAGGAGGTGATCACCAGTAAATTATTGTATCTCTCAAATTTAATCTGTAATTTCCAAGTAAATACATCTAGTAGTATAGTAACATAAAAAACAGCTATGCTGTACAAATATGTTTTATGGAAAGGTCTGAGAAGCAATGAAATTGAGAAAGTATATCTGATATCTAACTAGAATAGTTCTGGAATCCAAAGACACTGCTTATCTATCAAATGTAGAGACACTGAATACAGTTTCTACAATATAAAATTCCAATTCCTCTTCCTTCCCTCCATTCCCATCTCCCTGGGAACTTGCTAAATGGATAGTGTAGCCTTGAAATTGGAGCATCCTCTTACTGCTGCCTCCTTAGTGCTGGAGTACAGGAGTAAGCCACAACTTCATTTTCTCAATACATTTTTTTTCCTACAGCAGCAATTCTTAAACTTTTGGTTCTTAATATTCTCTAGTATTTTGGGGGGAAAAAAGTAAAAAACCCTTAGGAGTACTTATTTACATACATTATGATATACCTGAATGACTGGTATTTGTTTCATTTAAACAAATAAAAGCAAAGAAACATCACTTAAAATTACTTATATTTGTAGAAAACTTCATTTTCTAACCCCCTCTCCAATAAGAAAAATAGCACTGCTTCAAATACGAGTTATCTTTTAAACAACCAGATTAACAGAAGCATTTTCCTATCTTACTGCATTTACTCTACTACCATAATTTCAAACTAGAAATGTGTAAAGGAAAGCTGTTTCTGGAGGGATAAAAAAGGGTTTAAGTCTTTTAAAATACTTGTGGGGAGTTTTAAAAGACACTAATAATAACTATACAAAGCCAAAGTTTTGGGAACTCTATGAATTATGCACAAATTCATCTTCTACTTGGATGGGCCTTTTAACATTACACACTGGTCTTGAAAAAGTATGTTTTCCAGAATTATGTAGATCTTCAAAAAGCTTGTCTTTTACTTAACACTACTTTAAAACATTAAATATTACCACCCATCTCAACAGAAAAATCTTTAATATTAGGTTGCTACTAAGTTCACAGGAAGTATTATCTCAAATTATGTTCTTGACACCTAAAATTATCACTGAAAAGAAAATCCTGTCACTTTTTCTTGAGGCTCATTTTGACAAATAACTTAGCTCTACTTTAACAATCTGCCAATCACTGACATAAAAGTGATGTTTTATGAAAGCTTAGGCCTAGTTCCGCTTACAACGCACACACTGACAACATATTTTCTTGGAGACAGCCACGGTCGTTCGGCACAAAGTGTAACTGCTCTCTGTAAGTACTTTCCTCTAGTCCTGAAAACACTCCAAAGGTATGAATTCAAGGTCAAGATTTAAGATAGTCACCCACTGTTACTATTTTGTGAGGTGATCTTAGGTAAAGGTGGTGGGTTTTTAAAACTGTTTCCTTGCAGTTGTGCAAGTATGACTACAGTTACACTGGTCCAGTGCCTTCTCTGTGCCACTGAGCTGACTTTTACCACAGCAGTTTTCTGTGTCATGTGTGCTGACAAAAACACAACGAGAGGAAGAACGTCCTCGATATCATTAAACATCTGGTCTGTGGATCCTTAAAAGGATTTCCTTCTGGGACCCCCCAAAGACTGGTAGACTGAAATTTTAACAATTATTGTTCTATGAGATGTAGCATTGTCATAACAAATTCAAACTCTGGAGTCAAACAGGTCAACTGGGTAAGTTGGAATCCTGTTTTACTACTTCCACTCTGTACAGCCTTAGGCAAGGTTAGTTTCCTCTCCTATACCCAAGGATCATGATGCCACCTACTCAAGTTTGTCTTGGAAATCCAAAGAATATTTTCATTTTGTCCTAAGATGTATACTATGCTGCATGTGGACAGGAAATAAACCATAATAGAAGGAAGCATTCTACAATAAGATAGATGCGTACATTAAAGCAAACACTGTATAGTGTTCTAGGGAAAATCCTCTTTATTTTATGTTAGAAGTCACTGCCTTAGTTCGGTTTATGTTACTGTGATAAAATACCATAATGACAAGCAATCTGGGCAGGAAAGGGTTTCTTTGGCTTATAGGCTGAGGTGCATCATCAGAGGAAGCCCAAGCAGGAACTCAAAGAAAGAAACTGGAGGCAGGAACTGAAGCAGGGGCCATAGAGGAACATGCCATATTGCCTTGCTCAGCGGCCTTTCTTATATAATCCAGAACCACTTTCCTGGGGTGGCATGCACAGTGGGATAGGCCCTCCCACATCAGTTACCAACCAATCATGAAAACTCTTCACAGGCTTGCCTATACATTAGTCTGATGAAGACAGGTTCTCAATTGAGATTCTCTCTTCCGAGGTGACCTTAGTTTGTGTAAGTTGACAAACAAAAGCAAAACAAAAAACTCACCCTAACCACCAGCCAGGTACATAAATAACGTAACAACTTTCTTTACCAAAATGAGCAAATAATTTTGTATAAAGTTAAAACAATCATGTTTAATACTTTTTCAGCTTATTTAACCAGTTTGGTTGACTTAGGTGTGGTTTATTAAGTCTCCTACTTATCCAACTAGTCAATGCAGATAATCCTAGTCTTAAACATACTTTCTTGTAGTCAGAAGTTTCTGTGTCCTGCCCAGCCAGTCCCACAGCTGTTCAGTCCCAAATAAACACACAGAAGCTTATATTACTTACAAGCTGTTATTACATGGCCATGTCAATAGAGAACCAGAACTTAACCAAAAGAAAAACCTTTGACATAAATATATTACATAATGTGCATACTCCATTTATGAGGAAGAACAATTTTAAAACACTGAATAGTAAGTAGGTCAATAGTTACAAACACTTTTAAGGGGAACAAAAATACAAACTATAATACAACATATTCAAAGGAAATCAATTCAGCTTAAATAGCAATCAAAATCACCAGACCAAGCACAGACAAAAAAGAACAACTTCTTAATGTAGAAAAATCAGTTTAAGTAAGCACCTTACATATATTACAAAACATCTTTTAGTTCGCATTTGCTCTAAGTCTTTAAACATTTCTATAGCATGTTATATAACTATGTAATATATATAATTTGATATATAATTCTATTCATGAAATTATTACAATTACATAAAATAATGCACCTAAAATGGCTCTTTATAAGTCTTATTTGGCTTTTCATGAAGCTTAAAGTTATAGAATATACATTTTCTAAAATGAAACAAAAGCGTAATATTCAATATACTAGGTATTATATATTCTTTTGTGGGCTAAGGCAATGACCTTGAGTTCACTAAATATCTTTTCTTCTGGGGAATGAAATATATCCTAAGGCTACACTCTCTGCTTTTCTCTAAGGATCTCTAAGGTAAATTTAACATCACTCCTCCAGGTACTCATTTTTTCTTTTTTAATGTAGTACGTATATGTGGTACATTTGTGACTACAGGTTATGTGGCAAGAGAACATGTAGACACCGAGGTTGTTGACGGTGGCTATCTTCCTTGATCACTATTTATTGAAGAAGTTCTCTCAATGGACCGGGAACTGATCCAGCTAGCTGAGCTGACCAGACTGCATCAGGGACTCCAGGTCTGTGCCTCCTAAGTGCTGGGATTACAGGTAGGTCATCCATGTGGGCTCCCAAGCAATTTCAAAATGGGCAATAGACCCAAACAGACTTTTTTTCAAATGAAGATATGTAAGTGGCCAACAATAAATGCCAGGGAAATGAAAGTCAAAACCAGAATGAACTACTACCTTAATCCATTAAGTAGGTACTGTCAAAACACCTCAAAAGATAACAAGCACTGGTAGGGACTATGGATGGGAATGTAAATTAGTACAGCAACTATAAAAAGCATTATGGAGGTTCCTAAAAATTTTAAAATAGAGCCACTGTATGATGCTGCAGCCCCATTTCCAGGTGTATTTTTATACAAAAAGTTGGATGGGAGAAGCATTTGCATCCCCAAGTGTATTGCAGAACTAACCTCAACAGCCAAGAAACAAAACAACCCAAAGTCCATATACTAATGAACATAATACAGTTCAGCCATAATAAAGCATGAAATCCTGACATTTGACACAGCACTGATAGGAAAAGAGGCCCTTGGTTAAGTGAAATAAGATAGGCACATAAAAAGTATTATAAAATCTTACTGGTATGTACAATGAGAAAACATTTATCTCAGAAGATATAGTGGTGGATACCAGAATCTGAGAATGGCCAGAAGTATGATGAGAAGAGGCTAGTTATCAGTGATCAACCAATTTATAATTCAACGGAAGCAAGAAGCTCTGATATGCTATTGCATAAGGTGACTATGAATAATACAAAATAAATTACAAAATGCTAGGAAAAAAATCAGTGTTGAGGCAGACAAGTTCAACTCATTTAAATGCTACATCAAGTATTAAAATGTATGATATACTTAAATATGTACACACATCTATTGAGAAGCCTACCAAATCCAGGGTTGCTAGGGCAAACAAACAAAAGAATCTTCTTTAGGGAACTCAAGTCCTGTAGAGAATGTTGCACAGTTAGAAACAGGAAGCTGTCCTTATTCTCCACTGGAATGGGGACTTGAGATGATCTCACCTGTGCTAGCAAAAGGCCAAAACAGAGTTTCTTCATCTCTAGCTCCTAGTACAGAACAACCTTTCACCCACCATAATTGTTTGACAGCCTCCTTCCTTCTCTTCTTCCCTCCCTCCCCCTTTCTGTAAGAGATTAAATCTAATAATTCACAGCAGAAGCTATTTCTAATGAATAAACAAACAGTAATGACACTACCAGAGGTCTTGACGAGCAAGTAACCTGGAACTCTGTAGGGTCACCTAACTTCTGCTACTGAGTAAATCTGGTCCTTACTTTTTAGTTATGTTCCTCTTTGGTAATATCTTACAGTTTATCTTTTTGCCACATAGGACTTGATTTTAGCAACTGGATGGCAAAGGCTCAACATTCAAACATTTGGAAGACAGACGTAAACACTACCTAGAACCACTGTTACATTTTCACCTTCCTGAACTATAATTAGTTTCAGAATTGGATTTTATTGTGGAATCAGTTCATCTTGGGATCCAATGTACTAGCATTCTGATACATAAACTCGGAAGTCTAAAAAGAGACCAATTAAAATCTCTCTGCAGTTGTCAAGCAGAGTACACAGCTTCCCTGCCCTGAACATTCCAATATATTTTATGTTTATGTTAAAAAATCTTGGTTCTTAGAATCAAATACAACAATAGGGCAACCTATCACTGCTGGTAATCTAGCATGAAGCTAAAGCAGTGCTGAGAGCAAAGTTTATTTGTTATTTTAGCATTATTTTGTGTTTCTGTTTCTTTCTCACACACAGAGAGAGAAAGACATAGGGAGAGAGAGAGGGAGGAAGGGGGGGAGGAGAGAGGGGTGGGCTAGAAGTAGTGGTGCACACTCTTAAGAACAGCACTCCAGAAGCAGATGTAGGCAAATCTCTGAGTTTAGGCCAGCCTGCTCTACATAGTTATGCTAGCTCAAGAACAACCAACCAAAATAACACACCTCAAGGTTTTAGAAAATGACAAAGTGGACAGGAAAAGCCCTTGAGGCCTCAATTCTATGCAAAGAACTGTAGGCTCTAGGCAACTGAGGAGAGGTGGTCTTCTTCAAGGAAGAACACACTGATAGGTGTGCAGAGCAAACAGCCCTGAAAACATAAAAGTAACATTACAAAGACAGAGAAAGCTATACTTAGCAATATAAATGCAGATTGCAGATGTATATGTGCAACAATAGATAATGAAAGAGCCATGAATCTGAAGGAGAAGTGGGAGAGGCATGTGAGAGGATTTGGAGAGAGGAAGGGAGACATGTAATCATATTCTAATCTCAAAAACAATAAAAGTAAAATAAATGATAAAAAGAATACACACGTAAGAAATAAAATAATCTAAATTCAATTATAGTAGAACACACACTCAAGATCTGGGCAGAAATTAATATACACAGACTAAAAGAACAATGCAATAAGTCAAGTAGAATTGTTTCTTTGAAAAACCTGAACAAGAATGACAACACCCTAGCCAAACTAACAAAGAGATCATAGTCAACAACACTTCACATGAAAAAGGAGCCGTTACAACAGACTCCCATAAATTTAAGAGAATCATTAAGGATTTAGAAAACCCAGGAAAACCAGAAGAAATAGAGAAAATATGAAACACACATAAGTTGGCTAAGTTAAATCACCAGGCAGCTTAGTGATGTTAAACAGAGTTCTAAACCTTCTGCCTTGCCCTCTCAAGTGCTAAGATGACAGGCATGTGCCACCATACTGGGATTAAGCCCAGGACCCCCTACATGCTAGGAAAGTACTCACCCCACAGAGCTATATCCCTTCCCATGCAGAATTTTTCTGAAGACTATAGCACAGGCTGTAATACCAAGAACTAACACATGGGAACACACAAAATTAAAAAGCATCTAGGCAGTACAAAAAACTATCAGCAGAGTGAAGACACAGTCCAAGAGCTAGAGAAAAATCTATGGCAGTTATACTCTGAGCAAAAGAGTAATATTAGAAAATAGGAAAAAAAAAAAAAGGCAAAAAAACCCTGAACATCAAAAGAACAAATTTTCCAATCGGGAAACAAATAATTAACTGAATATAAAATTGTCGCAGTCAGAAAAAGCAAATTAAAATTACTTTTGAGACTCTGTCTTATTCTAGTCAGAATGACTGGATGATCAAGAACACTAACAAGTGCTGGCAAGAATGTGAGGAAAGCAGAAACATTTCTTAGTGATGATGAAAGTATAAACTAATATAGCCACAAAAATCAGTGTGGCTTTCTAAAAAGCTATAAATAAAACTACCATATGGCTCAGATACATCACTCCTAGGTACACACTCAAAGGACTTTTAGGTTTTATCCCAGAGATACTTGTGCATCCATTTTTATGCTGTACTATTAGCAATCAACTGGGACATGAAGCCAGCCTAGGTGTCCATTAACAGACGAATGGCCAAGAAAATGTGGTGCATATCTACAATGCAATTTTACTCAGCCATAAAAAATTAAGTCATGTCATTCACAAAAAAATGAACACAACTGGAAATTAGTATATTAAAAAGAAAGTAACCCACACTCAAGAAGAAAACCACCATATTTTCTGCCATAATGTGGATTATAGACTTTAATTTTGAGAGTGTGTGTGTGTAGCTCATGAGACTGTCTTTGGGGGAGGAGGAAAAACCATTATTAAGGAATATACGTTAAAAATGTGGAATGGGATTTAGGAGATAGAGAGAGAAAGAGCAAAGGGTGGGTTGGGGAGGGGAGTAAAGGAAGGTCAATGAAAAAAGTATATGAAAATGTAAGAGGGAACTCATTATTGTATTGTTATTAAAAAACCAAAAATTTTACATGCTGCTTGTAGTTACATGCAATTCACATGGAGAACTGATGTCAAGAGTAAAGTAATTATAATAGCATTGCCACAGAACTAGGAAATAGTGCACTGTGTACTCCATGCCAAAAAACTGGCTTCTTTACATACTCAGTTTATAATTAATGCATGCAATTACTTAAGCTAAGCCACATGTTAAGGATGGTTCATCCTTATGCACTGGAAATCAGCTGACTATTCATCATTACATGGCTTTACACATAATAATGCTCATCTTACCCTGCAACTTCTGTTCTTGCAGATAAATAGCAGGCTATCAGTCTTCAGAGTGGAAAGGGTTTTTCCCTAATCTTCTTATTTTAATAAAATATTATCATTTTATCATTTTTCATGTGACAACTTTTTTTCAATTACCAGAAGGTACGAGAGACAATGACCTCTAAAATCTTGGCCCACTGACTCCCAGTTTGTACAGATTTGTTTTTTGGGTTTTTTTTTTTTTTTTTTTCTATTTAAACAAAGAGGAATAAGCTGATAAATTTCACCTTTCACATTTGTCCACTGACTATCGACACTGCATTGAGTTAATTCCTAAGAGTTTAAATCTTATCACGTCACTTTTCCTACCATGTCAAACATTTAAGATAAGCATGAAAAACTTTAAATGCACAAATCTGAGAATCCTGCTTTACTTCTTGCCCTGAACTTAGGCTCAAATCTAACAGAAAATATCTTTGAAATTAAACTCTTTGACTTTGATGCCATGTATTTGAAGAGTAAAGAAATAGCTATAGCTGGATTTAACATATGGACTAAGATCAAATAAAATGCCACTGGGCTTTCAAAACCAATACGATTTTCTGTGACCCTGCAATATAAGAAAATAGCACTAATTGACCACTTACCATGGACTAGACATTTTCTAGAAATTTTACATGTAAGAAATGAACATATAGTAGTATAAATATATTGTCTTAACAAAATCCTGGTTTCTTGGAAATGAACACAAATATCTTACAATTCCCAAGAATATGTCAGCATTAGAGATATTTCAAAAAAATTAATCTATTTTTCTTTGTTTCCAAGTTTTAGATATTATAGATAAAGAGAGAAAGTGGAGAATCAAGACAGAAAAGGCACCTCATCTCACAGAAGCAAAAATAAACAAATAGCTAAATAAGCTAAAGCAGCTTCCCTAACAGTGGAAGAAGAAAGAAAATAAAACCAACTGGAGATAGGAGGAGGATGTAACAGTTTAGGACGGCACTCTAGGCTGGACAGCCAGAGCATAGAGCGCTGAGAAAATAACATAGCCATACAACACTGAAATTTTCAACTCTGTTGTATAATTAACTTGATCTGGGACAGAAAACTGAAAACCATTCATGGGAAAACTTCATGTATTTTAAACTCCACCCTCACTTGTACAGTGTTCCTCATAAAAATAAATGTGCAGCTCTGCTGTTTTGGATTCTTACCAAGATACTGACTCTACACTCAGGTGAAAATCTCAACAGAAAGAAAATTTTTTGGAAAAAAAAAAAAAAAAAAAAAACTGTTCTCATTTTCATGATGGTTTTGGAATAAATGCTCCAAATTTTACCTTTATTATCTGCCGAATAAATCAAGAATTCTTTAAAAACAATTAAAATAACTTTGGACCAAGAATAAATATAATGTACAACTTACATTCGAAATAGCATTAAAGTTAAAAGGTCCTACCTGCCCCCTCCACAAAAAAAATGATAGTATTCCAAGCCTTATGCTGTATATAACTTTACTAGATATTTTCAAAAGAAAACTTCAATTTTGATACGAAAAGCTAGCAACTAAATCAACTTCTTTCATAAAATAACTTTTATTAAGTCCTCAATGTCCTACCAGAAAAAAAAATGCTACTCTTTTGCATGACTGAGGTATTAAAAGTTCTTACAAAGATTTCTGTACTAGCTTATGAAAAATGTTAAGTGTGACTTGCCTTCTTTTTTTAGAGCTGTATAACTTTTATTAAACAGGTGGTGAGTTGCCACTCTAGTTACAGCAGCTCCACAAACAGAAATCACATGCTTATTTATATGAAGGCAGGCTTCAGTTAAGTATTTTCTATCTGTAGCAGGCAATATGAATAAGCAGATATAAGGAAATTGTGACCTAGCCAAAGGAGCATAAAACGTTTTGTGCCTATCATTTCTAAAGGTAGCAGCAAAGAATTTATAAATAAATTAGTAAACTAGAAAATAAATGAATTCTCATCTTTAAGCTAAGTTCTGAGTCATCTACTAGTCTGTTCTTCCACAGACTAGACTATATTCTTTTGGTTTTCCACCTTAGGTGATTAGGCTTACCATTACTTTAGTCCATGAAGTAGCCTATCTAGGAATTCACTGAAAATAGCACAATAAATGATAGATGCTGAGAAGGAGAAACAGAGATTTTTGTTAAAATGGATAATCCCCAAACAGAGCCAGCACAAAATACTTGGATACATTATTTCACTTGAATACTACTGTAATTTTGAGGCAGAAAACATCTAAAGTAGATAAATGATTTCTGGTATCAATAGTCACTACACAGGAAACAATACAAGTGTTCATTGGCAGATGAATGAACAAACAAAATATGGAACACACAATTTTTTAAAAGAAAGAGAACTCTTGATGCCTGCTGTGGTATGGATTAACCTTAAAAACAATATGCTAAGTAAAATAAGCTATTCACAGAAAGGTCAGAACTACATGATTTCAATTATATGGGGTACTTTCAGTGGCAGAAATTGTAGAGACAGAGAGTAGTAAGTAGCTGCTAGGGTTTGGGGATAGGAGCACTGAAGGACTTACTGGTTAATAGCTCTACATTCAGTTTTATGAATGAATGGTGGTGATAGCTGTACGGTATTGTATATATTTTCTAGACATGCTTGTTTAGGATGGTAAACAATATGTAATACATATCTTATAATTTTTAATTGGGAAACATTACTTTTCCTCCTTTCTCATGTGTGGCATCCATGTGAGTGCACATACGTATGGTGGCTGATGTTGCTACTGGGAATCATCTTCAATTGCTCTTCCAGTGTATTTATTGAAGCAGGGTCTCAAATTTAAACCAAGAGTTCACCAATATGGCTACTTTTGTTATCCAATCTTCAAGGGCTTAAATCCAAGCAGACTTCCATTCTCATCTAGCATTTACTAGCAAGTAACTGCTTAAACCAGTGAGCCATTTCCTTAACCCCAAATTAATAATTTTAAGAACAGTTATTATCAGGAAATAACATACCAACCTTGAACTCATGTCAACCCTATCGCCAATAAAACAAAACTGTTTACCTTCCCAAAAATGAACTTCAATCCCACCTTTCTTTCCTCCCGTCCAGCCCTTTTCTTTTTTTTGTTTCAATCTCTATATGGCACTACATAGCATGCAAAGTCTTTCTTTGACTTTCTGCTGTAGTTTAAATGAAGGTATTTGTTATAGTTTACATCTTCAATGCCCTCCAACAGCCTCAAGTGTCCGAATATTGTCTGGGGATTGCATGAAAACTTTTGAGGCATGGGGCCTAGATGGCAAAGGCCACCAAGGCCTTTGAGAGTTAAGCTGTTTCCTATGATCTAACTCCCTGCTTTTGAATATGCCACCTCATTAAGAAGCCATACCCATGAGGCAGGCCATTTCAGCTAAGAGACCCAAGATAGGGTACACCTTGTAAAACTGAGAAGAAAAAACAAAAAGCACAGCCTTCCCTCACATCATTTCTTTTAGGTATTTAAGCACAATAATGGAGAAACTATATTATCCCCTTCAAAATTCACGTTGATATTTCATCCCAACGCAACTGAGAGATGTGGCCAGAACTCACATAAAAGGCAGAAGTTGAAGGAGGATAATCTTGTTTATCTACCCATTGCATACTTAAGACGATGCTATCTCTAAGGAAAAGACCTTCAGCAGGTATTTATCCTGCTAGAACTTTAGTAATAACCTCTGGTGTTTTCACAACTATGAGTTCATCTTATCAAGCACTATAATTTATATAAATTGTGTTTTTAAAATTGTAAACATTACAATAGAAATTTCTAATCAGTGTAGAAATCACTGTTTTCCTTTGTTTTAAAACTGTAACAGATCCAATACAAATACAAATGCAGAATTCTAAAACTCATACTAATTTTAAAATGAGAGTTTCCCCTCATCCCTAGGCCTATACAAAAATTTTAGTTTTTTTTCCAACTTGATAAAGATATTTAAATAAAAAAATTAGTCATAAAGTCTAACCCCAGGCTAGAATCAGCAAAATTAAATAGGAATAGACAATAAATACAGAGCTAATGGCTGATAAGTCATCAAAATATTTGCTTTTTGACTCAACACTTTTAGAACTTTCTTCAATTATGTAAGAATTATCTTTAAAGCCATTAAGGAATAAGAAAACAGTAAGTAGCCTTCATTTTGCAATGTGTTACTTGTACAATGAGAATAACCTCTTGAGCAACCATGGCAGTAACAGTAAACTCTTCAAAATATATATGGACACACATAAGCACATATTCCCATAGGTTCCAAATTCATGGATCCAATAAACTCAGATAAAAAATGAAGAATAAACCTGCTTGTTTTGACCATACACACACATTTTTCATTTGCCACCATTCCCCAAGTGATAAAGAATATTTATGGATCACTGCACTGTATTAGGCATTCTAAGTAACAGAGCTAATTTAAATAATGTACACAGGAGGATCAAGCAGAGAGGGCTTGGTGGGTAAAGGCTGCTAAGCCTGATGACCAGAGTTCATCACTGGAACTCACAGATGGGAGCAGGAAAGTGACTCCCCCATGATATCCTTTGGCCTCCTCAGGCATGTGCCCAAATACATATGTTTATAAATTAATGTAATTTTTTCTAAGTATGTAGAAAGATGTTGACAGGTTATATGCAAATGCTATACTATTTTATTAAAAGTCTCAAGCATTGGAAGGTTTAATTGCCCTTGGATACCGAGGGAATAACTGCATTTGTGTATGTTCTTCGGCTTTGTCATTCTGGAGAACAAAGATGTGGCCTCTCACATGCTACCACTGAACTACACCCTTAGCGCTTGTATTTTAAAATCATATATTCCCACTGTCTCATGAAGCTTACCATAGACAATTCTCTATTTCTAATGTGTTTTCCACCAAGCGGAATATTTTATACTTTATGCCCTTCTCAAGTAGACTCTCTTTTCCCTTTTCCCTGAATTTGCTCAAATCAGTTTTCTAGCTCTTTGCCTGGAGTACAGGACCCCTATTTAAGCTTTAAGGTTTGACTTACTTCCCTTTATTCCATGTTACAGGTAACAAGCCTTGACTCAGTAGCCCACCTAACAGTAAGGTTAGTCTGGACTGGATTAGTTGAGGACTGGACAAAGTGTTATCTCAAAGTTTGCTTGTTATTTTCTTCTTCAGGGCATCATGCCCCTTTCTCTACACTACAAGGATGCTATAAAATGGTATGCAAAACTACACAGTGAGACATAACCCACAAGAGGTAAATAATACAAAAAAAAAAAAAATCAATGAAGTTATTTTTTTACTTCAACCACTGTTTCCTCACATCCCACAATGAGATGGCATCCAACTTGAGGCTGTAAGGAAAGAGATCTGTGACTAAACATTTCTTTTTTTTTTTTTTTTTACAATAAGCCTCTGAGAAAGTAGACTATTACTAACTAAACATAACAGATGAAACTGAGCTTTTGAGATAAATAATATCACACAACTAGTAACACTGAGGCATCACCTGATCAATTCTCACCAAACAGAACACTAGTGTCAATCTACCTAAATGCAATGCCCTAAGGACACAGAAGACTAATTTACAGGATGATTACAAGTGATCTTATTAATAAATGAGAATGAAGAGAGGTCTATTAAAGTTATTTGTTCAAACATCACTCGTGAGAGGGTACTACATTTCTAAAGATGTATTCAAGTGATTAAATGTGATAGAGTAACCAAGTCTCCTTTCTTCCCTTGGCTTTTGGAGCATCATACACTTGTAATTTTCTTCTTTCTCTGACCATATTTCAATCTTTCCAATGCAGAAGCATAAAGAGTCCAAAATGTTGGGCCTTTGACACCTTAATTAACTTCCTAATTCCGTGATCTCTTCCAGTTTATTAGTGGTTAAATTTTATATATCTTTAACTCTTACTTCTCAGAATTTATGACCCACTGACATGTTTACTTAGATGTTCAAAAAGATTCCTAACTTTCCCTGCCCTACTCTGGATTCTATAAAGCCCGACACAGACAACACTTATTACCATCACA
This sequence comes from Phyllotis vaccarum, assembly GCA_033318265.1. NCBI lineage: Eukaryota > Metazoa > Chordata > Mammalia > Rodentia > Cricetidae > Phyllotis > Phyllotis vaccarum. The sequence continues at coordinate 17,981,920 of JARWLC010000017.1, read as the reverse complement.
GTTACTCTAAACAAAGTTAGTCCAGATCACCACAATTTGTATTAGTTCATCTTATTCCCATACTTGCACCCCTCTAGCCACTATCTATAAAATGGCAATCCTTTCAAAGCCCTCAGTAAATTCCCACGGCACTTAAATAACATCAACCAATAAAAACTCCCTTCAATCTTAATCCCTCCCACTCTTCCCTCCTCTCACACAACTTACTCACAGTGGTCTCTTTGTTCTCGGTCACTTGTCCCATTCCTTGCAGATACACTGCATGTGAGAATATTCTCTCCTAGATACCTACATGCCTTTGCCCTCTACCTAAGCTGCAACATCAAATACCTGGGGGAGGGTGGGAGGGGGTTTAGCACTGTTTCTGAAGACTGACTTCTCAAACACTCAGATAGAACACATTCAAGACTCAGGTGTGAGTGAGGCTTTCTTTCCTGTCAAAGATGGAAGGAGGGTTAAAACGTGTATTTGCATGATACATAAAATATAGTAAAGTTACTTAACTACATTGGACAAAGTGGTAATTCTTTATTTACAGAACAAGAGTAAGAAGGAATTTATACATCATCAATAAAAAATTGACCATTTGAGCCATTTGTACGTATTGACATGATGAAAATTTAAAAAGGAAAGTCGACTATCACCCACTCTCTTTAATTTTGGTGACACTTCAGTTTCCTTTGTCCTTCTTTTCTCCCAATGCCATCTTTTAAAATTCTGACCTCGTTTCCATGCTCAACTCTGCAATTACAGTCCAAAAGCAGCTGTAGTGTAACTACTGTTGCCCTCGGTTCTAGCCATGCAGTCTGAAATTGTCTCATCCTTAACCAGAGCACTTGGTTCTTGGTTCTGGTGGACTCGTCTTCATAGCACCTTCCCTTACTCAGCGTTATTATCATATAATATCGTCCACTGCCTCCAAACTCCTAGTTTCATCCAATTCCTGCTACTCAGGGAAATAAAACAAACCAAAACTATGCAAATATTTTTCACTGCCTCTGTATCACTTCTCCACCCCCAGCATATTTTATGTAGCATTGATTCTATTTATAAGTTTGAATCGTTGGCTATGACAAGTACATGGACAGGAAGGATGAGGACAACAGAGATATTGCTTATTAAATTTATAAATGTCCAAAAGCCAGGAAGAGAAGCTAATCCCTTAGATGACAAGATAGAATTATGATTCAAGGAAATTGCAACAGGTTTTTAACTACAGTCACATTAAAACAGTTAAAATTTAGTAGCAGGTAAGGGGGTAAATCATTGCTTTCAGAAATATTATGTGTTATAAATGAGACCTAGATAAATAAGGATGTTTATATATAGACTGCATCAGTAATTTTCAAACATTTCAAAAAACAATATGAGAATCATAAGGCTGCTGACTTTCTAATGGTTAAAACACTAGAATACAACAAAATCCACAACTAGTATCAAAGGAAGCTTACCACTTACTCACAATATCAGTTCATAAGAAAGAACTTTAATATTAAAAAAGCAGTATAGAATTTCACCCTGAATTATAAGGTAAGTCTTAAGATCCATAGGACTCCACCTCTCTCCCCATTTCTCTTAGACGCACATTACTGTTGCTATAGATGTGACAAAGCTTTAGAATGCAAACCAAAGTGCACGGCTTTAAATAAGCAATAGGTCAGTACACTGGACAGCCAGGCCATAACTACAGAATGAAAGACTGAAATTAAACTTGACAAAAAGCATTAACTCAACTGTCTCAAACCAGCTGGTAGAGACAAGACGGGTAAAGCTGTACAATATGAGGTTGCAAATGGTAGTTTTGAAAATTTTTATTGAGAATTATTGTTCTTAAGACAGAACTACAGCTAACAGGAAGAAATCAGATATCAAAACCAGCACTAGATTTTGGGCTTTTTTTCTTTTCTTGTTATGGTTGACTGTCACCTCCTTTCAATTTCTCCCCCATCTCTTCATCTCCCTACTCTGTATCTCCAGTGTTCCAAGCTTTCCAGGTCACACGTGTTCTACTACCTTCCCTGTCCCATAGAGAATCATGCTTTCCTCTCATGGCCTCCGTGTGTGTGTGTGTGTGTGTGTGTGTGTGTGTGTGTGTGTGTGTGTGTGTGTATGTGAGGGGGGGAGGGAGGGGGAGGGAAGTGAGGCACACAAAGAGACTGAGATGATCAAATTATATTATGTACTTATATGAAAATGTTGCAATAAAAGCCATTACTATAAATAATAAATGCCACTTATATAAAACATTAAAATTTTTAATCTGGCTCATTTGAAGTTATCTTTTGGTCTCCCAGAAGATAGTTACTGTCCCAATTGATCTCAATTTGCTCCTCTAGCTCATTGTCTTAAAAGTTCCTTTTCCACAATATCTTGAACTGTAGGAACACTTTGCCCTGCTGCCTATACTTTTTAAGGATTCTAGGCTGCTCTTCTAAACAGGAGCAATCATCTCCTACAAGGAACTGAGATGTCCCTTCAAGCAACAAAGATATTTCTGGTGCCAACAGAAAGCAGCAGAAGCAGATAATATTCTATCAGATCAGTTTGGCTAATACTGTTTGATTATGAATGCCCCTTATATAATTCCAGAGCTACTTTAGTCTTTACTCAAAGACAGGGGCTGATATACCGATTCCCTTGTTCCCTGCTAGTGTAGTCACATTGAAAAAAAAAAAAATTCTAGTTTAACCTCATTTCTCTCTACTCTCCATGCAGTATATGGCTCAATCTGGAATTTCCTCTGGCCTAGGACTCTGGTGACAATCTTTCATTAAACTTTCTGAAAGTTAAAGGGCTTCCTTTCAAGTCCAGGGCAGAGTGCATAGAAAAGATGGATCTCAAGAATATTAACAATATTTGAGCACACTGTACAGAAGACTAATAAAACACTTCCAATTCTAGCATTTTATCAATGACAGTAAGGGAATGGGCATCGCCATTAAGCTTACAAAGAAACATGAGTCAAAAGAATTTTGACTTTGGTCAAAAAGAAAAGTTCAGTTACAGACTCAATGTGTGTCAATAGAAACAGTTATTAACTGATTCTGTGCTTCAAGTTTTTTCAAATTTTTAAAGGAGAGCTTATTAAAACTGTATGTGTTTTACCTGCACGTACAGATACTGACCCATGTGTGCTCCTGGTGTCAAGTCCAGAAGAGGATGCCTGACTACCTGGAGCTAGAGTTACAGGCAGTTGTAAGCCACCACATGGATGTTGGGAACTAAACCTGAGTCTTCTACAAAAGCAGCTTACAATCTTAGTAACTGCTGAGTCATTTCTCTAACCCTTAGTTTTTCAACTTTAGATGTGTAACACACCTTGATAAAAGAAAAATGTTGCAAAGCTGTCATTCCACGCAGTGTAATGTCCACTTTTTCAATAATACTATGACCCCAAGGAGAAGTACTTTCTACAGCACGTATTATGAATGCACTAAAATGGTTACTGTTCTCTGCCATGTCTCACTTCATCTCAGTTCTTGCAGTTCCGTTAGTATTTGTATGAAGTAACTTACATGACATTAGCTTTCCTCATGTTAGTTTCTTTTATGCTTTTGCTTGGCATGTAAACGGGTTTCATACATTTTGGCTATTACTTTGCCTTAAAAAAATACATATCCTGTTGCACAATCACTTCAACCAAACCAGTTACTATATCCAGTTTAATCAATCACAGATGTTTTCTTGAATTCTTATACCACAAAAAACTGCTATTGAACATATCCCTCATAAAACACCAGAGCAAATACATCAAAGTTTACTTTGCCACAATTACTAGAAATCTTCATTGTTAAGGAAAATTAAATGAGAAAAGATGGTCTCAGGTTTTTATCACTAAACATGACCCTACGTATTGGTATTGTGTGTGAAAGAGCTCAATGTTTAATGCCTTAATCATTATTTATTCATCAAACATTGGTGGTATATAGCTAATTCAGAATAATTTCCAGCTATACAGGCATTTCACAACTTAAATCACTATCATATTCTTACTAGAATAGTACATTGCTTAACAACCTGATGTTTAAGACAGAAGAAAAAAATCATTATGACTTAAATAGTAAAAATATTTATCAGGAATAGAATTTTGTTGAGTGAATGAATCAACTATACAGGTTAAAGGACTCATGGGGCAAGCAAGAAGACCTGACAGGATTCAGAACTCATGTAAATGCTAAGTGGGCTTGGAGACCTGTGTGGGAAGGTACATTAGTCTCAAAATGTAAAGACAGGGTATCCTTGAATAAGCTGGCTAGTAAGACTGGCTTTATCCATAAGCTCTGGGTTTAATCGAGACATCCTGCCTCAAAATGAATAATGTAGAAAAGCAACCAAAGAAGATTTAAGCCTTAGGCACAGACACACATGCATGACCTGACACATGTCAACATGCATACATGCACACACACACACACACACACACACACACACACACACACACACACACACAAGAGAGAGAGAGAGAGAGAGAGGAGAGAGAGAGGAGAGAGAGAGAGGAGAGGGGGTGGGGGGGAGGAGAGAATGTAAACCTATACAGATGAGAAGCTCAAATATAGAGCTTTTACCACCAGATATGAAATATCTGATTACTAGTAGATACAGTAATAAAATTGAGTTATTTTCCCCTAAGTAAACAAAAAAAAATGAGAAAGTAAAACAAATTACTAAGCACAGAATATATGATATCTGCATTAACATGCAGAATTGATATTAATATTCACAATGTAGATCATTATTCTAATGCTAAAATAAGAAAAATGAAGATTCCACACATGTATGTCACATAAAATAATTTTAGGATAACATAAAATTTATTAGTAAATTTTTAATTATTACTGAATAAAATTCATACATAAAATTTAATTATGAATTTTTTAAAAATTGGCTGAAATCTAAGTGACACAGTGGTTAACATCTTTTATCCCAGCACTCAGGAGGCAGAGGCAGGTGGCTCTCTGAGTTTGAAGCCAGCCTATCTACAAACAAGTTCTAGAACAGCCAGAACTACACAGAGAAACCCTGTCTCTAAAAATTCAACTAGCAAAGCTTGGCAGTGGTGCCTCTGATCCCAGCACTCGGGAGGCAAAGGCAGTTAGATCTCTTGAGTTCCAGGCAAGCCTGGACTACATTCAGCGTTTGTTCCAGGGCAGTCCCCGCTAGACAGAGAAACTGTGTCTTGAACCTTCCCCCAAACAAACAAAACCTGGCTGAAATCTAACATTCTAAAAATAACATTAACATTGAGCAGAAAGAACAAAAATTACATTTTAACAAAACCCTCATTTCATAGCAAAATAAGCCTCCCAAAATGTTACCAAAAGGTAAGTTCTAGTATAAGCTGAGAATATAACTCACTAATTAAAGACAAGCATCATTAAGTTCTTGTGTGTATATTTTATTTTTAACACAAGTTATAGAGTTGACCACACTATAAAATACCACTGAATGTAAGAACATATGATTGGTTATTAATAAGTAGGGAAGCAGTCTTTTATGAAAAGCACATGTTAACACATTTTCCCTTAGTTTATAAAACTCAAGTTGCTCTTCAATATAATGAATTTATAGCACAACAAGAGTAGTAAATTAATACAACTGTTGAGAATCGAGTTTTATAAATGAAAACGACCACTCAAGGAGTTAAGCAGAAATGTCTATATATTTGTGCAGGGCTGGGGTACAGATCCTGTTTTTGTTTGGCTCTGCCTTCCATTGCTTTGGGTAGGAAGGAAGCCAACTTTGCCAGTGCTAGTATCTTCTTAAGTTTCTGTTAAGTCCATTTAAGAGTCCTGTTTTAGGACACCAAAGTTTTGTGATACTTACAAGAGAACTAAAAGCATCCCTGGTTTTATTTTATTTTTAAACAGTGGCTAAAAACCTTGCTATTTCTCAGTGGTGAATTCCTCGGTCTCTGAAGGCTAAGCACACATAGGGATATATCCATAAATATTTAGATTCTGTATTTATAATCTAACTCACATTATCCCTCAACCTGCCCCTCCCCAGCTTCCCTCATCCTATCCTCTGCTTCTTTTAAGCATAAAGGTTGGCATAACACTGAAGTGTCATACTCTTAAGATTCAAATCACTTGAAAGGATGCATTTTCAACTCAATGTATTGTCTGCATCAACAAATCCCTCTTCAACGACCGAATTTCCCTTAACAGAATAAAAACCAATCAATTTCAGAAACTGAAATATGCCCGGCTTATTTTTTGTTTTGTTTGCTTTCAACGTATCCTACTGTATTCCCTTAGGAACATGAATGCATTACCCACCCAGTGGAAAAATAATTCTGCTGGTTCATTTCCCTGCTAAACAACAGCTTCGATTTCAGGCCCTACCTAGCCCTGCCTTCATTGTCACGTAATTTTATATTGATCACCTTGGTAGACTTGGACTCTAGCAGGTAAAACCCGTCTTTATATTTTGGTGAAAAGGAAAAAAAAAAATAGTAAAACTACTCAAGAGCAGAAAACAGAGATCATATGACTTAGGACACATTTCCTTGTCTTCCCTTCCGTGTCACGCAGCTGCTATTTCTCCCTCTTGAATAAAATGGAAGGGAGCCAGACCCAGACCCTACAACTGAATCGCGGGACAATGAAGCCGACAGGAAGCCACTCGCTCCTCCCGCGGGCTTACGACTCAACCAGAAGCCGCTCCGGGTGCAGTCGCCGGGCAAGCATGACAGCACGTCTTCCACGCCCTCCCGACACCACCCGAAGGCTCGTCGCCCGACCTCCCCACCGCCACCCGCCTCACACCACGAAAGCAACCCTACAAAAGGGATGGGCGCCCTGGAAAACTCGGTCTCTAGCAGCCGAGCAGCCATTCCCTCGACGCCCCGCCCGCAGCGACTGCACAATGCCGGGAGCTAGCTGAAGAGGACCCGGCGCACAGAAGAGAGAAGCCGGCCCGGGGCGTCCGGCCGCAGTCCGTGGGGGAGGGGAGGGGAGGGCGGCGGCCGCACGGGGCGTCCCGGGCAGCGCCCCTCGGCCTCCGGGCCCGCACTCCATCCCGCCCGGGCCGTCCCCTCCCCCCCCCCCCCCCGACCCCGGCCGCAGGAACGAGCATAACGAGGATGAGCCGAATCCCGGGGCCGCGCCAACCCCGAGCGCATCACTTACCCCTCACCGCGGAGAGGGACCGGACCGGGAGGCGGGGCGCGGCGCGTCCCGTCAGTGTGTGCCACGCTGTCCTCCCCTCACCCCCGTCGTCGTAGTCGTCGCCGCTGTGAAGCTCAGGCCCCCTCGGTTCCGCTGGGCAATAACGTTATTCCACACACGCCCCACACATAGCGGGAACGGCAGCGAGCGGCAGCTCAGTGCGCAGGCGCCTAGCAAAGGGCAACGAGCCAGGCCCTGTCCCTCCTCTAGCTAGGGCCTAGCGATGCCTCACTGCGCAGGCGCCAGACCCAGACAATGAAGGGGCTTTGAGCAGGGTCTCACACGCTCGCTCACTTGCCCACTGCGCAGGCGTGCCCTCAAGACCCGCTTGAACAATGAAGAGCTGCCTGGCTGGAGTAGGACCGCAACCAACCAGGACTACGATTCCCAGCGGGCAGCGCGCCAACTCCTCGCGGAAGGCGGGGCGCTGGGCATGCTAGGAGTTGTAGTGTCCGCCGCCTTCACGGTCTGGCTGTTTGCAAGATTTACAGCTTCGTTTTCTAGAGAAAAACAATTTTGACAGAAATCCTAATTTAAACGGGAGTTTACAATGAATCCTCGAGATTCTTGTGGAGATCAACTTCACAACGACCCATTTAGAAGAGTCTAGGCTTTTCACCGGGCCGCTTCTGTCAGCGTGCCGATCCCGAGGGCTAGAGGATGGCAGGACAGCAGAACTAACAAACTGGGCAGAAGGGAAAGGGCGCGGCCTGCCACCCCGTCTCTTGGCAACAGGCTCAGGCCGCTAAACTGCCGGAGTGGCGCCCCGAACGCATAGCCCTCTGGGAATCGTAGTGTAGCTGGAAGGCTCATAGGACTCTCGAGGGTGCAGGCTTTGAGCCTGCGAACTACAACTCCCGATGATCACCATGAGAGCTAGGGGGTAGGAAGAGCCCCCAGGAGCTCAGTGCAGGGTTCCTGGTTCCCTAGTGACAGCGGCGACAGGAAGCAGGCAGGCAGCCCCCAACCCCCAGCGCTAGGCCTGCCCTCGGAGGGTTGCACTGGACACTTTCCCGCATAATTCCTATCTCTGACCCCAATGGCGAAGTTCTCAGGGAACTCTACCCTGGAGGATAGTCTGGGGCAGTACCAACGGAGTCTCCGGGGTGAGTTGCTCCGAATCTCAGTGCCTAACTCCTAGGTACCCTGGGCAGTAGTGGGTGGTTTTCCTAACACTTTGCTTGAGCACCAGCCAGACCGTGGAGGAAGAAGACAGATGTTGCTCTGATCTTCAGGATGAAATAGTGTGATTTTGGTTGTAGAGTTAAGCAGCGTTGTTACCTCTGATTCTTATGGTATCCTGACCCATCTACATCCTGATTTAGGTGTCTCTCAACTAGTGCCTGTACAAACTTGTGGACATCTCCATGCCACTTTTACCCTGTTGCCATACTTTGCTGTTTAATCCAATAAATTTCTTAGTCATATTATTTACACATTCAAATACTGGTTTAGTGTATTGACTCTTATTTATGAGACCAGAAACAAAACACTAATAATTATTTGAAATTATACAATATTTGTTCGTTTACGTTATTTTCATATAGCAAAGCATTTAAAACTTTATCTCACTGATGTTCCCATTTTACATGTCAAGAAATCAAAGCTCAGAGACACTGAGTTGTAGGTCAAAACCCACACATCTAGCTGGCTAGTGGCAAAGTCAGGTAGTGAATTCAGGCCTATCCACCTTCAAAACCTATGTTTTTCTTATTAATCAAGTCATAATTACTATTTCTCAAGCCCTATTTAGTTAAGTCATTTTTTTTTTTTAAGCAAAATAGCAGAGGAATGATTATTTGGCCAAGTGTTGCCCATGCTTATATTTACCTCTGTCATCTTGACAACATATATAACCTCTGGAAACTTGAGACCTTTGCTATATTGAAACTGTAGTGTCAAGTATACCGAGATTCTTTCGGGGAACAAACGAATAAAATAAAGTGATTTTTCATACATTACAAAAGTGTTCATCCATAGCAAGATTTGCGTGTTAGGGTCTGGGAAAGTGACTCAGTGTGTTTGTCTAGCATGTGGAAAGAAAGAAAGAAGAGGTGGGCATACAGTAAATGTGGGACATATAAAGAAAAAAATTCATTGAAGACTTTATTCTATTGGTTTTGAGACACTTTTTCCCTATTCTGCATTTTCATAACCTCATAGGTTACAGCCAACAGTTAAAATATTTGAATCATTTACAACTGACTTATTGAATGCCTGGCTTGGGTTTCTCTTACTAGGTCACAGACTTGCAAAGAGTCCCTATCACTGTGGAGTCTTTGGGTTAGTGGGAAAGACAATAAACAGCATAATAATTATAAGTTGCTGTGATTTCAAATAGGGGTGACAATGTTTGGCACATAAATGTTTATTAAACGTTAGCTGCCAGAGTTTGCTTTCTTCAAAATTAATTTTTTGAGAAGATTAGAAAGTTTATCTTTTTATATCTCTGGTTTTGTGAGCTTATTGTTATCATCTTTATCTGTTGGAGGTGTTATAGCTTGTCGGCATCCTCAGTGTTCAAACTATAGGATAAAGACATTAAATGCAATTCTCAGCCTATTGATATTTCTAAAGTTGTTGGATTGCCAAGTAACAGCTTCTAACTTTTTATTTGGAATCAAGAAAATTACTGTGCTCAGACATATAAATGGTTGTAATTTTTTTAGATTAGTAAATTTTCTGATTTTTTTGTTTTATGTAGTAATTCTGTAGCCTAATTTTGGGCCTTTATTTAACCACTGGGGGACTGTTTAATATCAATCATTTTGATATAGCCATGGGGTTGATCTGACGGGGGCAACAGGAAATAAAGAAATGGCAGATACAAGTAACATCCAGCTGGGATAGAATAGGCCATGGGCTCACATGGAGAAACAGTGATCTGGAAACTCATCAGAAGTAGGGGTTCTGTAGGGGAACAGTCTGGGGTTGTGGTCATCTGGGATGAGGAAACTGTGGTCTGTCCTTCCTGCATGTACTAGCTTTAGCTAAAGATCAGCTGTGTCCATACTGTGACCAGGGGAATCCTTGCCATTCTCTAGAGCCTGACCTGGGCAAGATCTTGCCATTGTGATAGGTCTGAAGCACTGGAATTCTTGACATGGCTCTGCTCATATCAAAAGTACAAAGTCACTCAGAACTCCCCACACTTTGAGAAGTGATTTAGCATTAAGCGTTTTGATATAGTTATAGGGCTAATTTCAACTAACTATATAGAAGTGGTACTTAGTTTGATGGAGTAGCACTTGCCTAGGCTGTACAAGGTCCTGAGTTCAGTCCCCAGCACCATAAAAAAAAAAAAAAATCTTGTAGTGATGTGCGTAGTAGTACTGCTATTGCTTCCAGTAATTATAATATGAGGTTCTAATTCAAATAAATTTATAGTTAGTGTGATAGCCACTTAAGAGCTAAACATTTCACCAATGGCAAATATGAGGTATAGGAAAAAGATAAACATTTAAAATCAAGTGATAATTTTAACAATGATTCAAGAAGTGAAACTTGATTTTCTCCTGGTTTTCAAGATGTATTGTTTATTGATTTAGTGACTTCATACTTGTATTAGCATATCCAACAATATTTAGAAGGAAAGAAAACAGGATTAACCCTGAACTTGAGCCGAGTTAAATATCAATTACCGCTTTCAGAGAGAATAATTTCCTTTAAAGTAAACTTTTGTTTCTGAATAGTCAAACGGTTGTGAATATGATGTCATTTGTTATTTCAATATTGCCTGATATTTAAGAGTTGTGATATAAAATGTCTCCTCTAGTTCATGCATCTGGAAGACTAGTAAAGTATTGGTATTTTATTCCTATTTATTCTTGAGACTTTAAAATAAATATATGCTCACTAATTGATATAATCTCTTCATTTTTATGAAATAGCAATATGAACATTCAAGTTTCCAGCACAGTCAGAGTGAGCATATCACTGGTGTCCCGAGAGTCACAGAATTCAATCTAGGACTAGAAGGGACTTTAAAGGCCTCTTGGCAGTGTGGTTTGGTGTTCATTTACTTTAGGTTGACATCAGTCGAGGTACACAGTTATTTGTAACTAGGAAATATAGCAAATGCATCTGCTTCCTCTGTTATAGCCCCCACAATTTAATTCTGTTAAACATCTGACCTCTAGTTGGTGGCACAGTTTTGGAGTGTTGCAGAATGTTTGGGGTGAGAGTCCTAGTATTATTCTATTTAATAGATTATGTTCCCCAGTTATTCCTCACTTTGGGCTGTCTGTGCCTCAGTGATAAATTGGGGGAGAGACTGTGTGACACACACCTGGAATCATATTACTTGGGAGGTTGAAACAGGAGGCTGGACTCTTTCATTCTTGGTAGGCTACAGTGTGAACGAGCTGAGAGTTCCTTCCACCAGAAGCTGAGAATCAACTCTGTGCCACACCAGCCAGGGTACATAGGGGCTTTTGAACTGTGGGTCAAAACTTTCTCAAATTGCTTCTGTGAGGTGTTCATAAAAGTAACTATTAGATCCTCCCATTTACATTTTGTGCATGGCTCTGGGATGTAGCCCTGAACTAGAGCAGTTACCTAGTGAAGGAAGAATCAGTTTAACCTCCACCATTGAAATAAGTAAATAAATTCAGTGCATAATTGTATGAGGATATGAGATGAAATCAACTAGTTTATAGCTGAGAAAGTGGAAGGAAGTCAGAATTACAATCAAGCCTGGATGCTTTAGGTGTTACCCATTTGAGCATGTGGTTCCAGCATTAAAAAGGAGTGAGATTGCAAGGTAAGTCTCAGATATCTGTCCCTACCCACAGAGCAGTGCCAGGTTCCTGGTACAGCGTGGTGTGTGCATGCAGTTTGGCAGTAGCACCTTACCTGGTCAGGTGGTTCTTATCCACCTTTGGCTGAGTGGGCATACCCCAAACAAGTTTGCACCTTGACAGGGACACAGTCCTCCTCTTTTATGTATACTCTGTATGCAGCTAATCCCCTTCCCTTTAAAACATTGGTATTTCAGCCTCTAGATGCAGTCCGTAGAGACTATGACACTGTAGACTGAAGCTTTTCTGTCCTGCCTGGTCCACAGTCACTTTATAACTAAGCATTCAGAAGCTTAATATTACTTATAAATGTTTGGCCGATGGCTCAGGTTTATTAACTCTTACATCTTAAATTAACCCACTTCTGTTAATCCGTGTATTGCCGTATGGGCACGGTGCTACAGGTCTCCTGACATTGTTGCTTCTTGGGCGGCTGTCCTGACTCCATCCTTCTTCCCCTGTATCTTTGCTTGGATTTCCCACCTGGCTCTATCCTGTCTTGCCATAGGTCAAAGCAGCTTTATTTGTACAGCCAACGAGAATGACACAATTGACTCTGTGCTTTGTGCTTTTCATTTTCCCGTGGCTCCCCTCCCTTTCAGCTCTTTCTCTAAGAAGAAAGCCAAGCATAAACACATCTAAGAGCCCAGTGTTCCCCCTGTCACCTGCAGTGCTGGGGACCTTCTCATTGCTCTGAAGAATAAAGACTGTGTACCTGTCTTAGGAAATTATAAGTAAGAGGTTGAAGCAGTACATTGAAGTGAGAAGAGACTGGACTGCAGCAGGAACCCTAATCCTGAGGAAGGTCGGGCCTTCTCTTTGTATTTGATGTGGTTGAGGGAAACTAGAGATAATGTGGATGGCGAGTGTTTTGCTTGGATGTAGGGAAGAATTCACATCTGCAGAAGGGTTGTGTAATCGCACTGCTGAGAGTTTCGCATGTGCCAGCTAGAGGTGACGTCATCAGGACCTTTGGCCACATCAGTACATGTTTATCTTCAGCGGACATTTTTCCTTTTCTCTTACATTTCTTTTCTAGTCTCATAAATATTTCTTTGATTTTTTTAAAATTCTTTGTCATGTGTTATTTGTATTCATATTTCTGTAGGTACACATACACACGCATCCATGTATACTTTGGGGGGATATAAAAATAATCATGAGTGGTTTTGTTCATATCTTCATGTTGTTTTTAGTGGCTCCTTTGTCTTTTGTTTGTTTTTTACTAGAACAAAAATTAATGATCAAGGCATGGTGAAATATGACTGTCATTCCAGTGCCGGGGAGGTTGAGGCAGAGAGTTCAAGGCTACTCTAGGTAGTTGAAAACAAATAAACAAATAAGATCCTAATTTTCTTTTTCCTCTACTAATGAGGTACAAAATAGGTAAATGAAAAGATTTAACAACAGAAAGAAAGGTAGTCAGAGTAGTCACCCCAAACCCCTAACCATGTGTCTAACTGTGCTATAAAATTATAAGGGTACTTTGTTGTGTTCTTGAGAAGATGACAAGTTATTGGAATAGTGAGAAAAATTCTCTGAGCATCTTTAAAGATTTGTACTGCAGTGACACTACTAGCTCATGGCAAAGTTTTCATGTGAGTCCAAAGGTACAGAAAGTATCATGAGGTATGTTTCTGATATATCTCAGCAACCTTGATCATGATGGAGTTCATTAATCCCACTAGGTTTGAAAGACTAGAGCAGATACACTACATCAGGCTCTGGCCTTGCGATAAAGTAAGCTAAATACAAAATTTTCTCTCTTTATTATGACAAATATGAAAGGATGTGATGATATAGTGTATATTTAGTAAAATCAGCCTGGAATATCAGAGAACGGGATCACCTACAGTCAAGGCATGAAGGACAGAGAGTGCTGAGCCATTAATCCCATCACTCAGGAGACAGATCTTTCTGTGTTTCTATGAGTTCAAGGCCTAACAGCCAAGCAGTAGTAGCTCACACCTTTAATCCAAATTCTAGGATTATGATGCAGAGTTGAACTGGAAATTAAAACAATGGGCCAGGAAGATATTTAAGGCAGGAGAAGTCAGAAATTCAGGCATTATGTAGAAGTGATCAGTCAGGCACAGAACCCTTGAAGATAGTTCAGCCTGAGAAGTTGGATGGGTGGGAATTGACTGTGGTCTGTTTCCTCTCTCTGATATTCTAGCTTTCCCCCCAGTATCTGGCTCTGGGATTTCATTATATGATAACTAGAGTTAATACAATAATTGACAGTTGTGGGCTTTGACAGTTGTGGGCTTCACCTGCCAGTGCTAATAACAACAGTATGCTGTGCTGCCTATTTCATCAAAAGTCTGTAGCCTTTGCAATATAATAATGTGGTAGGTGTGGTGGGTGTGATACTAGCTACTCAAGGCTGAGCACGAGCTATCTTGTCTCATTGATCTCAACCAAGGATTCCCAACCAAGGACAGTTTGTCTGGTAAGCAAACATTTAGAAATGTCTACTGACATTGTTGATCCTCATGGAGATAGATTGGGGAGTTGCTGGCATCCCATGAGTAGAAGCCAGGGACAGTGGCAAAGATGCATAGTATGGTTCCTATGACAAAGTTACCAGGTCTGAAATACCAATAGCATTGTGTCCACAAACAATGTTGTAGCTTTTGCAGGAGACTCAAGAAAGAGTAATTATAATTATGAATACAGACTCTATTGTCTGGTGATTCTACCCCAAGTCTTCTGCCAGCTCCTCTAGAATTAATCCTCAGTTAGTAAAATGACCTGGTGCATTAGTCCACCCTGCTGGTGCCAAGATGGTACCAGGTTCACACCACAGAATGTACATACTATTCTCAGATGGGCCACCTCACACCTGTCTTTGAAAATCTTCCAGGCACTATTTCTTAAAAGAGTGCACTGCTGTTAGGTTAACTTTCATTCACTACTGGGGCTGTCTCCTGTAGTAGGAAGTTTCTGGCCTGGACTTTCAGGCCTACCCTCAAGGTTTAGGGCCACAGACCCTCAGACCCGCAGAGACACACAGATACATACAATAGTTTTAGGCTGATCAGCCTCAGGCCCAGGCATATAACTTGCTAACTCTCTACCCTTCATCTAACCCATGACTCATCCTGTTCAGCCATGGGGCTCGGTACCTTTCTTTAGAGCAGCATAGTTGTCCTCTGCTTCTTCTGGCTTCTCTCTGGTGTTCTGCTCTGTGCTTCCTGTTCTCAAGAGTTTCTTAGTCTGGTAGCCCCGCCCATACTTCCTGCCTGCCTTTGGCCAATCAGTGCTTTTTATTAAACCAGTGGGTGGGACAATTATTTACCATGAAACAACACAATCTCCTACAGTCTCCCTCAGCACATGTTTAGCCATTAAGTTAGTGTCCTGGACTTGTTGAGACCTTTTCATCTCTGTGTAGGTCTTTTAATCGCTTTCACTGGCTACTTACAAGACATGGCTTTGACTCTGGATGATGCTGTTTTTCTCGTGGCTTTGCTACCTGTTGGTTCTTTAGTAAACCATGTCAGCTGTCCTCTAAACTGTGTCCAGTATGAACAGAACCGTTTTTCTTTTCTTCCTGTGGTTTCATTTTTCTGTTTGTCTGCCTATCCTAAGCTTATGTCAGGAACTGCAGGGCATCTCATGTGTCAGGCTAGGAAATAGTTCATAGCATGTTTTCTGAGAGACAGCTGGGCACTTTGCAGGATGGGTCCCCACCCCTGACACTAGGACATTTCTCTTTCACATCTCTTAGGCAGATGGAAAATGTAGACATTAATAATTGATCAGATGAATGTAGTTGTTGGTCTTACACTGAGTAGTACTTTGTGTTCAAAACCATGTTAATGCCACCCCTAGCTGAGGAGCTGTTGGCAGGTCCTGTGGTGGGGGAGGGGTCATTCTTCAGGGATGTAGCTACTGTAAGCTGCCATGTACTCCACTCCCGCACTCAGTCAGGCAATCATAATTAAACCCAGGGGGTTATAAAATAACAACAAAAACAAAATAAACAGCATTTGAATAGGAGAAGACTTTGCGGGAGAAGGGAGAGGTCTAGAGGGAGTGAAAGGGGTGAGGGAGAGTAATGGATGTTGAATATGATCCCAGAACATATGCATGCACATAGTTTAAAGCTATCTTTTGAGAATTAAACGTTGATGAAAAGAAGCTCAATGGGAAGCCAGGAGCTAACACTTAGGAGGAAGGGAAACAGGACTGAGATGAGGAAGACCCATTTTGACTTGAGTCTTTGGCTTTAAGACCCTCTTCGGTGCTCACTGTATTGATTGATGTTTAGATAATAGACCACAGAGATAATGTTCTATTGCACTTATTTTCATGTGATCTGTAGGACACAGAGCTTCTGTTTATAGTCATAATTAAGTTTAGAGGCAACCTCTGTTTAGTGCTGGAGAGAAGAAATGAGAATGTATTCTGAAATAGGCGACTGTCCTCTGATAACAGAGGAAGTGGATAGTCTTTCTAGCTATGGTTAGTAAAACTGTTGTTGCCATGAGCAGCAGGTAGGAAATGATACCGGGACCTCCCATCTAATCTAATTTCCTTAAGTGTGAGCCGCAATGAGCTGCATCTTGTGAGTAGTGGATTATGGGAGGATCTCTTGCAGTGGATCCAATGCATTTCATTTGTCTTGAATCATCTGCATTTATTCCTTAGGATTAAGTCAGTTGTCATATTATAGGCATGATGTGCTTTGAAATGTTATACTAAAATGATTATAAAATGCCATTTACCTCCTTGATCTTGGTTTTGGGATGTAGTTCTTACAAAAATTCCTTCTCTGAACCATACATCTGAGCGAGTGGTTGCAAAGACAAAGCAAATAAACCAAAATTCACTCTTTGAGGGAGGTTAATTGTTGATCTCAGTGCCTTGTATAATTTCATGCAATGTTTTGATGCATGTTAGCATGTAATATTGATGTGGTTCTGAAAGACTGAATAAGAATATTAGAAACAAGATTAAAACAGTTATTGCAAATCGTCCTGCAGTCTGAGGATGTTGCTCAGTGACAAAGCCCTTGCCCAGCATCCCCTTAGGCCCAGGGTTCAATCCCCAGGACCACAAAACAAATAACTATATAAAGGTGAAGCCCTGCCATTGATGTAATCTCATGAAATATCTATACCTATAGGGACTTCCCACTGTGCATTCTTTTTCATATAAGACTTCCCCTTTTCCTAATATAAACTCTTATAGTTTTTAACTGGAGTAGGTATAAATAAATATCCCTTGTCTTTAAAATGAAGTAATTTGATAGCACTGTGGATAATTCTTTCAGAGGTATTCTAACACTCTGTTTCTAATGGAAGCTCTAAAAGCAAATGCTTTATAGATTTAAGGGTATCATAAATCTAAATGTCTAAACTGCATTATGTATCATAGACCACATTGATTTTCCTTTCCATTGACAAGTCTTTTCAGAAAACACTGAGTTTTAGAAAACTATTGTTGCTCCTTGTGTTGCTAAAACCAGGAGTGCATCTAATCAGGACTTTCTGAAACCGAGAGTAAGAAGGGATCAGGTCTGGCTATCAGTCAGCACCAGATGTGTTTTCAGAGGAAGGTCTGTGTACAAATCAGGCTGCTATGGAGAGAACAGTGGTGATAAGTTCACCATGAAGACAGTAGGATTTCGCCAGTCATCTCAGACAGGAAAAGCCACTTCTTTCTAGTGGTATCCATGTAGAGGGTGAATTTCTCTAAAGAAATCATATTGCATATTTTGTAACATGGAATTTTTTTCTGTTAAGTAATAGGGTTATTATATTTGGTTCTAAACTTAAAAGTTAATGACATTGGAGAAAATGCATAATGTATGTTTATGTGTTTTAATAGATGACTGATAATAAATTTAAGCCATTTAGAAGCGCGCGTGCATGCATGTGTGTGTGTGTGTGTGTGTGTGTGTGTGTGCGCGCGCGTGCATATGGAGGTGAGAGAACAGCCTTGAAAGTCTTTCTTAGTCCTGCCTTTATCTTGAGAGACTTAGACTGCAATTTGTAGAGTGAACTAAACTAAACTGGCTGACCTCAGTGGTCCACCTGTTCTCTCCCACACCAGCAATGGGCGTACATGGTGTTCTGCCACAGGTAGCTGTTTACAAAGGTGCTAGGGATCTGAACTCAGAGCCTCATGTTTGCAGAGCAAGCACTCTACATGACTGAGTTTTCTCTCCAGTTTCATTCTCATGCCATTCCAGTTTAATGGTCTCTAGAGTCTTTTGGGGGGCACACTGAGCACTTAGGTGGCAGATAGGTAGTCAGGGTCTTTCCCTAACCACTAGGTTTTTTTTTTTTATTTCTCTCCAGTGGTGTGGCCAGTGCTTAGGTAAGCAGTCTAAGACAGAGAAAGAAAACCCTGCTGGCCCTTCTAAAGGTGAGATGTAACTGTCACTGTAGCCTGTTAATGCAAATTTAGGCCTATGAGGAAGTGCAGTGTGACCCTGAGGCTATTTTTAGAGATGAGCTATCATAACAATATAACTTAAAGTATTCCATCATAGATAGTTTATGTCACTTAGTTTCAGTTTTGACTCTGGGGTGGTCACTTATACTAACCAAGTGTCTATAGGTGAAATGTAGTCAGCCAAGACTGTACAGCAGGGGTTTCCACCATGAACACTCAGCTGTTCAACTCTTGATCAGAACTAGGTCAGGCAGTTTGAATTCTTTTGGTAAAGCAGGGATATTAGGTCTTCAGAGAAAATGAGGTTTCTCTGGGTCAGAATGGCTCTGTCCACTCATCTCATATCTCTTGGTAGGACAGGCAAGTCTCATCACTGATGGAATTAAAGGAACCTCCCTAGGCTGCTGATTATCTCACCACATAGGGAGCATTGCCATTTGGTCCTCCTTTCTGGTTATGTCACTGTACTGGCTGGTTTTGTGTGTCAGCTTGACACAAGCTAGGGTCACCAGAGAGGAAGGAGCCTCGGTTGAGAAAATCAGTTGTCAGGCATTTTCTCAATTAGTAATCAGTGGGGGAGGGCTCAGCTCATTGTGGGTGGTGTCATCCCCGGGCTGGTGGTCCTGGGTTCTAAAAGAAAGCAGGCTGAGCAAGCCAGAGCAAGAACGTTATGGCCTCTGCATGAGCTCCTGTCTCCAGGTTCCTGCCCTGCCTGAGCTCCTGGTCTGACTTCCTCCAGCGATGGACTATGATGTGGAAGTGTGAGCCAACTTGCTCTTTGGTCATGGTGTTTCGTCACATAAGTAGAAACCCTAACTAGGCAATCACATGCAAGGAATGCTCATAATGGTGTGAGCAGTAAGTGAGCAAGTCCCCAGTCTGATTCCTAACTGCGAGCTTCATCTGTTCTTAGCTCCTCTGTTAGTATTCTTTAGCCAGCTGGAGCTAGAATTGTATTTATTCCATAAGGTTCCCCTGAAACTGATGTTCATTCTGAGGATGCCTCGTTGGACACGTATTCCTGTGATTCCCACCATTCTGTTGACCCTGACTTTCATCAGGCTTTTGTTGCAGAACGTGCCAATAGAAGTATTCAGCAGCTGAAATGTGCCCTGAGAGAAGCTGATGTCAGTGTGGAAGAAGGTGCACTGGATCCTTCCACCAACATCATCGTAGAAAATGAGGGCACGGGGGTGGCCTGGCATGAGCTGCAGCATAGCCATGCTGGTGAGTATGACTGTCAGAGTTGATTCCACTGAGTCGGCCACTCTACTGCTAAGTTTCTAATGCTGTGCAATAAAAGAGCAACATTTTCAATTAGTTTCTCTTATGACTTCCAAAATTCTAAAGACTTAAGTCTGAAATCTTTAGGATGGAATAACAATATTTTCCTAAATTAACAATATGCCCTAACTTACTTTTCCAGTCAGATTTTTCTGAGCTGTTATCTTACCCATCCTTTGCACAGGCCTCATCTGAACCATCTGTCTTAGAAAGCAGCCATCGCTTAGCAACCCCGACCCTGCATCTGTGCCTTTATACCACGTTCCTCAGGACTGCACCTTCTGACACCTTTTCACCCTTCCCTAGAGCTGAGGTCCTGTTCACTATCACTGTTGGAGCCTTTGTGAAAGCAAACACGTAGTTCTACATTAGAAGCTTGTACCTACTGGTGTAACTATTTTGCTTATTAAATTTTTACTTAAAAGTAGTTTTTAAAAAAAATTTTCATTCTTTGTATCTCCAGCCAATACAAAGT
The DNA here is from genome assembly GCA_033318265.1 of Phyllotis vaccarum. Lineage (NCBI taxonomy): Eukaryota > Metazoa > Chordata > Mammalia > Rodentia > Cricetidae > Phyllotis > Phyllotis vaccarum. The sequence goes on along the minus strand of JARWLC010000017.1, from coordinate 17,961,785 downwards.
TCTTGTTGACTAATAGTAGTTTAAGCAGTATTTGTGGATAGATGTTTGCCAATAAGATGTTAATCTACTTCCCACACCATAACAACATCTTAGATTAATAAACTTATGAAGAATATACTTTTTCTTTATGAGATAGAGTCTCACTTGAATCCCTGGATGACCAGAAACTCTGTGTAGACCAAGTGGGCCTGAACTTGTGGTCATCCCTGTGTGTGTCTCCCTAGTGATAATACTAAGGAGTCTGCCAATATGCCCTAATGGTTTGTTTTGGCTTATTTTTTACATGTTTTAACCCATTATTTATAGGCCTTGCTTCTTTGGACCTGTGGCAGGGCAGTTCTCCCAGGCAGTCATATCATGCCAGGATGGGAAAAGAGAAAGAAGAGGCATCCCACCCTTCCTAATAACATGAAGACTTTCTGCATTTAATAATTTGATTTAGTAATCAAATCCCCACCTCTTCACTAGGTCCTTCCTCTTCTAATTTTGTTTATGTCCCATTAATGTTAAGTGAGGGGCATTTTTCTTTGATGCATGGTCTTTGGGGGAACATTTATAACATAAACTATCCATAATACATGGATCTCTAGCAAAGTCATTAACTTATTGCTTTTGCTCTGTAGTCAATCAACTCAAAGCTTTGTTGCGCCAACAAGCAAGTAAGGACAATGAGATGTCTCCACCACGAAGACGAAAGATGTCCCCTTCAGTGAGTGTCACCTTTTGAAGCATGACAAAAGCATAGGTTTTCTAGCTTTCTTTGGTTTCCTGGGTCATTTTGAGCATGTTGTACACATTCCAGATTATAGCCATAGGAATTTCAGAAAAAAAAATTCCTTCATCTCTGATCGTTTGAACTGAGGGAATCTTGATATTTTTAATTTACTTTTTAGATTCAAAAGTATGGGCAAGGAAACAGTTTGAGAAATGTGTTTAGCAACTGTTAGTGAATATACAAGCATGAGAGTCAATGCAAAGGCATAATGTTTTAGTAATATATTTTAGAAGTTTATGTCAATATTTAATCATTTATAGGTTACTAATTGTAATGTTAGACCCCTTTTATTTAATGTTATAATTAGTAAGAAATTATGCAGCACTTCTTTGAATTTGTATATACTTTGAAGAGTTTGTTATAGTTTGTTATCCATATATTAAACTTAAAGAAAATTACTAGTTACACTTTCTATCCCAATAATGCCTTAGTTTTACTCCCAGGAGACCCACATATTTCTAACATGCTGTACTGGCTACATGTGTATTTCATGGTACAGTCTGAAAAATGGTTTCTAACTAGCATGCCTTACAATTCGTACATATAAAAATACACAGTGCAGTTTACCACTCTTCTATATATGCTTCTGTAAGTGGACTTGTGCATTTATAAAGCAATGGTAAAATATTCTCCTGGTGCAAACCTTTCTACCTGCCCTGATTTTGTAATTCTGTAATGATTGTGTTCAGATTTGTCTTCAAAGCTAATAAGTGCACCTTAACATGCATCAGTTCTAGCAACTTTCTCTTATTTACTTACTTGAAAGCACTCTTTGGGCCTTTAAAAGCATTCTAGAAACCAAAGGCCAGCAGTAGTAAATGCACGGAGTGACAAAGTGTCTTATTAAAGTTATAGTCAATAACTATAAATATTGAATATGAATGAAGTGTATTTATATAAAGTAAGAATGATGCATAAAAGTATGTGTTGGGAAGAATGCAGTGCTCCTGTGAGGATGCCATTGTGACACTCTTTTTGTGAGTCAAGGCACACCACATGTACTAGAGTGCAGCATGCAGGCTTTACATTTAGTTGACACACATACTGGAATCGTAAGGTGGCCGCTGCTGCTATGATTGTTAATATTTATGTTTTACTTCATGTGTTTCTGAAGAGTTCAAATTTATTACCTTCTCTTATGACTGCAAAAATTCCAGGACTTAGGCACAGTGTCCCTTTAGCAAGTCTGTAACATGGACTGTGTGGACCTAAAGCCTAGATTATGATCTTGGTCTAGTTAAGAGTTTGTTCTTTTAGAACCAGCCCTATTCTTAGGACAGAAAATACTTCAGTCAGGAATAACATTTTGTCAAGGCTATAAAAATCAACTGAGAAACAGAAATGTTCTTTGCAGGCCTTTCTGTCAGGTTGACTGTTGATTCTCATTTCCCTTTTCCTGATTTCTTCTTCCTTAAAAACCAAAGTAGTAGAACTTTTTCTGAAATGTCTTCTTGGGCTTCTCATGGCAGCTTGTGTGTTTCTTTTAGAGGATCTGTGCCCAAGAATGCAGTTATGAATTACCACTAGCCTAGGATTACACATGCGCATGTATGCACACACAGACACACACAGTGCACAAGTCTAAAAACTTCACTCAACAACAACAAGAAACCCCATACTCTAGCTTTTTCAATGTGCCTGTTTGAAATAGATGTTTCCAACTCCATGTCTGAGCTCCTGCTTGGTGAGCTTATGTAGTTTTAGTTGGCTCTGCTCGTCCAGGCAGTGCATGGAAGAGAACTGTCCCTATATCTCAGCATTTCTGAATGGGCTGTCATACTGTTGGGTAGCTAAGCAGCAGCCATCACAAGGCATTTATAGTAAGTACCCTCCTCTGAAAAAGAAACTCCATGTGTCATGTGCTTTTAATAACTGTTCACTTTATTTCAAAAATAATACTCATATCCTTATACTTGTGAAATTTATAGACTAAAGACATAAATAGTCTATATTCTGTGACCTAGTTCACTGTGATCTAGTCTTTGCTTTTGTCACAGCAGCACTAAGTTGCATGTAGAGAGGATAACCAGGTGATTCTCTGCTAAATGTGGGGCTACTTAATTTGTCCTTTCTCTCTCAGTGGCCATCGGAGCGTGAAGACAATAGCGTGCCTACTGTGGACAACCTTGTCCCTATCATTAATGACCAGTCTCAGTACATTCATCATTTAGAAGCAGAAGTTAAGTTCTGCAAGGTAAGTTTCTCATTAGTACTTCAATGTATGTCAACTATGTCTTATATTGAAGTTTGCTAGTCTTGGTTTTCATGTTTATTGCACTCCACTAAAAATAACTGTTCTTACATGGTGCTCTCCATCATGCCGTTTCTGATGCTTTAGCTCCCTGGTAATCCTTATTGTTCCTTTGTTGAACACTGGACATGGTCACTAAGTAACAGTGACTGAATGGAGTAGCTGTGCTAGTGAGTTTTTGTCGACTTCACACGAATACTAAGGAATTGCCTTCATCAGACTGACCTGTGAATATGTCTGTGAGTCATTTTCTTAAAAAGACACAGTCCAGCCTGCTGTGGATGATTCTCTCCCTGAGCAGGAGGTCTTGGGTTGTTTAAGAAAACAATCCAGTAAATGAGTCCTCTGTGGCTCTGCTCTAGCTCCTGCTTCCAGGTTTCTGCCTTGAGTTCCTGCCCTGACTTCCTTCACTGATAGACATAATCAGGATGTGCAAGCTAAATAAACCCCTTTTCTCCCAAAAGTTGCTTCTGATAAATCCCACACAACAGAGACCTAACTAGAACAGTCAGCCTTTACTATGAAGCCTTGTTATTATGACTAGAAGTTAGGCTGTTTTTTACAGTTTGATTTTACTGTAAACATAGGTTAAAATTTCTTCCGTTGGCTGTCTGCAAGTTTCCCTGGAGAATCCATAAATTCTCTCGGTTGAGTTACTCTGCTGTTGTATGGAGTCCTGTTGGTATGCGAGGGGACACCATGATCTAATCCTTAAGTCCCTTTCAGGTTTCACTGAGCATGTGCTCTGGAGGAGGGAGGGAAGAGGGGGCGAGGGTTGTATGTTTATTGTCCTGCACCCCATTTAGGCTTTAATAGAGCCAATGTCTATATGTCCTTGAAAGTGTTCACCCACAGCAGGCCTTACTACAGGGAACATGGGCTCCTGGGCATACTTCAGAAGTGCTGCTTTGCCCCTTCCTGGCACGTAAATTTATTTCTAGTCTTTACTTTGAGTACTTGGGAATTAAAACTCTGAGGCAGTCCTTAGTCTTCCTAGAGTTTTTAAATCTTAAACTGATCCACACCAAACTTTGAACCTCTAGTCAAACCATTGGATTTTCCTTCCTAAGTACTGGCATCTGCTGAGGTTTCTTATGGGTTTCTGTTCAGCCATTGCAATTCTAAGCATGTTTTCTCCAATTTGGAGAAGCAGCTTTCTCTGTGACTTCATTTCTTAGATGAGCCTGAGAAAAAATTTTATTTTCAGATTGTCAAATGTTTTTATTAGAGAGGTTGGGTTTATATCCTCCAAACTCAATTACATGTCATACTGAAAAATTGGATTTTTGAAACTGTTTTTCAAATTATAATATTTAATTACAGGTTTCTTTTTTCCCCTAAAGTAGGTAAAAGAAATCTTCAAATTACATAATAGCTTTTGATTATAGTAGTAATAAATATTAGGATAAGCATTTATATATTTGAGATTTTTGTTTTCAGAAAGTGAGGTACCACTCAGTAGTTACGTATGCTTGAGCTCCTGGATTTCTAATATTACAGACGTCTGGGCTAGTGACATCTGTCATATCAGAATGCCCAAACTTTAGAGCAGCTGCTTCATTTGTGATTGTTCTGGGCCCTGGTTCATGACACTGCACGTTTCTGTGTCTCTGTCTCTCCTTCCATGTAGTCCTCACACATTACTGACAAATGACCATTGATAGTAATTTACTTACTGTCCAGCAGTCTGTCTATTTCAAAAAAAAATCTCTTAGATAACCATTCTAAGTAAAACTTTTCTCTAGGCCCTGAAGAAACAAACCCAGAAAAAACCACATTTGTGATATGGCCATTAGCAGGCCTTTAACTGTTCTTCAGTACTTGATAATATTACCAATGTTGGGTTTCCTATTTGCCTTAATTTAATTGTTGTATGTCAGGAAATTGATAGTATAAGTCTTCCAAATTTTATTTTATGCTGGATTCCATAGTATTTAATAAATATAAGTATTGCCTAAAATTATTTAATGTATTTTGATTTCTGATTTTTTAGGATGAATTATTTGGAATGAAAAATAGGGTTCAAGTAGTTGTACTTGAGAATGAAAGGCTCCAGCAAGAGCTGAAATCTCAAAGGCCGGAGGAGACACTGAAGGAGCAAACACTTTTGGATGCCTCTGTGAGTGGTGTTTGTTACCATCATCTTATTTAATATTTCTTCCCACTCTTTATCTTTGTTTTCCAACCTTTTGACCTAATAGTGTCATCTACAAAGTTCATACTCAAGTGCCATGAAACTGAGTTCTAAATAAAAAGAAACAAAACAAAGAGTCATAGTATTTTAAGTAAGTTGATGATTTTGTGTTAGGTTACATTCATAGCTATTCTGGAGCGCACATGACCCATGATGCACAGGCCACAATTACTGGGTCCATCTCTCTGAAGTTTGATGAGAGTGCCATGCTCACTTTTGCATGGTGCTGCAAAAGTTGGAATCAGCTGTGGTGGAATGGGTCTGCAAGAGACAGAAAAGGTGCCTGGAGGTCCCTCCAGTTTCTCCTCTGTGCACGCTCCTGTGCCTTTTACACGTGGAAAGAGGAACCTGCAAGTACAGAATGTGTTATTTAGGAGGAACTGTGCTAAGTCTAGAAACTTGGCTCTGCTGACCTTCTGTGAGAGTCTTAATGATGTACTTATGTATCATCTGATTTAGTTCTGATCTTTGAGTCCTGTGTGTAAGAATTTGCTGTTGAGAAGTATCTGATTCTGCTAACACTGAGAACTCCCTAGTGGACTGATGATTAGTGTTTCTATTTGTTCTTCTACATTTTTGACAAGGTTACCCTTTAATATATAATTATTTTGAAGCCTTATATAATTAATGTTGGTAGCTAAAAATTTGTCTTAGTGTTTATAATTTGAATGCCAAATTGAAAAGGATATCACCCTATAAAAAGTACTTGCGAAAAGGCCATTGTGCTTTTCTTATAACTATATAATCACTTAGCAGTGAGTCAGTTATTCACAGTCTTCAATATTTACACAGTGCCAAGAAGTGGGAAAAGAGGAAGTGAAATGAGAGAGGAAGTGAGAGAGGAAGGCAGACAAGTGAGCAAGAGGCCAGGAGAAGTGAGCAATGCACAGGAAGTAAGTGATGGGCACAGCACATCTGCCAAGAGAAAGCTCCAGCCATAATCTTAGAATAAACAAGGTTCCAGAGAGGTCTTGCCGCCGATCTCACTCACTCACATGATATCGAAATGACTGTTGTAGGAATGGCAGCTGGCCTCCTAGTTTTCTGTGGTGCCCACTGCTTCACAAGAGCTGCCCCTGCTTTTCACTTGGGTAGGGAAATAGGTGTTTCATCAACCCATACTGTATCCCAGTTAGGATGAATAAAACTTCTAAGATCTTTAATGTCAGCAGATTAAGAAAGCTTTTTCTAAGGAAGAGTAGGCTTTTTTAGCGACTCAGTTCATACTAAATCTCAACAATGCTATTGGTTAATTTGAACCTAGATTTCTCAGTGTTGTGCAATGTCCTCTTTTGGGAATAGCTGAAGCAGTGATGTGGTAATAACTATCATTTGTCATGACTGCCTGGGTTTGTCAGGCACAGTATCAAGCCTACTATTTATCGTGTATTATTTCAGTTCCACAATAACCATGTAAGGCAGGTGTTCTTATTTGTATTTTTTGGAGGAGAAAGTTAAAATACATAGTAGTTAGGTAACCTAAGTAGTTGGTATATTGTCACAGAGCTGTAAAATGGTGAAGCAAAGACAGGAGCCCAGGGCTGCCTGGCTCCTGAGCCCATTACCTAACCTCCTATTATGCTGCCTGTCAACATAAATGAATGAGAGATGCCTGTACTGAACCAGACCGTATTGATGCGAGGTTCCTCCCAGAGAAGAGAGCAGTCTTCTCTATGCTCCATTTTATCTCTGCACTTACAGGCCAACAAGACTTGGAACTGTCTAGTTGATGACCTAGATGTTATATAAGAACGGAGATGGGATTTTATAACCAAAACTATATAGGGCTGGAGAGATGGCTCAGTAGTTAAGAGCACAAGCTGCTCTTCCAGAGGACCTGGGTTCAGTTCCCAGCACCCACATGGCTGCTCGCCACTGTTACATTGAAATTTTTGGCCCCTGTCTGGCCAGAGGTCCAGACCCACAGACCTGCAGTCCCAGACCACTTAGCCACCCCCACTGCTTAGGCCCCCAAAATGACTCAGACACTTATATTAACTTCATGCTGTTTGGCCTATGGCTCAGGCACAGTGCTAGCTAGTTCTTTCATCTCAACTCAACCCATTTCTCTTAATCTGTCTGCTATGTGGCCCATGGCTCACCTGTGTTCCTTACATGTTTTTTCTTGGGCAGCTGGCTCGATCTGTCTCTGACTCCGCCCTCTTTCTCGTACCTCTGCTCCAATTCCTCCGCCTACCTCTACGGTGTATGCCGTGGACCAAAACAGCCCTTTATTTAAAGAATGATATTCACAGCATATAGAAAGACATTCCCACATCACACCACTGTCTGTCACTCTTGTTCCAGGGGACCCAGCATGTTCACATAGACATACATACAGGCAAAACCTCAATGTACATAAAATAAAAATAAATAATTTTTGAAACCATAAAACAATTTAAAGTACACATCATTCATCTTTTTAAATCATTTTTTAATTCTCATGAAATTTCCCTTCCAGGAAATTTTTGTCTGTACTTAAAAGGTATAATAATATTAAAATATGTTACTTATTAGACATTTTAGCACTTACTCAAAGATCTGGGATAGGATTTTTTAGTAGAAAATTTCTGAGTCATTTCTTTATTAACGTTTCTGGCAATAAGTAAATAAGAGGTTTTCAATGATTTTAAGGATTTAAAAAACGTTGGTTAAATATTCAAGTTTTTTTAAAGCTGTTTGTAGAGGACAAGCACTTCTAAAGTGTACTAAATTTCTCTATCACGAGTTGGCATCTGTAGTCTATATGTGGTAGCCAGTTTCTCTAGAGATTAGTGCCCTCATCTTCACTGAGCAACCTTGTATATGAGCGGATCTATCCAGAGCTGTCCTGCTCACGCAGAGAAGGCTGCAAACTGGTGACCTGGCCTCTGCTAACAGGGGACACTCCTGCAGGCATCACACGGGTTCCCACTACCTTCTCCTTCACCTCTGCTAACAGGGGACACTCCTGCAGGCACCACACGAGTTCCCACTCCCAGGCCTCTTTCTGGAATGGCACACCTTTCTAAATGGCGCACCAGGGCTAAAACCTTTCCAGAAAACGAATTTCAATTTCTGATTCCTCTCAACATCCTCCTTCCTCTGGCTTAGTCCCAATACGGGGGTATTGCAGTGTCTTTGAGAACCACCGAGCTTTTCTTGGCTTGAAGAGCTATAAGCCTGGAAAACTCAGTGGTCGCCAAAGCCATCAAAGCCAGGGGCTTCCAGGTTCTTGTCTAGTAAATTAGAGAAATGAGTAACACAGATCACAGAAGGTCAGTTTGTTGTTAACACACGCGAGAATAGATCACACATACCAGTAACCTATGCTAGAGTTTATTAAATAGGACAGGACAGGTTGTGGTTCGGTGCCTGTGGGAAAATGTGTGTGAAAGAGAAAGAAAGAGAGAGGGAGGGAGGGAGGGAAGGAGGGAGGGAGAGAGGGAGGGAGGGGGGCAGGGGTTTTGACTTTTAAGGGCAGAGTTTCATGGTCACACCTGCTCATGCATATTGATGAAAGGGACATGCCCCCAATCTCAGAGTGTCTGGACACCATGATGAATGCTTTCTTCAAGCACTGTGTCAGGAATCCTAACACAGTTTAGAGAAAAGTTAATTATAGGTTCATAGGTGTGATGAAAGAGAGGAGGGAGGGAGGGAGGGAGGGAGGGAGGGAGGGAGGGAGGGAGGGAGGGGGAGAGAGAGAGAGAGAGAGAGAGAGAGAGAGAGAGAGAGAGAGAGAGAGAGAGAGAGAGAGAGAGAGAGAGAGAGAGAGAGAGCGCACTTTATACCAGGAGGAGTTAGTCCTACATAAGTACTAGTAAAAACCATCAAACTTCTAATCTGGGCTTTTTAAAAGAACTTGCTGCAGAAAGTGGGGTGAATTATGAGGAGGGGCTGAGATGGAAATCTAGCTGGCATTCCTAGGTTCTCCGAACACACCTATAGCCCAAAACTTACTTTCTGAACTCTTAATTGTCTGCTTTGGAGTGTATCTTCCCTCATTAGACTGTAAAGCCCTTGGAGCTAAGCTTTGACATGTTTACTTTTGTATTCTAAGTTATTAGCCCAGGTGTTTTTAACATAGCAGGTGGTATACCCTTGTATGCTGCACACAGTAGATTCTATACATGTCTGAACACAATAAGCACTACATAAATGCTTGACTACAGAAAGTGCTAGATGCAGGTCTGAACAACACAGTAGGTCTTGTATACATGCTTGCATTAAGCTGAGTTTGCAAGAAAATATGGAGATTATTAGCACTGCTCTAGGATGCAGTCGACACACTCCAGATCAGTATGGCATGGCCATATAGAAGTCAGTGTTTGTTAGTATTGCATTCTTAAGCACTAAGCAAAAGCTCTGGGATTATTAGCTCTAAATTAATCTAAGTATGGTAGTCCTTACCGCCGACATACATTTCCCAGATGTTTAAATTATTTATCTCCTTAAACATTGAAAACAGAGATTATAAATTGATTATAGGTTCATCAAAGTTGACCAACTATAAGCCAGAATTTTGTAGTGTTTTAAACAAAGAACAATAACTTGTCTTACCTTTACTTTTATGGTGATGTGGATTTCTTTCCCACACAGTAATGGCATATTTTGTTTGTTTGTAACACATTTTAGCTATGTGTCCTGCTCTCCACCACTGTTTTTGAGTCCATGACGGGTGTGGTACATGTCACTTCTGTTGACTGCCACATGTGCTCTATTTTTCTTTCTTTTCTGATCTTGAAAATGGCACCCAGGGCCTTACATTAGTTTCTATGGAATATGGAAAATGAAAAACAAGCTGAGCTATCAGTTTCCAGAGTGTCTGTTTTCTGAGGAGAATGTTGAATACATAGACATCCAGGCTTCTCTGTGGATATTTGGATTATTTTCTGCGTATGTGCAGAGACCTGAGATACCAATTTCCAGCATCACCCTGGTAGCATGAACATACAAAGTGATGCCTGACTTAGAGCTACAGCAAGTGGGTTTTCCTTAGGGGTGGGGAATTTTGATTCCATTTATAGTCTGCATAGTTATTTAATGTTGAGTGCCAGCTGCAACCCATGGTGCATTTTATTTTAGGGAAACATTCAGGATTCTTGGATTAAGACAGGAGAAGATTCTAGGGTGGATGAAGCTGCAAAGAGACCATTTTCTCACGGTGATGCTGAAACTGGCAAAGCTCCATCCACTGGCGATGCTGAAAAATGGAAGCTGGAGCTTGTGAGTGGAGGGTGTTTTGTTTTGTTTTTGTTTTGTTTTAATGCATCCCCTTTTAGCCTCTTGAGTTTACACCTAGAAGTGGACTTGTTGGATCATAAGGCCATCCTTGGCCTTTCCCCTTTGCTCCTTAGCACTAATCATTTCAGTGACCCTTCAGCTCACCGGTGCTTTGTTCTGCCTGCTCACATCCACTCTTGAACCCACGTCTGATGTCTTTGCCTTCTCAAAGATTTGCTTCTCTATTTATCCTGTTCATGACCCTACATTTTTATCTTCTTTATTCCCAAACTTCCCAGACAGGTGAGTCTATTTGTATTCTTGCACTTCCCATTGCTTCCTCGGTTCACTGCAGGATTTCTCTGAATCTCAGAGATCTGATTTTGGTTCAGTCTGTTTTGGGTGTGTCTGTGTCTTAGGAAGCCTCTCTTGGTCCATTTTGGGGTTTTGGTCCACTTGGAGGTAGTGTATTCTCTCAGTCTTAGTCTGCTGAGGGCCAGTGGTTTGTGGGTTGCCAGTTGTAGTGGAGGTTGCTGAGCTCCCTTTGTGATGGCATCTGTTTTGGAGCTCAGGTGTCTAGTAGGCTGGGTTTTACTGGATTTGGGGCTTGCAGGGGGTTTCTCTGCTGTTTTGGATTTAGGGTGGAGCTGGGTGGGGGTGGGGTTCTAGGGACTGTGTCCTCAGGCTGGGTTTTGGAGACTATGGTCTCCACTTGGCCTGGGCAGGGTGTCACTCACCTCTTAGTCTGCTATGGGCCAGGGGTCTGGGGATTTCCCAATTTAAATTTATTTATGGAAAATAAGACATGGCAAAATGTGCTTTCCTGCCCTGTTCCACAGGAAAGACTGAAACTCACATATGAGGCGAAGAGTGACCTTCTGGAGTCTCAGTTGATGCTTTTGAGGTAAAGCAAAGTTACCTATTTACAGACAGAGCAAAAGGATGGGTTCCTAAGACAGACTGTAATGCTTGATGATCTACCAGTGTTATAAAAATTATTTAAAAAATTGATAGCATTGTATATGTAGTATAAGAAAGCAGTCACTCTGAGCTTCAAGCTTGTAGTAAGAATTAGTAAGATGCCATATATCAACACCACAAATGGGGGTAAAAGTTCTCTCTGAGGCTTTCTTTGAAAGTATTGTGCTTTTCTGTGGACATTACTAGAATTTTTCCACTTTCTTTTAGGAAAGACTTAGTTGAATATCAGAAAAACTGTGAGGATCTTAAGGAAAGACTGAAGCATAAAGAATCCCTTCTGGCTGCTAGTGCATCCAGCCGTGTGGGTGGCCTCTGTTTGAAATGTGCTCAGCATGAGGCTGTTCTTTCCCAGACCCATAGCAATGTGCACATCCAGACCATCGAGATACTGACCAAGTAAGTATGCATCCTGTCTTAATGTCTCTAAGGGCATTGTGTCCTTTGATCCCATGCTAAGGTCACATGTGGTTAAGCTCCATAATAAACTACATTTTCAATGGTTCCATTATTGTAGCTTTCTTGAAGAAAGAATAGCTAGGATCTTCCAGATGTGGGTAACAGTATCACCTAAGAAATCATCTTATTTCTTAGTTCAAATCTTATTTGAAGGAGAATTGAAATAGATATTCTTCACAGTTTCCCAGGTCAGTGCCTCTAGTCTTAGCACTATTCTTCCTAAGATTGAGTAGGATGGGAATTCCTGGATTTCACCATGTTTTGTATTTACCAGTATGGTTTAGGAAGAATGCACTATGAACACATCTTCTTCTGTCTATTTCAAAGAATATTCTGTTTAGTACAAGAAGGATGTGGCTGTCACAGTCTTAGCAGATGAAGGCTGACTAGAGTGTGATTGGGGAGGAGCTTTTGCCCAAGTTCTCACTACAGTCCTCTGTGCATGTCTTGTTCTAGTACCCTCCGGAAGAAGTATTTTGCTATTGTTCTATAAAATTTTATTCAGTAGAAACAGAAAAGATTATTATTTATTATAGAATCCAGTACTGGTTTGTAGTCTGTGCTTTTCTATTTTGATGACTCTTGTCCCCTCTCGGTCAGCTCTGTTCAACCCGAAAGCCCAAGCATCATTGATTTGAGTTATTCCCTCACTAAACTCCACCCACTTGATCTTCAGTTGACTTCATGATTTCCTCTATAGTTTTAAAATACATCACGTACACAGCAAAGCAGCCCTGATAATTCATTTACTTCAGCTCTGGGTCCTATCAGAGTATCTGGCTCAGGTGGGCACTCATTTTCTCTGTCCAAATTCCCAGTTTCTCTAAGGCTAATTCCAGTCAGCTGGTCTCTAGCTCTACCCCCTGATTCAAGGTTAACTTTAGTAACAGGCTCAGGAGATCACAATGCAATTAAATATCCCGAAACACTTTACAAAAATGAATTATATATTAAGAGCCACATTTAATTCAGGCTATGAAAGTATTAGAAGTAAGCTGATAGCTTTGAACTTGTATCCTAAGTTTGACATGCAAAGAGAAGGTCATAAACAGAAAAACAATTATTCGCTTGACCCATTAAAACATTAATTCAACAGCACTAGACATGGTAGCCCACAGCTGTAACAACAGCACTTGGTGGACTAAAGTCCAGGTCTGAGAGTCTAAGCCCAAACTATATAGTAAGATTTGGTCTCACAGAACATAAGGTTGGACATGTAGCTCAGAGGTGTGGTACTGATCCAGCATGTCTGAGGTTTAGTTCCCAGCACTGTAAAATGCAATTAATTGATTAATTTACTTAAAATAAAAATTTCAAATTATAGTAAAAGACTGAGAAAATACTTGCCACGTATACCTAATAGTAGAGTATACAAACAATTTTGAATTTTTTTTTTAAAAATGGCACACCAACTAGCTTCTCTGTGGGTAAAAGAAAGGAATTTGTGAGAAGCACTCAATTCAAACATAAGGAAATTCAAGTCAAGAAAAAACTACTCCATCAGACTTGTGAAGATTAGTAGAGAGGCCAAAATTAATCAAACATTTTTCATGCCCTGCTGGTGACAGTATGAAATTAACAGAGCCATTGTGCAGGGTGATGTAGCTCTCCCCATTAATATTTAAATTATGCATTATGGTTTCCTGTGAAGAAAAGCTCCTACGTGATCACAGTAGATCATGCATAAAGAATGCTTTTGTAGCATTATTGTAATGGTGTGAGAACCTGAGTATTCTTCAAAGGGAATAACTAAACTGTGGTTTGTGTTTTCAGTGATGATTTATGGGCAGGATTAAAAACAAAGTGGTGGCTGAAGAGATGGCTCAGCAGCAAAGCTTGTTGATCTAAGTTCAGTCTCTGGACCCACATAATGGAAGGAGAGAACCAACTCCTACACATTGTTCTCTAACCTCCATAGGTGTATTATGGCACATGCATGTGTAAAACACACACACACACACATAGAGTAAATAAATATGAAAAATTAAGAATTGTATGCACACTCACATGCATAGTTCACACAAACTTGCACATAACACGTTGACACTCATCCAGAAGTGTAGAGGATACAGGTGAATTAACATGAGACTAACTCAGAAGTAGATAAAGCCACCAAAGATAACACCAACACAAAGCCATTTGACTTCCTGGGCCAAACACAAGATTAGGTATTTTCTCTAGGTTCATAGAAAAAGATTGGAAAGAATAGAAAGCAGGCATTTAACAATGGTTAAGTGTGAAAAGGTCATGAGAAGTAAAAATTTGTTTTAAATGGTCTTTAATCTTATTCATAACTAATTTTGCATGGGACTATTATAAAAAATAAAAATTCAAAATATTATATTAAGTTGATTTTCAAATGCAGTTTTAAGTACTTAGTCTAGTAAAATCACCCAACAAATAAAATCAGGGTGCACCCTCTGTTACACTAGCCTGCTGGATTTGGAACAACGTGTTGAACCACAGGCCACAGTGTTTACATTGATTGAGCGTCTGGCTTTCATTTAGAAAGTAGAGTCTCGTTCGTTATGAATTCTGCTGTCACTATGTTCGACAGAATCCCAGCCTCAGAGAGGAAGTGCCAGACTGCTCCATTCCTGCGTCTGCTCTGACAGTCTCTGCTTTGATTTGTAGGAGTTTGGGGGTATCTGTCTAATCTGGCTTATTAATGCACAATGTTGCCTTCTGAGTGTCACGCTGACTTTGAAAAAGTATCCAGCATGTTTCAGGTTTAGAATTCTAGCTTTGTGTGTTTAAAGTTGGTACATGGTTTTAGGTAAAATTAAAAAACTAGACCTTAAATATGATAAACCCAAAGAGTTTGCTGGAGCGTTTTGAAGTATGGCGTTGAGAAACCAGTTGTCAGCTGACTCGTTCCCACCCTCCAGCAAAGACGGTAGACAAGGAAGGGGATGAGGCATGACCTGGGGGCCAGACCACCCTGGGGACCAGACCACCCATGTATTTGTGGTGTTTTATAAAGTTCTGAAGTGCCTTCCACTTGGGCTACTTTGTACTATAAACTAGGTCAAAGTAATTTTGTCTTTCATTCTTTTTCTTAATGATCAAATTTTAATGGTTGTAGTTCAAAATTATCAAGAGGAACCCTGGTTCCTTTTCTTTTTTCCTGAGACCTGATCCACAGTGCTGTCATAGTCCATCTTGTGACCCTTGGCTCTGAAAGAATGCTGCAGGGAGCTTTCCCAAAATGGAGAAGAAAGAAATGTTTCATCAGCCTCCTAGACATTCCTTTAAAAACAGTAGTAATAATGCTTATTAAAATGATACATATTATAAAATGCTTAACATTGACAATGACATTTCTTAGTCTCTCCGTATTGCGAGATAAAGCAACCCGGTTCTTTGTTTTTCCCCACATGGCTGAAGGTATTCAGAATCTTTCCCTGGGTTTTCCGTGCTCTGGGTGTTAAGTTCTAATGTCCACAGTCACTAGTGAGGGCTAGCACATGCCTTTCCAGCTGGGGCCTCCCACTTATTTTCTGTGTGCTTTCTTTCTGCCCTAACTGTTTACACCACGGTGGAATAGTATGAGCCTAACATCATTCGACACCCATTTCCGCAGGACACTCCCTGGCTGAGTCCCTGCAGTCACCCCTGCGCTGTTTTTAAGTGTTTGCAGAACTTTGCCTTGGAAGATGATAGCACATGTGGCTGTCCCTTCAGAGCATCCTCAGGCCTAGCACCAGCTTTGCCTGCTGGATACTGCCCAGTAGTTTCTGAAGAACAGATAAGTGTTAGTCTTGTCAGATGCAAGAGGCAAGTGTAGGGTGAAAGCAGATGAGCTAAGACAGTGACAGGCAGATGCTGATGGAGCTGGGAGGAGGCAGGGCTCCGGCTGACAAGCCCGGACTGCTACCCCTGAGTGTCCAAAGGACAGATGTGTACAGCTCTCCATTACCTCCCACGGGCAGTGGGAGGAAGCCAGAGTGTGTCAGTTCAGTCTATCCATGTGCTCAGTTACTCGTTTTGCCATGTCCCGAAAGATAAGCTAGTGAACCCTCTGTGTTTGGGCTCATCTTTAGTGATTTTCTGTGGAGTGGATGAATTTACGTTCTGAAACATCTTGAACTAGAAGAACTCTTATTTTTCTCTTTAAATAATCATGACCCTTTCCATTTGAATCTTACAACATTATGACTGAGAGAGAACATTTTTTTCTGTCACTTGGGATGTCTTCCTGTTGGGGATTTCCACATTCATTCACTCGAGCTTTTAATTTTTTTAATATGGAAAAATAGTTGGTTCAAAAGCAGATTAAACTACTATAACGTTTTTAAATTTTAATTTTACATTTATTTATTACGTGTGCATATGCTTGTGTGAGCACACATGCATGCCATGGCGCACACTTGAAGGTGAGAGAACACCTTTCAGGCATTGCTCACTCCTTTCACCATGTAAGCCGGTGTTTTCCCCACTGAGCGACCTTACAGACCCTAGCCATGGGCTCCTTTTGTCATCTACTGTGTGACAAATACTACTCTTGATAAGCGGATGTCCCCAAAATAAACTAAGTGTATTCAAGATGTCACCCATGAAGAACAGATGTGTTACACCTTGGCCTTGTGGTATCTGCTAACTTTTTCCCACCCTGAGATGCTTACCATTCTCTTTGGAGTTGGGAGGCTATCTTTGTGGTCTGTAGTATCAGGGCATAAAGGATGTCACTGAGTTAACACTTTTGCTATTCAGTAGCTCTCAGGAACAGTGACCAGGACACAGTGGTCTGAGGTGACCACATGACTCTCAGATTGTGATCCTTGAAGTGATTCTCTTCTGGACTGTATATCCTGTGAAGCTCCATCCTCCTTCTATGTTAGAACCTTTTTCTGCAACACAGACAAGTACAAATTCTATTTATCTTTTACTTTAGAAAAATTTAATCTGCTCTTGAGTCTTCCACTTTTCCACATAATTATTGTGCTTCATAATATTCAATCAGAACAATTAACTGTCTTTTTATTTCATTTAGAATAAAAATTGAGTAATTTTCATCAATTTAAAACAATCAGGAAGGGGAAGCTTATCATAATTCCTTGAATTTAATGCTATTTGTAACTTTTTTTTAAAAAAAGAGCTTTTATGAATGTGTTCAGCATTTCATGTTTCTTAAAATATGGCTGTTTTCCAAACACTACAAAATAATTTAAATTCTTGTCTTCAGGAAACTTGTGAATAAATTCTTGTCTTCAGGAAATTTGTGAAAATGAGTCATTGGTTAGTTTAGAAGGCTATTCAAACCCAGTGTTTGTATTCTTCTAAATAGCTTTTTTATGTTTGATTTTCTTTTTAATCCCAGTTGTTTCTTCTCTGGAAGTGGGAAGCACCCCGTGAGGACTGAATTCCATGGTTTTAGTGCTGCAATGGAAAGCTGGTCATCTTGACAATGTACACATGGCATATGTACAGTCCAGCATGCTTTGGGTTTTGCTTTGTATGTGTAGAAAATTTACCACCCCATCTTTCTCTTTGGCCCACGGGATATGTAATATTTTTATTTTATTTTTGTTTTGCATATATATGTACCAGCCTGTCTGCATGTGTATCATATACAGCAGGTGGCTATGTCAGATAAAGGCACTGGATCCTGAGGAACTGAACTTACAGCTGGTTGTGAGTCACTTAATGTAGGTGCTGAACCCAGATCCTCAAAGAAAGCAAATTCTCTTACCTGAGCTGTCTCTCCAGCCCCCTCTACTGGAGCCTTTTATACAGTGCTAAATTCCAAAGTATTCTGAGAATTTGATCTGGAGTTTAACCCATGAAATTGGATTCTTAACTATTTTATATGCCTCAAAATTAGTATTCTGTTTAATGCTTCCCCCAATAACCATCATATCTTAGTAGGCTTCTGAGATGTGTTTAGGAGTGGGCGAGGTTTGCTCGGGATCAAAACCAGTGGCCAAGATGTTGTTAGATTTGAGCATCATATGTGTGACCAGTTTTGAGGGTCCCAGAGTACTACTCACTGGGAAAAAAGGAGTAAGTGAAGAAACTACAGGCTTTGTTCATAACTAGATGAGAGAACATAATTGGGAAAGAAGGAAGAAAATGAAGCCCATGAGAACAATAGAAAGTCGGGGCTTCTCCTTGTTCAGGTGTGTGAGAGAAGCTATCCTGGCACTGCCTCTGCATCTGCCCTGCTGAGGAGGCCCTGGTTTCTCTTCAGATATCGTAAATCGTTCCCACTTGGCTCCTTGTTGAAAGTGGCCTCTGATGTGCAGCCCTATTTTCTGCACTTGTTGCTCCCCCTCCTACTTCCTTTTCCTAAGTATTTGCTCTTGCTGAGGCTTTATGCTGTGGTCCTGCCTGTGCCAGCCTTTTCCACAGAAGGGTATTGTCCCATGCAGATGTGGTCCTGTCCTGAACGCTTCAGTCTTTCAGGCCCTCTGCCTGCCACTCACTGTAAGAGGACAGAGGGCCATTCTCTGGGCTGGGCAAGCCCTCCATAGCAATTCCTCTAATACACACGAATGCTTTCCTTTCTTCTGACTTCTGAGTACACGATCACATGGTCACTTCTCATTTGGGCTGTTCTTTTTGTGCCGACAGAGAAAGGGATGACTTAATGTCTGCGCTGGTTTCTGTGCGGAGCAGCTTGGCAGAAGCTCAGCAGAGAGAGACAGCTACCTATCAGCAGGTGAAGCACGCTGTGCACATGACCGAGGAAGCCAACCTTGAAAAGACCAAGGCAAGTGTAATGGGAGGAAATAGATCAACACGTGCCACAGCTTTCCCTTGGATATTTGATTATTTTCACAAGTAAACACATCTCTAAAATAAACAAACTTGCTATCTGGAAAATTCTTCTTCCTCTGCAAATATTCCTGTCCCGTCACTATTCAGAAATTGTAGACCATGGGAAAGTGCTTTTGGGGCTCCATGTGCTTGGTCTTCTTCTTCATGAGAGTGTCTAGTGCTGTAAAATCTCAATACCAGCTCACTTGTTTCTCTGTGTTCCTGTAGAACTAACATCAACTGTTTCTGCTCTGTAAGTAGAAACTTTTTAGCACATTTAAATAGGCCAATGTTAGTCATACATGTGTATCCAGTAGCATCTTTAGATGTTAATTTAGACCAATTGTGAGTTAAATTAGCCACAATGGTCAATAAAATAATAGTTTACACTAAGTGATTCGTGTTCTAGACACTTTGATAATTGGAAGTTACTACTGATTAATTGCTGTGTTTGAGGACCAAACTTTAATCAATTAAAGTTGTTCTGTATTTTTTTGATGTGTTTCTGGCCTTATTTCAAGTGTTTAAAAGGCACAGATATCAGAAATGACCCAGTGGTAGAGTAGACATAGAACAAGTCATCACTGGAGCTTATATTGGACAATATGTGTCTAATCCATGTGCACATTAAATAGCCCTAATCAGAAGTACATCCAAACTTGAAGTCTTTAGGGTGATAATATGATGCTCAAGGAGTTTTGACGTTTTAGGTTTGTGGTTTTGGGATATGGGCACTTATCTAGTAAACACAAATAGTCTAAGTGAGGGTTCTATTGCTGTGAAGAGGCATCATAAACACACAACTCTTAGAAATAAAAACATTTAGTTGGGGTGGCTGGCTTACAGTTTCAGAGGTTCAGCCATTATCTTCACAGCAGAGAGCATGGAGGCATGCAGGCAGATGTGATGCTAGAGTAGTAGCTGAGAGTCTTGTATCTTGTAGGCAACTGGGATACTGGTGGTATCTTGAGTATAGAAAACCTCACATCCCTCTCCCACAGTGACACACTTCCTCCATCAAGGAGGAACCATTAGCCACACCCACTCCAACAAAGCCACACTTCCTAATAGTGCCAGTCTCTACGGGATTATAGGGGACAATTACATTCAAACTGCCATATTCCACTCCCTGGCCCCTATAAGCTTATAACAATATCATAATGCAAAAAGGTCCCCATAGTCTATCATAGTCTCAAACTTCAAAATCTCTTCTGAGATTCATGCAGTCTCTTAACTGTAATCCCCCATAAAATCAAAATAAAAAATCAGATCACGTACTCCCAACATATAATGGTACAGGATATACATTACCATTCTAAATCACAGGGAAGGGAGCACACTGAGGAAATGTTGGACCAAAACAAGACCAAAACCAGCTGGGAAAACTCCAAACTCTGTATTCATGTCTGATGGCAAAATGCTCTTCAGATCTCCAACTCCAACATACTTCTGTCTCGTGGGCTGGCTCCACTCCTGTTAGCAGCTCTCCTCGGCAGGTAGCCCACAACCCTGGCATCACTAATATCTTGAGTTTTCCAAGGCAATCACAGCTTCACACAATGACCTCTCCAGGGGCAGCCCTGACACATGTCAGCAGCTTTCTTTAGGCTTGGCAGCAAATTCCATAACCCATTTCTTCTCTCCTTAGCTCTAAAGCTGCAAAGTTTGGGTGCTTACTGGGGCTAGAATACGGCATCCTCAGTTAATTACATTTTAGCCAGCTTTCTGTCCTCACGGCCTAAGCTAGGCTATTCTAAAACTGAATTTCTGGAGCAGGCTGGCCTTGGACTCCGATCCATCAGACTGCCTTCCCAGGGCCGGGATTAAAGACCTGCACCCCTACACCTTTTTTTAAATTAAATTTTCTAAAAGAATTAAAAATTTCCTTAATTCTTTTTCACAAATTTGGGTCTGGTTGTCTAGGAACTTTTCAGTGACTCCCTAGCCCTGCCTACACTGCCTGATTTCTTGGGTTTCGTCCATCCTTCATTCACGTCATTGAACACCCCTAGATGAGGCTTTTCCCCTCACCGCTCCCTTGACCTACATTTCTTGCTGCACCTAGGCCTTGTGTGAATGGTTCTGTGCTGGCATCTTCCACACAGCCATGCTTCCCACCTCTCCTTTTCAGTCTACTGTTTGCTACTGTATTACCAGTTCACCTCACCAGCAACTTTAGAATACAGCCTTCAGAATACTTAGCTTTCCCACATAGCTGACCATGCTCTATGTTTCCCTGGTTAGTTCCTGTTCAGCTATCTCTGCCTTTGGCCTCTTCCTCTGCTCTTAGACCACATGTGCAGAGTATGGTAGTAGCCTTCTGGCTTTCTCTTGGGGCCCTCCTTCTCCAGTATGCGCATTGTCTTAGGCTTTATGATCCCAACTAGAGATCTCCTTCATTGAAGCATACCAGTTCTCCAGCTTGGCTCTCCAGAACCTTCAGTCTAGTCTTTCGCCAACTTTCCTAGAGTCATATAGTTCCCGTGTGCATCATAACTGAGCATTTTCATAAGTTCACTGATCCAACACCATTTGCTCTCTACTCATATGTAACACATCTGTTTGTCAGAGGAGGCTCAGATCAGATGGCAGCCCTTGCAGAAACTCCCTTGCTTCTTATTTGAATTCACCTCTGCCTCCTCTGAACCCCACTGTTGTTACATAAAGTTCTGGTGACTTTCTGTAGCTGTTCAAAAGGCTGTTATGTCTTAAGTCTTTATTTCTCACATGCCATTTGCATATTCATCGCACAACTAATGCTTGTTGAAGTGAAATTAGTCAGTTGTTTTAAATAGAAATGATATTATATAATGAGGGACTTTTGAAATCAAGTGGTTATGAATGAGCAAGGCTGTGGATCGGTGCCCAATGTCATCAGAGAGGCTGTCTCTGGCATCTAATGGGGGTATATGCAGTGACCCTCCACAAAACAGGACACAGGGACACAGCCTAATTCAAGATCTTGGTCAGGTCCCTACCCTTGGAGTGTGGGCCCACAGAAATGGGGGGGGGGGGGAATTGGGAGCCAGAGAGATTGAGAACACCGGGAGAATGTGGCTCATGGAATCAGCTGATCAGGGCTCAGAGTGGCTCACGGAGACTGAAGCAGACTTTTCAGAGCCATCATGGGGTTTGCCCTAGGTCCTCTGCACATATGTTATGGTTGTTACCTTGGTGTTTTTGTGAGCCTCCTACAGTGGGAGTGGGGGTATCTCTGACTCTTGCCTGCTGGGTTGTCTCCCCAGCCTTGATTGAGGGTTTGGGCCTAGTCTTGCTATAGCACATTTGATGGATTCCTAGATTTGCTCCTTTCTGAAGGGAAACAGAGGAGTGGATCTGGGCGAGAGGGGTGGGAAGGGGAGAAGGGGAAACTGAAGTTGGGGTGTATTGCATAAGAGAAGAATAAGGAAGGAGGGAGGGAGGGACAGAGGGAGGGAGGGAGGGAGGAAGGAAGGAAAGGAAGGAAGGAAGGAAGGAAGGAAGGGGCATTGCATAATGTGAATCTAGCATTTTCACTGAATTGACAGGAATGAAGGCAAAGACTAGTTCCCAGCTGATTGACATGATGTGATGCAAGTCTAGGATTTATCTAAAGTTCTGATAAGACATAAAAATTTTTCTTTGAGGGCATATTAAAGATTGTGTATGGATATTTTCAATTTAGAACTATATTTTAATACAAGGTAGCCGCTGTTTCTTAGTTTCTTGGTGTTTGTCGCCATCTAGTGGACTTTATTTGTATTGCAGACAAGGTAAAAGTCACATTTGTGGTGACTGAAAATACCTGCTGTATTTATAAAACCAATATCTGCTATGAGAAGACTCTAGTATCATATTCAGGTAATAATGTGAAACTACTGTCCATCAACTCTCTACTGTTCCACTTTTTAGATCTGTGACTTGGGCACATTCTTTCATGTTTGAAATCCTTGGTGTTTTTCACCTGAGTGACAAGAACCACTTAAAATTTCTTAATGGGGTTAATGAAATGACTCTATGCTGGCCACTTAGAAAGCTTTTAATGCATAGCAAGTGCTTATTGAAAGGTTTTACTTGGAAGTGTAAGTCATAACAAGCAGAGATAGCTTTAAAAGATACAAAAAGAATGGCAGAGGGTTTGTAGTACTGAATTAATAAAACTCCAAGAAACAGCTAGCAGAGGCTCCCAGACCTCCCACCTGCCTGATTGTACTGGGAGTGGGTGAGTGACCTTCTCCTACCTATGCTCAGATTTTCTGCCTACTGCTACAGTGCCTGCCATGGGCCAAAATAGCTCCTTTATTTCACAGCATACAGAAAGACATTTCCACTTCAGAACTAGCCATAAATGTGTCTAAGATAGACTAAGCATCCAAAACTAATAAGTCTCTGTGTCATGATTTGGGAGCTGATTGGTGGCCCAAAAGGAAAACAAACAAAAAAAAAAAAAAAAAAAAAACCCAGAACACTTGAGTGAGAAAAATCTATTAGCAAAGCATTGAGCATCAAACTTCAGCCACAGGCAGGAAAGTGATGCTCCTGGAAGCACATTGTCTGCTGCCAAACAAAGCAAGCTATCAATGCCTTTGGACAAAGACCACAATAGGACAGGGGCCGGAAGATCATAAGAGAGCTGGCCAATTTCTATCACCTCATGAAGTGGTAGTATAAAGGATGTTTGTGGTGGTACTTGGATAGGCAAGCTTCCTTTTGCATCAAAATGTGGCATATCCAGTTAGATATTTGTATGTAAGCCTCAATAATTGTGGGGATTCAATAAAAGCTTCAGAAGTTTTGGAGATATCAGAGGGAATCTAC
This sequence comes from Phyllotis vaccarum, assembly GCA_033318265.1. Lineage (NCBI taxonomy): Eukaryota > Metazoa > Chordata > Mammalia > Rodentia > Cricetidae > Phyllotis > Phyllotis vaccarum. Next base: position 17,938,367 of record JARWLC010000017.1, on the reverse strand, counting down.
CCACAGTCTATGTGGGGAGTTAATAGAAGCTTCAGAAGTCCCAGAGCTCTAACCACAGTCAGTCTAGGAGAATCAGAGAGTGGTGATTCAAACCTTTAATCCCAGCACAGAGAATATCCTGGGAGTGGTGACCTACACCCTTAATCCCAACTGAGTGGAGGTCACTTTAGATTATAGAAGGAATTCCAGCCTCCCAGACAGGCAGTGGTGGGGCCACACCTTAATTTACCAAGAGAGTATTTAAGCTTAAGGCGGGCATAGAACAGGGAGAAGCCAAGCCAAGGGAAGCAAGGCTGAGGAAGCTGGAAGACAGCTGGGTAAGATCTGACTGTGGTGTTTATTCTCTCTAATATCTCCAACTTCTTCAGAGATCTATCCCTGAGTCTCATTTATTTGTACAACAAAGAATAACAAGCAATTATGTTACTGGCTTACATGTTTGTTCTATTGTTTATCATGATTTTAGAATATATCCCTTCTACACACACACACATCACTGTTCCAAGGGGAACCTCATCCACTTTTTATTTAGAGTGTTTCTTGATTTCTTCAGAGGCAGTCCAGGACCTTTAACATTTAGGATTATGTAAGTGTGAAATTACAAATGATGCATTTCCCAGAACATAGTTACTGATGCATGCTGGTGCAAATAGTCTCATTATAGACTTATTGACATGTTTTTGGTAAACAAGTATTTATACATTAAAAGCAATACTTTGTTTTATTCATGAGTAAGAAGCTTAAATATGTTGACAATCATTTTTTATTTAATGGACTTTGTTTTACAAAAATAAATTCATATTCATAAGTTTCAAAATTTATGTTCAATAACAGTAAACAGTAAATCCACATAATATCTTAATTTATTATTCATGGGTTTTCCACTGGAATTTCTAGGAAACTCTGCATAACAGTTGGGAAGGGAAATTAAAGATGATATTAAACAGGTTTCCTGTTTTAAAACTTGAGTTGACAGATGTCAGTTTTGTTATGGAAAATGTTTGACTCCTTTATGATACTCAGTAAAACTAGAGTTAGAAATACTAAGTCCAGTAAATTTTGTTTTGAAATAATGTTGATAGGGACAGCAAGAAATGAGTGCAAAGAAAGAATCCAGAGTTGAATTTACTGATTTGGAAAAGCATAATTCCTCAATTCCTCAAAGCTGCCAGGCAGCCATTTCTACCAAGTAAGGAAAAGAAGAAGCCACTATGCCAGATGCCCCAGGAAAAACAGAGTGCAGGCCCCACTTGGACATGATAATCTTAGTTGTGGCCTAGCCTCTGAGACTTTAGTTTTCTCATGGTTAAATGTTATCTGGGGTTTTGGAAAATTTATAAGTGGGAACCCTTGAATTACAAGGAATAGTATCCTAGATAGTTTGTAAGCACTGGGGGTTAGGAACCCCTCAGCTCCAGGTGACATCCAGTGTAAGAGAAACAGTTTTAGATCTCAGGGGCTCCAAGCTTCCTGATTTAGGTCCAGAGGGTGAAGTAATTGCTGCTCAAGCATTAAAACCTGAGTTTGGATCCCAACACCCAGAGTATAGTAAGACTTTCTGGATGGGCCTAGCCCCAAGCTCTGGACCTGCCTGCAGCTGCTTAGCTCTGCCGAGCCCTGAGGTCTGGATCAGCAGTCCTAAAGTCCCAAAGAAACACACAGAAGCTTATATTAATTACATGCTGCTTGGCCTATGGCTCAGGCATTTTCTAAGTAGCTCCTGCATCTTAACCCATTATTCTTATCTTGTTTAGGCATGCGGGTTGGTACCTTTTCTCAGAGCAGAGTTCTGGTCTTCCTCTGTGTCTGTTGGGGTCTCTGCTCTGTTCTTCCTCCTCCCAGAATTTTCTTAGTCTGGTATCCCCACCCACACTTCCTGTTGCCTTCTGGCCAATCAGCGTTTTTATTAAATAAGTAGGAGGGACAGATATTTATAGTGATTCCCACAGCATCAGATCAAAAGTCAGCAATGTGTGCCTGTGCTCTCAGTGCTGGGAGGGGGTGTTCTGGGACACAATAACCAGCCAGTCTAATTGGTGAGCTCCAGGTTCAGTGGGAGACCCTGTCTCAAATTTTAAGGCAGAGAAGTGGTTAAGGAGGACTACACATACGCAGTACATGTCACTATACACATGTACACATGCATACATGGCTAAATTTTTTATTTCCAAGTGTAACTAAATTTTATAGCTTTTTTCATTGTAACTAGGTATAAATATCAAAAATATTAAACATAAATAAAATGAAAGCTGTTTAAAATGTGTGTCCATTGATTAGTGATGTCATAACCAGTTTGTAACCTGTTCATCTCAGACCCACCGTTTATTGTCTTGCTGGTGGACTGGCAGAAGGCAGAAGGCCGCCCACACAGCAGTGATCAGCACAGTTTGCTTCCATGTCTTACAACTCTGCTTTGTGCTTTCTACTGAAGCAGCCTAAGCCTTGGCCTCTCCGCCAGAGGACCTTTTCCTCCTGTTCCTGTGCTGACTGGATTCTTTCACTCCTGGTTTCTCAGCTGCTCTTACTCTTTGTATACTTAGTGACATTGATGCCTGTGTTGTTGTTTAGTCGGAATTTCTTTGGATGTATTGGTTGTATTTACTCACACCAGCAGTGTTCTTTATAACAGTAAAATTTGCAGGTTTGTTTGTCTGTTTTGATTAGAGTAATGGAAAGTAATTTCACTAACACGATTATGTTTTAAAGCACAGCATTCAGTATTTCCTAGTATTTCAGGCTCCAAGGGATTCAGTTATGAAAAAATATATTTTTCATTTCTTTTACAATCTAGTTTTAAATTTTCTTTCTGGGATATTCTGCTGTGATTTAGCTTGAGATTAACTGTTGGAGAACCTATTACAATGAGAATTGTCATTTGTTTTGGTTAACCAGACACATTTGAAAATTGTTGTCATACTTTAGGATAAAAGACCCCTTCCAAAATAAGTAATGAAGGAGAATGTCTTTTAGATGAAGGAAGGTGTGTTCACAGATCCTAGATATTTTCGGTTTACAGTTAGTTTTTAGCAAAGAACAGTACAATTATGCATAAAGCCTAACAGATGAGATCATTTCCATCTCCAGTGTCAGCAAATGTGACTGTCCAGCCTATACAGCTTTGTGAGACCTGGGTGGGCCAGTGCTGTGGGTAAACAACTGTCACAGGACTGAGACACCACAGAAGCTTAATTGCGTTGAGGGTTTTTAATTGTAATTTGAAGTTCCATTTCATTGTTGGATATTGTAGATAACGACCAAAGGAAGTGAGAGAGTTTTTATTTCTGGAGAACATAGCAGGCAATTTTGATTAAAGGAAAATTGGGATTTTTTTGTTGTTGTTTTTTAATTATGAACTTTTACTGCTGTTGCAAGATGTCATTCCTGATGACAGCAGGCAGTAAGCTTGTGTTTAAGGGGAATGAATTAAATCTTAGTTATATTAAGGAAGCTTTATTAATAGAGTGTTAATAGACGCCTGTGTATAATAAAATACAGTATTCAACATCTGCTCTAAATCTTTCTATTTGTCATTTAAAGAATTAAAATACTTTTAATGACTAGGAAGTGAGATATTAGTATATTTTTCAGGACGTGCTAACACCGCATAACTAAACATACTAAGGCACTTGGTTTTTCTGAGCTCATTTTTCAAAGCCCTGTGGCAACCATCAAGGCCACCAGAACTCAGCCTCAACTGTGAAATGGAAATCTGTGAGCAAGTGTGACATCAGGGTGGCATGCTGCTATGACAGTCAATGGTGTTGTCAAACAGTCATCCAAGTGGGCTGTAGAGTGGCTTTTAACTATCTCAAACACAAGAATGTGTAATCATGTGCTTTCTCCCTGTGTGTTTTCTCACCCCTGAGGTCCCTTCTCATTCTCTTGCCCGGCAGGCTTTGATCCAGTGTGAGCAGCTGAAGAGTGAGCTGGAGAGGCAGACAGAAAGACTGGAAAAGGAACTTGCCTCTCAGCAAGAAAAACGGGCTTTTGAGAAGGAGATGATAAAGAAAGAAGTGACCAAGGAGAGGCAGGAGGCAGAGTCCAAGGTACTGTGCTAGACACTTCCAGTGGCCGTGGGGACACATCTGAGGGGCTGAACTGGCTCATAGTTCCAGTGAAGAGCTCCTGGCAGTGGAGTGTGCACACCTGGGTCCTCATGCAGCTCTTCTCCTGGGCTCTCTGCTGTCCTCCTGGCAACCCTATCCACCTTTCCGCTTCAACAGAGGAGTTGGAGGTTCCAGGGATGCAGTCCACAGCACCAGTGCTGCCGTCTCATATAGTACAGACTTTAAGGAAAGGCAACTGCTAGGCAGATATGTTCATAAATGATAAAACCTCGCAAACCTAAACGGTCATGAAAGACTTTTTGTCAGGAGGGTTTTGAAGTGAAGCCTAGAGTTGGAGGGATAGTCAAGTGAAGAAATGAGTTCAAGGGAAGAAAGTGTCATGTTCAGGAAAGGCATGCACCCATAGGAGCTGAGGCTCTGTGCATGAAGGCTTAGTGGAGCAGAGGGACACAGGGGTAGCGTAGTGGAGGCTGAAATGTGGAGAAGTATATGGGGAATAAATCACCCATGCTCTTAGAATTTATGTGAGTATTAGAAATTTCATCCTAATGTAACATTAAGCCACTGAATAGCTCTACATTGGACAGTGTTGTGATGATATTATTATTTGGGGAAAATCACCTTGTTAATAAATTGGAGTATGTGCCAGGAGATCAGGTTGGGGTTAGGTTTGGCATGGTCCTGGGAGATCACTGGAAGTTAGTTAAGGCATCTGGGGCAGTGATGGCATCGTGGTCCCAGATTTTCAGAACTGGTTCAAGCCATGCTTATTCTCCCCAAGTTCCTTTACTCTCAGCAAAGAAACCCAGTGAAGAGAATTGGAGCTGGTAGGTGACATCAGTTAAACCGTTGCCTCCCTGGCTTTCTCTGCCTTTCTCCTGTGCCTGCCCTCTCCTACCTCAAGGAGCCCCTTCCAGTCACTGTCCTGCTCTGCTGATCTTCAGCCTTTCCTTCCCCATAGCACTGCCACGTTCCTCTCATCTCCTACCAAGTCCCATTGCTTACATTAAAAAATCTGGCTGTACAGCAGACCAACTCCATCAAACTAGCAGAGGGCAGAGTCAAGTGTGTTGACGTTGCCCATGTGTCACTCAGACCCTCTCCTACCAATCCAGATACAAAAGATATTTGCACATACGTGAGTCTATTTTCTTACCTCCTGTTCATTCATCAGATGCTCCACATCAGCTCTGTGCCCACAGCCATTGAATTCGTGTTGCATAGTCACCGAGGGCCCCTGCACTGTACTTCCTTAGAAGTTTTTTAGTTTCTTTTTTCTTACTGATTTCACTGAATTCATGTGTTTGATTTGGAAGAGTGATGATGTGTGCCTCTGAAACAATGAGACACATTGAGAAAGCTTTATAGAAAGTTCTAGAGCTTAACAGGTGTAGATTTAGATAACTTGGGAACTGCTCTGCCTTTAATTTATAGATGTATCAATTTCTAAGTCCTTAATTATTCACCGAGTACCCCCAAGCTTCTTTCCTTTTTATCCTTGACCCAGTAGAAACAGCTCATCATGGCCCAGACGGTGATCTTACCACCCTTGGCTGCTCTCGCTGCCCTCCCCTCCCCTTGCCACCGAGTTAAACCCAGCCACCCCACATCACTTCATTGCCTTCTCTCTATGCTACTGTCAGGCTTTCCAGCCCCTGCAGTGTCTTCGCCTCAACTCACTTGTTCTTGAAGCCACAGCTGGGGTGATCTTTCTGTAGTGAACATCTCAGCGTGCTTTAGAAGCTTTCCTGTCTCCCTGCAGAAACTTTAGCAAAACCAATCGCCATCCTTTACCTTTCTGGCTCTTCACTCTCATTCTCTCATTTTCTTCCTATGTCTCCGCCCTGACCTCCTTGGACTTCTCCAGTCATTCAGACAGACCAATCTACCCTGTGTGTTTTGTTGGTTTTGGTGTTTGTTTGTCTTTGTTTTTCAAGACAGGGTCTCTCTGTGTAGCCCTGGCTGTCCTGGAAATAGTTCTGTAAGTCAGGCTGCCTCAAACTCAGAGATCCATCCACCTTCTCTCCCTCCCAAGTTCTGGGATTAATAGTGTGCACTACCACCACCTGGTTGTTCTTATTTCAGATTTTGAGTGGGCTTCACCTCTTATCCAGAGGAGGCTTTCTTTGTTCCATTTGGTCTTCAGAGATCTTGAAACAGCCTGCATCAGAGCCTCCCAAAGCAAAACTAGCTTCTGCTATACGGGTTCCCAAATTCAGTTGATTGCAGATTCCTGTGGGTTGTCGCCTTCTCTAACTTTCTGGGAGTAGCTTCAAATATGATCTAACATCGTCATTGCTTGGCATATTAGCCCATGCTCAAGCATATGTTTTTTAATAAAGTATGAATAACATACAAGGAAAGGAAAGAAGGCCCCATGGCATTGGAAAAGCAGGCCTGAGGGAGAGGGTCAGAACTGAGCATTGTCTGCAAGTGATTAGACAATCCATGTGGGAAAGGTGGTGTTTAGCTGAAATCCAAAGAGTAGGTAGGATTTAAAATCCTAGCAACTGAGGAAGGAAATGGCCTCTGTTCAACCTAAGGAAGGCATGGAGGGAGGTGTAGTTTTGAATTGGTGTGTGTGTGTGTATGTGTGTGTGTGTGTGTGTGTGTGTGTGTGTGTAAAATAGAATCAAACACACAGAGAAAACTGCTATTGCTCACACCTAGGGCATTTTTATTTGGGAAAAGGGTTGTTTAGTGGAAACTTTGACTCAGTAGCTTCACAATATAAAAACACTTGGATGAGAATTTCAAAAAAGAAGGGGGAAAAGAGCAATGAATTGTGCTTGGCAGCATGCCAGGCGCATTTGTACAAGATTCTCTCCCTGGTATATGCTTCCTGAGTAAAGGTGGGAGCTGAAATACAGAACACTGTCACTAGCTTTGGGAGACATTTGTTCTCAGGTTTAGTCCTGAGTACAAGTACAGATAAGAGCAAGGAACAGCCAGACCCCAGCACCCAGGTGCTGTTCTCATCAGGGAGATTGGCTTCAGAGAAAAGATGTGGGCCTAACCAGTGTGACCTCTCTGGGACTTTGTCTAATGTTTGGCAGTGATGAATGCTTCAGGCACTTGACAGGATTAAATTCAATGATGCTTTGAAAATGTTGTAATTCCTGTCTTAGGGTGGGCACTGAATAAAATTGAGCCTGTGCCTATTATCATTTTTATTTTAGGGAATTAGCAGTGGACTTGCTGGACAGCGTTTTTGTACCTATGTGTTAGTATAGACAGACAGGCTTGGATACAAACTCTAGCAGTACCTTTTATGTATTTTTTTATTAATCTCATTTCAGGGGAAATGAAAGTTGATCCAAGTCATCCAATTTCCATTAATCTAAATCTAATAAAAAAAAATTTCTCTAAAGGGACTAAAGTATCCACATGTGTGCAACATTAGAAAAGTACCTGGTTCCCCAAATCGCCGAAGCTTCAGCATAATCAGCTTCAGTAGGTGTGATGGAGATACCTCAGACATGGGTACCATGATCTTACTCCCAGGTGTTCACATGAGCTAAGGGCAAGCAAGCATGCATCTCTGTCTCACCTTACCTTCCTCCCCCTCTCCATCTCCTCCCCTTTCCTGCAAAAGATCCTGCAGCTCCGTTCTTTTGTTCTAGATCCTGTACAGTTTCTCAGGCAGATCTGAAATGCATGCTCAGAATAAAAACTTACCAGTACAAAATGTTTAAGGAGCTACTTATTGAAACAAAATGAGAAGGGAGTTTCCTCATCATATTTTTAAGTAGTATAACCCGTGTGTGTAAGTGTGTGCATAGGTGAAGAGAATGGAGGATTATCAGTTGATCCAACTGTGGCTGTGGAATCAGAAAGAAGAAATTTGCTTTTCAAAACCATTTTCTGGGTCTGAAGAGATGGCTCCATTGGTCAAGTGCTTGCAGTACAAGCATGAAGACCTGAGTTTGGATCCCCAGCACCCACATGATAAAGCTAGATGTGGCTGTGTGTGCCTGTACCCTCAGTGCTGAGGAGTTGGATACAAAGGGTCCCTGGAGCTCAGTGGCCAGCCAGTGGAGATGAATCTGGGAGTCCAGGTTCAGTGAGAGACTCTGCCTCAAAAATAAGGTGGGCAGTGAATGAAGAAGACCCCAGGGCTGACCTCTGACCTCAGCATGAATGTGCACACCTGTATTTACATACCCACATCACATGGGCGCGCGTGCGCGCGCGCGCGCGCACACACACACACACACACACACACACACACACACACACACACACACACAGCCAAGCTGTGGAATACAGTCTAATAGGGAAAGTGACAAATTACTCATTACACTGTAATTATTAGGTTGGTAAAGTTAGTGAAGAGCAGGTGCTGGTTTCTAGCAGTGGGGACCACTCAGGAAGACTGAGTCTTCTCCCCTTCCCCACCTCCATTTGTTTGGGAAGCTCAGGGAGAACAGGCGCCTCTGCCTACCTGCCTGTGTCTGCATCATCCCAATGAATATCACCTGCTGTAATTTGTCTCTTGCTTTCAGCCCTGGTCCTTGTTTGCTCTGAGCTACTCTTTTTTGTTAGTTCAATCCATCATTCATCATATGCTTATTTGATCACCCCCCACAGCCCACACATTTTCTTAGCTGGGTCCCTTGACAATAGTCCACTGCCAGATCCTTAATGTCTGTGTCTCTTCTCTCACTCCATGCAATATTCACTGTACTGGAAACCGCTTGCAGAAATGTCTCTCAAGCTTTCCCAGTCTAGGTGTCCTTGTCTCTTCCTTGGCCCTGTCAAAGTTTAAAGGACTTACCTGATGTCAGTGCCTTGGACATCCAGCAGTGTTGCAGCTGTCTCTGTTACTTCTGGCTCTGCGACAGATGTGGATAGAGAAGCTCCTGCAGTGTAGTGCTGACTTCCAGATGGTGGGCATGGGGGAGAAGAAGGTGTGACAACAGGAGGGAGCCCCAGGAAGTGGGTGACAGGTAGTGGGCAGAAGAGCTAAATGATGGGAGGTAGAGGGAGGGAGTCCCAGGAAGGGAGGGGTGTGAGGTGTGCCTTGTAAGAGACTGGCACAGGATTTACAGTTAGCAAAATAATTATCTGTATATTTACTTCACAAAACATCAAGCATTCTTAATGTTTAACAGTCAGATTTATCTCCACGTAAATATGTAATATATTAGTTTTAATAGCGTTACTAAAATTTACTGCTGCTATATGGGTCCAGAAGACCTATAATTACAGATTTACAATTTGGATAGTCATAAATTTGAGTTCTTAAATTAAGAAAATTAAATTGATACTTGATTTTCTCAGTTTATTTTGCTATGGCCTTTAATTATTGATTCAGATTGTAATATGCACATAAATACTTTGTAGTTTGGTATTAGCAAAGCTATGTGGAAATTAAGTTTTGGGACAATATTTTAATGTCTGGGACATGTAAATAACTATAAGTCAAATGTACAGTTCTCCATGATTTTCAGAAAAGTCAATTAGTTGATCATTCTAAATTATAAAGTAGTCACAGGACTCATGTTTGCATGTGCATCAGGATTGCTATTTATATAATCTTAATGAAACCCATTATTGTATATATGGTAATAAAATTCTCTTAAGATATCAATATTGCACAAAAGTTTTGGTGAATGAAGAGCTTTGCAGCAATGAAACGATGTCAGGTGTCTGTGTTTGATTATATATGCTGAAGCTGCTGTAGGATTACACACCAACGTAACTCAGGATATAAAGCAAAAAGGATGGCAGGAGCATCACAGTGAGAATTGAAGCAGGTACAGAGTCTACATAAGAGTCCCCATGCACAGCAGCTGCCTAGCAGCCCTGGCCTGTGAAGGATGCCTGTTCTGTGCTGGGAATTGGAAGTCAAGGAGATGGTTGCACATCTGGTTTTTGACAGGACTCAGGAATACTAAATAATAGGAGGATAGGTGGGGCTTGCCAGGAGAGGGGCTTCAACGTGTTGATTTGGGGAAAGAGAAGCTCCTCTGTTAAATTTCCCTTTCTAGTCTAATGGACATGTGGGAAAGGACCCAAGAGTTGCCGGGTCCCCACGCTCCCCTTGAAATGTCACCAGTCCAATCTGTTCCATAGTGTATCATCCTTGCTATGTTAGGGTTTCACCCAACCTTCTTACACCTTTTCACAGTCAGTTAAAGTTCAGGGAGTGAATAGGAGTTACAGAGGTATTTCAGGTGATGAGGTAAGTTGAGGGAGTGGAGAAGTGGACATATCCAACCCACAGAGAAATATTGAAGAGCCCAGTAACTGTGCAGACAGTGAACCAGTGAAATGACTTTTTAATATTCATTTTTCAAACACCACTGCTGAATTTTTTTGTTTCCTCTTACAGATGTTGATCCTATCTCAGAATATTGCCAAACTGGAGGCCCAGGTAGAAACAGTTACAAGGGAGAAGATCTCAGCTGTCAGTCAACTAGAGGAAATTCAAAACCAGCTTGCTTCCCGGGAAATGGATGTCACAAAGGTCTGAACAAGTCTTGAGTTAACAATTGCTCATAATAAGTGTATATTTTTCTTCACATTTATTACTATTATTGTGGGTGGATGTAGGCACACATATGCCATGGTGCTCTTTGTGGAGATCATTCAGTTTTCTCTCCTCTGTGTGGTCTCCCTCTGGTTTTCAGATACCATCCGAGCCATCTCATCCCATTTTTCTTAATATACAAAGCTCCTGGTGTGCTCAGGAAGAAGTTTGGAATAGAAAAGTTTTGTTATTTCAAGAATAATTAAGGTCAGCTTAATGAGTCTATCAACAAACATCAGTACAACCCCCCCCCCCCAGGTGCTGAAAATCCAAAGATAATTTGTACCAAATATTTGGCAAAGAAAGGCTTGTAAGTGGGGTTCTTTGGGAGTGCTTTACAGTTGAATCCTTAGCAAAGCTTACCTTTGTGAGTCTGTTACCTGGGAGTGATTGGTTTGCCACAGAAAGTGTGAGGTTGGGCTTCCCACTCACTATTTAGCATATGCCGAAAGGGGTGCTTGGTATAAAAAAGTGTCTTCTGACTTCTTTTTCAGATGTGCTTCTAAACCAATGGTTTAGATAAAATTCTTAGTTAAATCTTACTGATACTTAAGTTAGACATTAGAATACTGCAGCATTTGTGCCCTGAGCCTCACTAATGGTGAAGTAAGAACTAGAACCTAACCGGTTTTAACTGACTGAAGAATGCTAGTTTATCTGGATTTCAAGTAAATCACTTGACTAGTAAAAATCAAATATTGGCTTACGTAATATACAAATGAAATCAATTCATTCCTTACCACTAAACTCACAGATAATTTTATAACATGATAACCTGTGTTCTTAAATTTTGATATATTTTATTCCATTGTTACTTTATAATTAATCAGAATTGTTTTAGCTTATGCATTCATTTATACATATATATATATATAAACTTACAAAAAAAGCTATTTTTCTTTTCTCTTTCTAAAATTCATGCTTGATGATGAAGAGATTTAGGAAGCTCCTGTGTGCTAACATACCTCGGGTCTGTCTGTAGATGGGGGTGTGGAGGTGAGGTCTGCCACATAATGGACATGCAGGTTTCGGGTGAAATCCATGGTATTGGTCTGCAGTGCATTACAGGAGACACCTTTTTTGTGAAGCATTGTGACGTAATGAATGAGTTCTTGACCCTACAACTGCTCGGAAGGGCTCAATGGAGAGGAGATCAGCACATTAAACTAAATGATGTGGAAGTAGCTTCCAACCCTGAGATAAGTGTGGCTGGGAGGAAAGCCTTGACTTGCTTTAGAAGAAGTTAAGTGCTGTGGATGGATACAGTAAGCTATGGGCTACAATTAAAGAATCAAATGGTGTTTTAGAAGACTAGACTCGAGCATTTGCTGTGCATACACTTCGATGAATGCCACTACTAATCACAGATGAGGAACTGTTATTTTCTAATGTACGAAATTTGAGGTTTTTTTAACTTAGTTCATAGACCTACTTAAGCCAAGTTGGAGGAGACATTTTTTGTAACTCTTTGATTTTATTTAGTATTTTTAAATTATTATTATTATTATTATTATTATTATTATTATTATTATTATTATTATTATTATTATTATTATTTTGTGGGGAGGATGGGTGAAGGAAGTGTCAAGACAGGCTTTCTGTATGTAATGGCCCTGGCTGTCCTGGAACTCTTTGTAGACCATGCTTGCCTCAAACTCACAGAAATTCACCTGCCTCTGCCTCTGAGTGCTGAGTATTAAAGGCGTGTGCCATCAAGCCTGTGTATAATTTTCTAAATAGAAGATTTAACTCTCACACATTGGAAATTGATATGTTTGTGCATGCACATGCACAGGTGTGTGTATGTGTGTGTATGCATGTGTGTATTGTGTGAATGTGTGTGCATGTGTGTGTGTGCATGTGTATGTGTGCTTGTGTGTGTGTGTGTGTGCATGTGTATGTGTGCTTGTGTGTGTCTGTAATTTGCTCTTGTTCTACTAACTGCTCTTCTGTCTTGCTCCATTACCTATTGTTTCTAAAGAGCTTTGTGTCTGAGCAAAGGAGGGGGAATAATTTTGTACTTTACTATATTTTGATATCTCAAAAATGATGAAACTAATTTCTGGAGCTTCTTAAACCATCATCTTTGAATAATGCCAAATGGCAAATTTGCAGGCAAGAATAACCATTAGATAACATATGACCATTAAGACTTTACTTGAATATCAAGAGTTGTAATTTAACTTGGTTTTTCTTCCCATAGTTCTCAGTTACAGCAAAGGCTCATCATTTCCTTACTTGGACTTTTCTGATAACTCCATTTCTCACATATGTTTCTCTATGTGCAGTGACCCAGATGAGAGAAAAGAGGAAAACAAATCGCATACATTAATTCATAATATATAATAGTTACTTCAGTTGAATGTATGTTTTCCTCTCGTATAGACGATTGCAGTTAGAACTGTAGAGCATGCTTAAAGCCAATATATGACTTTTATCAGAAGTTTTATTCCTCAGTGTTTAACTCATATTTGTTTACCTATGACAATACAATTGATGCTATCTGTGTTTAGAGTAAATTCTGATATTGTACATCTAATATCATTAATATAGTTTATTAGCAAAGAAAAATCCTTATAGTTTCCCTTAAAAGCTTAGCTTATGAAGTCTTTAAAGAAACATTTTATAGCCAGGCAGTGGTGGCACAATGCTTTTAATCCCAGAAGTCAGGAGGCATAGGCAGATGGATCTCTAAGTTCAGGGCCAACCTGATCTATGAACAAGTTCCAGGACAGCCAGGACTATGTACAGAGAAACCCTGTCTCAAAACAAAAGAAAAGAAAACAAAGAGAAATATTTTATAACATAGAATGTTTGACCATATGTGTGAATAATAACATACTTTAACTGTTTTAATTACTAATTTTAGTATAATTTTAGGTGGTAGTGCCTTTTGTTAGTAATATTTATTTAAAACTTTTTTGTTATTTGTTTATTTTTTTCAAGTCTGGGTTTCTCTGTGTAACAGAACTCTATTCTGGAGCTTGCATTTTAGAATAGACTGACCTCAAACAGAGATCCACCTGTCTCTGCTTCCCAAGTACTGGGATTAAAGGCATACACTACCATGCCCGGCTGTTTGAAACTATTTTATATTAAGTAATCCTGAAATTTTACTTCAATTTCTTAGCTATACACTTATTTTTATTTTATTGTTTTTGATTGTTTGAGGGTGTGTGTGTGTGTGTGTGTGTGTGTGTGTGTGTGTGTGTGTGTGTGTGTGTGTTCCCGCTTGCCCACACTTGTGCTTTGGCACTCCTGAAAGTCAAAAGATCTCTTTTCACATGGGACCCTGAGATTGAACCCAGGTAATAAATCTTGGTAGAAAGCATCATTACCTGCTGGTCCATCGCACTGATTTAACATTATATTGTAATTTGGAGTGTTAAACTCAGTAATTCCTTTTGCCTTCAAATCTTAAACTATTCGTTGCTCTTAGAGAAGTCTTGCTGTACTTTATGTGCGTGTCCTCCAGGGGTCAGCATTGCTCTGCTGATTCCAGAGGCTATTGATCTGTTTTCACACTCTAACAGGTGTGCGGAGAAATGCGCTTTCAGTTGAATAAAACGAAAATGGAGAAGGATGAGGCAGAAAAGGAGCACAGAGAATACAAAGCAAAGTCTCAAAAGGATCTTGAAATGAAAGACCAGGTAAGGAAGGGCACAAGCACAGCTGTTAAGATATTGGTAACATGTTTTCTGAAGTTGGTGTGCGTTTATCCCTAAGCTACTTATTTCTCTTGTATTGTTTCTAACTAATGTAAGGACCCAGTTTATACTATTAAAAGAATTTCATTTATAGTTGCCCGACATCAAATGGTGAGGATACAAGTGCTTGCATATGAAATTCCAATTTGACAGTTCATAAATATACATTTGGATATGTATCTATTACTTAGAAAAGTTTAAAAAATGTTCTAATGCACAGTTTGAACCTAAAATATACATACATAAAGTTCTTGAAAGATGCCAACTTGCATCCAATTTTAAATGAAAAAGTTTAAAATTTGTAAGATGAGATGAGTTGATATGTAAATATGTCAATCAAATTGATTGTTGGCAGAATGGAGCCAGTTTTAACTAAGATAGCCATGAATACATTTGCTCAGGAAGCCTAAATACAGGGAAATTAGAAATGTTAGGGGAAATGCTACTTGTTTCAATTTCACTTTGAACAGATGTTTTATGTTAGAACTCTGTTGAGAGTGTATAGATATTCCATTTTAATTGACTCTGGAGAAGGCTTTTAAAGAGAAAGTTATGGCAGATTGACTCTTGATGTTGTGTTTTTATGTTCCATTATAGGCCATTGAAGGTTTGCATATTATAGCCAAGAAAAGCAGATTGTGTATTCTATTAAAATAATAAGACTGAGGTATCAGTATCAATAATTTAGAGATATCCTTACAGTTTAGAAGTAAGTTGCTCCAGATAATTTTTAGCATATTTCTAATCAAGGCTTTCTATCAGATCATCAACATATTTTCCCTTTCAGTCCGTCAGCTGTTGATGACAAATGACATCATAAAGGCAATTGGGGAAGAAAGTATTAAGTAAGAAAGTGCTGATAAAGTTTTGTGCAAAAAAAAATCAAATCATAGCTGGAACCCTTAGCACTAACTTGAAACCCAGACAACCAGATATAAAGTAGTTTTTATAGCACTATATGCAGACTTTATGATGTGTTCTCCATCTTAGATCCTAACATTAATGTGTACAGACTTTATTCATCCAGGTGGGGGCGTGCCTGAGAGTGGAATGAGAAGCTCTTTCCATCAAGGAATGAAAGCCTAGAACTACTAAATCCGTGGCACTCTTTCCTCTTTCTGATGCCCTCCCTACAGGTTTTTATAGTTATGTTAACACACCCTGTAACTTTATTAAGTATCTTTTAAGTTATTTTACAGCACTCTAGAAGTATAATACTTTAGACTAATAGAACACAAAAGCAAAGAGTTTTGGGATTGTTTTAGTGATTAAAAATCCCTACACTAACAAGATGAGACAGTCTGTTGGAAATGAGTAACATAGTTTCAAAGGATTTCTATTGTCTGTTGTTTTGGTTTGGTTTTGGTTTTTTTGCACACTATCCTCCTTTTTACATACAAAGGCTAATGTTGCAAGTAATGATTCTCCTTTGTCACTGTTTCCTGATGTCTGAAATACTAAGCTTTCTTGATGATCTGTAGTGACCAGTATAGATGGAGATGGCCTTTAGGGAGGGGAGGACACAGTCCTTAGGAGTGAACCCATGGAGGTCAGGAGACGTGTTTGTTATTGCTTTTTTCCTGGGACAGACTGTAAGATCCTGTAGCCTGTAGGTACTCTCTGTAACACAGTTTCAGAAAGCAGTAGCTTCTCATTCCCTGGATGACTTGGAGCAGCAAAGCAGCGATTGTTCTTTGGTCTCTCAGCCATGACCTGACCTTCTGTCTGTAAGACCAAAGAGCTATTTAGCTTGGCCACCATCTGTACCCAGGAGAGAAATTTACATTTAGCTTTGAAAAGCTGGCCATGGTGTGCATTTATCTGAAATACCTACCATGATATAAAGCATATTTAGCTTTAAAGCCTTATATATCATACAGTCATCGGAACTAGAAGCCTGCCTCTTGCTTTGCAAACAGGTGTTCCCATAATGTAGTCATCTTATTCATATTTTAGCTAATCTGGCCACTTGGTGGTTTTTGAAAGTAGGTGGGAAACTGTGAGATCGGAATGTGGTGAGAACAAGAGGCTCTTTGATGTATATAAAACAGGGCAAATGGTTGACCACCAAAATGATTTTCCTCGTGACCTGAGCCTTGACTCTGGCATAATTAGAAAGAAAGGTTAGAGAAGGAACAATGGCCGCCTCTTCCGCCCACTTTCTTCTTTTCTTTTTATATTGTGTCTCCACCCGTGGGTGAATTATCTTTCTCATCAGCTCTTTTGTATCGCTCCAGCTTAGAGACCTGCTGTCAGTCTCTCTCGGGGGAGGCTTCTGCGTGAGAAAAACAAAAGGCGGTTGGTGTGGAAAGTGGGAAGTTTGTGCCTAGATTTTTTTCTTTTCCTTGTTTATTTTTTTCTTTTCTTTTTAAATTATCAGGTACACACACATGCATATGCGCACGTGCACACGCGTACACACACACACACACACACAGCAGCAGCAGCAGCGGGAACATTATAAACAACTTATACACTTCTATAATCACATTCATTATTATGTCAATCCTGTTTTATCCGGTTCACAATTTTTCTCTTCACTTCACCTTCATTGCCATATTTTTTTTTACCTTATTTAAATTCCTCTTTCTCATTGTCTTCCTATACCTCTTCTCCTTTTGCAGAAATATTTAAAAACAGGTATCAGACATTATATTTATTATTTACCTACAAATACTTTATTGTATATCCATGAAGGAAATTTTCATATCATTATATTATCACACTGAGTAATATTAACAATAATTAGTAGTAAGTGACACCCAAGCAATGTTCACATTTCTTTATCTCAAAAATGTTTTGCAGTTGCTTTATTCCAAAATGCAAGGCAGGTGTGTCTTTGTCTATACAAATGCAGAGGTACTATCCTCATTAAAAGGAGGTGAAAGGAACACTTAGCAAAAAAATTCAACTTTCTTTATTATCTATTAAATTTCCCATGGAAGGCTTTGCTTGTGCTCTATACTTCTAAAGCATCAGGTTGCCCTCCATAGAGCTACACCTTCATCCTATGCCACATATTGGATCACCTGGCCACCGTGCGTTGATTTTTATCACATTCAAGAAGGGGGGGCAGAGGCTCTGAAATGCAAACTATGTCATTTCAGAGCCCGGTATTTAAGAGTCTTCAGAGACTCTGGCATTCCCAGGTTAGCTGATTTGCAGTGAAGGGCACATCTGGGGATTTTTTTCTTTTTTTGGTCAACTTTGCAGTTATAGTTGAGTCCCAACAATGTGTCTTTATAGCCCCTAACCTTTTTCAGGGCCAGGGCAAGTAAAAATACAGGGCTTTTCTGAAAAGAGAAGCATAAAGCTAAAAGTACTCCAATAGGTGGCTTTTCTCTTCTTTATTTTTCAGTCTCTTGTACCTTTCTTCCTCTGCCTCCTGCTCCCCATCAAACAGATACATATCTAGCTATATGAAATAATATATATATATATATATGCTGTATATAGCACAAGGATTAATATAGTGGGTATAGATCGACATAGGTAACTTAGAACTGTGATCTATCAGCTTCTAAGTTGTCTTTGTTTATATGTGTATGTAAACAAGTGTATGTGTGTGTGTTTCTTCATATGTGTGCACATTCATGTGAAAGTCAGAGTATAATCTCAGATGTCATCCTTGGGAATGCCATTAACCTCCTTTGAGGCGGGTTTCTCTTTGGTTTGAAGTTTACCGATTATGCCAGATTGGCTCTCCAGCAAGGGATTACAAATGTCCTCATGTCTTTCTCTTGGTTCCATATAGAACTACAGTGAAAGAGGGGAGACCTGTCTCAGAATGCAGGTGAAGCTATTGCCCAGTCACCACAGCCTGACTCAGGCCATTGTTACTGAAGCTAGAGTTGGGGTGGCGAGATGATCCAAAGAGACCAGAGAAGTCAAGGTGGCTAGCTATTTATTGGTGATCCGAACTTTGAAACTACAGATGATAGCTTCAGAAAACATTTTGAGAAGTGGGCCACCTTTTCTGACCATCTGTTGATGTGACACCCTCAACAGATCAACTCATTGGCTTTGGTTTTATGACTTGTTCTTGTGTTGAAGAGGTTGGCGAGGCATTTGTATATTGGACTACACAAGGTCGGTGGGCATGTGGTGGATCTAAAGAGAGCCATTTTTAGAGAAAGGTTTGTAAAGCCTGATTTACAAGAAGAAATTTAACAAAGAAGAAATTTTTGTTGGTAGTATTAAAGAAAATACAGAAGAAAACAGTCTGAGACACTACTTTCAAAAGTATGGGAGATTGAAACCATCCAAGTTCTAGAAGTCAAGCACAGTGGGGAAGAAAGGATTAGCTTCTGTAATTTCTGTAGTTTTGATGATATTGACACAGTTGACAACATTGTTGCTCAGAAAAACTAACCATCAGTGAGAGTAATTGTGAAGTGGAAAGGCCATTTCTACATAAGAAATGTGATTGGTGAGCACGGAGAGGTCGGGAGGTACAGTGGACACCATGTGGAGGAAACTTGAGATGCCGCACAGGTGGGTGGAAAAGGAGGCTATGATGGCAGAGGTAGTTATGGAGGTTGATACAATGTATTTAGACATGATGGCAGCTATGGAAGTGGTCCTGGTTCTAGTAATAGAGGAGATATGGTAATGGTGGACCAGCATATGGAAACCAAAGGGGTAGGTACAGCTGTGGAGTAGGGGATATGGTGGCTGTTACATGGAGAAGGACATTTTTGTGGAGGTAACTGTGGTGGTGGGAAGTATAATAGTGTTGAAAATTATGGTGGACAACGGCAATCAAGTTACGGATCCACGAAGGGGGCAGTGTTGGTGGAGGACACTCAGATAGTCACTATGGTGATGGCAGTGAATCTGTTAGTAGAAAGTTTAGCAAACATCAGGAAACGAGTCCAGTTCATAGAGAAAGAACAAGAAGTTGTTAGGAAAATACCAATTACTTTGAGACAGTTGTCCCAAATGTATTAGAGGAACTGTAAAAATTAGTCACAGGATGATGGTCAGAAATGTCACTGCAGCTTAAACAGGAAACTCCTCTTGTTCAGGGCTGTTATGGCGCAGTTTGCAAAACATGCAGCAGCTTATTAATGCAGTGTAGTGTTGATTAGACATACATCCCTGAGGTTTCTGTAGCTTTGTCTCCCCACACACACACCTTGTTACGTTAAATATATTGCCTTGAAATTATTATAGTTGTAGCAGGAATAAAAAATTAAGGAATTTTAAATTTCAAAACAAAACAAATGCTCACCATGCCTGGCATTTTTCTGGGTTCTGGGTATCAAATTCAGATCCTCATCACACATGACCAGTGGTTTCCTTGATGACCTATCTCCCCCAAACATCTCCCCAAGCATTTATTCTAGGCACAGTGTTCCTAATATTAGGTGGCGTGAGAATCAGTCTCCTTTATCCTAAAGGGAGCAGGTATGTGGTCCACAGGAGACTATAGCTTCCACTCTGGGATTCGTGCACTTGCTCCTGATCCAGGAGCAAAAGGCTTTACAATGAAGCCTAGGGCATTGATGGCCACTTACATCCCGTCCTGACATGTGCATGTGGATATACACATCCCAGCAGCCTGAGTTTACATCTAGGCTCCTGCTAGGGGCAAAGGCAAATACAAATCACAAGCTTCCCCTACTTACAAGACCTGGTTCCCATCTGGTAAGGATCCCAGCAGTAATTAGGCTGAGATAAGACAGAAATGGGGGCGGGGACGGCACCTTTCTGAGAAGTGTTCTAGGGCTGCAATGGCAGGGGAAAGAGCACATAGGTGAACTTACATTCCATTGGTCCATCAGATTGCAGACGAACTACGGATCCCCAAATAAAAGCCACTAAAAATTGCAAAACATTGATTGTGGGCTGTAAATTGCAAGTGCCAGGCCCTTCTTTTTTGTTGTTGTTGTTGGTTTTATGAGACAAAGTCTTCCCATATAGCCCAGGCTAGACTAGAACTTGCTATGTTATGTAATCCAGGCTATTCCCAACTCAGGATCTCACCTAGTTGCAAGGATTTCTTAAACAGTGCTGTAAAATTGCTTTGAGAACATGCCATGACTGCCACACCTCTGCAGAATAGGGGTTTGCAGTGATGGTGCATGTCACACATCTGCCTGATGCCTATATTCCTTGTATCAGAAAGGAGCTAATCAGCTGAGACTCTTGCTAGATCTGCTCACTGCCTGTTTTTACTAGTGACATTTTATGAAGCCAGGACCATTACTTACATGTTATTTTTTTCTTCTTCCCCGGTACAAGAGCAGAGCTGAGTAGGGCTCTGTGTTAAGATCCTATGCTGCTTCTGTAAAAAACCTGTGTTCCCAGCACCCACGTGACAGCTCACAACCTCCTGTAACTCCAGTTCTAGGGTGTCCAACACCCCTGGCCTCTTCTGGGACTTACAGTCACATAGATAAAAATAATAAAAATAAATCTTCTGGAGGGAAAAAAAGCAGAGATGAGTAGGTGTGGCAGAGGACTTAGAGCCCACAGAACCCATATATTATCATCATTATCTAACCTTTTTAGGGTGAGGGATTCTTTTGCATTACCAGAATGCTTTCCTGGTGAACATCAGCCTTGGATTATAACTTTATGGTTTTAAAATACTTTACAGAACAGTGCTTGTGCCATAGCTTTGCCCTTTTGTCCATGTAAAATATTACCAGATGACATGACTGTCTGTGTCCACATTTTATTAGTGACACGTTGCTTAATAGTGGCATGTGGCTTAGGTGAAAATATAGATGCAGCATTATTATTTCTTTACAGTTAGTCTGCATTTAATTTATAGGTTAGTGTGCATTTTATTTTTTCTGAAGTAAGAAAGCAGATGTAGCCTTGCTTGGTTGTACGGCATATGGTAGTACTTTGGAATGATACTTACTTACCACCAAGTCGGAATTTACTGTTGCAAGTACCTTCGTGAAGTAACCAAAGCAAATATTTAAGAGTATAATCATATACACAAAATAAAAACAAAATTTTGCTTATAAAAATTAGAGCATTAAAACAGAAAGGCTTCAAAAGTTGTTCATCTCTGTACCAGTGTGAGTCAGCACCTTAGAACTCAGTGTATAGAGTGAGTCAACACAGGAATTACTTTTACAAGTCAGTTCGTTGGATGTTTGGAGGAAATCTGTCTGTCTGGTATAGCTTTGCAAAGAGACCAAGGAAACACTGCAGCTAGTTTAGACCAGAGAAATACAAAGAATAAAGGACGATTGGAAAATCATGCCTTATTGTGTAGAAAACCCGAAGTCCTGAGTCAGGATGTTCAGGGTTTGAACTGATGCTTGCTGAAGATCTGATCTCGATGTTGAATGTGCAAGTCAGAACCTAGAAGTTTGTTTACAGCCTTCCAGTGGAGCAGCAGTCAACGTAGACTATTCAGGCAGTGAGAAGATTGGAATAGACTGTTACAATGGGCCCTGGAACAAGCTTCCCCGAAATCGTTCTCTTTTTTATAGTAACAGTGTAATGTACCTCAAGATGTAGCTTACTGGCCTCTGGAACATTCCAGCAATAGACCGTCATGGCTGTTGGAAGTGGGTAACAGCAGTGTTAGTCTTTTCCACTTGTAACTTTAGCACCTACACATTAGAGTAAGTCTCACACAGCTCTCGTCTCTCCCAAGCTATACACTCTCTTCAGCAGCCGGAGATAATGGATAAAGTCTGAGAGCTAGACTTCAGAGACTTCTCCAGCTACCACCTGCCATCACACTTCTCCCTCTTCACAGTGCCTGGGAGGGGGCCACATGGGCAAGGCTTTGGCGCGTGCAGTCACATGGTCTTGGTGATGACAGCCCTGCTTGCCTGCCTTCTTCACGCTCTTTCAGTGCTATAGTCCTATACATTCCCATGTCTTCTCTTCTGTCATAGGACAGCTCCTGGGGCATGGCTTACCCAGACCAGCTTACCAGACACTGGGGGGATTTCTGCAAGTCCAGATCCTGCCCTTGGGGAGTTTATATTCTAGCTGAGGAGTCAGAATACACATTTGAACATGCCGTAAGAATCCTTGCAAAGCCGCATATCGACAAGTGCAAATTAATGTAGTGTGAACTTCAGGCTGGCTGCAGCCCACAGGGAGAATCTGCTTCCACGTGTGCGATGTAATAAAGCTTCCCTAAGTATGCCCTCAAGCGTTGTTCAGCATACTTAGAGAAATTTGTGCTCCTATCACAGCCTAACTGAGATTTCTGAGAAAATTCTTCAACCTAGCGTCTGTCTAATAAAGCACTGTCTTTTGTTCTTATCCTGGGTGATGTTCTAGTAGAAAATAGAATTCATTGGATTATGCAGATAATTTAACATATCTCCACTTAGTAAAAGTCTTAATTTATTGAGCTTATTTTTCTAAAACACTGTGCCAAACAAGCTTTTCGTTTAAGTCAGCATTATGTTGGTAAAATCACAAAATTAGCCATAAAAAAGTAAATCTGAGCTTTTGCTTTGTCTTCACAGAGGAGCAACTTCAAGTCAGTGTGGGGGATAATGGGTCAAGGCCCCTGTGACCTGTGGTGCTCAGCTGTGTGCTAATGCTTCCTCAGCTGTCAGTAATGACAGGATATATATACCCCAGTCCAAAACACAGAAACACATATACATTCGTATGTATATTTATACAACTGGGGGTTTTACTTGTAATTTGATTTTCTATAAAAGGTGATCATTCATTTTAACCATACTTATTTTTAAAGAATTAAATGATAAATAGAAACAGTATCAATTGAAAGTATTGCTCTAAGGCTATCAAGAGATACAAGCACAAATAGAAAATAAAGCATAGCCATTGAGAAGTAATTCACCTTATGAAGTATTTGTTAACTGTTTCTTCTGGGTGGGAATTTAAAACTGTAAACTGAATTCTGTATACTTATTTTAACTTTAAATGTTAACTCACCAGGATAGCCTGCTGGGCTTTCACAGTATCTACTTACCTGCCAAGCCTGCAAGTCTGCTTGCTATCAGGTACAGCAATTCTTTGAATGTGTCCCTGCAGGCCAGCAAGCTGACAGGCATTAGACATAGGATAGCTATATCATGCTTTAATGGCTCAGAAATATTAGTATCAATATCCAACATGAGTGCTACTAATTAATACCTGTGTATACATTTAAAACAGTATTTACTGTCCAAATACGGACACAATGACTGAATCTAGTGAATCTATCATTCAATGGAGCAAATTGGTTTTTGTTTTACTTCTTTTTATTCATACACAGCTATGCTACTGCTGCGTGTTACGAACACAGCCTGAGTATAATCTTGTTTCTCTTTTTCCAGTTAACATATCTAAAGCACTTTTTATGTGTGTCACTTATTTTTTATACTATTTTCCTTAATATGGCCATTTACCTGAATTTTTAAAGGCAGATGATAAGTTAGATCTTGAAGAAAACAAAACCTTGACAGATTTGGAGCCCCATTGCCTTAGACTTCATTTGCTGCCCTAATCCAACAGCCATATGTTTTGTGCATTGTGTTGGCCTGTAATGAATTTCTGTCAAAAGGGAGAAGGTAAGGTAGCTATGCAAATGTATTTCTTATGTCAGTAACAGCAAACGACAAAAGGACCTGGGGATTTGGAAGAGAGGATGATGGCATCCTTGCAAGGTGATCAGGATGTTGCCCTGCACAGATGGGAGACAAAGGCGTTTGGCTAGAAGGCCCACCATGGCAGCTTGAGCAAAGGAGTGAGATAAAGGAGACACAGTCAGAACAATCCTATGTTTCCTGACTCCCAGCGTTGTTCTCCATAACCTCGGTGCAGTCTTATCATAGCTGTCCGCCCATGGAGCCGGCCATCTAACACACTGATGCCAGGGTACCCGTCTGCTGACACTGGACACCTATAGCCAAGCACTGGTAGTGTGTTACATGGGGAAGTGTTTGTAGTCATTTTGAATTTCTTTTGTATGATTTTTTTTTTGCCATACCATATTTTAAAATGGTATTGGGAAGGAACCCAGGGCCTCATGCATGCCAGATAAGTGCTATACCAATATAACTATATCAACCAGCCTCTTTCCTTCTTAGAGACTGATTCTCACTATGTCACTTGGGCTGTCCTTGAACTTCTAGGCGTAAGTGATCCTCCTACCATGGTGTCCAGAGTAACACAGACTACCAGAAAATGTAAGCGTTCCAAAGTTCAATTAATTTTCTAGATATTAATAATGGGTTATCTTGATACATGGAGAATTACCAGCCACTTATAATGAATGCTAAAGCACAGATTATGCAGGTTTTACCTGTGTCCCATTAATTCAAAGACAGGTTGAAGCCTCATGCTTGTTACCATACCACTGAGTCACATAGTTACCTCAAAACTCCTGGCTTTGGCAAGGGGCAAACATTCTAGTGATGCAGGGACTTTTTTTTCATGTGAATTGAGAAGCTTAGATAAGTAAAAAAAACATTTTTTCTCTAGTTCTAAATTTCTATAATTATAAAGCCTGTTCTCCCTTTTAATTTTGAATTATTAATGAAATAAAGAAAAGCTATACAGAGTCTCAAATATAAATCCACGTTTTCCAGCTATTCACTCTCACTTTGTAAAAGTGACATTTGTGTTGAGCTTATAAAGATGATATTTTCTTCTCAGCAACTTTTTATTGTGATTAATAAGGAAACAAATGCTTAGCCCATTAAACAGTTGAATCTAATTACAAAGCAGCCATCACTTAATTCTCTGTAAGGATTATACCCAACATTAATTAAGGCTACAACTAAGCACCAGCAGACTAGAAAGGTGGAACCTATGGATCTGGCAGCTTCCATAAAACAGAAATTCAACCTCCTTGGCCAGAGTTTCCCAAGGATGTAAGCTTATGATAAAGGGGATGTATCTGCAGACTCCTGTTTGAGAAGCATGGTGTTTATAGCTGGTGATATTCTTTCTTGTCATCTTCAAAATGTGTTTTGGCCATTATTTACACTCCTTCACATCCTGTGACTCAGAAGCGGCAATTGTGCAAAAATCCGTCAGTATAACACATTATTTTTTTTTTTCAGAGGAAAACCACAGTAATGGTTTACTGTTTTGTTTGTTTGGTTGGTTTGGTTTGGGTTTTTTTGTTTTTTTAGACAAGATTTCTCTGTGTAGCCCTGGCTGCCCTAGGACTCTCTGTAGACTAGGCTGGCCTCGAACTCAGAAACTTACTTGCCTCTGCTTCCAAGTGCAGATTAAAGGTGTGAGCCACTGATTGGCTAGTAATGGTCTTTTAAAACTGTTATTTGTATGATTTTTATTCCTCTAAAAATGCTTCTTACTAGTAATAATTTCATATGACTTGGAATTTTTCAGAGGCTATCTTTTAAGATAACTGGCATTAAAATGGATGGAGAGGGCTAAGATACAATTTACTGGTAGAGCCTTTGCCTAACATGCAAAAGACTCTGGGTTCCATGCTATATACAGAGAGTTCTCCCTTGTCCTCCACTTCCCGAATAACCACTCAGAGGCTTAATAGTACTTATAAATGCTCCGCCGGTAGCTCATGCTTATTATTATGTAGCTCTTCCACTTAAATTAACCCATGATTCTTATCCATGTTTAGTCTCCTAGCTTGGTACCTTTTTTTCAGTGCAGTGTTCTCATCTTTCTCCCTCAGTGTCTGCCTGGCGACTCCTTGGCTCTGCCCTTCCTCTTCCCAGCATTCACAGTCTGGTTGTCCCTCCTATACTTCCTGCCTGGCTATTGGCCAATCAGCATTCTATTAAACCAAATCAAGTGACAAATCTTAACAGTGTTTAAGGGAATTATTTCACAGCACATCCCTCTCACTTAAAAAAAGAAAAAGCAGCTTGCATCATTAGTGTCTCTTATTTCAGCGACCACATGTAAAGGATTGAATAAAAATCTCAGATAATAAAGAAAAATGACTAGAAGGATCCCTAAAGTCCAAAAGAGTAATGACTTAACCCAGCCCACATTTTATAGATGACTGGCCTGCAAGTGAGCGGAGAGTAATAACTTCATTTCTCTGTGTTTATTAATGTAATAGTTATTGAGTAGTATATGTCACAAACACATAGGCCAAAGGAGTTCCATGAAAAATAGGATTCTTTATTGCTCTTACACTTCTTCCTGTTTGTTTTGTCATATATTGTTTTGAAACAGAGCCTTGCTGGATAGTCCAAGCTGGCCTAGAACTTGCTATAATCTTTCCTTTCTGCTTCTGGAGAGCTGGGATTGCAGGTATATACTGCATTCCTGGTATCTTTTATTGGGAATATGTAAAGAATGCTGAAAACTTAATGCTAAAAGGCCAGGGTAATTTTAACATGTAGAGAAGATTTGCATAGAAATTTCTTGAGAGAAGATAATCAAATAGTAAAAGGTATATGGAAAGACATTCATCATTAACTGTCAGAAGAATGTAAACCAAACTAACATTAGATGACTACATCATATCTAATAAGAATAGCTCTAATTTAAAAAACAGTAAGGTACTGTGGGGTTACTCAGTGTTCAGAAATACTTGCTATGTGAGCCTGAGGATCTGATTCCATGTCTGGAACATGTGGTAGAAGGAGAGAACAGGCTCTGGCCTCCATGTGTGTACTCGGGCACATGTGCACATCATATCTGTGCACAAAATAGTTAAATGAGACAATAGTAGCATGTTAGCAAAGATATGCAGAAATCTAAGCCATCATATTCTGTTAGAGGTTTGTAAAGTGGTTCAGCGCTTTGGAAACCAGTCTAGCAGATGTTTAAAATGTTCAATGTAGATTTCTCGTTTGACTTCTAGTGTATACTCGAGAAGTTAAAACATGCCTATATACAAACTTGCACCCAAATATTCATAGTCACATTTTCCTAGTACCCAAATATGGCAGCAGCATCTATAGGTGATGAATGTATACAGAATGTATGTATAACTGTCTACCTGTGGCATTAAAAAAATGAAATACTGAGTTAGGCATAGCAGTATATACTAGAACTCAGGATGCAGAGGCAGGCAGATTTCTGATTTCAGAGCCAATCTGGTCTAGATAGCAAGTTATATAGTAAGATCTTGTCTCTAAAAAAATTTACATTTACATTGAAGATACTATGCTAAATGAAAGAAGCCAGCCATGAGAAATAACATGTTGTATAATCCCATTTATATGCAGCATCCAGATGTTCAAACATACATAGACAGAAACTGTAGTGATTGCTTGGGACCAAAGGCAAAAAGAATGATTGATAATGTGTATCAGGTTTCTTTGGGCAAGATAACATGTTCTAAATGTGTTGTAGGAGTGGATGCCTGTTGAATATACTGAGAACAATTTGTTTGTATGCTTTAAATGGGTGGATTATAAATGCTGTATTAAGTTATTATTTTAGAAAATCATTTTATCATAAAAGTCATAGGTTAGCCTAGTAGAGAGTAAAAATGAGTGGGTAGCAAAGGGCAGTTACAAAAGATAGTAGGCAAATGTAGTATGAGGTCTCTGGCCCAGACTTTCGGGCCTAGCCTTAAGGTTTAGACCCACACACCCACAGACCCACAGACCCACAGATGCTTACAATAGTTTTAGGCTGATTGGCCTAAGGCCCAGGCATATTACTTGCTAACTTTTTACCCTTAATCTAACCCATGACTCTTACCCTGTTCAGCCATGGGGTTCGGTACCTTTTCTCAGAGCAGCATAGTTGTCCTCTGCCTCTTCTGGTTTCTCTCTGGCATTCTGCTCTGTTCTTCCTGTTCTCAGAGTTTTTCTAGTCTTGTAGCCCCACCCACATGTCCTGTCTGCCTTTGGCCAATCAGCGCTTTTTATTAAACTCATAGGCGGGAACAATTATTTACAATGGAACAACATAATCTCCCACAGGCAAAGGTACCATTTAACTACTGTCTGGATGACAAAAAGGAGATGTAACCTCAGGGGTGAAGACAAAGCCTAAGAGCCCTGAACCGCTTATGAGAACTGGCTGTGACATCCCTCATGTTAGGGACGTCTTTGCTTCTACAGTTCTCAGCCATGGTTATCTGTTGGTTGAAAGGATGCATGAATGAGCTGACAAGTGGCCTTTAAATAGCCACCCACAGTTCCTGCTGTGTCACATAAAGAGCTAAAGAACTTTTATAAAAATTATATTTGTTTAAAATATTTGATATTTTGATCTACCTATTCTTACACGTGTATAAAGGTAGCAAATGGTAGCTCTTATGTTGTTTCATTTTGTTCGAGGCAAGGTCTTCCTCTACTCAGAGCCTCAGTGGCCAGGCATCAGCTTATGCATAGCTGTCTTCCTTACGTGTTCTTCCATCCCTCCTTTGTTTTGTCAGTTTTTTTTCTCTCGTTTTGGTTTTTACTCTGAAGTCTCTATTTTCTCACAATACCTTGTGTTCTTCCTTCCTGGGCACTCATACATTTTGGTGTTATTTGTTTATTTTAAATAGATCTATTTTTTCCACTGTAATATACATTGAAGACAGAGGCCCTTATAGATCACCTACATTCATCATCTACATTCCTGTGGTACAGTGCATAGTACACAGACTTGGGTGGAGGGTTGGGATAGGGGCCAAGAATTCAGGCGCCCAAAGCAGTCTAAGGTGAAATTCTCTTTTCACTGTGTGCTACCTGGTAAGCCTAGACAAGGTTCAAAAGTGTCGTCAGTTTAGTTCTCTAAAGAGATACAACTCCTGCTCTTCACAGTTGTATAAAATTAGGGGCAGTCCCTGATGACCCACATACATAGATGCATGCTATATGGTTGTCCAATAAATATTGGTAATTTACTGTGCTTACTAATGTTATTTTTTGTTCATATTGTCAGCCCTCATCCCTCTCCTATGTTCCATTTTTCACTCCTTCTAGAGTCATGGTCAGAAGGGAACACGATGTGAGTTGGCCAGCACATGGGATAGATTGTCATCTATTAGTCTAGCTTTCAGAGCTACTTACTGTCTGGATTGTGAGATCTTGCACATTTTATTATGAAATCTCGTTGAAGAAAATCACAATTAAGATTCCTAATGACACATATCTACTGCCCTAGTATTGGGCAGTAAATTCTAGAAATTTTCTCTCAGAAACTCACTCGTTTTTTGGTTGGACCTTGTTCTGTCAGGCTTCTGAGATCCAGATTTTGACATTATTACAAATTATTCCTATTAGATTGATATTACATGCAAATTTTTATCAGCATACTAGTGGTGTCATTCTCAAAGGTTTGGGTAGTACAGTCAGCATGGAGGGAAGCAGCACAGAGCCCTGTGACTGAAGTCCCCCTAACATCTTCACATGGCCTTTTTTTAAAAACCACTGTGTACTTTTGCATTTAAGAACCATATTATAACATTTACTTCCAACATATTTTAGTTAAGTCAAGAAATCCTCATATTTTTTCAGTTTACCCTTTAAAATGTTTTTGGGGAGTTAAAGAAATTGATTGTACTGTGATATTTTCATACCTATTATACTTTTTCTTTGTCACCAGTTCCCACTGCCCTTCTCTATCCTCCTGTTATTAATTTTGCTGTCCCTCCTCTCTCCCAAATGGTTCCTTCCCCTTTTGTTTTTATGGTCCACATGTCCTAATATTCTCTTCTCTCCTCTTATCCCTTTCAAAGGCTCTATTCATTCCTTTTCAGAGTCCACCTTTTTTCTTGTGTTTCTTCCCACCTATTTGTCTGTAAGATATCTTCTGTACACAGAGAGAGAGAGTGAGAGGCAGAGACAAAGACAGAGAGACTTTCTGTATATGAGAGGAAACAGGGCAAAATTTGTCTTTTCAATTCTGGGTTATTGCCCTTTGGTGATCTTCAGTTCTGTTAATGTTCCTGAAAATGCATGATTTTATTTTTCCTTGCAAGTAAATAAACGTCCATTATATATATGTTTCTCATACCATTTATCTGTTGATAGACATCTAGTTTCACTGCTGTGAACAGATATGTGACTGTATACGAATGAGGAACATCTGAATTGCTTTCCATAGTGGCTGTGTGCTAGCATGTGTGTTGCTCTTTTCACACGTCCTCACCAGCATCTGTTGTCATTTGTTTTCATGATGAGAGCCATTCTAACTGTGACGAGCTAAAATTCCGAAGCCGATTTAATTTTTATTTCACTGGTGGCTGAAGATGTGACACATGTTTTCAGGTGTTTATTGGTTCATCTGTACTTCTATTTACATCATTGTCCCATATATTGATTAGGTCATCTGAGGAGTCACATTGTGTCTTTTTGGTTCTTCATAAATTCATGATATCAATCCCCAACCAGGTGTACAGTTGGCAAAGATTTTTCTCACATTCTGGAGGCTATCTCTTGACTCAGCTGAATTTTTTGTTTGTTCGGTTGGTTCGTGTGTGTATGTATGTTTGTTTTTTTTTTCAATTTCAGAATTTCACACCTTGCATTATGTTCTTTTATACATTTTTGAACTTATCTTTGTACTGTGTAAGATATATTGATTTAGTTTCCTTTATTTACATGTGGATGTTCAGTTTTCCCAACACCATTAGTTAAAGAGACACCAGTATAGATATAAGAACATAAATCACATTATTGTCTCAATAGATTCAGGAAATGTTTTTAACAGAGTTCAACAAGTGTTAATGAAAAAAAGTTCTGAAGAAACAAGTTGTAGAGAAATATAATTCAATATAATAATGGCTATGCATGACAGATGTATACACCTATATTATTCTAAGTAGGGAAAAACTGAGAGCATTTCTTTTAAGTGATGAATATGTCAAGAATGCCCACTCTGTTCACTCTTACTCAATATCATGTTCAAATTCTTAGCAATAGCAATAGAAGAGAGAAGCAGAAGACAGAAAAGCAGGAAAGGAAGAAGTCAAAACATCCTGATTTCTAGACAGCATGATCTTATATAAAGAGTTCATCAGAAAATTTTGGACATGATAAATACTTTAAGCAAAGTAACAATGCAAAACCAGTATTCAAAAATTAGTAACTAAGAAAGAAACTAAGAAAGAAACCAATAGAAAAATTCTCATTCACAGTATTTATATATATGTGTGTGTATATAAAGTATATACATATACATGCATACATATATGTAATAAGAAGTTTCTGGCCCAGCCTAGCTCTGAGGTCTGGACCCACAGTCCCAAACAATCACACAAAGTCTTATATTAATTACGTGCTGTTTGGCCTACAGCTCAGGCATCTTACTTACTAACTCTTACTCTTAAACTAACCCATGATTAGCCAAGTGGCTTGGTGCCTTTTCTCAGAGCAGCATTTTGTCTTCTTTCCTCTGCATCTGCCTGGCATCTCTGCTCTCATCTTTCTCCTGGAGTTTTCTTAGTCTGGTAGTCCACCCATACTTCCTGTCTGCCTTCTGGCCAATCAGCATTTTATTAAACCAGTAGGCAGGACAAATATTTACAATGTACAAGAGCATAGTCTCATAGCATTCCCCTCTTTTTTTTCTTAAAACAAAAACCAAATCTAATTTTCTTTGTATAGTTTCTTTTTCTTACCCTTATCTATAACAACTTGTAACCAACACTGTAAACAAAGACAAACATCCATAATCCATTTTTGGGAATGTGGGCGTAGTTCTCTAGACTGTTTCCTGCTGATTGGGGGCACAGGTAATCTTATGAGGACCCAAAGAAAAGTTTAAGATTATGGACAGGATTGTGGTCACCTCCCCCAGTCTCCCTGAAGCTGTTCTGGATTCAGAGCTCAAAGGAAACTGCAGCAGAGGTGTTCTGAAATGGTGGATCATCTGGGCCATCTCTTTCCATAAGAGACTTTTCAGGGGATCTTCCTTCATCAAACCTGGTTTTTCTTAACCTAGGATGAATCTCTAACCTCTCATTTTCTGTGGAGATAACTCCAAAGTAACATATCTTTGACTTTTGTAACAAGAGGTTTCTGGTCAGCGTAGCCCCACTGTTCAGATCTGCCCACCACTGCTTGCCCCCCCCCCAAAAATTGACTCAGATGCTTATATTATTTCATGCTGTTTGGCCTATATCTCAGGCATATTGTAAGCTAGCTCTTTCATTTTAATTCAACCCATTTCCATTAGTCTGTTCTGCCACATGGCCCGTGGCTCACCTGTGTTATCTAACATGAATCTTGGGCGACTGACTCATCTCTCTGAATGACTCTGCCCATTTTCTCCTACCTGTGCTCCTATTTCTTGTCTACTGCTATGGTGCTTGTCATGGGCCCAAACAGTTCCTTTATTTCACAGCATACAGAAAGACATTCCCACATTACTTCCCCTTTTCTGACTAATCAAAAAGGAAAGTTTCAATTTCAACATAGCAAAATTACATATAACAAAACAGCTATCAAGCAAGAATTATAGTTACAATATCTAGTCTATTTGTATTTAACAAAATTAAGGAAAATATTTTATCATCTACCTTATTCTTGTGGGTCTAAAGTTTCACATCTAATATACCTTTTAAAATAACTAAGAAAATCTATCAAACCTTCAACTACATCAAAGACCACAGAAGGTTATAATATTTACCCAAGTAAACAGGAACTATAAGCAACTTCCAAAATCTAGAAATGACAGAAATGACACCTGTGTGCCTGGACAGTCACCCAAAGTTCCTTTGCAACCTTGGGGCATCCATCTTCAGCCTACAGGCCCAGAGTCTCTGGCATACCTTTTAGTGAAGGAGGAAATCTGAAGGACTGCTCTGCCCATTCTGGCATAGTTTGTCAGTTGCTTCTCCTTGTGTCCTGAAGAATGTCTGGCAGTCTTCTCTATAAAGCAGTAACCTGAAGGACCATCTCAGCCTTTACTGCCAAAGTTCAGAGGTTCCATTTTCCTATGGAACCTGCATGTCCAGTTTATACATCATACTATCAAGCAGTCAATACAAGAACAGGTTCTTGTCCATTGGCTGACCATTGCCACAAAGATAGTAAACTCCATTGGAGTTTCTTCAGTGCCCATCATTCTCTTGAAGTAGGTTGGTGCTACCATTGAGCAGACCTTTCTCATTGTCAAGAAAAGTTTTAAATATTTTGAATGCCATATTCTGTAGGTCTTTGAAGTGTTTGAAGATTACCTGACTAATTGCAGTATACCTTTGTATACCTAAAAAATCTAAATAACATGACTATAAGTTTTGTTTTCATAGATGATTATTAATCTGCATTTTAATTAGACATTACAATTTTAAATGAGTTACATAAGCATTATACCTTAAACAAGAGTAGAAAAATACATACAGCATAACAAAATTGACCTTAAATTTGTATTAATAAACCAAAATCTGTACCAATTTAAAATATTTTTAGATTAACAGCTGATTTTTGAATTAAGGTAAATTCAATAATTTATCTTTTTAAATCATTCTTATATCATATCCTGTAGTAGTGGGGTTTCTCTGGTCCTGGGCGGCCGAGACCCACAGACCTGCCGCCCAAGACCGCTTAGCCGCCCGCCGCTCAGGCCCCCAGAAATGACTCAAATGCTTATATTAACTTCATGCTGTTTGGCCTATGGCTCAGGCACATTGCTATCTTGCTCTTACATCTTAAATCAACCCATTTCTATTAATCTGTCTGCCACGTGGCCCGTGGCTCACCTGTGCTCCTTACATGTCACTCCTTAGGCGGCTTGCTCAGATCTGCCTCTGACTCCGCCCTTCCTTTCCTACCTATTCTGATTCCTCCTCCTACTTTTTCTATGGTGCCTGTCATGGCCCAAAACAGCTCCTTTATTTAAAGATTGAGATTCACAGCATACAGAAAGGCATTTCCACATCAATATCTCCCTTTTTTCCTTAGAAAGAGATTGACTGTGACTATTAATCATTTATAATGAAAACAAACATAAACATTATTTTGGAATTTGGGACTAACTTTCTTTTATTACTTCCTGCTGATTAAGGCAAATTTTTGAGGGTCCTGAGGCTGGATCATCTTAGCCTTCAAGCCAATGTGACCATCTCTTCCCATCAAATCATTTTTAAGTGGTCTTGGTTGATGAAACCATAAGAGCCTGGAAGTAATCCACAATCTTCTGTGGGAACAAAAGCAGAACCTCTTTTCCAAAGCAACATACCCTTAGACACAAAACTCAAAGTCAAGATACCTTTAAAATATATATTCTTGTTTAACTTAGCAGCCTTTGCAATCAATTGTCTTCCTGCAGTTAGTTAACTAAAAGTTAAAAAATTAAAATAAAACACACTAATAACCATAATCCAGACTCTTTGTCTATTTTCCATCTTTACAAGGCTTTTTGTATTTTTATTCCTCTATTTTTCTTTTTTTTTAAAAAAAGACTTTCTCTACCTTCTTTCTTTTTTCTCCCAGTCTATGTATTCTTTTCACACACATTTTAACCCATTGAGAGGTGTACATGTGTATGTTTGTGTGTATAGTTTTGTGCTGTTTGGCCCATATCTCGGGCATATTGTTAGCTAGCTCTTTCATCTTAATTCAACCCATTTCCATTAATCTTTCTGCCACATGGCCTGTGGCTCACCTGTACTACCTTACATGCTGAATCTTGGGTGGCTTTCTTGTCTCTTTGTTTGACTCTGCCCACCTTCTACCTATGCTCCGATTTCCTGCCTACTAAGACAGTGCCTGTCAGGGGCCAGAACAGTTCCTTTATTTCACAGCATACAAACATTCCCACATCTGACTTCAATTTTGAAGTCAGGACATTTACAAGATGTATAGGTTGGATTAATCCAGCATCATTTATAACCAAATGTCTCTCAGTAGCTCTTGCTCCTTCCTCAGCAGTCAAACAATTCAAAGACAGTATGACATACAGTATCCAGACTTTATGTGTGTTTTACTTTATTTTTTTTTCCCTAAGGACTTTTTTATTCTTTTTCTTTTCTCTTTCAAGCCTACATATATTTTTAAATACACTGTAAACTGTTTAGAGGAGGGGTTTTTCTTTGTTTTTTCTCTAGTCTGAATCTGTCTTTACTGTATATTTTCTGTTTCTAATCACATTTTTAATATGCTATGGCCTGGCTAGGGTTAAAAGCTTGCCAGTGGAGGTTGGCTCCACCCAGCTCCACACAGCTCCACACAGCTCCACACAGCTCCACACAGCTCCACACAGCTCCACACAGCTCCACACAGCTCCTTTGTGTGTGAGAGCTTACTTTCATGGCAGAGTTACTGGCAGGAACTAGGATTACCACCCCAACTCAGAGGAATTTTATGATCCACACTGCCACCATGTAGAGCACCTCCACCCTCTGCTCATAAACACCATTTAAGTATTTGGCAGCAGGGCTTCTTAAAAGAAACATCTCTTAAAGGATCTGCATCTCTGCTTGCCATCAGCAAACAGAACTCTCCCATGAAAATGCTGCTGCTAAGAAGCCATCTTTGACTCTGTTCCCTTTTGGTCTGTTCTAAAGAACAGAAACTTTAAATCTGTCATATGCAGCTTATGCTTGAACCAAGAGGCTTCTGTGAAACTGCGGGAACATACCATGTTACAGCTCAGATTTACACACAGTAAATCTATCATTTTGT
This sequence comes from Phyllotis vaccarum, assembly GCA_033318265.1. Classification (NCBI taxonomy): domain Eukaryota; kingdom Metazoa; phylum Chordata; class Mammalia; order Rodentia; family Cricetidae; genus Phyllotis; species Phyllotis vaccarum. The sequence goes on along the minus strand of JARWLC010000017.1, from coordinate 17,902,597 downwards.
AACTCAAGCCTGAATGCCACTCTGTACCATAGCCCACTTGAGAGAAACAACTAGGAAGCTGTTTTTAACTCATTTTTAGAATCTGTTTTAGGCTTTCTCAGGTCTTTGTAGATTGTGCACCATTTTGGATACCATTTGTAGTAAGAATTTCTGGCTCGGCCTAGCTCTGAAGTCTGGACCCACAATCAAAAGTAATCACACAAAGTTTTATATTTATTAAACCAGTAGGAAGGGCAAATATTTACAGTGTACAAGAACATAATACCACAGCACACACATGTATATGAATCAGAATAATCAAATAGTGAAAAATCTTTACAATAAAAATATTTTACAAATTGTAAGCGGTTGAAGAAAACAGTAGAGAATGGAAAAACTTTCCATATTCAAGCCCTGGCTAGGGTCTTCTTAGCAGTAAAGGGTACATATTGCTCTTCCAGAGAACCTGAATTCAATTCCTAACACCCACACATTGGAAGCTCACAACTACCTGTAACTCTATCTCCTGAATATCTCATGCCTCTGGCCTGCATGTATACCCAAATATGCATGACATACACTCACATACACACACATACACATGATTGAAAATAAATTATTTTATTAAAGATTGGTAGAATTAATATTGCAAAGATAACTATATTACCTAAACTGATTTGCAGATTCAATTAAATATTTAAAATTCCAAAATTTTCACAGAAGTATTAAAGAAAAAAACTGAAATTCACATAGTAGACCCTAAAGATGCCAACTAACTAAAGCATTCTGAGCAGAAAGAATAGTGCCAGGGTATTGCAATGTATGCTCTCAAGTTTTGCTACAGAGCCATAGTAACAAAAACTGCATGGTGCTCATAACTGCCTACTCTTTGACAAACACATAGAATATACACCTTTTTTTTTTTTATCTACCCATTATTAGTAGGTTCAGGTACATTGATCTGTCAGATACATTACGTTAATGGAAAATAATGAAGAAATTGGGCTTAGATGCCTAAGAAGGTGCTTCATAGGTATGAATTGTAGGGCTGGAGAGATGGTTCAGTTACTGAGAGCAAGTACTGCGTCTACAGAAGACCATGCCTTAATTTTCAGCACACACATTGAAATCGATATCTGGTGAGTTCTCTGGTCCCCAAGGGCACCTACACTCACCTGCATACATCCAAACATATACATACAGTTTTCTAAAAATATGAATGGATATGTATTGAGAATTTACCAGAGGAGGAAGAAAGTAGAAGTAGACTTTTCTAATTCTGATTTTTCATATAAATAGTATATAGATACATGGGCTAAATTGTAAATTCAGACTAGATGAGGTCATTCTTCAGGAGTTGTGTTCATTCTGTTTAGCTTCCCTAATGAAAAAATCACTTTGCCCTGGTCACTACCTCCGTCTCTCTGTTCTATTTTATTTTCCCTATTCGTATGAAATAAAGAAAATTTTTCTTTAAAAAATTTTTTATTTCTGATTTTCTATCTCAGTCATGTAAATGAAAGTATTTTCTAGCCATGAGAAGCTGCACATGTATCTAGGACTTATGATTGGATGCTTGGCCTCCAAACTGACTGGATACATTCATTCCTGTGTTCTTTGCTGAATTTTAAAAAAATAGCACTCAGAATACTTATTAATAAAAACATCTACTTCACATTTTGGACTGCTGGTTAAAATTAGCTAGAAAAAGTGGGTTACTTTTCTTTCCAGTTAAAGCCAAGTACAGTAAATTCATAAGTTCTCCAAATGGAATTTTACAGAAATATTTTTAAAACCCACAGCTAAAGTCAATTTTTCTAAAAACTCCCCATAAGGTGAGATCACGTACACCATGTCTCAGTACAGAAGGATTTTTTTTCTTCAATCATTTGTGTCTCTATAAATAAACTGTTTGTTGTTTAAAAAAATTGCTGTTTCCTTCTCACGTAAGAACATCTCATTAGTTTTGATGAAAACCTTCCAACAAAATAAGATGATTTTGCCCAGTTTTCCAGGGGAAGGAGGCCCATGTGGTTCAGCACACAGCCGAGTGCAGCTAGGAGGTAAGTTGAGCACAGGTCTGCGTTGAGGTGGTCAGGGGATTTGAATCCTTCCAAAGCTTGCACACTGCAGCCTCTGGATTTGTTTGCTTCAATGACACTCAAGTCATGCTCCTCTGATCTCTTCAGGGCTTAGCGCCATTGTTGGGACTGGTGTTCCTGTAACCAGGGCACCCCAAAACAAAAGCAACTGGGTGGTATTGAGGGAAGCTGTGTTATAGTGAGGAGACCACACACTCTGTTATGTGGGGAGTGTTTACACTTGTCCTTGGTGAAGCTGATAACAGAAAAAGTTAAAATGTTGTTTTCTATCAAATCAATCATCCTTTTGAAATAAAAGGCTAAGAGACCTTGAGTGGGTAGACTATTGAAGGCTTCAGTTTCATGGGAAGTATTTGGGAAGATTGTTTTATTTTGTCTCCAGCTTACACTAAATAGTGAGTTTGATAAAATTTAAGCTCCAGGAAATGTATTTTTATAAAGATATATTATGAATTGTCTGGCAAACATTGTTTAAGAGCCAAAAGAATTTGAGTTGTAAATTAGATCAGATAAATTTAGATAAGAGAATAAACAAAAGAAGAAAAAGTTCTTATTGAGAAACAAATGATGTGGGGTGTGTTACTTTTAAAAATTAATTATGGCCTGTTGGAGCCTGTTTATGTCTGTGACTAGTTAGCATTATGATTTGGCATTATGCCACAGTTGTAGGAAAACGCGTAATAGCAGACTTGGGAGCCTGGGTTTCTGTGCAGTAGAATGGACTTGGCTGAATAGGTTCCAAGCTGTGAAGTGATGGGATGGGTTCAGGTGATGACTGAATACCATCCTTAGGTATCTGCTTCCTCCTCCCTCCCTTCTGGTTCTGTGTGTAGTACTATAATTTATTCCTAAATGTCTGTGTCTGTATTAACAAACAAACAAAACCTTCAGGGTAGAAGCACACTTTACAGAATATATCACTAGCACTGTATTCAGATGACTTTAAAAATATATATATAAGGGTATCAAGTAATTAAAAAGATTTCCAGAATATATACTTTAGGAATCAGAATATCTAAATGATTATTTTCCAGGCAGCTGCTGCAAAAGTAACATCGCATATAAGCATTAATTTGTGGTAGTAGAAAAATTTAAAAATCGCATTGTTAGGAGAGGAAATAGTTTTTCCAGAATGGTCTTTTTTTTTCTGCTTACGCGTAAGAGAACTAAACATTTAAAGGGTAATTTTTAATAGCTGATGTCATAAGTTAATTAATTGTATGATTTTCTTAGTAAACTGTTTTTTAATAATTATAGATTTTATACATACATCAAGGGTTTTTTTGGTTTTTAAAAATGTATTTGTATGTTGTATCAATACCTATGATTATGAAAATACTACATTTGAATATTGAAATTCCACACTGAATGGCCATTAGGCTGAAACCATTTAAAGTATTATAAATTTTGAGCAAATCCTTAAATAAACTATTTGATTTATAATTATGAATAATGTCTTTCAATTGTTTTAATGTTATAAAAACTGAAAGCATTAAAATATAACTAATAAAATTTATTATTTTTCCAGTTTTGAAAGTATCTTTATTATATGCTTAAATTTACAAAGCAAGTTTTTCTATAGCAAAATCAGATGCAACTTTATGGACAGAATATATTCAGCTGAAACTTATTATTTTAATAAGTATTAAGAGTATCTTGGTTTTACCTGGGAACACCATCCACTTGTGTCTATGAAAACTGCTTTAGTGTAACTTTTGTATCTGCCTTGTTTTCTGTATTTAGTCAGATTTCTATTCATGTGGATGCTGAAGTAGTAACACACTAGTTAACAATGTAAACCAAATTATTTTAATATTCAGTTTCAACATGTTGTCAACTGAATTATTCTGTTGGAATGTATTAATAGGTTTGAAAGAGGCATAAAATAACCACAAAGTAGTGTAATATAGTATGAAATTAATGGTTGGATTTAATGTATCATGAATCCTGGAGCTTTAATTTTTATTATTTATGAGACATTTCCTCCGATAAATTTTCTAAAACCTAAGCGAGAAAGAAAATGATATAAATTGCATGTATCAGTGAATTTGCCTTTTTATAAAAATGATAAGCATTTTATGTTTCAATAATTATAAAGGAAGAAGAAAGAGATATACTGAATGTTTTACATGGATAGTGCATATGCATGTATGCACAACTGTATGATTGGATATCTAATATCTGAAATATACATAAATATGAATATATAGTGTGAGGCATAGTAGACACATATGCTGTGTATTCATAAACATTTGCTCTACTGAATTGAGAACTTAAGGAATTTTTAAAAAGATTTATTTCACTTATTTGTGCATGTCTTTCTGTGTGTCTACCACATGAGTGCAGGGACCTAGGAGGCCAGAAGAGGGCATTAGATGCTTTGGAACTGAAGTTATGGGTGGTTGTGAGCCTCTAGACATGAGTGCTGGGAACTGAACTCTGATCCTCTGTATGAGCAGTATCACTCAAAACTGCTGGCCCATGTCTCCAGGACTATGTTTTATTTTTTATTTTTTGTTTTTTTTTTTTTCCTTTGGAAGGAATTATCTTGAGAAGTAAATTGATAGTCTGCTGTCCCAAACTAAAATTTTTGTACTTTATTTTTGTTTTGTATGATTTTCTCAATTGGTGATATTTTCAAATGTCGATTAAAGCCAGCTATTGAAACAAAAGTTGTCGTTCTCACTCTAGGGTTTGCCCGTCTGAACAGGGTAACTGTTTAGATCACCTCTCTCATGTCTGTCCTCTTCCTCCTCCTCTCTTCTTTGCCCCTTCCGTTTTTCTGCTTGGCAAGACACACAAGGCCACGCGTGTAGATGCCTTTCATTAGTAATCTGTTTTCTCTATAGCATTTGTACTTACTATACTGTTTTTAATTAATAAAAGTGAAAATCATGTAAAACAATGTGTTGACTTATGAAAAGTCCATTTTTTCTATGGTTTGCCTCTCCAGAAAAGAGAGAGACAGCATATGTATTAATTCTCTGAGACTCTCATACAACATTCTTTAGACACAGTCACTAACTTCAGTTTCCCCCCTCACTACCATTTCTGTCCTTGTACTCATTCTTACCCATCATGATCCTGTCCTCTCTTCCCATCAGGTCCAGTTTGCATTGCCCAGCTAGTCTTGGGCATGGGACCTACCCTGGGTTGCCGTCACATCATTAACAATAATTCCCTCTTTTCTCCCAGCATCCATAAAATACCTGTAGCTCTTCAGTTAGCAGTGTGGTTTTGTGCCCCCCCCTTCCCTCTGTGTGCTTGAGCATGTGGAGGTCTGGGATGTGCTGTCACAGTTACTGTGAGTTTAATGTGCATGTGCCCTGTTGTGTGTGTCGATGCTATGGAGCACCTCTGGCTCCTTTTCACTTCCTCTTCCGTGCAGATCCCTGAGCCTTGGGAAAAGAAGAGTGATATGTATGTCCCATTAGGACTGAGCAGTTCAGTGTCTTATCCTCTGCTAAGTCTCTGGTAGAACTTCCTAATTTTATTCCAGATCATTTTCAAAGAAACAACTTGAGACTTATTTTTTTCTCCTAGTTATTGTAGAACTAACATGCTTTTGAAATGCTTTAAAAAGGACTAGGCTGGTTTAGTGACGTTAAAAAAAATTAAGTCAATTTAAAGTGGCTGTTTTATTATTCTGTGCACTCATTGTTACTGTTCTGTGTGCGTTTGTGTGGTTTGTGTGTGGGCATGTGTGCACGTGGAAGTCAGAGAGGACAACACTGTGTGTGGAGTCATGTTTCTCCTACCTTTATATGAACGCTCTGATTTTGCTTGTTTTACCTAGCCAACCTGTTAGTAAAAATTGTGCTCATTTGTCTGAAGCACCAGTCAAGGACTCCATACTGCGTGCTTTTCTCCCCAGAGATTATGACTCCATTCTCTTAGAAGAACAAAATGAGTCACAATGTCTTCTTGGCTCTTCTTTATTTTTGAAAATTTTTTTTATTTAGTCCTTACAGTAAAAGTCTATGTAGCCTAGGTTGGCCTTGAATTTACTCTATAGCCTGATCTGGCTTCTACTTCCACCTCACAGATACTGGTATTATAAGTATAAATTCCTGTTGTAGACTTTGTTTTGGGATCTTTTTTAAAAACTAACATTTCAGGCATTATTTTATTAAAAAGTGTAAAGTCAATTTGTATGTATTATATACATGCATATGTAACATTATAATTTATAATATACATGTTTTAAATATATATCTATATTTAGATAGTATATGTAAGACAAGAATATAAATTTAAATTTAATTTTATAAGTTGACATTTTAAATGGAAAATTATTTTCTATTAAATTATAATGTTGACTATATTGTAACAAATTCTTTCTAGAAAGTATGGAGCCATCTATTACCTGCTTTGAGCCCCTTTTTGTTTTAAGTGTTCTAACATGGCAATTCCCTTTATAAGCACAAAGCAAAGAAATAAGAACCTACAACAATATTTTTAGCTATATTTGTTAACAGAAAACCCTATAAGACTATGATTGTCAATGTCTCAGTATAGCATAGTATGTGAGATAGAACACTATGTAAAATAAAGAACTGCCAAAGACCCAGAGTGCTTGGGTTTATTAACTTTGTTAATAGAGATTTTATAATACTGCCATGAAAAAAAAAAAACAAACAAACAAACAGAGAAATACTGCCCTGGGTGGTATGGCCCGGCCTACAGAGTGTTGCTGCCACAACACCAAGCTTAGTAGCTGTTGAAGTGTCAGTAGTCACTGGGTGCCCAGCTATGCTGGGGAGTTCAGGAAACTCTTATCTTGGCAGTTAAACAGATCCCGGGTATTTGTGGTGGTAAATTCCAAGATTCACAAATGACAGGAGCAAAAATGTCTTCCTATTTAACATAGTCAAGTATTACTGACCCCTTCCAACCTGCCAAAATGTGCTATTGAAATATAGCCTTTTGCTAAAATAAGCTCAATGTGTTTTATTACAGTGGAGTGTCATTTCAGGCAGGGAAAATTTTATTGCCCAAATGTACTCTTAAAAAAATCTCCTAAGTTGCTCCTTATTTAGTCGTCTAGATAGATTTGCACATATTTATTTTTGTGTCTAGTGCCACATTTTTCTCTTAAACTGCAAACATTCATACTGGCTTAGTTTGCTTTCTATTGCCATAATCAAACATCATGACCAAAGCAACTTGGAGAGGAAAGGGTTTATTTTAGTTTATAGCTTATAGTTCATCATGAGGGGGAAGTCAGGGCAGAAACTCAAAGCAAGAATCTGGAGGCAGAAAATGAAGTGGAGACTGTGGAGGAATGGAGCCTACTGGCTCACTCTTAATGGCTTTCTTATACAACCCAGGACCACCTGCCCTGGGGTTGGCACCACCCAGAGTGGGCTGGGCCTTCTTCCCTCAATCATTAACCAAATTGGCCTCCAGTAAGTCTGTGGGGGGTTATCTTAAATGAGGTTCTTTCTTCACTGCTGTCTTCAGTGTGTGTCAAGTTGCCCTCCCCTGCCCCTCCAAGCTCCCCCACCACCAACGCTAACCAGCACATTTACCCTTTCTCAAAAATGTATATAATTTTTTGACCATTTTGGGGATAGATTGTTCTTTATTCAGACAGAAAGAGATAAACAAGTCAGTTTGTGTATGGAGATACTTTCATGTGACAATTGGCCTTTTTTGATGACATCATATTATTGTATTCATAATTGTGGGTTTCTCATGGAATGGGAGGCATGCATGAGCTGTAGACTGACAGACTCCATAGAATCCTGTCTACAGCAGTCCTCACTCATGAGTAATGGCCACATGAAGCGGGCTTATTCCATTTCTCTTTCACTGTAGCTCATTGAAACGCAAAAAATATGGTTTCAATGTAGTAATTCCAATTACAAATTCTTTGAGCTTTGGAACAAAATGAGTGACTTTCAGAATGAAATTATCATATTATGTGAGGTTGCACCCATTACAAGCAAGGCATTGTGCACTAAGCTCCAGGACAGACACCCTGGGGACTCTCCACACAGAAAATGAATGATGCAGCCTGGGCAGGTTGTAGACAGGTGTGTTTCTGAAGTGGTAGGTTCTTACCATCATTTTGAGAGGTGGCTATCTTTTTATAATTCATCTTTCAAAGCACTTTGTGATATTCAAATAATGGAAACTGATTCTAAGAATTTTTAAATTTTCACATTTTTTTCATTTTGATCATATTTACCTCTTCTTCCTCCAACTCCTCCAGTGCTCCCCATACTCCCCATTCATTCCTTCTTCTATAATAGTATAGTAATAACATAGTTAGTATTATATAAAAATTCTACCAAGCCCTATTACTGTTTCCTGTAGGCACATGAATATAATAGGGCTCATTACTTAGGCATGCACAACCTGTTAGGGAGCTTATCCCCGAACAGAACTGATGCCCTTTCCTCCGCCCTCAACTAGGGGTTGGGGCCTTGTGAGCCCTTCTTCCATCCACCCTGGGATGTAGAGTCTGGGGCAGGTCTTGTTCAGTAACCATAGCTGTTGAGACTCTATGAGTTCAGTATCCACCCAGTCCTCTGGCTCTCACATCCTTTTTGCTTTCTCTTTCTTGATGCTCTACAAGACTTGAGTATTGGGATTATGTTACAGATGTCTGTTTTGGGGCTAATCATTCCATGATCACGGATTCTCTGTACTTTAACCATTGTGACTCTTTGCAATAGCCACCATCTATTGCATAAAGAAGACTCTGTGATGAGGGATGAGAGATGCACTATGGTCATGTGTTTAAATGGAAATTAGCTGCTATACCAACTTAGCAAAATGGTAGTACTCTAAGGTTCTCTACAAACTATGGCCTCTCACATGGGACACAATGCCCCCCAAATAGACTACCAAAAGCCTTGTCCAGTTGTAAGGTAGCTACTTTAGAGTTGTTGGTCAGGGTGTTCCTAAGAGAGACACCCCAACAATAACAGGGTATTATGTTGCTCTTAGTTGCCTTCTAGAACTTGAGATTAAGACACTTTGCTGACTTACTTTTCATACTTTGCTTTACACATACTTTTATCACAGGACATGGGGAAATCACGCTGGTACTGATGTGGCCTCTTCCCTGGTAGCTAACTCTCACGGTATTAGAAGGTGCTAAAAGTTGTCACTGTATTAAAAGTATTAAAAGGTATTAGAAGGTATTAAAAGTTGTCACTGGCCCTAGCTAGCTGCAAGCCTTGCACACTACAGTGACTGTCCTGGCAAGATGTGTCCAACCAACAACTATCAGCATGAGCTTAAAGCCACTGTAGGGAGGGAACTCATACCCAATACTGTAAAACTCCGCAAAACTCCCAATGACAAATGGTGTCATCAACAATCAAGAGAGAATAGTCTTGTTTATGTCATTATTTGTTTCACCATTGCCTTGTGTTTTCAGTTGGGAGACTGACTCTTTCACAGTTGCATCATTTCTTTACCCCTCAGAATTACCTTGTTTAATGCTACCTCTATTTAGTCTATTCTTCTGGGTCATCTTTATTTATCTCTATCTGTGACACTATCAGTTTTAGCCATTTTCATGATACCTTAGCTACTCTTTCCCATGTATCATTTTAAAACTATTTCTTCCTTTTTATTTTCTAGCTTTTCAATAATTATGCCCTATTTGATAATTTACTTCATTTAGGTTATCCTAATGTTTCTTTATATTTCTAACAATACTGTATTTGAGATCTCTTTGTCCATGGGGGTTGCAATGTGAATCTCTAAATATGCCATCCCTAGAAGACTGTTGTATTTAAACTCTTTTAGGACAATAAAAGGGTATGATAGAATTAGGGACAAAAGCAGAACACATTATAAAGGGAAGCGTGTAGAACTTATGAGTGGCCTGAGATTTTGACTATAGTAAAGCAGACTTACATTCCTGAAGCTAGAAAACATCACCCTGTTCTTCCAGCATGTGTAAAGCCTTTAATAAACACTCCGGAGGGCTCATGTCTCCTCTCAGCTCCTGTGCAGAGGGACTGAAGGACGACGGACATTCTTATTTTTGTCGAGTCTACTCGGACAACAGCACAGTGGGTATAAGTTTGGCTTAACCAAAACTCTGCTGTATTGTCTTAGTGTAGTTGGATCTGTTTCATCACAAATGTCTGCCTTAGCCCCACTTCATCTGTTGTGTGCACAGGTTTTGCCCGAGAGCCACACTGGCCCTCAGGAAGTGTTTTGAATTCATTAGTTGCTGTTCTGCTAATGTTCTATATAGAGAAAAGGACATTTTCAAAAAAAAAATTTTTTTAAGGAATTTTTGCTTACCATAGAAACTGACTAGAAGTAATTAGAAAAACAGATGTTTCACAGAAATACATGTATTTGATCTGGAGGCTAATACGATGTCTGTCCAACATTGGCTCACACTGGCATAAAAAGACTTCTTCAGAGGAACTGTGGCCATGGCTTTGTTTGTGTGATGAGTGGTAACTGTAGTGTTTGCTTCAGCCCATCCAAGTGCCCCTGTTGTTTCTATCTTCCACCTGTGCCAAATTGTGGGCTTTGAGAATTTTATTTTATGTCTAAGCATGTTTAGAGTGACAGTATGGTGTAATAGAAAAATTGAAGTTTGAAATCAGCCTAAGCCAGTTTCCATCCAGCTTTACACTATATAACCATCTATATGTTATTATATGTTATTAACATCTGTGAGTGTCAGTCCACTCACCTGTGAATGAAGCAGTAATAGAATGCTTATTTTTTTTACAAGGTTGCCGTGAACACAAAACAAGGTTTTAAAATGCAGAATGCTAAGCCAGTGCCTGGGACATATGGTATCAGTGTCATTCTCAGGCACACAATAAAAGCATATGAGCCAGTGTCACAGCTACCACCGTCAGTAGTTCTGAAAGGGCCCTTAGAATGGACTCAGCAACCTTCTGTATGTGCTGCAATGAAAGGCACCATCATGAGTCCTTCCTGAAATGATTCAGGAATCACTCATCTTTTTATTCACATAGAATCCTGCTTCCTCGGGGTTTTAAAATAAATTCTTCTCTGCTTGACTCTGGCGCTGTCACTAGAACCTTCTGTGACAGTGAAGACACTTGTGTCTTCTGTGACCATCCAAACCTACAACATGGTTACTGCACACAAGAGATCATCGTGTTCTGCCTTTTCCCCAGCAGAGCTTTGATGTTCTTTAGACAGTATGGCTTGCTTCCAGGTTGATAAAATCAGCCCTACCATGGTAAGCTCTTTATACTGCTCATCTCAAATTACTGTCTAGGGGGTATTGCCTGTCCATACAGAGCAGAATAGACCATTTCTCTCCTCAGTGACAGATTGCCATGCTTTAATGTTCAATATCATGTGCTGCTTTATTTTTTAAAATTAGTTGCATTAATTTTACCACTGGTTTCTGAGTGACAAATTAACATTGTCAAATTATGTCAGCTTCAAACCACAGGCTCTTCCTTCTAAATTATGGTCTTCCTGCTCTTCTGCACTTTGGTCCTTTATCTCCATTCTCACCTTCTCTAACACAGATCAGCTGCCCTACATTCAAGATGCCAGTACAACTTCCTTTTTTTTTTTCAAGTCAAGGTCTCTGTTATCTTGGCTGGCCTTGAATCCATTTTATAAGCATGTCAGGCCCGTGATATCTTCCCATCTCAGCCTTCTAAATGCCAGGATTACAAGAGTGTGCTTGCACACCTGGCTGTGGAATAATTTTTAAGTCAATAATATTTGTTAGCAGGGTTAAATAAGTCCTGTTAGATCTTACAATTCCTATGCACTTTATTTCTACCCACTTATCCTTGGGTTTAAGGTAATACACAATTTTCAAGCAGTTTTTGCATTCATCTCTTTGTATTTTTTACTTAGAAATTTGGGGAAATATCTTAAGAGAACTGCCCTTAATGAAGCTCTATATTTGGCTCTTAATCTATGTAATTTTAAATTTACATATACAGCATCATCATTTTTTAGTTAAAGACCGTGAAACTAATTTTATAAGTTGACAACATAAATTCTTTAAGGAGGACAAGACTAAGAAACAGAAAACATGAACATGCCTCTGTGAGGATGAAGTCTCCTTGACACATGTTTTTAAAGTGTCTGTGTGTGCTTATAAATGAATACCAAATAGATTTTTTTTTTTTTTTTTTTTTTTTTTTTTGCTTTTGGTAGAATGCTTTGAAAGCTATTGCATAGTTTGTGGTATGGTATTTGGAGGCAATCGGCCAGATTTGCCTTAAAGCAGCAGATCTCAACCTGTGGATCTTGACCTCTTTGGGGGTCAATGACCCTTTCACAGGGGTAGTATATCAGATATCCTGTATAACAGATAGTTACATTATATAATTCACAACAGTAGCAAAATTAGAGTTGTGAAGTAGCAATGAAAATACTTCTATGATTGGTGGTTACTACAACATGAGGAACTGTAGTAGAGGGCTGTAGCATCAGGAAGGATGAGACTCGTTGGTTTAAGGCCTCCGTGTACTTCTTGACACTCATACTGTGTTTTTGATCCCCAATTTCTTCTTTGTACAGAGATTCCACTCATGTGTTTCATGTAGTAACTTCAAAGCTCAAATAAAATTCCAAAATAATGTATAGCATAACAGTCCTTATCTCTTTAATGTTGAGGATTTTTTTTGTGACAAAGCTCAGTGGTTTGCAACAGTGCTCACACTTACTTGTGTTCTGAAGTGCTGGACTGCGGAAGTTGTGCTAACCAGGACAGCACGGGCTGTCTGCTTCAGAACATAGTCAGGGATTGCCTGGCCACAGTCTGATTTCTATCCCTCTCCGTGGTTCCGACTGACAGGGTAGCAACAACAACACCAGATTATGTCTTATTCATGGAGAATCACCGCAGCAGAAAGGTAAATCCAATTTCTGCTTGTATTATGATACCATTGTCCTAATGGAGTCACCTAGCCAAGTCCAGAGATGTTGTGGCAAACTAGTACATCCCTACTGTCAGAGCGAGGGAATTAGGAGTGAATATTTGTTGAACAATACAAGATAAAATATATGTTCTCTAAAACTCATTACATCTGTACTTTTGTTCGCTACCTATAATATAATAGAGGGTCTAAAATAGACAAACAGAAAAACAAACAGAAAGGAAGTTGGCTGTGTTTTAAATATGTCCCCTAAGAGCTTTTATTTTGGAGTCTTCCTATATGTCAGTTTTTCAGAGGTGCATGTGTGTGTTGTTTGGGTCTTGAGGTATTGCCCATGATTGGATTAATGTCTTTCTTGCATGAGCTCTTACTGTCATGGACTAGACTGGTTATGCAGGAGAGAGGTCTTGCAAAGGACAGCTGCCTGCCATTAGTGTTCTCTGCGCTGAGTGCCTGCACTTCCCTTTCCACACAGCTGCCAGTGTGAATACCATCCTCTGCAACCATGACCCTAAGTGAACTTCTTTTTCTGTATAGATCACCCACTCAGTTAAGTTATGTCAGCAAAAGCACCCTTTAACAAACCTGGATGAAACTGAGGTGGTGAAGATAATAAACTTAAGAGAATTTTAGAATATTGATCATTCTAATAAATGAGATATTTTATCTGAAAAAATAAAAAATGAATGCTATGTATAAGGATAAGGGAATGCAAGGAAACAACTGATGGGTATGTGAAAATATGATATATTATTTCCTTAAATTTAATATAAGTAATTTTGACAACCAGTCTAGTAGGGCCATAGATCAATGCCTGGGCAATCTAGAAAATACAAAATGTGGGGCATTAAAATATCTAAAAATATAGCAGTGGTGCACACCTTTAATCCCAGCATTCAGGAGGCAGATTTCTGTGAGTTCAAGGCCAGCCTGGTCTACAAATTAAGTTCCAGGACAGCCAGGGCAAAGAAATCCCTGCCTTGGGGGCAGGGAGAGAGGGGGGAGGAGGGAGGGAGAGAGAGAGGGAGGAAGGGAGGGAGGGAGGGAGGGAGGGATGAGGGGGAAGGGAGAGAAAAGAGAAAACAATGTGAGTGAGGATGAACTTCAAAGTCGGGTTTTATACACAGACAAGCTCACAGTTTATCTATAAAATAGTTTTTAAGGTACATGTACACACACACATTGTGGTTTGAGGCTTTCTTTTTTTATGAAAACTCCTTTGGCATAGAGTGACTTGGGACTCAAAAGAGTAGGAACTTTAATTTGAAGAGGGGCCAGAGTCTCACTAGGTAGCCTTGGCTGACCTTGAACTAGCTATAGATTCCAAGCTGGTCTTGAATTTAGGGACAACCTTACCTGAGAGCATGAATGGGATCTTAAGAGTGATATGTTGGCTGTGATGAGGTCCTCCTGCCTCAGCTTTCAAAAAACTTGGACTTTAGATACATGCCACTACATACCCTAGAAAAGAAGATGATATCTAATATTTTATATTACAAACCAAGAAGTAGTAGTAATATGTCATTTAAAATGTGAGTATAGGCGATATAGAGATGACTCAGTGGTTAAGACACTTGCTGCTCTTGCAGAGGACCCAAGTTCAGTTCCCAGCTCCCCCATGCAGCTCTAGTTATAGGACATCAGATGTCCCCCTCTGACCTCTGCAAGCATCAGGCACTCACATGATGCCTATACATACATGCATGCAAAATACTCATAAATACTAGAAAAGCTGATAATGTGCCATTGAAGATAATGAAATATTGAGTACTGTTTGACTTAGATTAGGTGGTTATGTTGATAATAAATTTAATCAATAATAAAAATAAAGTTATAAATATGATTAGGAAAAATCGTGTCTGGTTGTGGATCTCTTCGTTAATTGCTGTCTACTGCAAGAAAATTCCACAGTTTGAGAGACTCTGATCTCTGGGTGTAGCACAATAGTGGTAAGTTCCCCCTCAGCCTATGACCTATCTAGCCAGAGGTTCAAAATAGCCATTCATAATGGCTTCTACATTTCGTTATCCTGGTGGTTATATTCATACTTTTTGTTTTTATTTTATTCTTTTGTTTCTGAGGGTAGTGTCCCATGCTGTGCACATGCTAGGCAAATGTTTTACTAGTGAGATACACTTCCGGCTCGTGTGGTTAGGATTTGAGGTATGTTTTTTTGGTGAGGTGTGAAGCTATGTAGCCCTTCTGTCACCCAGCTGGCCGAAAGATGGCTGTGTCAGACTACATTGTAGACATGAGGTTAATAGCATACTTTGAGAGGAATGTACATTTGGCCTGTGACCATCATTGGTCTTTCGTCCCTGAGCCACTAATCTGCAGCCAGGAAGCAGCTCTGACCCAGTTGGGTGAGGCACAGGGTTATTCTGCCAGTGGGAACACGGCATTTCTGGCGAGAGAGTTCTCTTCTAACTGTTGGAGTTGGTTCCATGGCAGGTCTTCCTGACTCTGGGAGCTAAGTGCTGAACCTCCATCCAGCTGGTAGATTATTTGTTGGTTTTGATTATCTGTCCCAGTGAGCTCCTCTGCTGGCACACATAATCAGAAGCAGGCCATCATACAAAAAGGAACTTTGTATTTTGAAATTAGAATAGATAAAATTTTATTCAGTATATACCAGATTATGGTTTTATAGAGGAGGGGAGGTTTGTTGAATTAAATTGCTTTATTGCTTGATGGTTCTAGAATGAGAGCATAGGGCTTCACGTGGCCTAGGCAGGGGCTTCACTTTGAGCCGTACCCCAGCCTTCAGTCAGGAATGCTGGAACAGCCATGTTTCCTCGGGTTATTCTTTCCTGATCCCATCCTTTCAGGCATTCACCGCACTCTTTGAAGGTGCGTGGCTCCAGCAATCCTTCTGGATTTAGGTCAAAGAGATTGTTTCAGAGTTGAGTGACCTATCCAAGGTCGCAGAGGTGCAAAGCCCTGGAGCTCTAATTAGTGTGGGCTCTTGAAACTGTGTTCCTTGCCTATAGGCTTGACTAGCTTTTAGTGCAGCTGCTTTATTATGTGAGGGTATGAAAACAGCTGCTGTAAACTTAAAATGGTAAAAAGTACATGTGTTGTTATTGAATAGTGTTCACAGAAATGGAATGTATTCTTTTTAAGGAAGCTTGGGTTTTGTTTTCTTTCTGTCACTCTTTTGTATCCTCTTAATGAAGGATGTGCATCTTCTCTCTCTCCTCTCTCTCGTGTGTGTTTGTGTGTGTCTGTCTGTGTGTGTGTGTGTGTGTGTCTGTCTGTCTGTGTGTGTGTGTGTGTGGTGTGTAGGTGTTTTCCTTCATAGCTCTCCTTATTATTATCTGAAACAGTCCCACACAAAACCTGAAGCTTGTCGCGTGGAATAGACTAGCTGACTGGCAAGCTCCTTGAATCATCTGTTCTCCAAGCTCTGGGGCTGTAGAGCAGCACCCCCAGCCTCGATAGGGATCCAGACTCAGGTCCTCAGGCTTGCACCACGGATATCTCTCCAACCAGATCCGTCTCATTTTTCTATAAAATCACCGTTTTTCTTTTATATGTCTGTTTTAAGTCTCTCTACTCAGGGTTTCCCATCCCTCATTCCTTGCTGCCTAAAACTGATCATACACATTGGTCCAGTTCTTAAAACTAAATTTTCTCAAATTGGGCATGTGGTTAAGCCATTGTCTCCTACTGTGCATAAGAAAAATACAACCTACAATCCATGGTCTCTAGTGATGCGATGGTTCCAACTTGTACCCATGGCTCTTTTGTGGCTTTATGTAGTTTATACTTTCCTTGCCCATGCCAATCTATCTGTCCATGCTTTTGAGGCATATGTTATATGTTTTCTCTATAATTAATTTGCTGGTGGTGTGTGTGTGTGTGTGTGTGTGTGTGTGTGTGTGTGTGTGTGTGTATGTGTGTGTGTGTGTGTGTGTATTGTATTTTGATTGTCTTTGTATATGTGTTTCTCATCTGTCACATGAATCAAGAAAAGATGGGAATTCTCTGGGTTAGTCATACTAAGCACAGATTTTTATAAATAGCATGATAAAAGGAAAAATATTGAGTGAAGTTTTAAGGTTTTATGGCAACATATAACTCCAGCTCTAGACTTCCTTGCTCTCAATTTCATAAATTCTAGGCAAAGAAAATTTGCCAACTCTTCTATTATGTTTTAAGTCTTTAGTTATATTTAAGTGTAAGACTGCAATAATATTAATATAACTTTAAAACTTAAAATATTTTAAAGAAAATATTTTAAAGAAATAAATCAGTTTTATTTATTATCATTTTACCTCCTCTGAATGAAAGTAAGTTACCTATAAGTATATGGATTTTCAAAAACAATATAATATTTGAGAATTCAAAGTATTGATAATACATGATTTTGATGGTATAAACTGAATATAGCATTATAAATATAAGAAAAAAGTGAGTCATTTGTTTTATCTTAGTTGATGCATGGAATTTATTTGGAAGTCATTGGGAATATTGAGAAATGGAATAAAAACATTTTAAAGTATGTGTAAATACTGTTTTTAAGATGGTCTGGTAAGACGTGAAAACATATTGCATTTTGTGTAGCAAACTTGCTTCTCACTTATTATGTATGAAGTGAAAATATTCCTGACCTTTTTGGGTTTGGGGTTTTTATAGTCTATTTTTTTATGTTCCACTCCATTGGTTTGTCTAATGTCATAGATGTTCTATGGTGAATATTTTTACTTTAATGTACAAACTATCCAAAATGTGTATAGTATAAGCAATTTTTGCTTTGAAATTTTTGAGTATCAGTAAGATAAGGAATTTCTTCCTCAGATCAAATAATAAGCTATGTGCTTGCTCATACATGTACATGTTCAAGTTCAGTTATGTCAGAGTGCTCTGCCGACCTATCAGCTCAGATGCCATGCTCCCAAGTTTCACACACTAAGGCTGAAGGTCCTTATGCTAAGTCTTCCCTACATTGTTGACTAATACCATTAACATTATGATAATGCCTTTTTAACATTTCACATTTTCCTAAAATCAAATTGATTAACCTTTAATTGGTTTCTATGACATCCAAATAAAATCTGTCTTTTAAATTAAATATTTGCATATTTGATCAGTATCACTGCCTGCTTCTGACCAGATATCTTAGACAATGTTACATTTTAAAGGTAGTGTCTGTTAGATTAGGATCACTCTTTAAAGGGCACAAGCCTTTGCATGAAAGTAGATTATCAATCATCTGAACTAGTCACGTTCAGTTGTTTCATGTTTTAAATCAGACTTCTCACAAAATCCAAAGCTGCTTCACGGATGTGCTAATTCTCTTTGTCATGGAACTGAAGCTAATCTAAATTTGCCAGTGAGTTTTTATTGTGTTAAGATTTGTGGAAGAAATAAAGGTGAACTAATTTTGAATTCACATGTATATATTTTTGATACGGATTTTTTTCTCCTTCTATCTGCCTAAGGAAATAGAGAAATTGAGACTAGAATTGAGCGAAAGCAAGCAGCATGTGGAACAGGAGCAGCAGAAGGCAGCTCGAGCCAGACAGGAGTGCCTGCAAGTCACAGAGCTTCTGGGCGAGTCTGAGCGCCGGCTGCACCTCACCAGGTACACGCTAATCCCATTACACACCCAGCACCCAGTGAATCCCACTGATTTCTGCCACAGGCTTCAAACAGTTGTTAGTCTTAGTCATTCAATTCACACACAGCTTTCAGGCACATTACAGAAAGTGGATATGTGGCAAGCAAAACACCCAGACACGTGAATGATGTGTGGCAGGGAATCACTGATATATTACAAAACCGTTTGTCTACAGTGAGCAAATATTTAAGTGATTCTTTATCAGCCTAAGCAAGATGACATATTTCTATCACCACCATCTCTCCTATTAATTGTATGTCTAATAAATATGTTGAAATGAAGACTACGTGGAAGGGTATTTATGAAAATAACCAGATTCTGTCCGTAGTGAGAGACAAAAAGAAGAAACATACTAAGACCAGATTGCAATGGAGTTGATACAAAAAGAAGGAATGTGTTTCCCGAGGAGGTGTAAGATTTAGAGATGAACTTGAGACTATTCAGATCAGTATTACAAGCAGGTTTACTGCAGCAAGGTTTTGAACTGCAATGTCTTCATCATAAGACTGTGGTGCATCCGTCATTGTTGTGAATTTAAGTGAGCATATAGCTCATTTGAAATTAAAATAGGACTCTAGGTTGTAAGCATGGTGAGTTTGCTGATTTGGAAACACACATTCACATGCATGTGTGTATACACACACGTGCATAAACATACATGCATGTGTGTGCCCATATTCACGTATATAAACATACACAGAAAGAAAAATCCAGACAGAAGTAAATACTTCACCTCAGCACTTCAGAATTTACAGCTTTCAGTTTTTATATCAGTCCTCTGGATTTGTTTGATTCTCAGAGCATCTCAGATTTTAGAAGGAATTTTGTCTACAATCATACATAACTTTATGATATTTGATTTAATTTACAACATAGGAAAACACTGGTCTTCCAATTGCAGTACTGTGTTGAATTTAAACTATGAAAGGGGAATGATCCCTTTTGCATTAAATATGACAATGTAATTCTGAGCACGGTATGATAACAGATGGAGAAAGCACTACATGAACAGCCTGCATTTGGAGAGAAAAAAATATTCTAGAGGTTGGTGAACCTCCCAAAGTTTTGGGTTAGTGCTAAGATGCCTCCAGTTCTGTTCAAATCAAACTTTGTTAAAAGGAAAAAAAAAAACATTTTGTTATGATAATCTTCCAAATGGCTTGACACTTGTGATTTAAGCAGGAGACGGAAGAGAGCAAACGAGAGGAGCAGAGAGAAAGCACTTAGAGATGTATGATCCTGGGGGAAAACCCCAACAGATGAAACAATTTTATGAGGAAAAATGCTAATATTGCAGAATAATAGCTGCTCTTTTAGTGCCCATTTAAAGCATTGTCACTGTGGCACTGAGGACACACTATTAACCAGGTTCCTGTGGTTATTCTATCCTCACAATTTTAAACTTTAGTTCCATCATGATAATTTTGTTAGTTTCTCTTCTCCGTCAGACTTCTATTGAGAACCAACCATTTGTGTGCTAAGCTATAGAAATGGGACAGCTTTCATGTCTCGGTGTGACGAGCTCTGGTAAATAAATATTAATGCTTCTGTCTTGTTCGGAGTTAATTTCTGGAGTCAGAGCCCGTAGACTGTCCCTCCAGTACCAGCTTGTGCCGTTTGACAGGATCAGTTCATATAAGTAGAGCATGTTAAGATGCCGTCACTGCTCAAATGGACGGGAGTGGTAACTAATTCCTTTGTTCTTAAGAGAAAAGGTTTTGCTGGGTTCTCCAGAAAGCTTTTCTCTGATGTGCTTCACTTACACAAATTCTATAAAATATGTAAACCGAGTTTATAGAAATAGCGCTTAATTGACTATTTTTAAGTGTGGTACTTTTTATAAGCTTTTTATGCTTCATTTATGTTCATGTTTGATAGAAACCACAATCATAAATTTTAAAATGACAATTAAAACGCCAGGAAACAAGACACATTTCTCCTTCACACTGGAAATCAGCCGTGCCTGTTGGGCTGAGTGTTTCTGACATATCTTTTTAGAGTGTTTGCGCTCACTTACAGTTCTTTATTCATTCAGTATGCCCGAGAGTGTGACTGGAATATGGTATTTTCTTTCTTGTGTAGGTCAGCTGAAGTACAGACCCCCCACCCCTGCCCAAAAGTAAGCATTTCATAATTTACTCTCAGATATTTTAAAAGTAAATATGAAAACCATCATACAAAATGGTGCTGAAATATTGAGTCAAATCTATATAGGCAGAGAAAAAAATAAGGATGGAGTAGAAATCTGTAGAACATTCTGAAAGAATCATCTACTACTTTTGATATTTGTCCTCATTTAAATTCAAATTTAATTGCATTGAAGTTGAGAAATAGAAATTGAGCTTTCACTGAAGGACCACTAGTAAGCATAATGTTTACTTGGTATACAATTATTTATTCAACACCTACTAAGTTTTAAGTAATTTGTTGATCCATAAATATAGAGAGGAAAAATAAGAGTCAATTTCTGCCCTTCATTTGCTCACACTAAGCTAGAGGAGTAGGCTCTTATATGGAATTACAGCAGAGTGTTACAGCAATGCAGCCCTGAAAGTAAGGGCTACTACAGAAATACATAGAAAGGAGAGTGAGATAGCTCTGCACTACAGGTAAAAAATGATAACAAAAGTTTATATGGCTAGGAGGGTGCTTGGTAAAGATTTTAATAAGTAATTTCATGTTAAGAGTTCTAAAGTGAAAGATAGGATAGATATTCTAGATAAGGAACCAGTATATATAAAGATATAGAGAAGGGAGAAAACATAAAGTCTATTACAAGGTTTGTTGTTAAGTAGGATCTAAGACTAGAAAGGTCCTCAAGAAGAGACCAGAGGGAGAGTAATGGGCCATGCTGCGGAGCTGGGTGATTCTGAGTCAGATTGGCAGCTCTTGATACACTAAGCCTCAACACAATGGACTAGGGACATTCTGAATTAGGATCCTTTGCAGCATCTTGGACAATGAGTTTGGAGAAGAGACCCTGGTTAGAGCAAAATCAGCATCTAAATCTCATAGGCCACATCTGGGCTGCTGTTTTTGTATGATCCACGCATGAAGAATAGTTTTATAATGTTTTAATAACTAGAGCAAGTAAAATTAGTATTTTATCATCCCTGATCACCTTTGTGGACTTAGCCAAAGTTATCCTGTGTGATGACTGTGGTAGCTAGCTGAATGAGAGCTGCAAAGTCTAAGCTATTTCCTACCTGGTCACTTACAGAGAAAGTTAAATTCCTCAGGTACCACAAGTAAGATTTCAAGAGAGCGTAGGAAAGGGTCAAATATGTACTTTTAGAAGATAAGTGAAAAGTATTCTGAAAATTGATTAAGAGAGATTTGTGGAGGTTTCATCAGAAAGGAAACATAGAAGTCCAGGGAGTAGTATTGAAGGCTGGGGGCATGGCTGTCCCAGCCAAATGGGAGGGGAATTGTGTTGAAGAGGCATTTTTTAGAATAATAAATATGAAAAGAACAATAGAAATCGACTCCATAATTTCTAGCTTAGATTGATTGGATAAGCCTCAGCATCAACCAGAAAATATAAAGAAGTTACAGAAGAAAAGAATGTCTTGTATTGGGAAACCTGAGTGTTAGTATAGGTTTTGTGCAAGGAAAAGGTTCTGGCTAGAGTTTTAAATATAGACACTTCTACACCAAGATATTTAGTTATTTATAGATAAGTAGATAGGTAGGAGATAGGTAGGTAGGTAGGTAGATAGATAGATAGATAGATAGATAGATAGATAGATAGATAGATTATAAATATGGGAATGTACTGAAACCATTTCAGGGAAAAGAAGTGGTGGGGGCGGGGGTGCTTAGGCTATGTGCATGCTAAGCATACACCCAACCACTGAAATACAATGCTAGTCCAAGGACCATGTTTTTAAAGTTCAATAAAAAAAAAGAGCCACTGACCACAAAAGTGAGATGGGGTCTTCAGATGTATAACAATAAAGAAAGTTGATTTGAGACAGTTTGATGAAATAATGAAGTGCTGTTAATGCTCATGTCATCCCTAAGGGTAGTTACAAAGACTCTAGGACTCTGGAGACAAACCTGGTCATAGTGGGGTACCTGCTACCCAGAGACAAATCTGCTTAGAGTGAGGTATCTAGGACTCTGGAGACAAACCTAGTTACAGCAAACCAGAGATACAATGGCATTTAGTGCTGTAGAGAAAAACCTGCGTCATACTGTCTTCTTTGGGAGTTCACTGTTTTTTAAACTTTAGACAAATTATTTAAATCTTTAGGCCTAATAACTTGTAAAATGAGATGAGACTAGACTGTTTACTTATTTCTAATTGTGACTCTGATAGTAATTCTAACTGATTTACAAGATTACCCTGTAGTAGAAAATTTCTGGCCCTGCCTAGCCTTGAGGTCTGGACCAGCAGACCCAAATAATCACACAGAGTCTTATATTAAATTTAAACTGTTTGGCCTATGGCTCAGGCATCTTACTTGCTAACTCTTACTCCTAAACTAACCCATGATTAGCCACATGGCTCAGTACCTTTTCTCAGAGCAGCATTTCGTCTTCTTTCCTCTGCATCTGCCTGGCATCTCTGCTCTGTTCTTCCTCTTCCTAGAGTTTGTTTAGTCTGGTAGTCCCACCCACACTTCCTGTCTGCCTTCTGGCTAATCAGCATTTTATTCAACCAATAGCAGTGACAAATATTTACAAAATTTAATTACAATATGTACAAAAGCAGATTTCCACAGTTTTTAGCCCCCCAGCCCCTTTCACATTTCAAGATAAGCTTTCTGTGTAACGGCCATGGCTGTCCTAGAACTTGATTTGTAGACCAGGATGTCCTTGAACTCAAAAAGATCCACCTGTCTCTGTCTCTAAGTGCTGGGATTAAAGGAGTGTGCCACTACTGCCTAGCACAAGATTACCCATTTTTAATTTTCTATTTCTTAACACTTAGATTCTGTCAAATATCCTTTACATAAGATGCTTACTTAGTTTGCACTTCACGGGGATTTTTCAGGACTGTCACTCATCTTGGCATTCTGCTTGTTGTAACATAGACTTCACTGATCTCTCCACAGGGGTTATGGAGGGAGTTACCTAATACCTGTCTAAGCTTGAGCTAATCCTTGAACACAGACTATTCACAGCACTGTCTTGACTGCTGTCTTACTCTCAAAGGCTTACATTGCATACACTGGCTGTCCAGAGGTGCACATCACTCAGCGTGCACATTTAGGTCATTCCGGCAGGCTCGGGCCTTCCCACTTGCTTGCTCCCCACTAACCTTCACTGCTGATTTGCAGCAGCCCTTATAATGGTGGGAGCTTCTCTCTTCCCAGTTTTACAAGTAAAACACCACAGTGGCTTCTTGTAGCCTAATTGTAACCTTATTCTCTCTTCATGATCTCCTGCTGCAGTCCATCCTGGAGACTCCTGATAAACAGAGAATTTCCTTCTCTTTATTTTAGTATCTGTTTGGTGCCATGATCCCCGTAACAAAATAAAATAAAACTGAGAGCAGAGGCTGGCACTCCCTGAGCTGTGGCCTGTGCTCCAGACACTGACCAGAAGGCAGCTGAGCTGCCCTTATAGGAAGGTCAATAGATGGAGGCTTCTGCTTTCCCAGTTTACAGAGAAGTCAAATGAGTCATCTAAGGTCACTCAGCTGATATGTTATAGAAGCAGATTTGAACCCCTGTAATTTGCCTGCCAAGCTAATCCCTTACCCATTAAGCTGTAATTCTATGTAAATTACTAGGGAAATGGATAAATGTGATTGTTCCCAAAAAGACAACTGAGAAAATCAGTAAGGCTAACTTGTAATAGAAGTAAATATTCACAAATCCTTCATGTTCTAATGGGAATAGATGTCTCTTCAGTTAGACCTTGTGGCCATGCCCTTTTACGTTTGTAATGAGACTGTCATTTTCTTGGGCTTCATTTTTAAGCAAGAGGAAGGAGGCTTTTACAGAAAAATTGAAATCCCTTTACATATTTATTTTATTTTAATAAATCCAGAAATCTTTGAAACTCTAAAATTTAATCCCTCCACCTAAAACTTTTCTTTGTGTACATGTGTCAGGTTAATTTATGTAAAACAACCGTTCGTGAGTGTTTATGTGAGTTAATAACTATTTTACTGATAGTACTCTTCTTCATACCTATTCTACCTGTTCTTTTCAATTCTGTATCCTTTTTCTCACATTTTCCCTGGAGGAGAACTCCCGTAGGAAGCCTTGGACCTGAATTGCCCTAAGTACAAATGGGAGAAATACCTATCATTAAACCTGCAGTGTGACTACCATGAAAATTCTCCTTTCTCCTTTTACAGAAGTGGTTTTTCAAAGAATTCTCAGAGCAGCCATATAAGTGAGAGACTAATAACTGATCATTATGTCCTGACCTACTTTATGACCAATATGGGATGATCTGACCTCTGACCGAGATAGCTAGGAAGCTGCACTTCAGCTTTTATATCACTTAGAGATTGAGAAATGCTACAGCAGGGGAGTCACAAGGCTACGTTACTGTGAAGGACAGGTTAATTGGAATAACAGATGTTAAGCCTTCTTTTCTAGAGCTTCCAGATACTAACTGCTATATATGCTTTCCTGATAGTTTGGCTACTCAAACTATCAGCATTAGTCAAGACTATTCGAGTTCTTAGAAATCCTCAAAGGAAAAAATACAGGGCATGTGCAGCTGGCCTTTTGGTTCCTTTGACTGGAGACTGGCGGCAGCGCCACTGTGGTGTGGTGTCCTGTTGGAACTGTCCATGGCAGAGCTCTCCTTGTCTGGTGATGTCTCATTCTTTCTGATTTTTCTGTCTCATAGAGCAAATCCTTCATTATGAAACTGAAGAGAAAGAAGGGAGATGCCTTTGATTTCAAACCTCAAATACATGACCTCCCAACCTCCACTTTCAAAATCTTCAATTCCAGGATTATCCACTTAGAAGCAGATTGTGTCTATATGCACATGGCTGCCTTTGGATGTGGCAGTCTGTAGCCCAGCAGAGCCCCCAGGGAGCACCCCCAGGGAGCCAGGGGAAAGTCATACTTTGCTGGGAGGAAGGTGTGAAGGACTCTGGTAAAGAAGGAGCAGGTGTCTGCTCACTTGTCCCTGTTAGTTTTAAAATATGATCCCTCATTTTTATTTGGACTGAGAAATAGTTTGTAGTGAGGAGAGGGGAAGTAAAGAAGCTTCTCTGTTCACGTTGAACTGAGTCTGCCATTGCCCATGGCCAGTGTAAGTTGGAAGAGGCATGGCCAGTTCACAAGGTCTGTGTTGTTTAGTTTAGAGAATGAACT
Organism: Phyllotis vaccarum; assembly: GCA_033318265.1. Classification (NCBI taxonomy): domain Eukaryota; kingdom Metazoa; phylum Chordata; class Mammalia; order Rodentia; family Cricetidae; genus Phyllotis; species Phyllotis vaccarum. Next base: position 17,876,733 of record JARWLC010000017.1, on the reverse strand, counting down.
CTGACTGCAAGAAGCAAGAGGTAAAGAATGTGCTGAGCATGTGCTGGTATTACCTGGTTTCCTACAACCGTGTCTGCTTGCTGCTAGTCTGTGGTATGAGAAACATACACATTGTGTCAGTATAGAAACTAATACATTATCTGTACAAGACATTTCTTTTCCCCTTTGTCTGTCTGTCTCCTTTGCTCACCTCTTACTTTGTACTAGGGGTTGAATTCAGGGTCTGTGTATGATATGCACACACATTCTGAGGTACACATATCCATAGCACCTATGTAAATTTAAATTGTAACAATTGGTGATGAGTAAGCTTTTAAAAAAATGGAAGAGGGTATCTTTTTTAATTAATATTTAACTCATTTGTATTACAGTTTTACAGCTTTGCAAATGATCAGGAATTCAAACAAACTTGTTTAATTATAAGAAGTTTGAGATGCTTCGTGTCTCAGTGCTGAGACTGAGTTAGGTGGAGAGCAGTCCTTAACAGAGAAGGGATCTGTCTCAAAGAGTGAGGTACAAATAGGGAGGCAAGAGAAAGCAGGGACTGAGTTGGCCATAGAGGCCACAGTCACACACAAAAGTTTAAACATAGAAACAATTCAGAGATAGGTGGTCTTTGAGGGTTAGCCAGGACCCAGACCTCTCTTATTTTTGTTCCCCAACTCCAAGCTTGACTTGAGTGTTTGGCGTAAACTTGCCTCTGTCCTTTACCATAAGAAGGAGGTGCACTCATCAGTTAGCTGAGGTCATAACCCTGGGCTCATTTGAGAATGGTACTGTAGCATCAGTGTGTTTCTTTCTGTCACACGGTTAACTTCATTTTTCCCTCTTGAGTTTTATTCAAGAATTTTTAGCCTAAAGTTTCCATTTAAAAGTTAAGCTCGTTTTCCCCTTCTTGTACTCCTTTCATGAATAAATTAAGCAGAGAACGTGTCAAAAATAATTTTAAATGAATATATGTGCAACCAACATCTTCAAGGCTCAAAATAGATGGCCTTGGTACTGTTATAAATTGCATCCTCTCTTCCTCCCCCACCCCGTATCAAGGAAAGCAGGCTGTCAAAGAGCCAGGAAAAGAGGCATTCTATTTTTCTCTGGTGGACACCACACTGCCTGTCTGACAAGCAAGGCCCCCTCGTCTCAGTGTGGCCAAGGGCAGAGAGGCTTGAGTCAGAGGCTACCAAGAAATGTGTGTCTGCTGCTTCTGCTCAACGTTCTCTGGCTTGCTCCTCTCAGTTCTGCAATTCCTAAATGTGTGTGCAAGGAAAATCTACGCTGGGGATGTTCTCTTCTCCCCTGCCACACAGGCCCACAGCCTGGAGCATGGTAGCAGCAGCAGCCAACTCATTTTCTGAAGAAGCCCAGAGGAAACTGAGAAAGTATTGCCCACACCACTTGGCTGAGTCAAAAACAAAGAGTATCAAGTTCATTGAAAATAGAGGGGTTCAGCAACAGTGTGTGGTGAGTACAGTGCTCCCAGACCAGAGCATCTCTAAAGGAAAGTTCAGTTCTCCAATATTACTGTAAGAAAAAAGGAAGGGAAGAAAGCAGTCCATCGATTTAATGATGCTTCATTTCTTCTTAATCACTGCCTCCCTCCTAATTGTATTTGTTTAGTGTCAGTTATTAAGCATCACACACACATTTATCACAGGATGAGTCATTGATTGATAAATTCAAGAGGCGGAGCTTATTAAAAAGTCTGAGATAGTTTAAAAGACTGGGAGATTTATCAGCCCCCTCGGGGACCTGACTTACGTCATATACACAAGTGGGGGTGGGTTTCAGTTCAAAGCAAGTCGAAAGAGGTGGGTGAAAGCAACCTTCAGGAGCAGCCTGTCAAGCACACATCTAGCTAAGGAAGTCTGTGTTCCACCACGCCTCTGTGTGGCCTCCCCCAGTGCACATCCTATCACTTGGGAAAGAGCTGACTATCTCCTGCTTTGACCATGTCCTGGGGGTGTACAGGGAACGATGTGCTGCTTGGCTGCTAGAGTCTAGGAAGGATTGCTTCTCCAAAGAAGATACTATAAAAAGTGGGCCTCAGAAGCTTCTCTGTCTTTACCAGACCCCGTTTCTGACTAAAAAATTTATCAAAAGGTAGAGAAGTGATTTTATAGAAATGCACTCTACTAGCGAAGGACATGTACAAAATAACCTGTGACTATCAGTGTATACGGAGGGTGAAAGTGTTGTAAGTGGTTGCTCTTGCTGACTTTCCAGAAGCTGGTCTGGTGGGCTTCAGCAGGTGGGCCTCATTTGATCTTGACACTTGAATGTACTTGTTCCTTCACCTTGGGGAAGATCCCCAAGTGCTCCTTATTCCTACAGGTCTTAACTGTGCCTTGATAATGATGCACAGGCGTGTACAATCATGTTCACAGACTTCTTTCAGTTGGAGGAATGTTCATCTATCTGTTCAGGGACTTCAGTGCTTTAATATGAGTTCGTGTAATATAATTAGTTGTCACAATGTTCCATATATAAAACTTAGACACTGAGGGCATGATCGTTACTCTAGTCCTTTTTGGCAGGGTTGTAGTGTTGACAAATTAAGACTACAGAGTGTTTTGCTAAATATGTTACTTCCTGTTTCCAACCTTACGTAGTCTTGGTCTTGATAGGGAAAGCCATACATCGCTTCCTGATACTGTCCTTTGCTAATGGAAGCCACACTGCAGCTTAGGGCCCTTAACTTGTACTAAAAGCACGGTGCACTTCTGTTCTTTACCTGTCTCTGAGCAGAGACAGGGATTCAGAGTCAGTGGTGGTTGAATTGGTCAACAGCGTTGGGGCTGAGGAAAGATAATAGCCCTACTAAGGAATAATGAAATCCGTCTCCAGTAAAAGAAAGCCCATTTCAGAACTGTACAGGAACCCACATTTTGATCTTGCTCACAGACTGATTTTCACAAAGAATTATCTGTTAAAAGTAGAGAGAATAATGACTCAGGAGACAACTCATGTCACTAATAAACTTCTTAGATGATGTTTCATATGTTTGCTTTTCATTAGAGTTAGGAATGGTTCAACTCTGTTGTTGTGATTCCGTCAACATTTATCCCTATCAGTTTTTCATATACAAAGGCTTAGGGATGCCAGAAAACAAACTGTTAACGGAGAATTAACTTCTTTGGCATGCTTTCATACTTATCTTCCAAATTAAAGAAAATGAAATGGGCAGAAACAGAGTGTAGATTACCTCCTTTTTGTCAAAAATGGTGGGAATTTGAAAATTAATAATAAAGAAGGGAACAGATGCAGTAACATGCCAGAGGGAGATTAATGTGGAGAGTAAAATCTGTGAGCAACAAAACTGAAGCAAACCGAATCAGTGGGAGGTGGTTGTACAATCAAAATCAGGATAAAAGAGAAATTACAAACAACCCTGCACTTGTCAAAGTAGTAGTAATGAAATCCTGACTCTGCCAGCAGCGAGAACCTGTGTTAGCACTTTGGGGTAAGGATGGTAGCCGGGTGCCAGGTAGGAGGGCAGTGTTAGGTTGCTGGGCAGCAGCCATCTTGTGTAGAACAGATGGCACTGAAAGCTGGCAGGGGAGGGGCTCCTTAGCAGAACTAATCAGACAGTAACAGATAGGGCAGCTGGGAAGGCTGACCACAGAGAGGGAGCCTGCGGGGTAGCTGAGTGCCATGATGTTTGCAGTGGTGTGCCCATTGGTCTGAGAGAAGACCTTGCAATGTCTTTCCCATCTATGGACGGACTGAAACTTTTGTTCAAAAAGGAGAAATGAGTTGGATTATATCGAAGTTGGGGGTGGGGCTGAGTGTTAGCCTGAGAGCAGGGGGACTGTCCATCTCTGAATCCATCACATGGGTTTTCAGTTTTCTGTGGAAGTTTTATTTTTGCAGCATGTGTGGCTCTGCCAGTCTAGTCTCCATTGTGGCACAGAGTGATCACTTTGTATATTTTATGCATCAGTTTGCAGCATCAGGACGATAGTTAAAATTAGAAAAGGCTTTCGATAGGATTTTTACCGCGTCCGTCTCTCAGAAATGAAAACTAAAAAGTAAATAGATGGCCTGTGCTTGTCTCCTAAGATTTCTTCACAGCCTCCTTCATCTGTGTTTGACTCAGACCCACTTGTTCTTCCTTTTTTTGCCCATGTAATTGTGGATTGAAAGTCAGAATCAAAGCATACTTTAGAGCCCAAACCTTAAAACAAAAGTCAGATTACTTTGTGGGGGAGGGGTGATCCAGCCTGTTAAATTTAATTGTGCATTAAGGAGGCCATCATCCTTGATAGGTCAGTATATTTCTGCAAATTCCGTGATTTTGACAATGATATCCAGGTCTCGGACATTTGTTTTTATACTTGTGTCTTTCTCCTTTCTTTCCCAGAGGGTTTATAGTTTGGCTCAATGTATTCATTTTGGAGGGGGAGGGAAACATTACGAGGATCTGAAATAGGTGGTATAACATAGCCATATGCTATTTATGCAGCAGTCTCTGCAGTAAATTTAATTTGGTGCTGTCAGAAATTAGACTTATTTGATACAGCAGCACATTAGGAGATGATTGTGGCAGATTTAAAGTTGTCACTTAGTCTCTTCTAACTCTTAACAGAATCTCACAAACCCGTTCCCCCTTATCAAGTCTATGAACAGGTCTTTGTCCTACAGATCTGCAATATTTCCATGTCTCAAAGCTGGTCTTGCCTTAAGGTAACTGAGAAAGGGGGTGGAAAATGAATATCTTATGTTGTCAAAATAACACTGGCAGACAAAAATATATATATATATCAGTGAACCAACAGAAACCGGAGCGTCTCTAGCTTGTGTAGTTCTTAGAAAAGCTGAACAGCCAGGCCCGTTCACAATGAAGAGAAGCTAACATCAGTTCTCTATTAAGGAGCTTAAATGTTTTACCTTCCATCCTACACCCATATGCTGTTGTAGGAAAACTGGCATTAAAGATGTGAACGGCATCAGCTCCGTCTTCACCTACTAGTGCCCTTAGAAACGGCTTTCCTCTTCCTTCCTGCAACCTGGCAACATCACTGGCACCTTTTTTTTTCTTCTTGTAGGATTTATGTCTCAGGTGTTGTTATCAAACTAAACTTTCTCCTTCCTAGTTTTCCTATTTTGAAGATAAAATAAGCACACTGAATATTAGGCAGACAAATATTTGTGTTCTCTGAATCCCTCAGTGCTCTTAAGAATAGCCTGACGCTGCTCTCTTTTCTGTGTGCTTTTCTGCAAGGGAAGCGTGTTTGCCTGTTACATTCAGGTGCCCGTGTGTGGCTGGAAGAGATATTAAAGCTCACTGATTTTCTCACTTGTTCCTATCCTTATCTATCAATTTCCAAAAGGAGGCTCCCAGGATTGTTCTGAAACAGTTTTTTGAGGAGCAAGAGTTCCTTCCAAGCAGCCTCTGCTAGGCTGGCATTCTCCTGATGCTAGTTCCTCCCATATAGCAGAGCCACCACAGAGGTGATCTAATTATCAGAACTCAATTGCTATCCAGAAGCAAGGATCCAGGTGATCAAACTCTCATGAAACACAGATTACACTAAAGAGAAAGAAATATCCAGGAAAGTATTGAGCTTGCTGGATCCCTCAGATGCAGTCTTGAAATTTTCTCCACGTGAAGTTGAACTATTTAGAAATTCCATTTTAGGAAGATAAGAAAAGAATACTCCCCTTTGATCCCATATTTTCAGTACAAAATCCATATATTAAATATTATTACATAATATTTACATATTATATTACATATTACATAAGAAGGATCTGAATAATATAAGTTTAGTAATATATTTGGAATTGGTGCTAAATATGTCCACCCCTTTAGTTAGATTTTAAGCTGTAAATTTGGTTTGGTTTTGTATTTAGTAACACAATGATTTTCTTTCTCATGTCCAGAAAAGTGTTTTGAGAAAAATCTGTTTTATAAATTGTACATATTTAACCAATCAAAATCTTCTTGTTCAAATTTTTCATTTCTTGAGTTTTCTTGAATGCCTATAAATTATAACATGCTTTCAATTTTTAAAAGAATAGTTTAATTCTTAAATTTATTAAAAAATTTCAGACTTTTGGATTTAACATAATATCAGAGATTTGTTTAGATCCTAAGATGATCCTACAAAATATCCAGCAGCCTCCTGAGTGAGTGTCACCGTGTCATATTTAGGTATGTATTGTGACAGGGCTTTGGTTACATACCTAAAGAATAGCTTCCCATTTTAAATTTGAATTGATAAATTTGAATAGAGTCCCTGTTTCTTTCTTTCCTGGACAATAATAATATCTAAAATACTAATAAATGATTAAACCTGAGAGTTCTGTGTGCCTGTCTTGTGAGACTGGTACCCGTAGCTGTAGGAAGACAATCGGTTCTCACTTCATTTCTGTGGGTCGCTGTTCTTCACAGAGCTGATCTGTCAGACAGATTACACTTCTTTAGGTAGACTGTGTGTTCACTTGGCAGCCTCTATTTTCTTATTATTTAACCAGAACTTTATTTTCAATGCTAGATTTAAAGTGTGCATGGATTAATGTATATATTCTGGATTATAAATTTCTCAAAGCAGTGATGGAGCTGTATGTTAATCCTTAGCTTATAATTGAAATGGTACATATTTTCACATTTTAAGCCTTTCAGTGTAAAATTTCTTAATTGGAATACTTTCTCCCTTGGCTAATTCATTAGTGAAAATATTTATCCCTCAAGTCAATGCTACATACTATGTAGCAATTTTTACATAGTGTAAGCTTGTTTGCGATATTTTGATTTCACTTTAAAACTTTTATTTTGCTTCTGATACATATAGTTCATACTCAGTATAATGAGAAGTGCAGACACACATGAAGAAAATACATGTCAGCTGTCTGCTTTTACAAATGATCATTAAAACACCCTGTCTTAACTACTTTGACTCCAAATTATTGTCTTCCCGAACCCAAAAGTAATTTTCACAAGTAAATTACACACCAGAACTCCATCTTCTGCTGGTTGGCAGTAGAGGATTTAAATCCACGCCGACAGTTCATTTGACAATGACCTTGAGGGGCTTCGCTTCTTGAAGAAGAAAGCAGAAGCTTGCGGTAAACAAAGTTCACTTCTGACAGATGGATTGAATGACAGAAAGGTTGTGAGTGCCAGAATAGCCCTGGCAGAGGAGGAAATGTTCAGTGGAATCCAACAGGAGAGGAGGTGTGAACAGGTGCAGGGTTGCTGACGGAAGGGGAACCAGATGGAAGGAGCCACAGCCAGTTTATTTAAAGGAAAAGGCAGAAAACATTGAAAGGCTGTGCGATCAGCGGCTAAAAGTGTTCATAGAGGAAGGTAAAAATTCACAAAGCAAAACTGCACAGTGGGGTAGCTAACACTTAGCATAATGGTAGTAATTTGTGAGTTTAGTTTGGAAGTTGCAATTGAAATACATTCTTCTTGGCTCTTTGCACCATCAAGTATAGATATTTGAAAGTTGTTTATTTCTTTTAAGTTTCCAAGCTTTTTAAAATCCATCCATTAATTTAATTTTTTCCTAGCCAGAAGCTCCGTTGTGGTTGTGATAATACTAAAATTATGTCATCAACTTAGAAAAGAAAAAAAATAAAATGAAGGTTAACATTCCATTCAGATTCATCTCGTGATGCTTCAGTTTTGTTCACATATGGGAAGCAAATGCATGCAGTGTCGGTGACATCTGTAATATCTAAGAAATTTGCAATGTTAGTTCGATGCCGTGGGTTGTTTTTGTTGTTCGGAGTCTCTGTTCATTTTGTGAAGTCCAGCATCTTATTCAAGGAGATTGCCTAAAAATACACATTTGTCGGCCACAAACTGCCAGTCAGTTTCCTCTGCTGAGGTTGCCCTAGCTTCTGTGGCCTCTCAGTGACCTCCCTCCGGGCAGACACCTGCACACTGAGGTACAGCTTGAAACTGGACATACAGTGGAGCAATGAAAGGCTTTCCTTGTTCACTTGGACGTTTTAAAATTAAACTTTCTTCCATCCTTCCTAGTGGCCTGGTCACACCGTGAAGTGTGCTCACATGAGCTGGCGTCTCTCAATTAGCTTGAAGTTTCCTGTGTTTCATGGCCAGCGAGAAGCTACCAGTGGAGGAGGAGAGATATTAGGAAAGAACCTCAAAGACAACAACAGAAAATAGACAATTAGTTTGACGTTTGCAGAGCCTAGTGATTTGTCTGTATACACACAGAGACTAGGAACACAGGAAATCGAGTAGGTGTTCAACTTCTGACCAAGAACAGTAAGTGCACCTGACTAAGACGGCATGTTTAGAACACTCTGAATTTTCAGGTAATCTAGGAACTGTGACAATATTTGTCAGTAAATATTAAAAACTTTGATTATTAATTGAGGAAAATACTTCTATTGGTTATGGACTTGAGCACTTTTGGTCTTTTCTGAGTTTGGGTAAGGCTATATACAACTATGTTTGGGAGGAAAAATACAACATGATTCCAATTTTACTTGAAAGTTACTGGAGTACATTTACTTCTGTTGTAATGAGCCGGTTGTACCACCTTTCCTGTCATAGTTACTGGCTGTCTTCCTCAGTCAGTGCCTGGAAGGTGCTGCTGCCTTAGAAAGTGGTGACTGGAGTGCACATGAGCTCTGGAGTTCAAACTACAAGACAGAAAAAGTCCTACAGCAATCAGTGCCACACATAACATGTACCGGTAGACTTGGTTGCTTGTCCTTCATGAATAGAACATGTAACTTCCCCCTTATAATTCAAGTTACTCAATCCCAGTGTAGGGAATCTAGAGCCTTTAACTGAGAGGGTTTTGCAAGGCTTTTTCAATGAAGGGTAAGAGCTCGGTTGCTGTTAACCATCATTGATTGAACACATGTTTTTTTTCCAGCTGTACCAGACACCACTTCATTTTTTTAAAAAAGAAACCACAATCTTTCTTCATAAATATCAGACACGGTAGCAGATTAAAAAAAAAAAAAGTTTGTAAGTTTGTCCATACAACATAGAAACATTACGTACCAGTTATAAATGTAATCTTATTAAATGAATGGCTTGATAAAAGCATTTAACTAATAAAGTACTTACTGTAATAGTGAGAACTGAAATGCACTGAAGCTAAGTTGCTTGCCCAAGGCCACACTTACTCAGTGGCAACAGCAAGTAGGATGTCCATCTCTTTACTAAGTGTACTGATCTTCTTATATTCTACAAGTTATACTCATTTGGACTAATTGACAGTGGCTTGGCAAGTAAATATATAAAAGCTCATAGTACATTATAATACCTTATGTAACTTTTCTGTTAAGTCTCTATGTAACTCCCAGAGGGAGATTTTAAAGATACAAATTATAAAAAAACTGAGCTAATTTATGGTAGGAACCTATAAACTGCCATCTGGGAAATAATTTGTTCTTATTCCTCATGATTGCATCACACCTTCTGCCCCCTCCCACCAGTCCATTTGTGCTAAGCTGTGCATCTCACAGAAAGAGAAGATAGGTGGTGTCATCCACTTTGAGCTTAGTCAGTCCTCTGAAATGGGGCGCTGGGTGTAAAGGTTCTTTAGTGCCACCTGGAGAGTAGTCAGCCACTCCCACACCAGTCACCTTACTAGAGTCTTCCCATGTTTTCTGCCACAGCTTTGCCTTTATGAGTGTTCTTAAAGGTAAGGTGGTAGCATTGGCATTTAAATAATTAGCAGCCATTCGCTCAGTACTTTTAAAGAGTGATTCTGGGATGTAATGGAATAAACTATTAGTATGGATATTTTGGTCTATAGTTCTTTAGACAGTCTCTGGCTGGCACTGGAAAGGATGGACCCTTGAGTTTATTTTCCTTCATCCCCCAGCACGCGTGTTATCCTCCCTTCTATGTTTATGCTCTCCAGAAGTGGAGCACCCCCTGAGCAGTAAGCAAGCTCAAAATCAAGAGCTTTGCATTTACTGTGTGTTAACTCTATGCAGATATAGTGTGAGGCACATATAATTTATCCTTAGTTCAAGCAGACTCTACCAGTGAATTTTCTATAAATAACCATCTTGAAATGATAATGATGTCTGAAATTGGGACTCTCAAGAGGACTTAGACTGTGTCACCCTAGCTTTGCTACTCACTCCTCTTTCTGGGTTTTCAAATTAGATTCCTTCCAGAAATCCAGCCCTGCCGCTTTTTATGAAGTTTGAAAGCATTTAGTGGGTTATGTGTATTTCTCAAGGTGCAGATAACATCCTGTAAGAAGAGAATTAACTACCTAGGCAGAAGATTAACTCACCAGGCAAGGATGGTTCACTAAACTGGCTAGCAGGTTGATAACTGTGTGGTGTCTGGGAGAACCTGGAAAGAGTTCATTTCTTACTAAAAACAAACATCCAAGGATGGGAACATGATTGCTGGGAATTGAGAACATGAATCTCTGGTGAAACTCTCAGATAACCTATTATTTCTCACTTTAAAAATTACAGAACGATGATTGAATGATAAACATTTTCCAACTGTATTTCAGTCTGCAATCCATGTACAGAAATAGATATTTTGCTATCATTGAATAACTTTCTAATATGGTTTGTAATTTAAAGTGTGAAGTTATATTTTGAAAGTTACTTAAAATCAGTTTTAATTTACAAAAACTAAAAATTATATCACTTTTGGGGCGCTTGGGGATTTTACTGGGGATAGAATAGAACCCAGGACCTCACACTTTCCAGACACGTCTGCCATCGTGCTACATTACCAGACTTATCACTTATCTCATATAGTGTGGCACAGACTTCAGCTTTAGCTTTTCTCAGTGTCCTGTTAGAATTATCCTTTCTTCTATGTTAAGTGATGACTGACTTTAATGGGAACATTATCAAGCTTTAAAAACAATATGTTTTAATAGCATTTACTTTTTATACATTTTGAATTTTGGTGTCTTTATAAGGCATATACATTTAGTATATTTGAGCAATACGCTTTTATTTGTGGAACACTGGATTAAAACAATGCTTTTATATGAGAGGCTTAGATAGACAAGCATGGGAACCACATGGAAAGCAAAAATTGCAAATAAACTATGCTTAAAATTTTTCAAATAAGCACATTTTTAAAAGTAAAAGGAAGCTGGTAACATTAATTTTTATGGTGTGGTTTATTTAATTAAATAGTAAAGAAATAGTACACTTTTTACTTGTGATCAGGGTAACACATTGAAGACATTTCTGCCTCTTTTTCTCCCTTTGTATGCGCTCCCTCCTGAGTCTGTTCTATAGCACGTCAGTTCCATTAGCCTGCTATGCTAACATCTGCTAACTGTGAACTTTTGTCTCTAAGTTTTCCCATGACATATAAAACAGGTAAGGCTGTATTGTATGAGCTTACACCTGAATTTTATTCCTATAGTTACAAGGTCTTTTAATAAAACAAAGTTATTTCAGCTTTTTCTTTAATTAGTTGGCTGTAGCCAAGCCTCATTTTCATTATTTTTTGTTCTGATGCACCATCTCTTAAGGAGAAGTAAGATAAAGGAGCATGTGGACTATCGCAGCACCATAGTACAAAGGTTCTAGATCTTACCACCCATGTTTGGCAAATTAGAAGCTGTTGAAAGTAACTTTGGCAAATAAAATAGCTACATGTTAGTCTAGTACTCAGGCTTAGACACCCCTTAACTGGTGGTCCAGATTGGACGTTGCTAACTGCTTCATGTAGAGACCACACACCGTCCTGATTTCACTTTATGATTGAGAACAATGATGCTAACTGAGATGAAGTTCCTCCTAAGCACCACTACTCAGGAGAGCCAGACCTTAAGCGTAGAGCTGTGTGTGCCCCAGAGCTCAAGTACACATCCACTGGTCACTACCACATCCCCTGTGTACCTGTTAGCTGCAAGATGGAATGTTTTATTTCCCCCCAACTTTGATTGTCTTTGAGATTATTACAATTATTGCTTCACTTTGAATAGTGCTAAAGAATAATAACACATACAATGATTATATAATTGCTATTTTTTAATTTACTGGGTTCTCATTAAACTAAAAATATTGCATGCCCAATATCTGTATATTTCTATAAGGAGAGCTAACATTAGTGGCCCCATTATTTTTTCATTGAATAGGACATTAGATACACTTAGGGCACAGAGCTAACACAAAGGACTTTGATGCCATGCTCAGTAGACATTAGAGCCCACTTTCTTAAATTCTGCCTCCTGTGTACAAAGGAATGCTGCAGTTGTACTGTGAGTAGTAGGATAAAGAGATGATAGCTCGAAGCTCCTCTGTTCTCAGAGGTATTATGGGATTTCAGGTGCTTATATCCCTCTTCTTGGGGCATACCTAACAAGGAGAAATATAGAAGTGAGTTTGAAAACAGCTATAGGATAGACAAAGAAGCAGGTCATCAAGATAAAGATGAAAGAAAGGTAGCAGGAGGCAGATGAGGCTTTGCTGAAAGGTGGTGAGGGGTCAAGGAGGACAGTGAGGACCTCTATTAGGAAGCAGAAGAATGTGTAGGAATTACCAGCAAGTGTCAACCCAAAGCCACACAGAAAGAAAGTCAAGTTGTGACATGCTGATTACTGAGGCAAGAGAAACAAATGTTTACCTCATTGGGAAGAACGAGACAGGGGTAATTAGAAGACATTCAGGTCTGTATAGTAATTCTCAGCTCCATGGTGGACAGGTGACAAATGTCACTCCAGTATTGAACGTGAACATCTCTTTTTGATACCAAGTCAAGACTAGTAGTCAGTAAATCACAGTGATGAGCCCTCTGCACAGACATGCTGAATGCTTGGCCAGCAGCTCTCAAGTTAAGCAATAATGAGACTGGTATGCTGTCTAAGAGGGCTACAAGTTAAGCAGTAATGAGATTCTCCTCTCTTTACTATAGCGGCCCTATATCTTCAAACTTGTGGCTGATTCTTCTACTTGAGACATAGTGAGACACTAAGATATAACCTCAAGGGTACTTTGCATTCAACTTATGAGCCTTAATTAGAAATGAGAGTCTGTTGATTTGGTGTACTTTGCTTAAGAAAGCAGTGGCATAGTTAAGATATTTTAAATATATTTCTATGCAAATGGCCAGTATTTTATTACCTAGAATGCTTTCATCAGAAGCACCTTTGTCTTGGTACTCCAGAGTAATAAGCATTATTGTGTAATATTTGATAAATAAGTTATTATAAAAATTACCTTATAATAATTCTTACTGTTATGTCTAATGAACAAATTTAATAGCTACAAATAATCCAAAATCTTCACCATGTGGTTTCATATTCTATAAAATAAATTAAGAAAAAGTTCTTTAGTAATCCATGTTTTTTGAGAGTGATACACACTCTTTATTTGGTCATTGAAATGTCATTGTAATATATTAGTGCCTGATTTGAAGTTATTCATCAGATAAATTGATGATGATGAAGACCTAGATAAGTTGATACTTCACGGGGGGGGGGGGGGGGTTAGGAGTATAAATGGACCAAAGGCATCAGTTGACAAGGACAAATTATGGATGGAAAATAGGAATTGTTGGTGATGTGAAGATGCAAAGTCAAAATCATCCTCTAGCTTGTTTATGTAGTAACAGACTTATATTCATTTTTTAGTGTTGAGATTTGGGCACGTGGTACTGTAAAGTGGGCTATAGAAATGCTTTACAGTTCAGAGGAACTTTGTCCAACAGTCACTTAATGCATCAGGCACCACCCATGCCCTGGGCCAATGAACGTTCAACAGAAAAGTAATGAAATGTGCATCTGATGCCCATTTTGACCAAGGATCTCCCTGTGATCCCCAGCACATCTAAAGAAGCCATTGTAGAAATTGCTCTTACTATTGCTGTAGTAATAAGTGCTTTGCCTGCTCATAGTGTTGTCCCTTCCCCATCTGTTCCCTCGCTGCCGCCAGAGTGATCTTTCTCAAGCACGGGTGTGATCACAACACTCTCCTGCTTAAAACCCCACATTGGCTCCCTATTTCCCTCGGGATGAGGGCCTTAAAAATAGCTTCCAATTCTGGCTCCTGCTTTTCATCTCTACTCTCATCTTTCTTCAATAATCTCCCCTCCACCAACTGCGCACTGCTATCCCACAACATATATACTCCAAGCTCCATTTGTGCCAGATGATTGCAGTTTTCCAAAGGCACCTGGCTCTCCCCCTTCCCTGGGTCTTTGCACATGCTGCCCACTTTCCTTGACACAATATTCTTCCTATTCTTTGTAAGGTGAATTTCTACTCAGACTGCAAGGTGTTCATTGTATAAGCCTCCCAACAGCACCCCTCTGTCACTAGCCACTTACTTCCTCACTATGCATTCTAGCTGAGTGACCACAGGAATTTAGCCCTATTTCAATATTACTACACTCTGGTAGTTGAGCTTTAAAGAAAAAAAAACAACATTGTTTATATTGTTGACTAGACTGAAAACTCTTTCAGATCATAGTCTGTATCTTTTGTATTAATCCATCTCGATACATTCGTGTTTGGCAGAAAGTAATTGCTCAAGTGCTTGCCGAATGAGCTTTACACTGTTTGATTAAACATGAGCTTCCCTGTGTATAAGGCAGTATTGTGGAATGGAAAGAGCCTGAACTTGGAGGCAGAAGATAGGTTCAAGTTCCAACTCTGCTAGTTAACCAGATATGCAGGTGGCTTTGAGCAATTCTCCCTGTGGGGCTGGGGAGATGGTTCGGTAACTAAGAGAGCTTGTTGCTCTTGTAGAAGACTCAACTTCTGTTCCCAGAACCTACATTGTCAGTTGGCTCACAACCACCTGTAGCTACGGCATCAGCATATTTGATGCTGCCTTCTGGTCCCCACAACCACCAGCATACGCACATGATATATTCATATGCATACACATAAATAAAAATAAATATTTAAAAGAGAGTAAAAGAAATATCTTAATGCCCTAAGGTTGGGATGCTTCCTGTCAAACAAGAGTATCTCTTCCATATCTCTGAATTCATTGGAAGAGAAGAGAAGTCAAGCATCTGACTGTGTCTGTGTCTTGTAAAATGGAAGGCACAGTCATGTGCAGGATGAAGCCACAGAGTCTATGGATTGGTTCTAAGCAAGAGCAGGTGTAACTCACAGTTAGAGTTCTTGCCTAGTATGTTTGAGGACACACACACACACACACACACACACACACACACACACACACACAGAGAGAGAGAGAGAGAGAGAGAGAGAGAGAGAGAAGTAAATATAAATAGAAAGAAAGAATAGAAAGTATCTAATACCAACAGGCCTTATCTAGGCAGACATGCTTTCTCCTTTGCCTTGAAGGTAAATTCTCAAGTGTTTTGGAAATGCCATAAGGACATTTTTGGAGGGAGATGTATTTTTAGCAATGTTTCTGTTAAACATTTCTCTTCTTTTGTGTATATTTCTTTGAAAGAAATTGACCTCCTTTTGGTTTCTGCTTTCTTTCCAAGAACTGACTCATGCTTGGATCTGAGCTCAGATCTCAACATTGCACTTAAAGTTCTGACACAGTTTCCAGCGAGGAAAGATATTTATTGTAGGAAAGATGGGGGATGCTACTGAGGAAGGAGTATTGTGGAACCTGAGGCCTTTCCTGGTAATTCCTCCCCAGAGTTTTGATGTTACTTAAATACAGGAATACAGCCACTGTTGGCAGTAAGCAGCACCGAAACAGAGAGCACCATGCCGTCTGCTAAGGTTATGATTGGTTTGTGTTGCTGTTACTTTGAATAATAATGATGATAAAGCTAAATTAACTCCTTAGTTAACATGGAGGTTTTTCTCATCACCTTTTCTAGGCAGTAAAAGGACATGTACATCTGGGTGGATTCTTGCAGCATCACTCTAACAGCTATTCACCTTTTCATCATCTACTAAGTAGTTATTGACTGCACAACTGTATCAGGAACAGTTTCAGGTTCTGTAGGTGTATTCAGGAGAAAGCAAAGGTCAGTTTTCTCTATATTTACTTTCTGGATAGATGTACCCATGCAGTCTCTCCTAGACATCTAACCAGCTTGAGGTAGACAATGTGTTTATGATAACTTCCAGTGTTACTGCAGAGGCTGGAGGATTTCCTTGTTCAAGATATACTCACTAGGAGGAAGTGGCCCCATGCATGCAGGACAGCTGGGAAATTATGAGGAACTAGCCCTTAGTTTGACCTTCAGAATATGTTACATGAGGCTCATGTGCGGATGACTGAAGTGAGATTCCAGAAGTCTTTTTAACCCTCTGTAGTTTCTCTCCATCTCTTATAAATGACTGAAGCATAGTAAATCCCTGGACATCAGAAGCAGAGAGTGCTGGAACCCAGGTTACACTCTCAACTGAGGAACTGAGAGTAGTATGTAACCTCTAAGGCTTCTTCTTTGTGAAATGAAAACAAAGGGACAACCTACCTAACGGTGTTGGTGGTGGGTTATATATAAGATGATTACGCAGAAAGAACTTAAGTTTATGAAAAACATTAAGTGCTAGATTACTTTTTATTGCTATTATTATTTCAAGTACATTATGAAATCTTTCCTGGAAAGATGGCTTCTCCTGGATCCCTCTTTTCCTGTATAATCAACTATCAGCATGCTGTCAAATGAGTCTTCACCTAGTTTTTCCATTATGGAAATGCTAGTTTCATGAGATGATAGGTCTCTAAGGGGATTTTACAGTTTTGCCTGTTGCAAGTGAAGAACCTGGTATTATAGAAACATTTGATTTTCAACAGCCACACCAGTAATGAGGAGGTAGATGTCGTTCTCTCCAGTTCTGTGAGCTTTCCTTCTGCTGTGTATGTGTTAGTAAGAAGAATGTGCAAAATGGAGCTATAAGCAAATATTTAGTTCTAGTAACTAGCATATCTGCTCTGTTATTAGCAGTTTTGAAACTTTCTGTGGCTTTCAATTTTGAGCAAGTCAGTGAATATGTTTAAAATATTAGGAGCCAAGTTTTTTGCTATTGAGAAAATTAGTCATGGAAAAAAGAGGGGTGAGATTCTATCTGTGTTATTGGATTATAATTAAAGTATTGAGATTCATGTGCATGCATTTACATATTTACACACTTGTATGTTTCATACCCTGACTTCGCCTATGCAGGTTACCTAGAAGCAGTGAATCCACAGTAGCAATGAACTACCCTAGTGACAGATCCCAGTTTGAAGGAGACTCCACTACCCAACTCCAGATGATTTGAATCTTCAAATATAGAACCAAAATGGATTATAATACACTAAGTAAAGTAAGAATCCAGAACTTCAAAGTGAGTTCAGTAAACTCATTAAGGAGCAAGGGAAATTCTTCCATACAGAACAGTAACTAACAGCCAGTAACTAGTATACATAAGGAACTATGAAACAGAAAAGTCGTTATCGTTAGGTGTGAATATCATTAGCAGGTGAAATGGTTTTGTTAGACAATGAGATATTTGAATAATCTTAGAATCTTCTGATTACCTACTAATTCCAGAGGAGAAACCTGAGAGATCTCATCCAACTCCATCCATTATGAAGCTGTTGATAGCAGCTCATGTGGGTAATCATGTATTTTTCTTCCCAGCTATTAGGCCAGTGATATGTCTCTGGTAGTTAAAAACAGGCTGCTGTGAAAATTTCTATGATGGATATTGCTTACTGCTACAAATGAGACATTTCTTCCCCAGCACAAAGAATAGTTATTTCAAGCATGTTAATGATACAGACCAAGTGATCAATATTAGTGTAACCAGTCTGAGACAAACAGGTATCATGTGTCCAAATTACTACCTGCACCACACTCTTGCCTTCTGCTCCTTTCTACATTCCTACCAGAATAGTTTTGGCTGGTCAGCATGTCAGTCTTGTGTTTCTGATGTTGCTGATGACTTTTCATGATGGGAGTGGTGGTGACACTAGGGACAGGACAGGCTAGGCAAGTACTCTGCCACCGAACTGAATCTCAGCTTCTTGGAGGCTTTTGCAATATCGGGGTGACTGCTGAAAAGTGCTCTATACTATGCTTTAAAAGTAAAGGCCTTGCTCCCCGAGGTATTGTGTGTGTAATAGTAGCATTTCAGATCTCAGAGGAGAGGTAACAAGAAACGTGGATGGGATGGGAGGGGTATCTTAGTCACCACCAGCAGGTGTTATTGGTGACACCACTAGGTCTATAGGCAGACTAGAGGTATACAGTACTGTAATAGTCATGCTGTTTAGGTTTCCCAGATACACGCTAGAATATATCAGATAGACAGGAGTCTTCAGTCACTTCTTAGACTCGGAGAACATGGCACTTAACGTTTTGTTATTCAGAATTTGGTCATGAGAGACACAATGACTCTTGGCGTCACTGTTCCTTTCCTAAGGTGGTGCTGAGCATCAGGACACTCCACTAGGAGTTTGTCTTCCTTGGCAGACAATGGCCTGTTGGGCAAAGAACTGCCCCTGCCTCGACTGATGTCCATAAGCACACTATCCAATCCTGACGAGCAAGATGAAGGACCGAGACTACCAAAACCTGCCTGGATAGGCATGATAAGACAGTTTCTCCAAAAACACCCTGCTTCTGAAGAGATCTGTCAGATATCATAGGCCTGTAGCCAGAATGGTGGGTGCTCCAACTGTGTAGAAAAACCGTGGGTCACTTGTCCAGGTAGCTGTCTCTATCCTCTCCTAAATTTTGGAAGCTACTTGATTGTGCTTCCTTCTCAAGTCTGATGTGGTTGAAGACTAGACAGTTAAGGTTCCTACCATCTCATCTCTTATCAATGAGCCTTCAGGTGTTGGATTTTTATTATTCAAGATAAACAACTTTGAAGCAGTAGTCCCCATACAGTGCCACTTACCAATACCGTAGACATGTAGGATGTGCCTAGTATTTGTTGATTTTTTAGTTGTAGCTTGACTCTGCTTATGTTTTGACTTTTCCTCCCTCAGACATTACCTTGTGATGATTCCTATTGTATGTAGTCTTATACTTAGTTTAGAACTTTCTTAGTTAGACAAAAGGGGGAGATGTACTGGGATTCAGGCTTTACTTAGGGGGAGTCCAGATATGTAGCTCCTGAGTTCAGGACCCCTACGGGGCATGGCCAACATCAGCTGGGACCCAGGGACACTGAGTTCCACCTTGTTTTGTTCCTGTGTTCTCAGAGAATGGACCAGCAGCCCGGCGTGGAACAGTTCCTATCTCTAAGATTTGTCTTACAGTTCAATTTGTATCGTGAGTGTTCATTTATCCCTCAATAAGTACTAATCCTTTATACGATATATTGAAAGTGAATATTAATGCAATACAGTTCATTCCCAGGCTTATTGTTGAACTTGAGGATTGTAATAATTTACTGAAGATATAATGGGTCACTTTAGTTGTGTTGCATGTAAAATGGCAAGAAAATAGTAATATGGAAAACAGAATTATAAATATTGTGGATGTTTTAAAAAGTCTAGTCAGATGGAACTGTAATTGGAAAGGGGAAATAGTTGTATACTTGTATTTTTGTTTTGTTTTGAATTAGGCTCTTTCCATTTAACCCTAGGTATCCTGGAACTCACTACGTAGACCAGGCTGGCCCTGAACTCACAGAAATTAAGCTGTTTCAGCTTTCTGAGTGCAGGTATTAAAGGCATGTGATAGCACGCTGGACAACTTGGCTTATTTTGAAGCCTTTCTAGGACTTGTTCACTCTTTTTAAAATTCTCTTTTATTTAAAAAAAAAAAAACAAAACAAAACAAAAAAAAAACACTGAGGTAGCAGTGCACACTTTTAATCCTAGCACTTGGAAGGCAAAGTGGGTGGATTTCTCAGAGTTCAAGGTTAGCCTGGTCTACATAGAGAGTTTCAGGCCAGCTAAGACTAAGTATAGCAACCCTATCACAAAGAAAGAAAGAGTATGGGCCCGGCTAGCATGTAGAGCACAGCTATTGTAGGTAACTTGAAGAATGAAGGCGAAGGTAGATGTTCCTATTCTTATAGAATTTGCTCCTCTGAAAAGTTAGCTTTATTAACCTAATTTAAATACAATAAAAGTTAAGTTTTCCTGAGACAGGGACTCACATTGTAGTCCAAGCTGATCTCACCCACTCCAATGCTGCAGTCTTAGCAATGAGCTGACACTCATGGCCAAAGTCACAAATTGTAGGTGTGTATTTAAATGTATTGAAAGAAGCACATAATGTGTTTGAGCTTTTACATCTGTGGCATAGACTCTTTCCTGACAGCCCAAAACTTGGCTCACACTCCCCCTCCCCACTCCCTGCCATGAACAGGACCAGAAACTATGAACTCTTGTCCTTAGGGTTACTAGTCTAGAGTGCAAAGTACACGAGATTATAGATTTGGCTGTGTTCTGTTCCTCTAAGCATACTGCTTTTAGGGTCCATCCAGGTGTTACGTGTACCATAACGTCTCACTTTCTTGAACAGTTCACTCTGGCTAGGCTCTCCCACACACTTGACTCACATAACAGGTAATGGACATTTAGGTTGTTTCTAGTTCTTAGCCAATGTAAATGTAATTACTAGGAAATTCTGTGACATTGTTAGTGGTGTTCTGGCTTGCATAATAGGGATAAGTACCAGCTTTGCTAAATGTGACCACTAGTAGTTGAGAGGACCATAGAGAGAAAACCTGCTTGGGGGTGGACAGTGTTGGCTAAGCTGACACTAGGCCAGTTAGCCTTCCATCTTGACTACACCTTGGTAGTCTTTCTCCTTAGACCTTTTTCTCATGGAGTATTATGCCATCAACCTATTGCTTATCTTTGTCTAATTTGAAATCCCTTCTAGAGTCAAAGCCCAGTGAGCTCTGTTTATTTTCACGATACAATGCCTAGTATAATGTCTTCCACAAACATAATGCTAAATACTTAGTGGGTCATTTGAACTCTTCAGTCTTTTCCTTGGATACCTGAGTGGTTTTATTAATTCTTGAGGTCCACTATTACATTATTTCTAGTTTTATAAAATACATTTCCTTAAGCAAAGATAGTTTTCTTACCTATGCATTCAAATCATTCACTATGTAACTTATGAGTGGATTTCAAACTGTTTATGTCCTTCATGTTTTTTTTTTAAAGTGGATTGTGTTTTTGCTGTTGTTCAGCTCTAAAATGAGAAGGTTTCTTTTATATCTGATTATATATCCAAGATTTTATGAAAAGCTGACCTAATCAGAAAGGACTTCTAAGGGAGAGGGAAACAGAGGAGGGCTGGCAAAGGGGAAGGAGGTAGGAAAACAGCAATGTACTATACTTTATCCCATGGAAAATAGCATGCACGCCCTCTCAAGGAGAGTGGCGGTTGTGGCACAGCTTTCTGAAGAGAATTCAGGATGTGATCCGATCCTTTCTCTAGTCCGCTCAGAATATCACTGCTGGGCACCTCTCACTGCTGGGACGTGCCATCGTTTATGTCGGGAACTGTTAGTCCATGCTTGCATCATACAATCTCTGTTTTGTTTCTGGCATTGCGAATAATACCCCCTTTCCCTTCTCAGATGCAAATCCAACAGAGAGTCTTAAACCATCTCGTTTACACACTCCCAACCTCTGTCTTAGATTCTAGCTAGTGCTCAGACTCAGGCATGGCTACTTGCTGAAGGAATGCAGAAGGCTTTCTAGACCTATATCATGCAGTGCTACTGAGGTTGATCTAGTTGAGTACCCCGTTCTAACAAGCCTGTGGCAGTCTTGCCTGCTTACAGAGGACTCCAGTTCTACCTAAAGACTTACCCTCTTTGCTGTCCTCACGTCTCCAACACTCCTAGCCATTAACTTAGGCACGTGAATAAAATCCAGTCACTTAGCATACATTGTCCATTTTCCATGTGCTGAACACTGATCTAGGCTTAGAGTAAAAAGAGTTGACCATTACAATAGCAAATGCATGATGTCACTATAGGACAGACACAGCACATAGTAAGGCATCCAGGGCTAAAGAGTTGATTTAGGAGAGACAGGAGAAAGAAGGGCAGGATTTTGAGGTTGCCCAAGAGGGCTAGCATGCATCATGTAGGGGGTTGGGTGGGTGGACCAGGGCATTCCAAGAAAAGGAAGAAACATGTGCAATGATCCTTAGCCAGAAAATACGTGGTGTGAAGGGGAGGCAAAAGTAGCCTCGTCTGACTATCCATTTGTTGCGATATACTAGTTTGGAACTGAGTGTGAGACAAGACCTTGGACCACATCCAGGGGGGTGTTGTTGTTAGAAGTACCAGAAGGGACCTTATTTCACATTTAGCATGGACCCCTGATGATTCCATTTGAGTGAGGTGTGGGTGTATTTTCATTCTGGGCTTTACACTACAACATTACCACATGCATTGACCAATCTCAGTACAGGCTTTCCTTATGTTACCGTATAATTAGAAGCCAGTGAATTGAAGTTCCACAGCGGTACATAGACTGGTAGTGATAGCTTTATGGAATTGTTTATTTTTAGTTTGGCAAAGGCTAGGCAGTAAATATCTCAATTAGTAAACTAAAGCAGCATGGATGAGAAATGCCCACACGGAGATCAGGAGTTTGAAATAACTGAGTCACTTAATTGAAGGAAACCCCCATGTTGCTTCTCATAGAACTTGAAGAACCCACCCAGTAAGGGTTTCAAATGTGATTTGCAACATGCGCACAGTGTTGGTGTGACAAGGGCCTTGCCCTTGCTTAAGTTCAGCTTATGTAGGAAGTTCCTCTCTGGATGAGGATATGATTTAGTAGGTAGTGCCTGACATGCACCAAGCCCTGGGGTCAGTGCCAGGAACTCACAAAGCTGGGAATAATGTGCATGTGTATAACCCAGCACTCGGGAGGGAGAAGCGAGCGTATCATTAATCCAAGGCATTCCTCAGCTCCATAGCAAGTTGAGGCCACCTTCCTACATGAGACCAGTCAACAACATGACAACGAAAGGAAGCTCTCTGGTAATGAGAGCCAGTGAGCGGATGTTGTCTTCATCCTACAATCCTGTCAGCGTGACCCAAAGGGACATTTTGTTATGAAGTGATGGGACAAGTAGTTCATGTTCACATTCCTGTCCTAGTTACAGAATGTAGCCTGATGTATGAATGTACTTAATGAAAGCAGGCATGTATGTGGTGTTGGCCTCTCCTCTCCAGTCTCCTCCAGTATATTTGAAGTTATATCTTACATATTGGAAGAAAAGCAGAAGACGTCTACAAGGCTTAGTTTTAGAATAAATTTTGCTTAAACTAAGAACCAAGTCATGTTCTTCCTAGAATTTCACAATCTTAGGAAATAGTGACCATTCAGAAGATGAAAGATTAGCGCTAGTAGAAAACAGAAAGAACAACAGAGTGTGTGTGAGCGCTGAGGATGCAAAATACAAGGCTGGCAAGAAGCTCAGCCAGTTAAAGCGCTTATAAGGAAAATCCTAAGGGTCCGAGTTTGCTCCCCAGGCCCACATGCCTAAAGGAGAAAACCACAAAAGCAACTCACACTAGGTGCTCTCTGACCTTAAGACTTGCACAGA
Source organism: Phyllotis vaccarum (assembly GCA_033318265.1). Taxonomy (NCBI): domain Eukaryota; kingdom Metazoa; phylum Chordata; class Mammalia; order Rodentia; family Cricetidae; genus Phyllotis; species Phyllotis vaccarum. The sequence continues at coordinate 17,853,326 of JARWLC010000017.1, read as the reverse complement.
CAGACAGACAGACAGACAGACAGACACACACACACACACACACACACACACACACACACACACACACAAATAACCAGGTTACAAAACACAAGTGTTTAGTTGTTATGATTTTCCTTCATTTTAAAGCTTCACCCTTTTGTCTCTCTGGACGTCTGGCACATATGTAACACTGTATGGTCCTTTGAATTGTCTCTCTTCAGCAGAGTAGGGGACCACACAAAGATCAACTTCTGCTGTTAGTTTACTACCTGTCTGATGTCTGCGGTCTGTGGGGGAATGATGGAGGTCTGAGCACCTGCAGGTTACGTCTCTGTCTGTCTCTCTGTTTTGCAGACTGGAAAAAGATAGCATTCAGCAAAGCTTTAGCAACGAAGCAAAGGCCCAAGCCCTTCAGGCCCAGCAGAGAGAGCAGGAGCTGACACAGAAGATTCAGCAAATGGAGGCCCAGCATGACAAAACTGGTGGGTGGTAGGGAGAGATTAGAGCCTGGGCAGTTGCTCACAAGCCAGGCCCACGCCTTACTGTGAAATGACATCAGGAACACCTGTAACCTTTGGCTGGCCGAAGGGAGCAGATGCTAACTACACCGGAGATTCCGAATTACATATTAGTTAGCGTTTAAAAGAGAAAATGGAAAGTATTGCCCACTGTCTGTTGATTTCAGAGTGCTGCTCTCACATCTGCTGCACCATCTGGATTATGAGTTTATTTACCTGTGTTCAAGAAACGTAAAGCTGAGAGAGACCACAACAAAGTAGAAAAACAAAGGGCTGGTTTTTGGCTGGGGTTTCAGGCACACATGTTATATAAAGAAAATAGCATCAGAAGCTCTGCGGGAAATGCTCTGAGCTTACAGTTAGAGTCTCCTGAATAGCATTGAACAGTTCCCACAGTACACACATTATAGCTACTCTAAAAGCCTAATGAGTTTGCTTCAGCATCCAAACTGGAGAAAAGCTTTAGCCATTAATCGGTTCTTAATTCACTGTCGCAGCTGGATGTAATTCAGCGGCTCCAAATTGATATGTTCCTTTATTTAATCTTTGCAGCTTCGAACATTTTTAGCATTTGTATGATTTCCCCACCTCCCCCAATGCAGTAGAGAGTGATGCTGAATCCTCTGCGTTCTTCAGCTTCTCACAACTGCTGTTAAATTCACTAATACAAGGCACTGACCACAGCTGGCAGCTTGGCTAAAAATCGCCATCTTTCATCACATTGGCACTGCTCTGCAGCCTGAGTTGGCCAGTAACTCTTTACCTTTAATTTGAAAGTAAAATGCACTTTGAAAATAGGCAGTTTGATGTGTGCAGTCAGAGCGTTATGTAGCTCCTTTCGCTTTTGAGTTGTGTGTTCACAGACAGTGTTAGTCAAAACAAGACAGTGTCAGTCATTATAATTCCACACCACATACTTATTCCACGCTGATTGTACCATTAAAACAAAAGTTTAATTGATCCTGTCTCTTCCAGAAAAAAAAAATGTTGCTTAATTTTAGTGCCTTGATTTATTTTGCTTTGTAAGTTATATGCTTTTTTTCCCCGACCATTAGCTTAGGTTGAAAAGAAAAAATTATTTCCAGATGAATTTCACAGGATTTAATACATATTATATTTAATGGTATGGTTAAAAAATGTTTCCACCTTTTCATAATAAATAGGTACTCTGTTTATTTATGATTTATTTATTTATAAAAGGCAGCTATCATGGTGCCTTACATACAGAGTTTCTTCTTCTGAGCATTTAGCAAAAAGAAATGAAAATCGTCCATATTTTGTGGAATATTTTTTTAACTAAAACACAAAGAGGAACTCATACCAGAAATTGTCATTTGACCCACTGCTAGCAGAATCTTCCTGGCTCAAGAGTCTTGGGCAGAATCTGAGGATTGGGTAAGGTTTTAACTTTTTAAAATGTTTTATTTTGCAGAAACACAAGACTCATGTTTCTTCAGTCCTTAGCCAGAGCTTTTTTGATACATATACTATTAAAGAATGATCAAGTTTTTAGGGGCAATTGTGTAGTTTTACCTCATAATTGGAGAATTTTCAGGCTCCAAGGGGTAAAATATGAGATAAGAACTTAGTACCAACTACAGTGTAACAGAGAATTCCTCGGTTTTAGTTTTGAATTATCTGGTTGTGAGAATTTTTGACACTGTTTATAGTAAAATTGTCAAAATAAAAATATAATATCTTGCATACTTCAAAGATATAAGCATTTATGACTTCATTTGATATATTTGACAGTTTATGAGCATGCTGAAATGTTACACAAGCTGATATGATCAAAATTATTCTGAGTATACAAATATATTATGAAAATAAATGTCCTACCAGCCTCTGTGTGCCACCAAATGCTAAGTCCTTTGTCTTAGGACACTGGGGTGACTTGGTGGCTCTGGGCAAGGTTCAGGGATCTGAAGCACTTAGCACTGTACCGGGAAGGAATGCAGAGCAAAGCCACAGCACCTGATATTGGCGGGTTATTGTTATTTGTAGAAAATGAACAGTATTCGTTGCTGACCTCCCAGAACACATTTCTGACAAAGTTGAAAGAAGAATGCTGTGCGTTAGCCAGAAAGCTGGAGAAAATCTCACAAAAGAGCAGGTAGGTGATTGGGCAATGTTATGTAATATTCTCAGAATACTATTTATGTGACAGCTAAAATTTAGTCTTAAAATTGCATTTTTATATGCTGTAATCTATCATTATAATCAGTTTTCTGTTGATGTAAGTTTTCGGTGAAAACAGGTTTCTATGTGCATATTTCTGTGGTTGTGATTATACATCTAGACAATCTTTCAGTCACCAGGGCCTTGGACTCAGTAACCAAGCATTCTTCACCTAACCCCACACGCTACCCAACTTTGATTTTTCCCCCCCATGGTTCTGTATTCTTAGTTATATGATTTTTTTTTTTATAATACCGAGAATTTAAAACCATGAAAATTTAGGAACAAAGGCCAAAATACCATTACCATAATAAAGAATACAAGTGGGTCAAGCAGTTTTACAGTCTTCTGCTGAGAAAGGTAGTGCATTTTATTCTCTTTCCACAGTCTTTGAGAACACACAAAAGCTGTCTTTAATGCTTTCAGATGCTTAGAATAACACATACTTAGCTCTCACAACAGCATATGACAGTAATTAGCTTTTACAGGTTGAAAAAACATAATTGTTTAAATAGCTTGTAAGCAGGAGTTTTGGTCTAGGTGTCTACAACCTTTCTTAAGTGTGTGGTGATATTTATACATACCATTAAAGAAAGTTCAGGCTTGCTGGATATGGGACTTACACTGCAGTCTCAGCTGCCCAGCAGGCTAAGTGAGGAGTTCTTGAGCCCAGGAGTTGTAGGCCAGGCTAGGTATCATAGCAAGAATCTGTCTCTTAAAGAGAAGGAAGGATTGCTCAGTCACGGTGGTAATTGTTGGAAAGGCTAGGGTGAAAAAATTAATCTCTAAATCTCTGAGGAAAGTAGACATTCTTGGGAAGCAATAGTTACACTGGGGGCTGGGCTAACCTGTCCTGTGTCCCTGGGCTCTTGCTTTCCTTCTGAGAGCTGGGCTAACCCGTCCTGTGTCCCTGGGCTCTTGCTTTCCTTCTGAGAGCTGGGCTAACCCGTCCTGTGTCCCTGGGCTCTTGCTCTCCTTCTGAGAGCTGGGTTAACCCGTCCTGTGTCCCTGGGCTCTTACTCTCCTTCTGAGAGCTGGGTTAACCCGTCCTGTGTCCCTGGGCTCTTGCTCTCCTTCTGAGAGCTGGGCTAACCCTCCTGTGTCCCTGGGCTCTTACTTTCCTTCTGGGAGCTGGGCTAACCCGTCCTGTGTCCCTGGGCTCTTGCTCTCCTTCTGAGAGCTGGGCTAACCCGTCCTGTGTCCCTGGGCTCTCGTTCTCTAAATTACTCAGTCATACCTGGTACAAGACTGCTGCACTTGAACCTCAGCACCTCTCAGCCCTGACTGCTGCTTTGTACACTGATCATGCTCCTTCATATCTGACACATAGATGGCACCCAATGCATATTTATTGAACGAATGAGAAATGAATAGAAAAAACAGGTGTGGTGCTACCCTCCACATGCTGGTCTGATTTCTAGTGCCAGCCTGTTCCTTTGTGGGTGACAAGCAGTAAGCAGCAAAGAACTCTTTGGGATTCAGGAAGAACTGGGACCTGAATTTTGGTTTGTCAGTCACTTTGCTGTGTATGTAACCTTGACCGTGTTGCCCAGTCTCCCTAGACGTCATCTTTGTCTGATGTAAAAGTACTTCTAAAACCATGTCACAGGATGGTGTAGGACTTAAAAGTACATTTAATGACAGAAATGACAAGTGCCCATACTGTATACTGTCACCCCTCAACAAACACAGGGTGTTGGTTGCAGAACTGACACCATATCAGAATCCACAGATGACAAATGCTCCCATTCTTAACATAAAACAATGTAGTAGGCACATGAAATCTGCCTGCATTCTCCCACATATTTTATTTTCTATGTTATTTCATATTTTTGTGTTGTTAGAAATGGAACTTAGGTCCTAACACATACTGGGCTAGTAGTCCACCACTGAGCAACACCCTAACCCCTTTCCCATATATTTGAAATTATGTCTAGATTACCTATAATGCCTAATACAATGCAAATACCACATGATTAGTTGTTAACTGTACTGGGTACAAAATAACCCCAGAACAATGCGCGTGCTCAGTACATACCCAGCAGTCTCATCTGTGGTTGGCTGAGCTGCTGAAGAGCTGGCAACTAGGGAAGGCAGCTTTAAGCCCCCACCCAGCACAGTAGTGTATGGGACCACTGTCATAGCGCACACTTCATAACTGGGCAAGAGCTGAGTAAGATTTTCTAATGGCCAAAGAATCTGTAGGGCCAAACAGAACCAACCTGGAAGCATTGGAGCTCATGACTTTGTGGGTCAGGCTTTGACATCAGATTCTGAGTCTAGAGGATTAAAACAGTAATCCATTCAAAGTGAAGGCCTTCCACGTAGTGAACATCAATAAATTATTCTACTTTGAAACTGTATGTGCTTCACAAACAGAAGACAAACTAAGCTGTGTTGTTAGGTTGTGTTTGTCGTGCCTTGTTTCTCCTCAGACCCACCTTGTTTCTCTCCAGTTTCTAAGGAATCAGACATTTCATCCTCCCTTTACGCCTGTTTGACATCCCGTTTTGATGTTACCTTCTGCTGTGAATGCAGCTATAAAGCCCAAAAGACTGAGAATGTTTCTTTTAAAATTAGAATGATAATATAATAAGACCTGTCACTTCAGGCATGCTCTATGCACTCTGTGCCAAACTTTTGGGATAAATAACTTCGGCTGGCTTTGAGGTGAGAGACTCTTAGCTTCCAAAGGTCTCCCATTGTAGAAACTCAGTCTCCAGAATAATTGTTTAATCCATGTAGTCATTTTGGATCTGGTTTTGCTCAAAGTACTGGAGTAAAAATTTAATAGAAATATAACATGATTTTTTATTATAAATAAAAAATATTTCTCCATTTCTTTGCTTAAATTTCCATAAGCATTTTGTGTTATTCAGAATGCCACACTAAACAAATGGACTAAGCATTGAAAATATGCTTTTCCCCTTACAGATCTAGTAATCACCAGAGAAGCCGACAGTCTGGGTTCTCTGTGCCCACACATCCTGCCTCTCTGCCCAGCCTCCTACAAGGCTGCTCTAGGAAAATGTACTGAAATTGTGTGTGTGTGTGTGTGTAATGCATTTTCTTCCCTAGTAAACTGTACATTGAATTATGACAATAACCACAGCATCTGTCTCAGAGCTTCCTTAGCGATAGCAGTGTGTGTACCGTGCATGTAGTGGTGTCTCAGACTGGAGGGGCTGTGAATGGCATGTCCCAGTTAAAATGAAGACTGAAATCTTGCTTCATACTTTTCATCTTTTACAGTTTATTTTTTACCATGAGGCAGGAGAATTGATTCCATTTTGTTTTTAACTGGCACAAAGCAGACATCCTAGCTGGCTTTAGTTGAAGTATAAACTTTAGCCCCCCATCTCTCTGTACCCTCTTGTCAGTGAGAACCTACATATAGTTATGAAGTTGGTGAAGGCGGTCAATAGATGTCTTTTGTGAAATAAGTATTCTCTCTCCCTAGACATTTGGGGAAATACACATTAAAATGTGAGAGGCACGGCTTGCAATATGATGGAAACCAGGTCTGAGAAGATGTAGGAAATGTTGGCACTGGCAGAGCCTTCCGTTGGAGACCAAGCACACTCTAGGTCTCACCCTCTCTGTCCTTAGACTCTGGAAGGATAGGGATGAGCACAGAGCTGAGCCTGTGTGGTTTTGCTTCTCCTCATTTTCCTGTAGTTGTCACTTGCTTGCTAGGCCTGTGGTTGATGTCAACACTGCCCATTGTGTGTTTGTGATTTGCGCTTTGTAATTAAGAGGAACAATGGGAGTCCATGGGGTCTCGTTACATATAATGGTTGGTTTAATCAGTTTCACTTCTATCTTGTTAATTGTAAATTGATCATTAAGATTTGAATTCTAATCTGTCACCAGGGTTGGGAGTACTGAGGCTAGAGTAATGATCCTGGCTTTAATCACTGATGATGAGAAACAAATTTTATAATTTTGGTACATATTGCAGTTCATATATTTTAACACTGTATTTTATGGTGTTATAAATATTGTTAAATGACTTTTAGTGTAGTTTTACTATGTGGACTATAATGTATAAATTATATTACTGTTTTGGCAGCAGTAGGTATCCAACTGTGTGAGTTTAATTGAAGTAAAAGAACACACACCCGGTTGAACTATTTTTTTTTCTCTTTGCGTGTTTAAATGATGTTAGGTTGGGCTGGTACAAAAATTATATTCTATAAAAGGAGACTGACATTGACCTTCTGTCAGTTGTTACCAAAAGTTCAACCATAATCCAAAAGAATAAAAAAAAAAATTAAGGTGTCATATTTTTCCTTTAAAAGCAATTATCATTATAATCTGAATTATAGTAGCAAAATGTCTTCCACTCATGCAAATGCAATTACACGCTATAGCTGCTACATAAAATGCAGGGAAATTTCTGAAAAGCCAGAAATTACCAACATTTTTATGAAAATGAATTAGAGTCATTTTTCCTTTTATACGGGAGTAGGGTAAATGCGCCTTTCTGTTTTGTCCTGTCACTTTCCAAGCACTGGTTGTGTGACTATATTGTCAGCTCTGCCCAAATAAAGAATTATGTATGTACACAGATAGCGACGCTGTATTGTATGACAGAAGCTGGCAGGCAAGTTGCCATTATAAATAAAGGGGGAAAGTATACAAACCAGGAAGGTTTGTTACAATAGCACATACTACAGTAGTCCATACTTTAAAAAATAACATTTATATTCTTGTGCTTACCGGACACATCTCACTGTAGTGAATCATAAAGAAAAATTAAGGAAACATTTTCCTGGGACTTTACTGTCTCAAGAAAATCACTGATTTTTTTTACATCTTCTTGTCAGTCATTTTTCACGTGTCTGTAGATGTGTCATGCACAGCAGCTTCTATCATGATAGGTTCATGCAATCTATGCATTTTTGCAGCTGCTTTCTCTCTCTCATTAATGAATATGTTTCTCTGTCAGTGAATACTCCAAAACCAAAATTGTATCAAATCACTTGTTTGTATTCACTAGATGTTTGTGACATTTCCAACTTTTAACGATTGTAGTAATAATATAAGTATAACCCTGTACATAATTAAATTTTGATGATTTTTGTAAAAGGGAATTGTTGCGTCAAAAGCCTGGCACACTTTTCAAGGCTGCTAATGTGTATTGTATTGCATAAGTGTTGAATTGAATTCTTCCCAGTACATATGTCCTTATATAAATACGTGACAGCAAAAAGTGGAAGTGTCAAAGAGAAAAGGAAGACCGTGAGCATTCCACTGTGGGAAGAAGTGTCCCTCAGAGCTGGACACATAGGAGAGGAGACCCACATGCAGGGCAGGCACCCCCCTTGCTAGCTAGCCATACACAACTGGAGAAACCGCAGTTTCCCGCACAGAGAAAGAAGTTAGCAATTACATCCTGGGGCATTTGAGATCATCAGAAGATGCAATTGATTCAGAGTAGGGAAGAAATAAATGTTTGACAGTAATATCAAATCTTATTATGCATTTCTTCAAATAGTAGTAAAATTGACCATTTTCATGTTGTGCCTTCTAGAGAAATTTTCTGTAGTTTTTCTTTTTTCCGAATTGTAGCTTTGGTGGCTGTAGCACTTCAGTGGCACTTTTAACCCTCATCTGCCTGATCTCCATGAATATTTTTTGTAGTGTTTTATGCTTTTTTTAGTTAGTAAATCTTTCAAGAGCAGTTTGGGTTAACTGGTAAAATCAAGCAATAAGTACAGAGTCCTGCGTGTGCAGATCCTCCCCAGGACCGTTCCCTGCCCCCTCCCACCCCATCAGTCCTGATTTTTCCCCCGAAGTACTACCACTGCTGGTCCCCACCCCTTAGTCCTGACCTTCTCAAAAATTCTCCCTTGTTTCTGTTCACATTTATTTTGCTGCTAAAAATTGTTTTCAAAATAACTTTACAATACAAATTCATTGTAAAACTTGATAAAATACAGAAAAATATGGACAAAAAGGGAAAACATCCAGAAATTATCAGTACTAATATTTGGTACGTGTTCAGATAACTTAAATGTAAAATGGAATTGCAGGGACCAGGGATAAGGAAATGAGTCTGAGCAGATCCTGCCCTTGAGGAGGCAGCCAGGACACAGAGAGGTGGCATTGCAGAGGCTGTGGATAGGGTCTGTAAATGCCGAGGACACTTGTTAACTCGGCCTGGAAAGTGGGGTGACACTTCATTGGGGCTCAACACCTAAACACTTGAGATTTCAGACTTTGTGGTAGGGTGAAGCACAGAGAGCAGTGTGTGCTGATTTGTAATATTTCCTCATTCTTATCAAAATATTACATTTCAGGTCAATAAAGTAACTTCTATCCTATGAACAAGCTAGCCAGTGTCCTGATGATTCTCAATAAAGTTTCCACGTATTGGGTCATAGATCAAGATTCTTTCTATATGTAGTGCTATAATGTGGATTTTGGTCACAGGGCAGGTCATCCCCTACTGTGCTACTGTACTGACTGTGCTGTCTAGGAGCAGGGCAGAAAGGAAATGAAGACATCACTTGGTAGTAAGTAAGAGGTTTCCGGCCCAGATTTTCGGACCTAGCCTCAAGGTTTAGACCCACAGACCCACAGAGACACACAGACGCTTACATTAATTTTAGGCTGATTGGCCTAAGGCCCAGGCATATAATTTGCTAACTCTTTACCGAACTAACCCATGACTCTCATCCTGTTCAGCTATGGGGCTTGGTACCTTTTCTCAGAGCAGCATAGTTGTCCTCTGCATCTTCTAGCAACTCTGGAGTCTCTGTGGCATTTCTGCTCTGTTTTTCCTGTTTCCAGAGTTTTGAGTCTGGTAGCCCCGCCTACACTTCCTGTGTGCCTTTGGCCAATCAGTGCTTTTTATTAAACTCATAGGTGGGACAATTATTTACAATGTAACATCATAAATCCACTACATATTCCCTTTTCTATTTTTTAAAAAAGAACCCCAAATCTAATTTCCTTTGTATAATTTTTTTCACTATTATCTATAACAACTTATAAACAACACTGTAAATAAACACAAACATCTAATCCATGTTTTGGGAATGTGGGCGTCGTTCTCTAGGCTACTTCCTGCTGAATGGGGATGTTGGCAATCCCATGGGAATCCAAAGAAAGTGTAGGATTATGGACAAGTCTTTACTGGAGTAGTCTCTAAGGCTGGGTCATCTCAGCCAGTCTCCTTGAAATTGTTCTGGATACAGAGCTCAGGAAACTTCACAGAGGTGTTCTGAAATGCTGAGTCATCTGGTCCATCCATTTCCATTGGAGATTTTTCAGGGGTCTTCCTCTATCAAACTTTATGTTCTTTATCCAGGAATAAATCCACAGTCTTTCATTTTCTGTAGTAATAAAAGGAAAACCTCTTCTTCAAAGTAGCATATCTTTGGATTTCAATTTTAAAGTCAACTCATTTACAAAATATATAGGTTGAATTAATCCAACAGCATTTATAATCAACTGTTTTTTAGCAGCTTTTACTACTTCATTTTCAGTCAAGAAACTTAATGATAAGACAATAACATACAGTATCCAGACACTCTTTGTAATTTCCATCTTTACATGGCTTATTTTTTATTTATTTACTCTCTCTTTTTTAAGGGCTTTCTCTACCTTTTTTTCTTTTCTCTCTCTAAGCCTATGTATATATATTTTCAACACACTCTAAGCCATTTAGACTCTTTTAAAAACTGTCTTTACTGTATATTTAATTCTTAACTTTTTCTGTCTCTGACCACACTTTTGCTTGGCTAGGGTGACTGACTCCACCCAAATTCTTCTATTTCTTTCTGTTTCTGAACACACCTTTAATCTGCTAAGGATTAAAGGTTGGTAGGATGGATGGATGGCTCCACCCAGCTACTAGTCTAGCTTCATAGAATTTAACTTTTTAGCCCAGGTACTCTGGGGAATTTTAGGGTCCATATAATCACCAAATAAAGCTTTGCCATCTGTTGCTCATTAACTCCATTTAAGTATTTGGCAACAGGGCCTCTTAAAATACTCACAAGTGTTTTGCCTCTAAGGCTGAATCAGGAAGCTCCTCTTTAAAAAGTCAAGGCGGAGGCAAACAGAGCTGATCCAAGAAAATACTGCCACTAGGAAACCATCTTTGATTCTGTTCCCTTTTTGTCCTTATGAACAGAAACCTTAAATACATCATTCACAACTTTTTGATTATATTGAGGGTCCTGTGAGACTTCAGGAACCATCCATTTTACACATTAAGCTGCACTCCAAAAGCCCAACATTGGAGCCCAAGCCCACATGCCTCACCAGGGCATCTCTGGACCACGGCTTAGGTGAGAGACACAACTGGGAAGCTGCTTTTGGCTTCATTTCTGTTCTCTAGACCGTTTTTAAGCTTTCTATGGCTTTATGTGGCTATATTTTACCCACGTTGGGCTGCCATTTGTAGTAAGAGGTTTCTGGCCTGAACTTTTAGGCCTAGCCTCAAGGTTTAGACTCGCAGACCCACAGAAACACACAGATGCTTACATTAATTTTAGGCTGATTGGCTTAAGGCCCAGGCATATAATTTGCTAACTCTTTACCGAACCCACGACTCTCATCCTGTTCAGCTATGGGTCTCAGTACCTTTTCTCAGAGTAGCATAGTTGTCCTCTGCATCTTCTAGCAACTCTGGAGTCTCTGTGGCATTTCTGCTCTGTTCTTCCTGTGTCCAGAGTTTTCTGAGTCTGGTAGCCCCACCCACACTTCCTATGAGCCTTTGGCCAATCAGTGCTTTTTATTAAACTCATAGGTGGTACAATTATTTACAATGTAACATCATAAATCCACTATATCACTTTTCAGAATATAGACTTCTATGATGAGGCCAGTTCCTCCACTGTAACTCAGATCTCTTCAGGGCCATAACTAGAGTCCCTATGATGTACATATTCTTCTACTAGGCATTTTGAATTTTCTGAAATATTTTTTTGACATGCAAAATATTTTTCCTTCTCTATTATGCCTCCAGTATAGTGTTTAAGAGAGTGCCAAGGTTTGTACAATAAGAAAAATACATTCTAGTAAGATGACTCTTTACCATCTACTATTTCTGTGTTTCTACCCTCTCTAGGTCAGAAATAGTTCGACTCAGTCAAGAAAAAAGATATATGTGTGACAAGGTGGAGAAGTTACAGAAGAGAAATGATGAATTGGAGGAACAGTGCATCCAACATGGGAGGGTACATGAGACGATGAAGGAAAGGTAATGTGAGCCTACTAACCCAGTGTGTCAGTCACAGACAGGAGAGTTCCTGTGGAATCAGTAGACATTAGGATTGGTAAACTAACCATGTGTATGTTTAGCACATAATACTTTCCTATAGTTTGACTTCTGAGATTTGAAGTGTTCTCATTACATGCAGAGAAAAGCACACATTCTCTTCCACTAGTTTCTAGAGATAATGGCCTGGACTTGCTAAGAACAGTGGGGGAACCATGCTCTTTTAAAGTGTACATTGACAGTATTCCAGCATAACAAGGATTCAGACCTTTCCTCCCAGCTAGTAGGCTCTAACATATCATGTGTAAGAGAGCAGTAGAGATAAATTAGACCCTTAGTTGAAGCTGCATTGTGCAGACCCGGGGCTTTTCAGTAATGCTTCTCTAAGCAAGTGGGTCAGTGTGCCTGAGCTTCCATGTCTTTACCCACATGCTGTTGCTACTGATGCTTTTATCACAGGATGGAGTAAAAGCCACTGGCTCATAATAGCCACCTACTAGGTACCATTTGTAGTGACCGTTCTCTTTTCTAGAGACAGAAACTCAGTTCATAGGGAGTAATGGATTTGCTCAAAGTCACATAAGGAACACGCTATAGGGTTCACACTCAAATCTTGAGTGATTGATTCCAAATTCCTTTTTCCTTTTATGTAGTATTTGTTTGGATTTTATTTTGTTCTAATAAATATAGCCCCCTTTTATGGATATGTCATTTCTAAACTCTGGTCATAGAGTTCCCCCAAGAATAAAATCTATGTATTTTGTAGCAACCGTGAATAGATTTCTATAGACTTGGACTTGTGTATTGAACAGCTACCAGCTTTCTCATGGAGATGGATTCATGGCTTCCAGCTTCCATTTCTACTCCATCCTCCAGAGACCCATGCCTTCTCTGTGTCCATTAATATAATTAGGGGGATAGTGAAAATACATATCAATTGTACTTTCCTAAACAGCATCGGGGAAGACAGTGGTGCTATATGTTGATACCTTGATTTCTTGCTTGAAGTAGAGGGGGAGCAGCCCAAAGAAGGGCTGCCTTCCCCTAATGTACAAGTAGACCTGCCATGAATTAGTCATTCATTCATTAACCCATATAATATTTACTTAAATCCATTCAATGTTGGAGGTCCAAGGAGTAAATATTTTAGCCTTTACAAGCGCTCTCTCTCTCTCTCTCTCTCCTCTCCCCCCCCCCCCCCCCGTGTGTGTGTGTGTGTGTGTGTGTGTGTGTGTGTGTGTGTGTGTGTGTGTGTGTGTGTGTCACAGTGGCATAGTGCTTTTTAATTTACAAAATGCACCTAATGTTTGCTGTGATGAACTTTGAGGCTCACCTGGAAACAAGCTGCTATTGTCTTCTTATTCCCAGATGGAAAACTGAGGGCTGGGGAGGGAAGAGCGCCAACTGGAGGTCAGAGAGCAAATGAATGATTATTGATTACCACTCTGTGTCATATGCTAGGAGGTATCCAACACATGCTGAGAACAAAACAGCCGAGCGGATATAGCACTCACTCTGGTAGAACTTGCATGTTTTTAGGAAAGCTGAACTTGGGAGCTAGGTTTAGCTGGAGAGTTAGAAGGGAGGAAGGGCCATTGACCCTTGAGAGCAACCACATTCTCAAAAATAAGGATAAAAACCTGCAAAAGAGGTTGCCACTCAACAACCTGAGCAGTACATGGAAAGGATTGTTACTCTGTCTGATGATAAAACTGCCTTGGGAAAGAAGAAGCATGCAAGCAGGGTAAGAGTAAGACAGAAAACATCTGTTAGCCTTGGTAATGTGCACATCACCAGTTAAGTCAGGAAAAGCAATTTTTGGTGGAGAGTAGGTACAGATAGTAGATTAAAGTAGTAGGTACAGACAGTGGGTTGAAAGTGAGAGTGATTTGAAAATCTGAAATGGCCATTACCACTTCTTCATGAGATGAGATACAAGTAAATACAGAAAGCCGGACCAGCCAGCTCATGGTGGAGCATGTACTGGGAACATGCACATTTATGAGCAAAGAGGTTTTAGTCCTAAGTTGGAGTTGATGTAAATGCATTGAATATTATTATTGTAAAGATCAATGAAGTTTCAGTGTACAAGAAAGAAAATTAGATTTTCCTCTGTAGTGAACATACTCCTGAAATTTCTTCTCTGTTTTAAAATGAGCACGTAGTCCTGGAAAATAAGCAGGATACAAGCTTCTCAGTATACAAGGGATCCAGGCAGTCAGCAGAGTTCTGCTGAAGGCTGTGCTCTCTCTCATTTGGCCACACACTGACTCCAACTCCAGTGCTCCTGGCTGTCCTGGCAGTGGGGCCATACTGTGCTGCTTTCCTTCTGGATAAGTGAGCAGTCTGTTCAAACAGTGTGCATAAAGCCCCTGAAGCTTCTGAATGAAACATGAAGCTAATAATGAGTTTAAACTTGGTAATTCTATAAATCAGTGGGTCATATATATGAAATCTCCTCATTCTGTTTTGCTAATGGAAACTTTATTCAAAAGCCACTATTAAAAATAGAAAATATAATATTGAATTTTATATAATGCAACATTTGATTTTATAGAATTAAAAATATTCACAGTTTTCCAAAAAGTACTTAGAATCTAAACCTGAAGTTATAATCCGTACTCCATCATTTTCAGACAAGAGAGAAATGCTATAAAAGTATCAGATTATACATTCAGAAAACAAGAATCCCAGAAAAAAAAATGCAGCTATTTGATTTTTTAATAAGAATTTGATTTCAATTTTGACATTTTATATTTTGCTTCTAAAATGTACTTATGTTATGGGCCAATCATGCCATTTTTATATGATTAATACATTAAGTGATATGTATATATATATATATATATGCAATAGTGACATTATTTATGAAATAGGAAACTTTGACTTTAATATATGTCATATTTATGACTATTTTAAATGAAATGTTTTTACTTTAAATTCCCTGTTGTGCTAGCATGCCATAATCTAGCAATCCCTAGAAGTCTCAGAGCTGAGCTTCTATGGAAGGGTTTGGGAGTCAAGAGAACTCTGAGGATGCTGAGTTAGGAAAGGAGGCAAGGGCGCGAAGATTCTGAAAATAGAAGGTGTCAAAACACAAACATTAAGCAGGGATAAACTTTGACTATGGGAGCCCCCTCCCCAACCCTGCAACTACAGAACACCCTGATAGCTTTCCTGCTGTGGTAGGCCAAGCCAGATCTATTTATTCTGCAATTAGTGGGATCTTGTCTATTCTGTACCATGTTCACCAAGGGACAAGAAAGTGTGGTGGACCTACCGTGCTCATTAATGTGATGACAGAGGCATGCTCTGTACTCGGACTGGGGTGCTAGTCAGCTTTCCCTCACAGTAGCAAATGTCCAAAAGAACCACTTTATAAGAAGAAATGGAATGGTTTTGGCTCAGTCACTTGATCCTGTTCCTTCAGGCCTGTGGTGATGCAGAGGTAGCAAAAGCAGTTGACAGAAAAAACTGTTTACCCCATGGTGAGTCTTTTCAGGAAGCTTCTCATCTCATCACTGTGACAAGATCACCAGGACACAGTTGAAAGCAGAAAAGGCTTATCTTGGATCACAGTTTTGGAGGCTTCAGTCTGTCTTTGGTTTCATTGCTTTGGTGACCGAGGTAAAGCTGAATAGCCTGTGAGTGTGTGGTTGAGCAAAGCTATTCATCTCTTGAGAATCAAGGAGCAGAGAAGGCCAGAACCTGACGCAAAATTTAGCCTTCAATGACACACTCCTCAGCAACCTACTTCCTATAAAGAGCCCCACCCCCAAGCACTTTGGGAAGCTATGAGCTAATCCATTGATGAGGTTTGCACTCTTATCGCCCTGTCATGTCCCAGTAGCATCACCAGCTAGTCATCAAGCCTTCAACACACGAGACCTGTAACACTGAAGAAATGAAGATGAGAGGAAAGGGAGACTGGGGATCTGCTGTCTTCTTCATGGGCTGCCTCCTGTGACCTAAAGAACATACCCAAACAGAATAGCTAGCTGGGGCATTGTGAATTCATGATACTGCATAGTCAAGGCACAACTCACTGTCTCCTATGAGGCCTCTACAAACCATAGAGAGGAGGGGAAATGATTTCCAAGATTCCATTGGTCACCTGGGAAGGATACCCTGCTGTCTGTGATTTATATAAACAAAAAAGTCTTTATGTTAAGCTTGGGACATGAGGTTTAAAATATGTTTCTATCCCTGAGAGGCTTTCTTGAATTGGGCATTCTGGTTTAGAGAAGTTGTCACATTGCAGTTCACTGTGAAGTGAGGAGCAGAACCAAATGCTAGCTTTTCTCATCAGTTCTTAGATATATTCCAGAAGACTTTTAAGTGAATGTTTTAAAGAGTCTGAAATTTGGTTTATGTAAGCCAAAACAGCTTACTGAGTATGCTACTTTGATATTCTACTGGTGATGCCCTTACCCTACAGATCTCCTGCATTAAATACAGTACAAGCTCTGACCATTTGACTTGCTGACATCCATGGGAAGTATACTTAGGTACTCTTCATTATTAGGGTTGTGCTGAGGTCATTTTGGTTTTCATGTTTCTGTTCTTGCTTTTTAATTCGAGATTTAGCCTTATTCTAATACTTCAGTTTGTTTTGGCTTGTTTTATTAACCCATTGCAGCACAGCAATGTATGTTTGACCCTTTCTGTGACTACACTCAGTGCTGAGGAGATAGCTCAGTGAGCAGAAATCACATGCAATCCAGGGGTGAGAGCCTGAATTTGAATCCTTGGAACCCATATAGAATCCATGCAGTGAGAGCATCCCAGGAGTCTTGTCAAGGGGAGGGAAATGGGGGCAGAGACAGAAGCCAGGAAGCTCATGGCTGGCTAATATAGAGCAGTGCAAAGCACAAAAGATACTATCTCAAGCCAGGTAGACCTCCATATACATACTACACATGCATGTCCTTATTAACACACTGAAAAGTACCTGCACAGGCGTACACACACACACACACACACACACACACACACACACACACACACACACACATTGTATGAATTGTAATCGGTATGAATTGTATGAATTGTAATTCGGAAGCATATCACCATCTAATCTCCTACTTAAGCAGATGGATGTGTGATCCTCTGCCTCCTACCCTGTCACCACCAATTTCCATAGAGAAGGCCTCCTTGGCTATGCTGTTTGCAAGTCTGCTTTTATAACTGACAGCATACTAGTAAATGTGAATTCTCAAGATGTCTGGGTTATTTTAAATTTATATACCTTTATGTTAGAACATGCAACTATGTTTTTTAATGAAGAAAGTAGTAAGTGATTCAGATCATGCTGACCATTTTTTTTAACTAGTTCATTTTACAGTTTTTCTTTATCATTGATTTCACTGGCCACAGGGCTATGTGAATTAGATCTCTGCCTTAGCTGTGGGGTCCAAGAGTGAGCTAAGAATGTTGTGTAGGAGAGGTGGGAACTGTGATAACTAGACTGCTCAGAAAAGTCCTATTTGTACCAGAATTATACATCAGTTGTGGTTCAGATGCAACCTCTCTAAAGTATATTATTCTTTGCAGTGCTAAAATATACCTAAGAGTTCAAGGAGCTGTGTTTGACCTGAAATAAGATTGTTGCTTCCCATCAGACAAAAGATCCAGTTCTCAGGAGTTAAGATCTTATTTTGGGTTAATGAATTCGTTTAAACAGCCTGTGCAGTTACATCCATGGAACAGGGTAGATGCTATATTAGCTGACCACCTGGGAGCAGATGAAATGTGAAAGGAACCTAACAAAAGGAAGTTAGGAAAATACCAAAGGCTAATTATATCATTTATACTTCTGACTGCAATAAGCCCTATACTCAGCAAAGGAGAAAGACTGCTCTTCCTTTAATCACCAGGTATTTCTTCAGTGCTTAGTTTTATTAGTCTGCCTTCTGTCACATAACAAAATGCCTAAAACAACTAATTTATTAAAAGAAAAGGTTGAGTTTGGATCTCAGTTGGGGAGACTCTAGTCCATGACTAATGTAGCCTCTGGCTTGTTGGGCAGGAGCCGATTGCAGAGCAAATGCACTTACACCATGTCCAGGTAGAAAGAAGGACGAGAAGGGGCCTGGAATCCCACAGAACCCTTGAAGAACACCCCTCTCCCAGTGACTTCCCACCTCCTAAAGGTTCCACCACATCCCAACAGTGCCTTAGTCACATGAGGCATTAGCAACATTAAGTATGTCACTGATCAAGCACACACCCTGCTTAGTACAGTAGTCACTAAGCCCCTTCTGGTTTGAGTCCTGGGCTCTTAAGACCTAATTGTGAGAGGGTATGAGTGTAGGTAAGAGCGATCCCTGGGTTTCTCTCCCTGTACTCTCTAGCTTTGTGATCATAGCAAGCTCTTCTCTCCTCAAGTTTCTTCTCCCTCATCTTTTGTAAGGTTGTGAAAATTGCTTAACACGATCAATAAAGACTGTAGACCTGTGATCAGGATGAAGTTCACTCAGGATCCTGTAGTCAACACACTCTTTAGACCCCCATACACACCAGCCTCTCAGCTGTGGATTCTGGGGATTAGTGGGAACTGCAGGGGCCTCCATTCTAGATCATTGTTTATTTACATTATGGGTTAAACTGGCTCTTGTGATTTAGTCTGTGAACCAAAAATACCATGTTTACATAATGTTATTTCTATGGGAAAATGCCTTCTGAATTTTGAATGTAACTTTTGATTTTGAACATTTTGGACTGTAACTTGGAATATAGCTGTGATGTTGTGTTAGTATGTGAATGTGTGTGCACATTCTGTGTGCTCAGTATGGAGGCTTTCAGCATGAGACAGTGTTAGCTTATAAACAAGCTCAAAGTCAAATTCAAAGTGGGATACATTTACCTAGTTGTTTTAAAAAATCACATTTTGAACATAGTTGGAAAACAGGAGCATTAGTTTTTTTCCTTAGAGGTTTATATTTTAGAGAAGTTTTAGATAGATGCACACACACACACACACACACACACACACACACACACACCCCTCTGTCCTCTAGTATTCATAGTGTCTTGTATACTCAGTGTCCAAGAATAGTGCTGTCCTTACAGCTAACAAACCTTCACCAGCATGATCAGCATAACCCACTGTTTACATTAGCTTCACACTCTGTTATTTAATTATTTCATTATTTATGTGGGAGTCAGAAGACACTGGCTGGAGCCTTTTCTCTCCTACACTGAGAACCGAACTCAGGTCACCAGGCTTGGTCTGGGTTCCATCTTTAGTTCTGTGGATTCTGTCTGTGATATCTGTCTATCAGTATATTGTTACACGGTGTTATCAGTGCCCTTTACATTCCTAATGCTTGGCCTAGTAATCTCTCATTTGTCCCAGCTTCTAGGCAGGTAAGTGTCTGTTCTTATATTACAGGGGAAAGTGCATTTCTGTATTTAAAATGAATTTTCTCTCCTATAGTTAATATAACTTCCTTGCTTTAGAGCACAGGCTACCTTGAACTCCATATTTGGAGAGCTCATGGAAAGCTTTGGAAGGCTTTTTCTTTCTAGTTTACCATTTGAGTAAATGATAAACTTGGCTTAGAAATTTCATCATCCTAAATTTAGGACTTTTCAGATAAATGAGTTTATTTGCCACTTCTGCAGTCAGGTTTGCTGCTTTGCCTAATACTTTCTATAATTTTAAACACTGGATGTTAAATGTCAACACCTTAATCTGATTTTCTGGCTTGAGCTCTCTTTTCTGTCTTGTAGTTTGTTAATATATAACACACTAAGCAGTATTTCTTCAGTGCTCCACACAAAAGCAAAAGTGACAGAGATTGCAAAGCAGCTTCTGGGTTAGTCAGGGAAGCAGAGAGTGACCAGAAAGGTAGAGTGTTGCTGCATGAGTAAATAGACCCAGGAGCCCAAAGGAGCTTTGCCTGGGCCTGAAGGTAAGAGAGAGAGAGAGAGAGAGAGAGAGAGAGAGAGAGAGAGAGAGAGAGAGAGAGAGAGAGAGAGAGAGAGAGAGAGAGAGAGAGAGAGAGAGAGAGAGAGCCAACTAGCTAACACAATGCTGAAGAGAAACAAAAGTATTTCTAACAGAGAAAAGGAGAACCTGGCCAGGACGGCCAAGGACGCAGCGCTGTGGCTTTAAGTGTGACAGGAGATTGGCGGCAGCTGAGGCAGAGACCAGGAGGAGAGCTGTCATCCTGTCCTCTTGCTGTCTTTTACACCAGCTGGACTTCATGGTGTCTGGCAGCTCCTAGATGCTTCCTCTGTCCTCTCCCTATCCCTACAGATATTTCCACAGAGATAGTTTTGAGTGGCCAGCCTTCAAATTTTGTGCTCTCTTCAATAGTTTGAAAAAGAGTTGTTCTCCACAAATTTCTGTGCCGACTCTTGCTTCGTTTGTTTGTTTGTTTTGATTTGATATTTGGAGACAGAATCTTTTTTATGTAACCCTGGGCCTGAAACTTATATAGAGACAAGACAGGCCTTAAAGTGACAATGACCACCTGCCTGTACCTCCGCAGTGCCAGGATCAAAGGTGTCGGGCCACAGAAAGGTAGTGGACTCTGGCTCTGGGAAGTGGTTACAGACAGCATTTTCAGTGTTATAGCCCTGAGGGCAACTGTATCCCCAGTGCAAGTGTTACAGTTCTGAGGGGGGAGCTATCTTGACAATTGAGAAGACACAAAGTCGCACCACACAGCAACCTCACACAGGAGATTTGTTAGGAGAAACACAGGAGGGCAGCTGCCTCTACTCAGGAGAGAAGCAACAGGGGTGAGGGACAGGATTTTTATATGGTTTCATTGGGACACACCTCTCTATGGTGGCCTGGGATTGGTGGGATTTTGTGGCCTGATCTTGGGCTTTTTACTCTGTAGAGAGCGTCTTGGGCACCTGCATCTTGAGCACCTGGGTCTGAGCTTTATGGCCATTAGAGTGTCCTGTGGGCACAGCCTGGAGGCTGGAAGGCCTCAGGGGCAGGACCTGGCACTTAAGGACCTCAAAGGACTTACAAGAATGTCTTTGAAATTGATAACTGGTCCCCAATCTCTTCTGCTTCTTGTTTGTCACAAGATTGGCAGTTTGCCACACACTCCCACTGCTGTGACATTGTGCTTTCACCATGGGCCTGGAGTCATTGGATCAAGGAATGCGGACTAGCTGTTCTCAAACCTGCCCAAATGAACAGTCCATTCCTCCAGGTTGCTTATGTATTTCTTCAGTAGTAACCTGACTAATACAGCCCCTCCCTGGCCTTCTCTCGGATACGCCCATCAAAGAAGTTCTTTATTCCTGCCCTGGTTTTCTCTCAGAGAACTTCCATGTGACTCTCATATGGCTTATGGTGGAGACAGGGAAGGAGACAGGATTTTCTGTGGCCTCCTTAATAGCAGATGTGAAGTTTGCTGCAGCTAGTTATAAATCTTTGGAAACATGAGCCATTTGCATTATATGTTTAGCTTAAAATTGACCCTGGTAGAAGTATTTATATCACGGGAATTTGAGACACTCTGAATCAAAACTTCTCTTTTCTCAAAGAGCTGGTGTTTTGACCTTTGCCATTACACCACAGGCAGAGAGATGTTCTCCGTTTCCCCTCAGTGACTTGGACCAGGGTATGTGGCCCCACACATTTCCTGCAGGCAATAGCTACCTTCCACTGTGTCCTTGGAAAGACCTTGCCTGCAGAAGGAAGTCTCCAAAGAACTCATGACTGAGTGTCTTCCTGTGTTGAGAGTTTCAGGGCCTCTAGTCAGCCTTTAAGATAGTCACTAAATCTTCAAGGTGTCCCTCCATCTCCTTCATACACTCTGCTTGAGATAGAATGGGCCCATTACCTTGTCATTGTCCAGGGCAGTGGGTCACCCAGATGTTCCTCAACATACATCTCTCACTCCCCTAACCCTTTGGTATTCTGTCTAAGCAGAGCCATGTTCTTCCCTGGCTGTGATTATTTCTACAAATGTGTCTGTTGCTTCCTTGCTGTTTTGTTCCTCTGGAATCTTTGTATTGTCTTCTCATCTTCAAGAAAGCCTGAGTACCTCACTACATCCCTGAGACTCTCCTCCATGTAGGCTGCCCAGTAAGACCCAGCTAGTCATTTGCTCCTTTCTCTCTGATCTTGGGCAAATCAGTGGTGGCCTGCATTCCTTCATGTATTTTATTTTCTTCATTATTACAAGAACTGTCACATCCTTTCTGGAGTTAAAGCATCGTGTAGGAAAGCTGTGGCCTTGGGCAGGGAAGAACCAGCCATGCTTCCTGATGACCCTATCATCTAAGACAAGCCAGAGGAACTTTACCTTTAACTTCCTCTATTTAAAGTCATATAGGCTGAATGCCATGCAGAATATAAAGGGCACATCAGATCATGAGCATAAAAATCATGAGTGTTACAATCAGGTTTTCTGGTCCTGGGCAGCCAGACGTCCAGACCCACAGACCTGCAGCCCCGGACCCCTTAGCCGACCGCTGCTGCTTAGGCCCCAAAATGACTCAGACACTTATATTAATTTCATGCTGTTTGGCCTACGGCTTAGGCACATTGCTAGCTTGCTCTTATATCTTAACTCAACCCATTTCTATTAATCTGTCTGCCATGTGGCCCATGGCTTGCCTGTGTCACTTACATGTTTCTTCTTAGGGTGTTTGGCTCGATCTGTCTCTGACTCTGCCCTTCCTTTCCTACCTATTCTGATTCCCTACCTACTTCTTCTATGGTGCCTGTCATGGGCCAAAACAGCTCCTTTATTTAAAGGTTGATATTCACAGCATACAGAAAGACATTCCCATATCACGTGAGTCTTTCAAAAACATTCATACTCAGACAGTCAGCTCAGTGAGTAAGAATACTTGCTTTACAAGCATGAGGACCTAAGTTCTGAGCTCTGATCTCAAGACACACATAAAGTATGGTATGGTCACATGTGCCAGTAATCCCAGGTGTGGAGAATGAGACAGGAGGATTGCTTGGGGCTTGTTGGCCACTAGCCTAATTCCAGGTTCAGAGAGAGACTGCACAGTACACACACACACACACACACACACACACACACACACACACACACAGAAAGAGAGAGAGAGAGGTGGCAAATAAATATGCCACTTTATTCAACTGTTTCAGTGTCAGCATTGTGGACCTGCAACACCTCTTAAGTAGATGAATCATACATATCTACAATCCAAGTCTGGCACTTAATAAATGAAACAGGAAATCCATGTATTTATTTGTTTGTTTATATTAAAAGTAGAAATAGAGACACTTTATTAAGTAAAGGAAAGCCCTTCCAAGAGTGGAAATGGGCTAGTGAGCAGGGAAACGGATGTACTCCCAAGGCAAGAAATTCTTTGAAAGTTAACCTCAGGGCAATTCTGTTGGGTGGTAGCATTGTCTTTGTTTTCAGGAGAAGCCGAGACTCAGAGAACTGTGCCTAAATCGCACATGTGGGATACACAAGTCTAGGAACAGAAGGCTGTCTACTGCCCCTGCCCACACTCTAAATTTTCTGCATCTCCTCTCTGTTTCTCCAACTAGTCAGTATTTGAGCTGGATATGGACTCCAGGTCCCCACAGTTGCCTCTGCAAAGCCCACGAGCAACTTTCACACTTTACTGCTACATCTAAGAGTCAAATTCTCTGCTAGGGACTTTTCTGCCTAATTCGCCTTCAAGGACACCCTGGCTTACAGCAAAACGTGGTGAGCTTTTAAAAGACTATAATTCCTAATGGAACATATGGTGCCTAGTGGTTACAGATATTGCTTCAGCAGGCTCTCTGAATTCTGATCTCAGCCTCTGAACCTGCTCTTGACCCTGGGCAAATAAGCTTCTTCCCAGTGAGTAAGCTGTCTCATCTATGAGAAGAGGAAAGAGACTCCCCAGTCCCGGGCTGTGTCTGCCTGGCATATGGGAGAGGGTAAATGCTTTGTTAAACAGAATAGTAACTTAGGAGTTTGATTTTATCATTCTGACTTCATAGTACGTAATAAGTAACAAATAAGCCAAAGGAAAAGAAAAACGGGACATTGGGACACCCTCCGAATTGAATAAGCTCCCAATACATATGTATGACTGCAAAAGCTTCACCTTCTAGGAAATTCTCATTTTAGTCCACCTTTGTAGAATTTTGCCACAAGGTCACTCCTTTTCCCCTGACTTTTAAGGACAGCACTGGTCCAGAGAACTTGTGGGGTCACCTTTAGTGAAGGTGTGGGCCTGGGCTTAGAACTGCATGAGCCCTGCATGCAGCACTACTGTCTGCCAGTGCTGAGATTGCCTGGGCCATAGGACTGGCTGCATGTGGGGTGCTGTGCTTTTGTATTCCTTTGGTGATGATGAACAGAATAACTTCTGGGGACTAAACAAGGAGACCAGTGCCCTTACAACTTCTAAAGGGTGCTGCCCTTTGTGTAGATGAAGATATTACCTTATAGGAGCAATTTCATCCACTTTTAATTCAGCCAAATGTAACGGATTCTGCTGGGAATGGAGGGTTTATAGATTAAAGAGAATATTGGCTTTGTGATGTCTTGATACTCTATAGTGATCATTTCTGGACCACTGTTTCTGAGAAATTAATTGGTCTAAGATACTATCTATAAAATACTTTTTAATTATGAATACGGGCAGGTCTATTTTCTACTTCTCGCCCATAGTAAATAAATAGCAGTTTAAAGAAGTTTAAACACACTTTGTGTGGATTTCTACAGCAGCACTAAGTACCATTAATTCACACCTGGTTTATGCAGTGTCGGAATGGGATTCAACCTAGGACTTCCTGTGGGCTGGGCAAGCACCCTCCATCTACAGCTCTTGACACATTGGATTTTAATAACAGAAAACTCTGGGTTCTGTAAAATATAAAGACACAAATTTGTCATGAACTTAAGACTTTCTTTGTGTTGAGATTGTTTATGCAGCCAGGCCAGCACTTCAGAAGAAGCCAATCTTAGTTGTCACTGGGAATAATTTACGGGCTCCAGAGCTGCCGAACTTGGTGTAGAAAGAAGCACCTCAGACGTAGCCTCATTCTTCCCCAATGCAGAATCTCATTCAAAACAGTAAACAAATCAGGAAAAAAAATCTTTATTTCATGCTTCGAATTTTACATTATATTCTGTACATACGTCTATGTGTCTTTTTATATTGATAATGCCAAAGAGTTCTTTTCAAGTCTAAAATGCTTAAAACTTCACACTTTCAATTCCTAAAAATTTCAAATCGACAGTAATTAAAGTAAATCCATCATGCTTATATCTGAGTTATGAATCTTTCTGTGAAGGAAATGGTTTGTGGTATTCTACTCTGAGGAGAATTTTATGTCTGCATTGACATTGTTTCCTGATGGTAAAGGTTTGTGGAGGCAATTTTAAAAGCCTGGCTATTTGAGGCAGATATGTAACCATACCTCTGGCATCCCTGGCTATAACTTAACTATAAAAACCATGTAACCATCTGGGTAACTAAACAGTGTAGGTCTGCCTACACCTGTGATCCTAATGTGAAGAAGATGTGTTTGACTTTATAGATACCACATTTACCAAGAGAGAGAGAGGGGGAGGGAGAGAGAGAGAAAGAAAGAGAGCAAGAGAGAGAGAGATCAGGCCATAAGTATGTGACAGAAGGCTGGGATGTGTCTGCAGCCAGCTTCCTGAGGCAGTATTCCCTCAGACAATCAAGTGTACCGCACCATTCAAGTATGCCATAATGCCGCTGGGGCTGACGTAGCTCAGTCTCCAGGACAGAGCCCTGCTTTTCATAGCTAACCTGTTCTGAGAGAAGCATGAAGGGGAAAGAGTGCTGTTGCAGATATCCTTTCTACAAATTGGCTTCTGCTTTTTATTTTTATTATTTTTAGAAAAATAAACCCAAATTAGAATCTCACAGTCACAGAACCTTCTAACATTGAATGGTAAAGCTATTTTAATCTTCTTGGAGAAAAGCTCACTCCCGTTTTAGACTATAAGATTGATTCTTGAGAGCACATTGGTCTCCTAATTTATGTAAATGTTTGGCTGTATACCTCTAGTTAGAGCTGCTAGAGTTTTTGCTGATTTGCCTGGCATGTCTCCAACAAAATAGTCCATTAACATTCCAATCCTTTCCCAATAATTGAGACAATCAATTTACATAAAACAAGGCACAATTATAATTTTATGTACAATTTAAATTCTATAGAAAATAATCAGAATGCAATAAAGAGGGACATTTATTTTGATGCAAAGGGGTGTTTTATAGTCGGTATTAAACAAATCTTTGATATTTTCAGAACCCTCCCTGCATCCTCCTGGATGAAGTGCAGCTATGCCGTTAGACTCTAGTGTGAGAGCAAGTATATGTCATGCTGCATGCTTGGTAGGCAGTGTGACTTCCTCTCATTTAAATGGAGAGGGTGGACATAGAAAAAGGAAGCATTTGTTTGCTCCTCGATCTGAGGTAATTCTTGTGAGACAGGAAGACAGCAGATACATGTGGAGCTTGTTCTTTGCCCCAGCATTAATGAACCAGGTGCAGTCTCATCCTTGCCGCTAGTCAGAGACCCGGCACCTATTGCTGGACCACATGTGTGTTGAATCCTAAGAAAATGACTGAAGGGAATTGGAGAGTTATGTATAACATGGGGCAAAGTCACATGGCCGTGCCGTGCCTTTGTATGGAAAGTCACCACAGCGAAAGCCTCAGGCTCCGGTCAGAAGCCTTGCAAATCTTCCTGGCTCTGTAAACGTGCTATGTCAGTCAGAAAGTCTAAGACACTAAAGAAATATTATTAGGAGGAATACAGTAAGAAATAATGACAAGATAGAAAACAAATCCTGTCAGAGCTGGGAATATATTTGGCTTCCACTTGCTGTGTCTGTCTGTTCCCATGAATGGTCCAGAATAGAAACCGGATGTTTAAAATCTCCCTCCCTTTCACATGCTCTCCCCCTCCTGTTTCTCTTCCTCTTCAGTATTAGTAGACTTACTATTTTTATTATTTTTTATTTATATTCCTAGTTTTCAATATTTGCCGTTTGTGTGGATAACACATTAATTTTTAATGAAATATTTTGAGACTCTTGGAATAGCTGAATCATAAAAGAAACTTGAAATTTATATAGACTCCCAGGCAGCATATAAATTAATATTACATAGGGTTACTTTGCCTACTCATGAATGGAAATGAGAACGTTGAAAGATGTGCAATTAGGTGGAAGACTGTTGTCCTTGTAAAGAGTTGGTTTGTATGACCTCAGCATAGGGGCCAGTTTACACACCATTTTTAGTTAGCAATTAATTAAATAAATGTTAAGTTAATATGCTAGTTCATTTTCTTTCTGTCTAAAAACACGTATTTGACAAGCCACACTTGTGACAAAGCAGCTGAGATGCAATTCGCATTGGACTTTTTGCTGTCGTCTGCCTGTACTGAGGGTCGTATCCAGGCCTCCAGCAGCCCTGGTCAACTGTTGCGCACTCCACCACTTCATATGGCCTCCAGTCTTGACTTCTGTTTGGTTCTTTTTGAGACCTAAGGCCTGTAACAGAACTGGTGTTTGCTTCTTTGGTAGCTTGCTTCCGTTGATGGGGTTTTGTCTGATATATGTGGCATTAAAGTCCTCCAGAAATGCTTCCAGACATTGTTCTTGCAGGTCCCTCTACCCCCACCCTGGAGAGCTGTGGCTTGGCTTCCTTGGTTCTGAGTTTCAAATTGAGACAAACAGTCTTACTTTGTTGGTGGTGGTGGTGAGGATGGTATTTATTTTGTTTTGTTTTTTAGTTTTAGTTTTATCATTATTATTATTAAACAAAAGTTTTTAGTTATTATTAGATATTTAAGATATACAGTAGGTCCCTTTTTCTTAAACAAGTATTTTATGTTGGAAACTTACATTTCATTTTAATCATTTTATATAAGCGTCTAATTTTGTAGTTTCTTTGTCACAAAAGTTTCTAAGTGATTTTACTTTTCTCAAACTTACTTGTTCTCAATATTAATAATTTTATGTTCTCTTCTAAATGTTTTTATCTATTATATACCTAACAACTAATAAATGTTTTAAGGAGCCCTGCCTTTCTTATATGAGCCAAATTTTAGAGAATGACATTTTGAAGACTTAAAAAGGCCTGAATGATTATAAAGCCACATCTGCCCGGTCTTCCATGCCTGTTCCTCAGCCCCATTCTCAGAGAACGCACCGTACAGGTGGAGAGACGGAGGCCTGACGAGAAAGAACGTTTTCCGACTTCTGGCCTCGTGTCCTCTACTGCCCTCAGTTCCTCATTCGTGTGCTCTGAGTGTACCAGTGGACTAGAACATAAGCTTAGCACACACTAGCAGGACGGTTTTCTCTGTATGTGGAAAACCTGTTTTAGCCACAAAGTTATCCTTTTGTTTTGTTTTGTTTTCAGATCGACCACACCCAAACTGCATCTTCCCTTGTACTCACTCTGGTTTCCCTAAACAAACTGCAGTCAGACAGGCATTTGGTAAGCAGCAGGTGTGTGGAATTTGCAGTTTGGTGGCCCTCTGAGATGTATATTTCCTTTATATTTACTTTGTGGGATATTCAGTCTTGCCAAATATTTTTAGAGCATTCATCTTTGTTTTGAGATAGTTATATTTATTTATTTATATTTAGCAGTTACATTTCTGAGTTCATCTGATATTTAATTGTGTTAGTAGAAGTGGCATCACCACACTTTGGAAGAAACAGTGCTGACCCTAAGAAGATACTCCTGGTGGGAGTAGGCATGCCGGTGCCTGCTGCAGAGTGGCAGCTGGGTGCCGGGTGCTGTGATGAGCATGGGTGCACATCATGACCGGTCCTTGTGTTTGGCGCAGAAATGAGGAAAGTGCTGTCGGTTCACCTCTTTGCTGGAGGGAGCAGTGACCCATTTGGAGAACTTCTGTTGTAGTTTGAAGGAAGTTGATGGAGTGAGAGTGAAAATATACAACATAGTATCAGGCTTGCATTCTCCATGCGCTCTTATTTCCTTTTGTGTCATTAAAAAAAAAAAAAAAAAAAAAAAAAAAAAAAAAAAAAAAAAAAAAAACCTGGAAGTACAACACAAGGATCATCTCTTTGTTTTCTGGCTTAAGAATAACAAGCTCATCCTGCCAAGAAGCTGGGCCAGTGGACATTTCTTACACCAGAAAAAACTCTTCAGAGCCTGAGAAGTCATCCTTCATGTTGGTGTCTACTGACCTGACATCCACTGGGGATGGTAGTTGTGGGTACTTAAGGTGGGGGTCATGGGGTGGGATAGTGGGGGTGGCAGCCATGTTGTCACAGACAGGAAACTGAACTGATTTTTCCATAAGGTCATGAGAGAATTAACTTTGTTAGAATATACTATTGAAAATACAAATGATTTTTAAATGATGTGGTGGTTTGAAAGAAAATGGCCCCTACAGGACATGGCACTATTAGAAAGTGTGGCATTGTTGGAGTATATCGTGACTTTGTTGGGGAAGTGTGTCACTGTCCAGGTGGGCTTTGAGGTCTCAAATATGCGGGAGCCACGCCCAATGTCTCAGCTCTCTTGCTCTTGCTTTTGGATCAAGATGTAAGAATTCTCAGCTCTTCCAGCATCATGTCTGCCCATCTGCAGCCTTGCTCCCACCATGATGATGGTGGTACGTGTGGAGGTCAGAGACCAGCATGTGGGAGTTAAGGCTCAATTTTCACAGTTTCTATACCCGAGATCCAACTCCAGTCACCAGGTGGGGTGGCAAGAACCTTTAGTCACTGAAACAAACACCTCACAATGGATCAAGGTTGATGCCTGATATGTTAAGTGTAAAGCTAATACTTACAGGGTGTTAAACCTCCTTCCTGAATACAGAAAGAGCAACCTAAGGGTGGTGAGTGGAGTGAATCTGGTCCTTCGATTTTTGCTTTTAGTTCATTTTTTTAAGTTGAGGATGAATCTAAGCATCCAACTCATTCTCCTTTCTCAGTTAGGTTTTAGTATTTAGCAATATGCTGACTATAGCATTAGTTGCTACACTTGGGAAAAGGTGCTGTGTATCCCCTACTCTTGATGCCTTTACTACACTTGCTGCAGTTCTTGAAAGGTGGCCCTGAAAACAAAGATTGCATATTTTGCTTTAGAGAACTATCATATGCAAAATACATCTGTTAGAAAACTGAACTATACTTTCATATATTAAAAACTTTGAATTTTAAAAGCCATTAATCATTCTTTAAGTTTAAATTAGCTATAGTTGAATAGCAACTTAAATCCATTCATAAATATTTAAAACCAACAGGTAAGGCTAAGAGGTTGTGGTATAGACTATATATAGTTCATATAGCTATAAACTGCAGTGTGAGACTTTTGGAAACGAGTCACCAGTCTACATTTGCACATGCCCCAGCTCTTGGGTGACAGGCATGGTTCCAGTAGGTTTCATAATCATTTGCCACATACTTGTCAGCGCTGGCTTTTAGTTCCTTGATACCCTTATATGCATGTCTTAACTTTTTAATCTATGGTCTGGAAGAGTGTCTCATAGGTACTGCTTTGTCCATTGTGCCCTGGAGACCCCAATGCCTGCAGGCAAAGCTAAGGGTGTGATTAATCCAGGCCACCAGCACAGTCTCAAATGGGTTTAGACAGTGTAAATCCTGGAGGAGTTAAGAAGGTGAAAATCATTTTCCTCCATAGTTCATAGGCTCTCACAAGGCTTTCTCTGTTACTATTTGTTTTGTTATCCCATCCAGAAATCTAGAATCATTTCTAAATATGAATTGGAAGACTGGCATATATTCATTTCTTAGCAGTCCATTCATTGTTTATGTATACACGCACATATTTACTGATCTCTAGCGTGACAGTCAGGGCTCAGATATTGAAAGGGTGAGACTGAAGCTTGGCCTCTCAGAAGCAGCAACCCAGGAATCCTTCTTATGCTTCTCCCCTTCGCTGCCTGCAGGTCTTATTTGTCAAGCCCCAGATCAGATATCTCATCTGCTGTGTCGCATGCCTGCCTGCCTTTTCTTTGTTTATTCTTCCTTCCTTCCTTCCCTCCATTTTTCCCTTCCCCGTTCCTTTCTATTTTTTCTGGCAGGTGTTCTCAGTATAACCAAGGCAGTCCTGGAGCTTGTACCCTGTTCCTTCAGTGTTGGACTTCAAGTCCATCATGTCTGGACTTTTCCATGTACAGTCTTTTTTTTTTCTTTTTGAAATAACTTAAAACAAATAAAAATAAATAACTTGTGTACATGTCTGTATATGAGTGTGTATATGTGTGTATGCATACATGTTTATGCAGGTATGCAAAGCCCTGAGTGCATGCAGAAGCTAGAGGCTGTCATATGTCCTGCCCTCTCAATCTCCGCTTTACTCCTTTGGCCAAGTTCTGTCACCTAGCCTAGAGCTAAGCTGAGAGACAACAAAGCCAAGAGGTTCCCTGCTTATACAACCACAGCATCCACAGCACTGGAGTTACAGAGTGCATGTAGCCCATCCACAGCTACAGTCCCACACCCAGCTTTGCTCTGAATGCTGGGAACCTTATTTTGTATACCAAACGCTCTCCCCGAGCCCCATTTGCAGTTATCTTAGTGCCACTTTCTGTATTACCCAACAGTTTGTTCAAACAATAGTTTGGTCAAATATACAGGCTATCAAAACTGTCCTGAGAATGCCTGACTTGTGCTGTCTGTGGTGACACATGCCTATACGTTCAACAGTCTGGAGGTAGAAGAGGGGGGGATCGCTGTAAATTTGAGGCCAGACAGGTCTACATTGGGAGTTCCAGCCCAGGGCATTGGGAGACTTCATCTCAAACAAACAAACAAAAAGAACTGTTTGATTCAACAGACTATGAACTCCTTACAAATTTAGTCATTCTGCACATAACACTGTGCCTTAATTCAGAAGGACATCACTAAGTGACTGCAGCACTTTTGGACACTTTATAAGTCATCTTTTCAGGGCTGGGAGTAATGTGCCTGCCATACAAGCATGAGGACCCAGCACAGACATAAAAACCAGGCATGGGGAGGTAGAGACGGGAGGGGTCCTGAGCTTTGCTGGTTGTCCAGCCTAGCCCAATTAAGTCCTAGGTTTCAGTGAGAGACTGTGTCACAAATAGGATGGATAGTCCGGAGGAATGACACTTGGAGGTGGCCTCTAATGTCTACATGCACCTACAAATTAACTTTTATAGTTTTCTTCAAATTATGGAAACACAAATATGAGAAAACTATGGAACTTGATATGTCTGTGTACCATTTGTTGAAAGGTTTTAATTATAACCTCACATTTGGGAAACTTCCCCAGTCCATGTGTCTCTAATTGCTCTCATTAAGTAATATAAACCTAAAGTTGGTGTGCGTGGTGATGATCGCCCAGTGGGCACTCACTGAGTATTAACTACAGCTAGTAGATTTGACTTGATCTCATTAGAGCAGAAGCAGTTCCTGCTGTCTACTTACTTGTCATTTAGCAATTCATTGTTTTTGTAGTTGGCCTCTATTCTGGAAGGTTCCGCAGGTCGTGTTTAATGGGGCTACTTGCTAAGGTTGTTAGCAGTTACATAAACGACTCTGGCTTTACCAACCGTATGCCAGGCATTTGGAAAGAGTTATATACTTTCCAAGCTTTTGCTTTCCCCTAGTGGCCTGATAATAAAACATGATTGTTGAGGTGCAAATTATGACAGTTTTTTTTTTGTTGTTTTGTTTTTTTTATCAGCCAAAATGGGATTTTTCACAATGCTACTGTGATTTCCATATAAAGGAAAACAGACTGGAAACTCGTCTTCTTTCAGCTGACCATGAGAACAGGCACTTGAACGGAGCTTCCATGTTTGCTATTGTAACACACGTACTGCCCTTGTCTAGAAGTACTCTCTGTAGGAATGGTAATAGTGATGCCAATGTTTTGGTCAGTTCTCATTTGAATTATTCCCCTATGTCCTGGCCAGGGGTGTCTCTGTTGAGCCTAGGTAGGTCACAGCACCATAGACACCGTGGCCTTTCACCTAGAGTGACTTCAAGTGGGGCATTCCCTGAAGCCCCTCAAGCTGGAATTATGGATCTCCCTATTCAGTGTGGAGGGCAAAAAATCATCACAGGCTTGAAAATGTATTTGGGCTTAGTCTCTAGACATTTTGCTCAATAGTTTGTCAAAGTCTGATTTTTCAACATTGGGTAAGGGGAAAGGCTAACAGTAGGGTGCTTACCAAAGGCCAGTGTCCCCAGTTCAAGGTAGCCAGGTGCTCCCTCTAGCTCCTGTGGTAAATGTCTCATTTTTATCAACAAGACACTGCATCTGTGGTCTTGTATTTTCCTCATTAGATTGTTGTCTCCAGCATGAATCATCAATTATCAATCTCCAAAGTCCTGGAGTGAAACTATATTGATCCAGAAAATAATTGACTGGAAGCTGACAGTGTTTTAGTTGAAAGTCCAATGGATAGGATTAGCACAAACTGACACATGTCCTCAGTTCCTTCCATCAGGCCTTCAGGCTTTGATCTCACCTGGCTTTATTGACTTTTTCTGACCCATTTAAACTATAGTTTGGTGCATTCAAAACAAAAACCAAGCCAAAGCCAAACTTGAAGTAAAATCTTATCACATATGATAACTCCTCAAGCATTGGAAATATAGAAAATAGATTAAACAACTAGGGAGTTCTGGGGAGATGCTTGTTCTGAACGCAAAAGAACTGTAGCATGTTCTCTGCCACCACTGACCCCTGCTTCCAGTCTAGACCTGTATGCAGCTGAGATGCGGCCCCACTATGATTCACTGGGGATCGAGCACTTGAGAGGAAGGGTCACAGAATTTGATCTCTTCCTGGAGAAGAGGATGGAGTCACAGCCACCTGTAATTGTAGCTCTGGGGCTGGATGCACATTCACACAGACAGACATTCATATGCATAGAAGTAAAATGAGTTGATCTCCCATAAGAAGAGAACTGCAGACAGGTGAGAGAAAGCAGTGGGTGTTAGGAAGCAGCTTTCTCTGGCGCATGCAATTCAGAATAATCCAACTCTCCTTCACCTCTTACCTCACATACATATATGCACTCTAGTGTGGGTCTCAAGTGATACATAAGTTTAGCATTGAAGACTTATATGTGAATGCAAATGGGCATGCATACTAAAAGATGATCTCATGGACCATGCTGAGCTTTACCATGGACTTTGTAACATTGATTTTCTACTTTTATTTTTTTAGAGTTGATTTTGGCTTAACAAATGTATTTTGTGACTCACTCATGTTTGGAAACTTTTGTCACCTAGTGTCTTTCCGCACAGCCGTTTGAAATCTCACTTCTCAAATGGGCAAATTATTTCTTCCAAATGTCCAGTGAATACGAATATCACCATCTTGCTACACCTGAGTGTACACACACACACACACACACACACACACACACACACAGGCACTTGCATACACACTGCCAGAATGGAATATATTATCTGCTTCTAGTCAGGGAATCATTGGCTTCTTGCCCACCTTTCTATTCTCCAATAATCCCTAAGTTTTCTGCGCTGAGTTTGTGCTTCTTTTGCAAAGGGAAATGCAAGCAGTAGGAGCAGGCTCAGCGTTGCTGTCTGGGAAACAGAGTGGCAGTCCTTGGTTTAACATTTGCCTTTTAGATTTTACTCCAGCCCCGAACTCCATTGTTGGTGGTTGGTGGTTCTTAACCCCCTTCCTCTGTGCTATAAACTAGAATTATAGCTTGACTTTCTGCCTTCAGAAAGCAGGCAAATTTAGTATTTAATCTTTTTTTTTTCTTTTCCTGGGAAGCAAGCAGCTTCATTTCACTTTTCTTCTCTTTCTTTTGAAAGTCTCCATTGTACCAGACTAGATTCTAGGTCTGACCCTTCACAGCCTTCAGGACATTCAAGCTGTGCTGAGTTACTGGACCGTGTATTCTCTCTGCTCGTTGGCTTTCTTCTAGAATCTAAATGCCTCAAGGTGAAGAATTTGGTACTGATTTCCCATGGCCAAAATGTAGCAAAGTACATTTTGAATGGGCACCATAAGGCCAAGAAAGGATTTGTTTTAGTACTCTACTGTTTCAGACTTGATTAAATATCATTATATTGATAAGTGAAACCAGGAGATAATCAAAAAAAAATTCTAAGACTGGGAATTCAGACTGAGGTCACAAAATTGATGTCAGATCAGGGTTCTATTAAGTTCCAGGAGGTGTCTGTCCCCTTGCCCCACAGGCTGTACTCTGTGGTGACCTCTCTGCTCAGAGACTGAAACACACACTGTTCTCGGATGGCTCAAGGCCCTAGCGTGAGCCTACAGGATCTGTGCAGCCTGGCAGCCTAGCTCTAAAGAACCTTGTGTGAGAGAGGATGGTGGCACTTTGGTTTTGCTCCCCCCTGGCTTCATGTAATGTAGCTCATTTTGTTTTGAAGGTAGTTTGTTCCATGGAAACCAGACAGGGTGTTGTTGAAGTACCAGGCTGATGTCTCAATGTAACATATTGGCCCCACTGAGATCCACAAGGGTGTGAATCACAAACCCGCCTCTGTACATTCCTATATAGTGTGAATGTTCTGGATGTGTAAGAAAACTCTGTGAGGAATGATCAGGTTATCTAATTTTGCTATCAGTCATGTTTAGAAATGTGAAGTTGGTAGAATAACTGCTGTTCCTGGCTAAAAAGATTCAGCTACGGGGCGGGGGGGGGGTGTCTTTTTAAACCAGGTAATTCAGTCTCTAATCTCTACAGCTCTTGGTTTGTTTTCCTTGGGCTGTGTGACTGGCACTGTGTATTTAAAGTTCAGCTTGGTGTGTGGTATTCCTGTGATGATTTCAGTACATACAGTAGATGTTCATAAAAGCCAACCTGAGACCAATACTCTGCGGCAGTTTAACAGCAAATTCCTGCTCTGGGTATTTAGCAATAATTGGGATCTTTCTATTGGCTTTGTGTAAGCTCAGATTAGTAGTAAAACCTAAGCCCTCTCCATTTGGCAAAGTCTCACATTTGAAGCTCTGGTTGTGCTTTTCATTCTCAACCTAGCTGAGCTTTTGCCTGATGCTTTTTTAAATCCTCTAATTTGCATACTGTGGTAAATTTAAAATAAGAACAGATGAACGCTGTAAAGTTCCCCATTTCACTGATGAATATGGTATTTTGCTTCAACTATCTAGCTGTTATATATTCAGTGACCTTTAAAACACAGAACAGAAACTTGTCACCATGTACACTGCACAAGGCAGGTTATTAGTGATGTCTCTGTGTACACTGCACAAGGCAGGTTATTAGTGATGTCACCGTGTACACTGCACAAGACAGGTTATTAGTGATGTCTCTGTGTACACTGCACAAAGTGGGCTATTAGTGATGTCTTTATTTTAAGCTGACTCAGACTCAGGAGTTGAGCAGAGCCATGGGATTGAATTTATAACTTCTTGTCCATGCCTAGTCAGCTGAGTAGAGAGGCCTAATTTATGCTTGGTTATCCTGAAGCTGGACAAGTGCTGTGTCCACTCTTGATGGTTTCTTTATTACCTGCTGTTCTGGGGCATAACAGTGTATGCTGTCACACCCGTGGATAGGGCCATGTCCTCAAAAGGCCTCTGTGCTTGATCATAGGCCTGTAGTGCTAATGGGAAGTGGTAAAGCCTTAGTGGGAGGCTCTTGGCATTGGGAATTTGGGAGTGTGCCCTTGGCCAGGATGTTGGAACTCAGGTCCCTTCCCATCTTTTGCTTCCATGAGATGAGTGGATTACCTTACTGCCTACTGCCTGCCATCTGGCACTACCCTACCAAGGCATGATGGCAGCAGAGGGAAGCAACCTCTGAAATCCTTAACAGAATCAATCTTCCCTGCATCTAAGCTGATTATCTCAAGTGTTTTCCATAGTGACTGACACTGACATAGGCTGTCAGGTCAGGTTTAAGAAGAAAAGTTAACTTTCAATGGCCAATATGGATGTGGGTGCAGTTAGATGCAACACACCTTCTCACTTAGTAATAATAAGAACTTTATCCTCCAAAAGACCAAGTTGAGACTCGGAGAAGTTAAATTATCCAATAACTGAGATACAATACTAAAAACCTACCCTATCTAAAGACCCACATCTTCTCCTTAGTTGTCTCCTTGGACAACTCTAGAGAAGAATTACATCATTGTCCCTACATCTTGCACAGTGAGCCTGTGGTACCTCACAACACACTGGTTATTCAACAAATCAAGATTTCAGTACACATTATAAACGTGATATCCACTGGCGAGGTGGCTCTGAAAGCTTCTCAACAGTGAGGAGTGAGATACTTGATAAAGAAAATAGATCCCCTCATCATCACAGTGACACCTGTGTTGACACATGGCTGCGACCCTTGGGAAGAGGAGCTGGGATGCCTACACATTAATGCCTTCATGCCAGCATGGGCTACTTAAAGAGTCCCTGTCTCAAACAGCAAAAGTCCCCTGTCACATAATACTGTTTTAATACCCCCAAATCAGCATTAATTTTAAAGTTGTGTATGATGCATAAGATTAAAAAGTCATAATTCACATGGCATGAAAAATCTAGGTCATGTTTTTAAAGAAAACTACAGCAGTTGTAGAAGGGGATTTTTCTATTTCCTAATGAAAGGATGGGCACTTCCTAAAGCTTTTGTAGAATTCCTGGAAATTGTGAGGGTTTGCTCTCCTCTCCAAGAGGAAGTCTGCCCACTGTGAACACTTGAAAGCTTGGTTTTTGTCGTCTGGATTATATATTGATTACTCTGGAAGACCAGAGACTCTGAAACCTAATAAATGACCCCAACTCAAACCGTCTAGCTTGAAATTCAGTTATTAGAAAGCCAAGCTGTTGCCATTAGATCTTACTTTAAGCAAACCCTATATATTATATCCAAATTTACAAAATGGATTAGTTAAGAGGTCATTCTTCACTTAGCAACCTACTTTTCAATAGTAAGTTTCCTTGTAATCCTTATAAATGTGGCTTAGTTTATTAGAGCCCTTTGCATTTGCCACATTTCAAGTGCAAAGTCCATTTAATAATGTTACCCAGCAGACCAGTCATTTCCTGCTTGTCCAGCATTTACCAGGAAACAAGTACATGGGTTAGAAAGTTCTCTGCATTTCAGCCAGGTCTCTTCACAGTGAGAATTAGTGGGGCAGACAGGTCGGTGCCCAAGAGCAGAGGGAGCTGCACTGCAGGCATTCTTCTCTGGTTTGCATCATCCTAGCTTAACAAGCCTTCTTATCCTACAACAGCCATTGGATGAGGCGGGGGTTTGCCACATCTGTCATGGTGGAAATCCCATCTCCTTGACTTTCTCTCCAGGTTGACATCACTCACAGGGATCGGGCCTGAGAAGATTCTTTAGGCCTTATTTTTACTCTTGATCCTGCCCTGGACAGGAAAGAAGTCCATGGTAGGTCTGTGTCTGATCTGGGGCATGTAAAAGATGTGGAACACTTTTGGGAGCCAGATTGACAGTCACTGTCCACACTTATAGAGAAAGAGTAGAGGTAGAGAGATGACCCAGAAAGTAAAGGAGCTTTTACCCCCTGGAACCAACGCCATCAAGATGTCCCCTCACTGTGCCACCACATACATGTGTTGATGTTTCTCATTCTCACCCTCAGTGCAGCTCCCTTCCTGTCCCTCATCCTCTAATGACGCTCTTCCTACCCCTTGTGTTCTTACCATATTTAACCTTGTTAGGGAGCCGGCGTGGATGAGCCAGAGTTCAAAGCCTGAAGTCCTTTGTGCAGATGCTGTGTATAGAGAGATGCTAGCTACCCTCATCCAGCTGTCTAGTAAAGAATATCCATTGTCAGGGCTCTGTGTGCATTGCTCTGGGTGGGGAAGTAACCTAATCTGTTTTATTCAAAGTCAAAATTCTAGAAGAGCAGATTGTCACAAAATACACAGTAATGAACTTGGGGGAGAAAAGCATTGGGGAAGCATAGGTGTTTATCACACATGCTACAGACACCAATGCTATATGCAGAAGAAATGGACCTTTAGTTCTCTTTGGGGCAGATTCATCCTACTTTATAACAATTAGTTGATTTATTGCTTTATAATTTTACATAGGAATATAATTACTCAGACAGAGCCTGTGTCTATTCTCTTGATTTTAAAGATATGAAAGAAGTTATATTCTCACTGACATCTCAGTGATGAAAAGTGTCATAAACCAAAGTAACTCACTCAGATGTCCACATTCTTATCACTGTTCTTTCTTAAATCCCCCATTCAGTGCTGGCCATTTCAGATGTAACACAGGAACAGCGTGGAAGACACACGGAACAAATGCATTCTCCATGTAACCTGTGCCTGATACAGTTGGCCCATCAAGTCTTCAAACTGACTGGCAGCATGCCTTTCGGATAATTTTTCCATGAAGTTATTTGTTTCTGAACAGGCGTCTGTCAGCATCTTACACAGATGTGGTGATAATGCCACCGGTGTTGCTATGAGGTGCGGCACCTCCGTCTACTTTATGCTTTCCTCCTTAATACTTGGATCTGAGTCACTCAGAAGTGTTTTTGCTGAAAAGATCATATCTGTATGCTCATAACTGCAGCTCCAGGCAGACTTTCTATGTTTCACATGGCCTCCTCCAACCAGAATGTTAAGTGGTTGTCAGGGATAGTTATTCCTGTTTATAAAGAAAGAACACCAAGTGTCTGGGACAGTATTGACTTACACCACTGCTATGCTGACCCTGTG
The DNA here is from genome assembly GCA_033318265.1 of Phyllotis vaccarum. Lineage (NCBI taxonomy): Eukaryota > Metazoa > Chordata > Mammalia > Rodentia > Cricetidae > Phyllotis > Phyllotis vaccarum. The sequence continues at coordinate 17,813,765 of JARWLC010000017.1, read as the reverse complement.
TTTGCTTCTCTTCCAATAAGATAACAGAATGTAATTTCAATGCCAAAGCTGACTCTGTCAGAAATAATCACCGAGTGTCTTTATATGAATGGAGGCCTCTCTAAGCATCTTCTGGACCCATCTGAGCTTGGATTTTATGAGGGTCTAGTGATTTTTGATAGAAGCATACTTGCTGGTGGCACTCAAGTTCACATGACCTTGCTGTCAGGGAAACTTCACCCTAGGTCACCTTCCCTGGATGCCATTCTGTGTTCAGCAGGACTCCTTGACTCCTGGACTTACTTCTCTTTCATTTGACAGGGTCTCATTGGTAACCTAGGCTGGCCTCACGGGGGTCCTACTTTAGCCTTCTGGGTCCCATCACTCATGAACTGTCTTTCTGATTTCCCAAATTTGTGCAGTTTTATTTCCTCAGTTTGTACAATGAGATGGCACTGATGGGGCATTAAATATCATGCTACCTCATAGAAATGTCCTGACACACCTAACCAGCAGAGTTAGTGTTTGCTATGTAAGAAAAAAATGAAGAGACTGAAATATTGAATTTGAGATATGCTTGTGTTACTTTGGAGTTGAGGTGGGTTGTTGAGAAGAAAATAAAGAAAAATGATTTAAACAAGAAGATGGAGGAGAGAGCAATTCCAGAAAGCTCCTCTCCTGTAACAAAAGATGATTCTGGCTTACTCTCGGTTTCCATTACTGTGTCCTCCAGGCATCCCACAGACTTTCTCTAGACTACAACTGAGGAAACCCAGGCTTCGAGGGGGGGGGGAGCAGTGAGGGCCTCTACCAGGACACCCCATCCTGAGCGGGTGGAGAGACTGAAGGCCAAGGCGGGGTCACAGGGCAGCAGAGGAGACAAGACGGCTCACCTTTCCTGAGCAGGAATATCAAGGGACTGTGAACTATTGTTGTCCTGGATTGCCCCTCTTTTCGGAAGCTTTTGTCTGGCAAAGATCACTTTTCATTGTTTATTGCTTGTCTTGTTTCTTCTATTTTTAAAGACTTTCTCTAATTTTCTCCTTTCTGTTACCATGATAATATTAGTGATACTGGTTTGGGTAAAACATGATTATTATTCAACCCTGTGGTATATCAGCTGTAGAAGAGTCTGTTTGCAGAGCAGTATATTAGGTGTTGGTCATGTACATATTTCTTATCTGGGGATAACCCAATATTGGAACTTCTCTATAAGGTTGTTGATAAGCAGGTAACACCCCCCCACACACACACACACACAAACACACACAGTGTAAGGTTTCTTATTCTAAACACAAAGTATGAATAATAGCATAATACCTTTTAGTAGAATGTGTTGAAGAATGGCAAGTGATGTGTGTGTGTGTGCACAGTGTGTGTATATGTATGTGTGTGTGCACATGTGTGTGCCTGTGTGTGTTTGTGTGTGAGTGCATGTGTGTGTGTCAGTGTATGTGCTTGTGTCTATGTGTGTTTGTGAGTATGTGTACATGTGTGCACAGGCACGTGCATGTGGGGGGCATGTGTGTGTGAGTGCCCGTGTGTGTGCATGTATGTGCCCATGTGTGTTGTGTGCATGTGTGTGTTTGTGCCCATGTGTGTTCACATGTGTCTGTGTGTGCATGTGAGTGTGTACATGTGTATGCATATGTGTGTGCATGTGTGCATGTATGCACATGTGTGTGAGTGTGAGCACATATGTGTGTGTATGGGTGTGTGATGTGTGTGATGTGTGTGTGTGTGTGTGTGTGTGTGTGTGTGTGTGTGCAGTGCCTGCTAGGATTGTTACTTGCTTATGTCTCAATCTCAAAATGGATATCAACATTATGAGAACTGGACTTTTCTGGTTCTCGAGAGCTGAAGCCAGTTAGTCTTGATTGCCCAATCTAAGATTGCTGAACATGGCTCTAAAGTAAGATTGCAAGTTTACATTATATGAGCTGAAGGCATTGTAGCTGCAAGCAATGAGACCACATGTGAGTGCTGCAAGTTCCTGTGAAGACAGACAGGCCTACTGTAGGAAGGGGCTCATTTGCCTCCCTCTTGGTCATGCTACAATCACCCACATCCATGTGCAGCATCCCTGGCAGTGCCCCTCCTTCCCCTGTTTGCATGTACTCCATCAGCAGTATGGATAGGCCTGTCCATTTCTCCCATGGCTGGTGCCTGTGGTCCTTCAGCCCCAGCTTCCCAGCACTCCTGGAGGGAACTTCCATCCTAAGCAAGGCACTGCCTGTTGGGTATTTTTGCTTAATTATTATACCTATTTAATGCTACTTAGAACATTGTCAGCTGTTGAGGAAAGGTAATTATCACGAGTCAAATGAGAAACACTTTTTGGCTGCCTTATGGATACACGTTTCACTGGTACCTTGATGCATAATGAAGCCTGATAACAGAACTTTGCTAGTCTCTTCTTCAAGCCACAGCTGTTTCCCTGCTAAATTCATCCCATCTGTCTCCCCTTCCGTGAAGCTGTAGGCAGTATAGCATAAGTACAGAAGCAGTTCAGTGCTATTTTGGATAAACATAGCTGAAATTTGAATCTTTGCCATTTGCGATGCACACATTTTGTTTTACTGCTGTAAAGAGAGCTGTCAAAATACAACTACATGGATAATTTACTAAAATACAGTTAAATATAAGGTTGATCAAAAGGAAAGTACACTGGGTCAGTCTGACTTTCCCAGGTGTCTCTGAAGGCTGTCTCTGACCTCTGGGTATGGCAGGGGCCAACAGCCCCCAAATCTCTGGCTTAATTCTGTAGCATGGCTCTCAGAACTTGCTTTTCTGTGCTTATTGGTGACATGATTGGTAGTCTTTAAGAAGCCAGCTTTCTTATCTCTGTGATCATTTGCATCAGTGAGAAATACTTCTCTCTCTGGGCACTGCCTATCTGCACTGAGCTTTCTGCCTTTATGAAGTGTACTGTAGAAATGTCAGTTACTAATGAGACTGTCAATGTAACATCCACCCATGCCTTACTTCAGGGTTACCAGTGCATCTGAATATAGTGACGCAGCATTGCTGTTTTCAACCCACAATACATAATAGTTTGTAGACAATGGATATGGTTTCTTACATGACTTTTGAGTTCTAAGACTCCCTCAGCACCACCTGGGTCCCTCCCCCTTCACACATTTTCTTTTTTCTTTTCTCATTGGCCAAGTGTTTTCTAGACCCAAAGCAGTTGTGACATCTTTGAAGAGCAGGGCCAGTGTCTGATAAAAGCGGGGTCTCTTTGCGAAGAAGACTTATCCCATTAAATAATCCCTTAGCACAAGGTTTAGCTTTGCATTGCTCCTTCTTTGCTATGACTCAGTTCTGCATCATGATTGAGCAAGGGTGGAACATACCCCATGGAAAGGCCCGGAATTCTCTGCTGCCTTCCCATCCCCTTCACCCGCCCCCCCCCAAAAAAAACCCTCAGCATAGAAATGATTGTGTCAGGTAAAATGGACATGAGAGACAGCTAGGAGAGACAGGTTGTGGAGATGAGGACTTTGACAGATGTCTCTCTGCAATTCCCAGAAGTGTGGACCCGGCTGATAGCTGCTCTGCCACCATGAATGAAGTTGTGTCTTGTTTGGTACCGTATCTCAGTGTGCCATAGAGAGTACACGGAGGGTGCTCACAGATATTTGATAAACAAGGAAAAGGGTGAAAATAGACGCACTGAGGTAGTTTCTGCACAGTTGCCTTCAAGTGCCTGTCTGTGGGTCAGTCAAAAAACATCAGCATCTGTATTGTGTTTTGCACTTACCCAGCGTCAGCAGCATCTTAGTGCTACTGGGTTCCCAGCTGCTGCCAAGGAAATTGTTTTCCTGGAAAGTCCCCAAGGCCTTTTCTGTACAGAGACATTACCCTCTCTCATCAGTTTTCATTTTTCCCTTTGGTTTGGTTTGGGGGGTGTTCTTTGGAAGGGAAAAGTAATGTGACAGCCTCAGATACAAACAACTCTGTGTTAACTGACAGAGAAATGGCAGTGGTTCTCTGAAAGGCGCACAGGTTTGTGTTCTTCTACCTTGTGCCCTGTGGTCCAGGGCAGGCAGGAGCTTTAGCAGCACAGTCCAGAACACACTGGCACTGTCATCAGATTTCACTTTCACTCAATATTTACATGCCTCAGGCACCTTCTGACTGTCAGAAGGACCAGCAAAGTGCTGTCTCCAAGGTGTGAGGTTCAAGGTCACATGTTGGTGTAGAGGGGGTTAGGCATAGTACACTACATGGAGAGCCAGGCCAGCCATAGATCACAGAAGGAGTGGATGAGATACAAACCAGAGAAGGCTCACATTCCCAAGGCCTTTCAGAGTGGATACACTGCACAGTAGATACTTTACTCACCATTTTATTTGGATAACAACCTTAAACCGTTTCCTGTTTTGGAAGCAGCACCTGCCTTGTGGCTGGCTACCCATGTGTGCCCAGTGTCATGATATGGCCCTGTGCTGAGTCTTCTCTCTGTCTGGTCTGGCATATCTCTATGGCTGTATAACCTCTAGACCACCCAGAATCTCTCTCTGCCTCCACAGCACCATCAAATGAGTCATGGTATGAATCTATAGGCAGATTTTTCAACTTGAAGAAGGACAAATAATATACCTAACAAAAAATGTCACCTATGACATTGTCACTCACTGAACTCCTCATCTGCTGCATTTTTAGATGTTTCCCTGAAAGCCATCATCATCCTCTCATCCTGAAAGTAAAGTGAAGTGATTTATATGGAAGTACACTTTGCCAATCTCTGAGCTTCAGAATACCTTTCCATCAAGTGGGCTCATGCCCACATACTCCCTTTCAATCAGGGTCTCTGAAAGATTGGCCAGGTAAATGATTACCATGCCTTTCTATGTGAGTCAAACCAGTGTGTATGATGGAAGCAGCCCTTCGTTGAGAACCTTCTAGAGAAGGGTGGGAAGTTGCTGTCTTAACCCCAAAGCTCTTTGTGTTAAACAAAAAGATACTCACGAAGGGGACAGAAATGCCACTAGTAGCTAACATGGCCCTGGGTGAGTCTTAATGCTCAGAGTGGTGTTTATTTTTATAAATTGAAGTTTAATGCATGAAGTATCAGTAAAGCTTTTGGACTTTTTTCTTATTATTGTCAACTTAGACGGTTTTTTGTTGTTTTTGTTTTGTTTTGTTTTGTTTTGCTAATTGTTCACAGGTGTTTACACTCTTGGTTCCATCCCTCGGACAGGCCCATGCTGCACTGTGGGCTTTAAGTTTTGCTTCTGCCTCTGTGGAGATTCACAGAAGAGCTACAGCTTGGCAATTCTGCTTAGTCAAGCAAATATCTATACTGTTTAATAAACTCGTCTAGCAAAAACTTGATTTGAAAGAGACAGCAACCAGGAAAAGCGGTCTGAGATTATACTGGATATTTTGTTGATCATGTAAGGCTGTGTGACTTAGTTAAACTGGAATGCCAAAAAGTTACTAAAAAAAAATCAAATAACATTATCAGACATATTTATACACACTGAACTGTTTTAAACCAGTAATGCTAGAATACAGGCAAAATAATACTGTGTATTTACATAACACCATAACACCTTTCATTAGAAAAATCTCAAGCCTTCACTAACTAAGCAAACTGTGTGTCACCTTGTGAGGTAGGTGGGATGCAGGGAGGATGTGCCCAGAGGGAAGATGGCAGGTGTATTAGCAGAGGCAGTGCAGCCAGCCCTGGGATTTTCCTGGCTCTCAGGTCCCCGTCATACCATAGAGACGAAGTACATTGAAAGAGTTTGCTTTGGACACAGTACCTGTGGCCTTACTTATGTTTCTGGGTGTGTTATTGCTGATTTTCAACTTGAAGTTTCTGTTTACTCTGAATTAAACTGAATGAAGAAGCATACAGAGTTCAGTGTGCACTGAGTTGAGGAGGTGACTACAAATCTGGCCATTTAACCCACAGAAGAACTTTGCTGAGGCCCAAGAAAGTATAGTTTCTTTTATATTTCCTTAGCTAGAATGTAGTGCTGATATGTGACAGCCTCATCTTTGGGAATTCTGGGAAATGGGGAGGCACTTCCTGGTCACTGGTAAAGACAGGAGTAGACCTTCATCTCTTCTAGGAGAGTGGAGGCAGATTTTATCCCAGGCCTGCACAGAGGTGCCATGCTCAGCACTTCCTGTGCTAGGCCTGGTCTAGCAGCAGTGAGTGCAGAGAACATAGCAGAACTTCCAGCATGCACTGGGGCTAGTGCACTGGAATGCCTAGAAAAGGAGCACACTACACACAGACATTGCTCGACCAGTGCTGGTGATGAAGTCTGTATTTGACTTGAAGATGGCATATCTGAATATCTTAGAATAAGGAGTGGGTTTATCATTCTGTCACTGGCCCCAGATCTACCTCCTCCTGAGCCTCTGAGGAAACAAACACACTTTTATTCTCTAAATCTTGCTCAGAGAGAAGTCTCAATTTTGCCTTAACCTCTCTGATTTTCAGATAATTTAGGTGCCACAGATATCCAGGGTAGGGTAGTTTTCAGACACTATAATTTGGATGTCTCTGAAATGTAATAAATAGAGCTTCATCTGGGCTTTAGAAATAATGTTTTCTTTCCAAACAGCTGTTTGTTTGCATTAACAATTTGTGCTGTCTCTGGAAGACAGGCAGCGTTTCTTTTACATAAAATGCCCTTCTCTCAGTCCCGCCCTTACAGTTGTACCGTTTACTATTATGGAATTGTGTTAACAGTTCTTGTTCCATGTTCAGACACTCAGCCTGACCCAGCGTCTGCAGAAGAAAGACATTCTTATTTGTCACTCCCATATGGTGGCCATAGCTTTGCATCTTCCCCGAGGCTGGCTCTTTCCCTGCCCTTGATACCCTTTGTGTAAGGATGGAAGTGTGAGCAAGTTGTAGCTCCAGCCCTCACTGGCAGAGCAAGGGATTTGTTTAGTGGTCCAGTTAGCACCAAAAGAGAGTAGTGGCTGTGCTGTGATGAAGCTGGAAGTATCTCATGTATATAGTTTCCCATCAAACTTGTGAGGTAAATGGAAGGATCATAATTCCATGTCACTTTGAGGAAATCCAGGCACAGAAAAGCCACTGCAGTTCACAGGCCCCATGGCTGTCGACTGACCTCACACACTTGCTGTTTTTAATGACTCTGAGATTCCTAAGGAAGGGTAGAGAAGAGTGCAAGGTCTAATAAGCAAGGCATAGGGGCTGGCGCATGCCTTTAGTCCTAACACTTGAGATTCAGAGGCAGGTGGATATCTGTGAATTCAGGGCCACCCTGGTTTACATTGTGAGTTCCTACACTATACTACATAGACCCTGTGTGTGTGTGTGTGTGTGTGTGTGTGTGTGTGTGTGTGTGTGTGTGTATGTGTTGCGGGGGTGTTCATGTTCATCTCTTTGGTTCAATCTAAGTTCTATATGTCTGTGCTGTCACTTGTAGATACTCAACATGGCTTATACTTCATCTGTAAGAATGAGCACAACACAACATATTCAGAACGGTGCCTTGCTTATAGTAAATAGATGTACTTTGGGAGTCAGGACTATGGCCCAGGACACAGGGTATCATAGTAAATCACTCCTCAGAGTCACACCCTGAGTGGACCGACTGGCTAAGGAGAACCCTCTCACTTTTGGTGGAGAGGAAGTTCATTCTGCCCACACCATTAGCGACACTGGAATTCAGAGTTCTTTGTATCTCCTGGGATAAACTTGGACTACCCCAGCATATGGAATTTGTTAAGGACAAATCATTTGAAATGAGAACAGAGTGAGACCCTCCACTGGACAGGCACTGTGCAACTCTCCACTGAGAGATTGGTGCTCCTTCAAAAAGATGTCTGCACGAACATTGCAGAGATACCTCCAAGATTTTGCCCTTAAGACTTGAAGCCTGTGGTGTACCTTGTGCTTACACAGCACTAGGCTTCACTGAGTCTCCGTGGTTCATGCCTTCCTGGAGCAGACTCCAGGGATCTGACAACAGACCCAAATTACGGGCAGTAACAGGCATTTACATTTCACCTCCTACTTGATTTCTCAATTGGATTGACATCCACAGTGTAATCTTGGACCCTGAAAGATGTGGTCCTGGAGGAGACATTGAGAGAGGCTCGGTCAACAGACACAGAAGACACAGGAAGGCTTGAGAACACACACACCTGAGACAGCTTCCTGCCTCCTTCCATCAGAAACTGGAGACAAGTTTGGGAGAGAAGTGCGGTGGCTTTATTTGGAGAGTGCTGTCTGAAGCGCATATGTGCACCATAGCTCCAGATCTCACTGTAGCTTCGCTTTCTTCATGTCAGCATCTGATCATCAGCTCCCGAACATTCCAGCATCCTTTGCAAATAATTTCACTTTGGAAACTTTCTATTGAGAGCTAATTTTTAGTGAAAGTCTCATAGAAAGAAACCCCTGACAATTATAGCAGTGTTGAACCAGGGTCCAGATATGTACTAATGTCTTTGCTGGTGTGTGCTTGTACACATGCCATGACCTGCTAGCTTATTCTGCCTTAGTTCTTAACTGTGGTGTGGATAGCATCCAGCACACATGCTAAATACAAGTATGCAAACATGGATACTTGACCCTAGAACTCTCTAGAATTAGGCAGCACACATGATATTGGGGAAGGTGTCTTTGCTGCTGTTGTTGTTGTTTGTACTAGAAAATTTTCTTGTCAATACTTTAGGTTGTTTCCCCAGAAGATGACCTGGCAGATGTATAGACAATGTATAGAGAACCAAGCCAGGATTTTGCCTTTTTATCATCTCCCTTCATTATTTTCATTATTAGCATGGTGGGCTTAAGAGATAGACCTAGACCAACTCTTGACCCTTGACCCTTGCTTATTTATCAGCAAGAATTTAGACAAGATATTGACAGTGTCTCTTAGCCTTCATAAAATGAGGTAAAACTGAAACTGGTTTGGCAAAGCACTTGGCATAGGGAGGGTTCAGTGTGCACCTAAGCACCTGGCACATAACTCCAGTCCTGCTCAGCTGGACAACATAGTCAGACCCTGCTGGGAAAGGAAAAGAACAAGGGAAACAAGGGAAACAAGGCGTCTCTTGCTGCTGCTTATCGTCTTGTGTTTGCTACTGAATCTCATTAGCCTCATCCATTAGATAAGAGACACTCCCTACATCACTGTTTTCAGTTGAATGAGCTAAGGTGTGTAGAACTTTGTGTATGCTCTGCAGCTCATCATTAGAATAGCAACTACAGTAACTGTGTAGTCACTTATTCAAGGTCCACAAAGTGCCAGGTGCTCTTCTAATGGCCTGTGGGGTAGGTAGCCTTATTTTGCAATGTAAACCAAGAAACAGCCTTCCAAGAATTTGCTTAGGATCATGCTCATGCTCAGTTTTCAGTTGAGACCTGTTTTATTTTAAATGCAAACTTGCTATTCTACACACCCACATCTCCATGATTATAGTTCTGAAGTGATGATAATAGTTTGTGTTCATCATGGTAGGCAGAACTTAGCTCTGACCACTCAGTTCGGGCTAGTATATTTTCTTTGAGTAGTATCGCATCTACTGCATGAATTTATGTTAAGATGTATAATTTTGATGAAATGCACCTAAGCTATGTTCATTCACAAAGCTAAACATCAACTTATAAAAACCTACAGACCTTTGTAACACCCAACTCTGGAGCACAGACAGAATAGCACCCCGTCCTCCAGGTGGCTGGGCCTGCTGTCTGAACCCATGAAGCTGACTACCCATCACTGTGCTCAGCGCTTCTTAATTCCTCCTGCCCTAACATTTCAGTTACATGAATTTTCATTCATATTGTAGAATGTAAGTAATGAATTTACAATCTGACACTCCTGCCTGCACACTGATGATAGCCACTAGCTTTCTTGCTCACTGGCTCACAGTATCGGACCCTAGTCTGGAGATGATGGATCTATGTAGCAACTTCACCTGCATAACCAGACCTAGCCTCCCTTGGAGAGACTGCAGTGGGTCTTTGGGTTTGGTGTCTTCCTACCTACGGAAGATTGCTAAAGGCTTTTTTTTCTTCCGATATTGTTTCCCTACCCACATTCTAAACACAGATCTTCTCAGGGCCTGGAAAGAGATGCTTTCAGATGGCATGCGCAACACTCAAGGCCTGCCTCTTTCTTTCCCCCGTTCTTTGTCTGCTTGTCCCCAGCCTTCCTTTCTGCCTGTACCACATTCCCACAAACATGAGGAATTGTTTGTGATTAGCAACACAAGGTCCAAACCAACTTACCAAGAGGAGCAGGCCTGTCTGTTGAGTGCCATGCATCCCAAAACAGGCAGTACCTGCACCCCTCCTCCCTTCCACATTTCAGGTCTTTGTCACAATATTGGATCTACAATATTTTTCGGGGCAGAAGGAATTCGTCGGTTTCACTTGTTCTTTCTGACCCTGAGTTTGATAGACTATTTTCTAACCCCCACCCCCAAACTGTTCCACAGTACAGAGAGCCAGGTTTCAGTCATCAGACAGTTGAATAGACTGTCTCACTAGGGGCCAGATTCCAAGGAGACAGCCCATGGACTCACAGGCCAGGAGAGCCAGGATGTCTACAGTGTCAACAGTCTCTGCTCATCACACCAAAAAGCCCCGTGTGGAGCTGCCTCATTAGCATACAGCCGCTCTGCTAACCAACAAAGCCAGCTAGGGTATCAGCTTCTCTCTCAGTAAAGGACTCAGGCAAGGGTGGAGGCTCTCTCTAGTAGAAGACAGCATTGCAAAAATCCCAGGAGAACATTCTGAAGTAGCTTTAAAATAATCAACGTCTGGGAAAGTAAGACTCTTAGCTCTTATTTTTCAAATCTTGTTTCTTAAATCAATAGGCAAAAAAAAAAAAAAAAAAAAAAAGGCACGCCCTGCAGCTAAAAATGGTGGAGCCCCAAGTAATTCCAAGTCCCTTAAAAGCCTTGTGTTAGAGTGCCTAAGAGGGGGCCCCAGCCAGATGGGCACACTGAGCCCTCCTCTCGGCCGGGCGGCTTGCTAGCCCTCTTTTGTTGGGGGATGGAGGGAAGGAGAAAGGCTCAAGCAGATGTGCTGCTAGATCTACAGGCTTCTGCCAACCATATGGCATCTTAAAGAAAGATGGTTGGAGCGTCTGGATTAGCAAAGAGTCGGGATGGGAAGCCATGTGTCGCGTTGGTACAGGCAGTTGTTTGAGCTCTCTCTAAATGGCTTCAGGAGATTGTGTAATGGAACAAATGGTCCCAGAGCAGGGGAACAGCCTTGCCACTGCTGGAGAGGCAATTGGCCCTGGGGCGGGTGCCGCTTCACTCCCACCAGTATTACATATTCTTTTAATGTTCTTCGAACTCTGAGAATTGACTAGAACTTTTCAACTGTTAATTACAAGCCTGGGTTCTCTGGGCTCTAGGCCCCTGTGAACTCTCCTCTGTCTCCCAATTTGGTAATTAATTAGTCACGTTGCTGCACATTTCTTGTGTGTTTTCCCTCTGCTCTCCCCAGGGCTCCAGGCTCAGTCCTTCAGGTTTTAGGGCCTTGACAGATGTCTTTTGCAGGAAGGCTGTCTAAGTCCTGGCGGCCTATGTCTCCCACCCTGATTTCAGGAAATAGACAAAATCTGTGAACTTCATGATAAGCATATGAGAGTCTATCCTTCTACTTTTTTGAGTGTAACCTCAAAAAAATATTAAAACCCAGTCTCTAAAGTCATTAGACTGTTAAGCCGTTCATTGGAGCATTTGAGCGCTCAGAATGTTAGAATGTTGCTCTATGATACAGTATGTACATGTATGTGTGAGACCTGGGGCTCTGGCAGCACATGGCTGCTGCGTGCAAGCATTGCATTCTGTTGCTGTTTGAGGCCCTTGCACGCATAGGCAAATGTAGAATGACTGGAAAAGTTAGGTCTACCTCTTCTGGACCCCATACCTAACAGTGAGGCTGAGCTGCGTCCTAAGTCAGGTAATAGAAGGTAAAATAGCTGAGGACAGTAAAGCAGTGGGCTGACCTGAGAGAGGCGTGCAGCTAGTCTTCAAGAAATAATGCTTTTCAAATAAACAAACAGCCCTTTTTCAAGTTTTCAATAAACAGTCTCAAGATCCTGTGAGACTCACTGGTCAGCTCCTGGTCTGTGCTGAGCCCTGTGGGAACAGAGCTCACTGAGTACTGATTGATGTCTTCATGTCAGATCCCAGTTGCACAGGCCTTCTCCACAAGTGGAACCAAGGACAGCTGCAACCTGTGGATAAAACCTGAGCCACTGGGCTGAGCAGATGGCTCAACAGATAAAGCCCCTTGTGATGTAAGCCTGAACACCTGAGTTTGATGCCCAGCACCAGCACAAAGGTAGATAGTGAGAACCAACTCCACAAAGCTGTTTCGGACATCAACATCTCTCTCTCTCTCTCTCTCTCTCTCTCTCTCTCTCTCTCTCTCTCTCTCTCTCTCTCTCTCTCACACACACACACACACACACACACACACACACTCACTCACATGCACACATGCACACATGGACACAGACATAGGACATCATGGGTGCATGCACACACACATATATACATATGTACACATGCACATCATAATAATAAATACAAAAGAAATTAAAAGGCTGAGCAATGTGGTCTGTGTTTAGCACAGCTTCCCACAGAGGAACACGGAGTAGTTACAATGCCTTCTACTTCGTCTGTTGTAGCAACATACAGCCTCCCTTGGAAAGAAAAGTGGAACCCAAGGCCTGTATAGGAGAAAGGGACCATTCAGAGTTGGGTGTCTGCAAACTGGCATCATTTCTGCATTCTCGTTAAATGGGGCCACCTGAAAATCATAGGAGATTCTTACCAACTTCTTTCATAAATAACTATTTTCTGAAAAGATAAGACGCTTCTCTGCAATTTCGTATCAAGTACCAATTCATGGTTGGGAGGACTTGATGTACCTGGCATTTGAATCTTAAATTGTGTTCTTACACATTTGAAGCATTCCACTTCCCCCTTTTCCAGAGTCCAATTTCTTGCTAACATGTTAAATATTAGGATATTCTTACACTGTCTCATGAGTTTGGGATTCATTGGGGGTTGCTATCTGTGAAAAGCCTAATTCTGATTGTTATTCGCCAATTAGAAGAAACTGTCATTCTGGTCCCCTTTTCCTTCCAAGTGTGCACAGCCTGGGATTTGTCGGCCTTGGAGGTTCTTGAGACAATGCAATTAAACTGCAACATATTTCCTAACATTCTTAATTAAGACGGTGACTGGAAAATGTAGATTAACAGAAGTTACTGTTTTTATCAACATATTTTCTGTCTTTCCCGCCACCCTCACGTCCCCGTCCCCCACGGCTTTTTACTTTTCATGTCTGATGTCAGTTTCGGCCACATGTACATTATGCACATGGCACCGCGGAAACAAAGTCCAAAATTCTCTTTTAATTCTGAGCTGTGCCCAGCGCCACATGCACTGTCTGTTACATGTCGCTTCTTATGAGGTTCATGCTGGGAGTTTCTTTTTCAATGCAGAATGTTTCTGAAGGAAGGAGTTCAGGTTGGGCAGATTGTGTTAGAGAAATCGCACTGTCTCTGAGTGGAATTAATACACTGATTATTCTGTGCAGGCTCAAACTGGCACCGTCTGCAAAGTTCAAGAGTGTCGGGGAATTGAAATATGAGGGGAATTGGAGAGAGTGAGCAGAGACAAAGCATTCGGAAGTAGAATTTCTAAGTAGGGTTTAGAAGTGAAACTAATGGTAACTTTGTAAAGAGAGGCAGAAGTATGAACACGGCGGCATAAAGCAGTACCCACTGAAAATACTTTTATGGACCCACAAGTTCTGTTTTCCATGGCCTATTTGAGGATCGGTCTTAAAGCCCACATAATGGTTGCTCAAGGTCCTTTTATTTTTCACTTCTTTGGGTTCTTAAGTCTTGCCGGCTTCAATTAAGTCACATGAGAAGCTTAATCACTACACAGAAATTAAAACTGGTTGTAATATTTCTTTGGCCTCTCTATTAGCCAAGATTTTTTTCTCTCTAATTAAAATTTGGGTCGTCTATAATCATCAACAAACAATGATTCATTTATTTGTTTACAGATAAGGAATTAAAAGTAAGAGCAGCACATAAAATCCTCAGCACTCTCCCGTTGTTGCAGGGAAATCAACCTGTTTTTCTCATTGCTTCTCCGGAGAATGAAACTGGAGTTAATGAACCTTTCACCATCTCTCCCCACAGCCAGCTCTCTTTAATCCCCTCCTTCTGCCCAAGTCCTGAGGCCCAGGACCCCCTGTGGAGTTTCCCTAGCCAGATGCTAGCCACCCAGCTGGGCCCCTGCAGGCCAGCGCCCACTCCTGCCAGGTGCCAGCCTTCTCATGGTGGGCATGAGGTGCTGGCCAACTCTTGTCCAGTCCTCTCTCCAGTCTCTACTCCCTACTTCCCCCACCGTACCCCCAACCCCCTACACACACACACCCTGTGTGTCCAGAGGCAGAGCAGGCAGGCAAGCCCAGGTGGCCCATAGGGAGTGGCCAGCTGCATCTGCAGGAGGACAATTGCCCAGCAAAGGGTGGCCACACTGGAGGCTGCAGGGGTCCCTGGGGAGTGTGGGTTCAGAGCAGAAGGTCTGTAGGATCTAAGCGCATAGCCGCTCTTCTCTGCAAATGCAAAGCATTTTATTGGCAGCATCCAGAAGGGAAGAAGCAAAATCTATCTTCAGTTTGGCTGAAAACAGTTCTTCAGGAGACTGGTTAGTGTATTCTCTGGGTCAGGGAGTATCCCAAGTCCCTGACTGTTGCCTTTTAAAATGGTGCCAGGCAGCCAGTGAGGAAAGCGAGCAGTCAGCGGGGTGAGAAGGCTTCACAGGCTGACTGTATTGTGGTGGTCGCCTTCTTGTCTTGATCTGCTTTCAAGACAGTTGTCTTTCACGGAAGGAGCTGGCAGGGACATGCTTGACTATTAGGACAACCTTAGCTTTTGTTTTGAAAATACAGTTCCTTTGGCCTCAGGAAATTCCTGGGACTGAACATAAGGGCCCTTTATCTGCCCAAAATTCAATGTAGAGGAGCCTTACAAAATTAGGGGGCAAAGTCCCTGGCCCCTATCAAACCATCCTGGGTCACACCTAATTAGAAAGTGCCCTGCCATTTTGAGGAATACACTGCCCATCCTCACAGATGCCTCAGGATGGAAGATGCCTCTGCCGAATGACTACTGGGATGTTAGTTAACTTGTACTATCTTAAAAAGAATAAACTAAGAGTGAAGTGTGCTGGAAGCCTCAGCTGGCTCTCTTGCCACCCCTTAAAATCCAAACATGTTGTGGGTCAAGTGTTAAGCTCTCCTCCCCCTGACAGTGGCACAGAACTGGGCAGGATCTGTCTCTTGTGATGTCGGAACCCACTAGAAATCAAATGAGCCCTCCAGCCGGCCTAATCACCCTGATCTGTCATGGGCCTTCTAGCTGGAAGAGTCATGGCATCATATTAACCCAACGCTCATCGCCGGGTGGAAGACCCCCTTTTACTGAATGATTTATTACTCTTAACAGAATTCCTCTGGCTGCAGATTTTATTTCTGAGTCGCTGTGTTCAGCTCAATTGGTCTCCTTCAGTTACCGTGGCAACCAGCAGATGGGGGTCTTCCACAAGGGTCAGCAGGGAGTCTGCCTCAGTGGAGACAGAAGAGAAACTAAATAAAAACCTTTCAGCATTGACAGTTCTCTAGTCCATAGCCAGGAGTTGTTATCAAATTACTAGCATTAAAACCTAATTAAGATGTGTGCCAATAGGTACTCCGTAGTGAATGAATCTGGTTACTTAGCTGCCATGGGCTCACTCTTCCCCCATCAACCTCTGTGACCATTTGGCTACCCTAAAGATGGTTCAGCATGAAGAAAATGGCAAAGGTCCACACTTGACACCCTCTACAAGGACCAAGGTCTCTGGAGCAGCAGGACCTCATTAGCAGAGAATCTTCCCTAAACAGGGCACTGTGCCTCCAAGACATGCCGCTACAGTGGAGCGGAGCCCACACACCGACAATCACATGTCTTCCTTTAGGACTGTTGCTGGCTTAACTTAGGAGAGCATTCACCAAAGTGACACTGGATGTTAAGAGCTTCAAACTGGAAAGCCGAGCAGACAGTTAAAGCACAAAAGATCTCTTCTGCAAGGGGTGGAGCTGGTAGCATTAGGTCAGCTAAGGAACTGCTAGTTAGGCAGAGCCCTTACCATCACAATAGTAAAGTAGTGCAGTTGCTAATAATCAGTTCTGTAGGGGTGGCTTTTTATTTAGAAGACACACTGCCACATCTCAGAGGAAATGGCAATGGTGTGCACCTCACTGTGCGATGGTATGGGAAATCCTGTAGGGTAGAGCAGAGGGCAGGAGAGTTGACTAGGACCCTAGGGAAGGAGGGTCTCTAGTCAGGAGTCAGTACCAGCCTGAACTACATAGCCAGACAATGTTTCAAAGAACAGAAGCTTAAAGAGAGAGTAAGAGAAAAAGGGGGGCTGGAGAAACGGCCCAGCAGGCCCTGCCTGCTCTTTCACAGGACCCAGGGTACCCAGGGTTGATCCCCAGCACCCACATAGTCACAACTGCCTGTAACTCCAGTTTTAGGGGATTCAACTCCCTCTCTGGCTTCTCAAAACACTCATATACATAAAAATAAAGTAACTTTTTAAGGAGAAAAAAAGAACAATTGTCAAAACCAGAGAGAAGGATCCAAGCAAACCATCATAGCAGAATCAGAAAGAGGGCCATGGGGTTTCTTGGTGATATTCTTGCAACTTTTTTTTTTTTCAATTTTGGCTTCTTTGGAGTCACTGTTCTTTAAGAAGAGGAGCATCCATGCAGAGATGGCTTGATATGAGGGAGGAAGGGTGTCCTGTTTCCACTCTGGATGGCCCTGAGGCCTGGACTCAACTCTGCAGCCATGTCTCTTTTGTACCCTGTTGTCTGAGCGGAGCTCACCGTGGCATTGCTCGTACTGTAGAAAGAACCAGTTGGGGTAACTTAAGCCTCAAACAACTTTCTTGGATCTTTAAAGTTCAGAAGAAAACAATTCTGTTTTTCGAGATCCTAAAATGGAACCCAGGGCCTTGTATATGCTACACAAGTCCCCTAACCCAGAATTTGAAATGTTTGACCTGTCACCTCTGTCCCTATTTCCTTTTTCTAATATCATTCCTAGCCAGTCCCCTAGAGGTACAGGGACTCAGCCTGGCAGGAAGCCTGACCCTCTTAAGAAGGTGACAGAGTAGGGATGCGATGCTTGTCCCTAAATTACCAAAGGGGGAGGGGTAGTTCTAGTGAAAACATTGCACTGCCAGAGGCACAGTGGCACCTGCTAGAGCAGCCAGGCATACTCAGGAGTCCTGAACACCTTACCCTGAGCACTGTTCAGTGAGCCCAGTAGCCAAGGAAGGGTACAGTGAAGCCACCCTCAGCAAGCACCCTGAGGCCACCTGAGAATCTGCACCTTCCTGCACTTGCCTCCCTCATGCCAACACCGTTCTGTGGCTTCAGTGGAACAACTGGGGCCTGAAGCGATCTGCTGCTACTGGTCAGCATCAAGGCAAGAACTGACATGTGGCAGCCAGAAAAGCACAGACATTTTAAAATGCAACTGTGTGCACATTCAGCTGCACAAAACCAGCAACCTGCAATAGATTGGAAATTTACAAAGAACTAAAATACAAAACCAAATCTGTTTCTTCTCATCGAGCTAGTTGCAGAGGGGCAAAGCAGGAAATTTTCCTCTTTTCTCACAGTCCCCAGTCTCAGAAAATCAACCGGGTTTTTTAGAACACTGCAGAGTGCCACCTGTTTCAGAGTCCTTGTCTAAATTCTTAGGCTTTGTGTTCCACAGGAGACACAGATTGACTCCCCTTCCACCCCCCTTTCTTTTTTTTCTGTCTGTCTTACTGCTGGGATATACTCAGAGCCTTCCATTTGCAGACAAGCTTTAGCCACCTAGCCACACCTCCTGAAAGATACCACCTTTCAAAGATCTGGGGTGGGGCTATAGTTCTGTGGTAGAACAGTAACTTAGCCCACAACTCCATCACAGAAGCACAGTGGGTGGGTAGATGGATGGATGGATGGATGGATGGATGGATGGATGGATGGATGGATGGATAGATAGATAGATAGATAGATAGATAGATAGATAGATAGATAGATTCATACTTTTGAAGTGCTGTAACGGTTGAGTTCAGAGTCAAAAAGCTTAGGTTCCAGTCTAAAATGTTTCCATAGGCTGCATAACCTAGGGCAAGTCACCTTTCACACTCTTTGGCCTCAGTTACACCATACAGGGCTGAAATTTGATTACTAAGTCATATCTGAGTCCAGTGTGGTACTTGCTGCCATGACTGTCCTCTAGCACACTGTTCTGTATCTGCAGGACCAGGGAATTTGTCTGCGAAAGAAGGAAGGGCCAACAGTTCTGAGAATGTAAATCTTCTTTATTAAAGGTATAAATGTTCCCCAGAATTATAGTGCTTTTAGACTAAGGATGTCTAAATTGAAAAGTGGCCACTGATATCATGTTAACCCTGGTTCTGTCTGACTACATCACATGAAAGGAATTGTGTAAAATGCAGCAGCAATTTTTAAGTATTGAAACAAATTATACAACTTTAAATTAGCATGGTTTAGACACGAAAATTAATTACCTTGAATAGTTATGAAAGTAATTGGATTTTCAAAACTTTACTCTGCACATTGTTATGATGTGTAGCTGGTGATGTGGGAAGATGAGAATAGAGCAAAGCCCATGCAGTTGTTTTGGGGCCATATAGAGCCGGAAGTGTGTTTATGGTTTTCATCAGGCCTATACTCACCACAAGTTGGGTTCCACACTGTTCACATTATGCACCACTGTTGTTGTATGAGGTTTCTGGCCCAGACTTTCAGGCCTAGCCTCAAGGTTTGGATCCACAGACCAGCAGACTCACGGTCCCACAGTCCCGCAAAGATACACAGACGCTTACATCAATTTTATGCTGATTGACCTGGGCCCAAGCATATAACTTGCTAGCTCTTTCTCTTAATCTAACCCATGATTCTTATCCTTATGCAGCTCAGTACCTTTTCTCAGAGCAGTATAGTTGCATCTTCTAGCAACTCTGGAGTCTCTGTGGCATTTCTGCTCTGTTCTTCCTGTTCCCCAAGTTTTCTTAGTCTGGTAGCCCCGCCCACACTTCCTGTCTGCCTTTGGCCAATCAACACTTTTTATTAAACTCATAGGTGGGACAATTATTTACAATGTAACATCATAAATCCACTGCACACTGGATTCCACACTGTTCATGTTCTGCACCCACTGCATGCTGGATTTCACGCATTAATCTTCTACTGATTTTTCAATCTGTCTTAAGTTTCCTTATTCCATTTGGCATGTTCCATTATTTCAGACTGGCCCCAGGACTTGCCCAAGGTCTCATGTCTGACACCCAAACATTTCAGGAACAGAGAAAGATGCTCTCATTTAAACTGTCTATGGTTTTGACCGAAAACTGAAGCCACAAAATGTTTTCCTCAAACTAGCTCCTGTTGGTTGTGTGGTTGCTGCTATGTGTGGTTGGTTGTTGAGTACCAGTGGTTCTTAGCTGGCATCCCTCAGCACTAGAGTGCGGATGCCCATATACTGGGCCCAGCCTCTGGGTTTTGAATCAGGTTGGAAGTGTAACTCAGTTTCTAGATGGAGAACCTGAACTGAGAGGAGTCAAGACCAGGCAGGAGTAGCCAGTATAAAGGGATTCTGAGTAGGTATCCCTACAGTCAAGTCTACTGTATACTCACTTATTTAACATTTCACATTCCAGCGGTGACTGAGAGTGCTTACTTTGTATAAAATACTTTTCTGAAACAGTTATGATGAATTACAACACACTGTGAATGAAATCACAGGTAAGTTGTTTTTGTATCCCTGCAGTAAACAGCCTGCACCTTGCCCAGGGCTAGAGGTAGAGAGGGATGAGATTGCTCCTGCCCTTGGGAGTATCACTATTCAGTGTAGGTGGGGATGGGCAGTGACCACCAGTGTGGGTGGATGCTCTGGTCACACTTTGCATGAATGAGGCAATGAGAATGAGCTTTGGAGGACCAGGATGTAGGACAGAAGGTGTGAGGCTGAGCACACCAGGCTGTACAGGGTAGGAGAGAGAGGGCTGGGATACTTGCTGTGTGAGGAAAGAGAACTATGCAGGGGCCAGACACCAAAGACGGCGTTACCATGGCAAAGGGACATGGCCATAGAGCTGGAACAACAGTTTCCATCAGAGACATGATCTGAGTGATATTCTAGAAAGATCCTTCTGATACAGCTAGTGTGGGAAGTCTGGGTTTAGAAAGGCAAGTAGAAGCAAAAGACCCCAGGGGAAGGTGATACATAGATTTGGAGTTGTTATTTTGAAACAAGGTTTTGTGCATCCCAGGCCTCCCACTTGTGAATTCCAGATCCTGCTGTCTCCATCTCATCTGAAGGTGCTGGGATTACAAAAGACATTTGAACCATTTGGATTTGGAACATGGTCATCAGTCCAACTTTGGGGAGTATAGGAAGAACAGAAGGAAGAGGCGTGAAAGGCTAAAAGATACCTGAGCTCATATGGACAGTGAGGGATAGAAAGAGGCCAAGATGACCATGGGATGCACATCAGCATAAAACAGAGGGAAGATTCCTAGGGAGAAAATGAGTCTGATGTCACATCATGAGTTTGAGGCCAGTTGAATAGGTTACTCTGGCCTGAATATCAAGAGCTAAGGCACCTGAGACTATCCACCACTGTCCAGGAGCTGAGAAGAAAGCATGTGAGACAGAAAGGGCCTCTTTGCTGCTGTGGTGATTGCCATCCCTCTACACACTGGAAATTCCTGAAGATGTTTTGGAAGAGAGCCTGCAGAAGGCATCAAGACAGGAGATGGTTCTCTTGGTCCAGACCTGCCCTGGCGAACATGCACCTGCAGGTCTATGGATGAGATGTCAGAAGGGTACGGGAGTAGGAGAGAAGACATAGGAGGAGACTGGGCAGCCCTAGAAGCTATGGAACATTCTGGTGCTTCAGCTATTCTAGCACTGCTCCTCTGGTCCTGTGAGCTTGTGGGTCTGACCCCCTCCTCTGTTCTCATCCACACATGAGAAGGCTGAAAAGATGCTCACAGTCCAGTCCCAAGGTGCTTAGTCAAGGTAAAGCCTCACAGTTAAAATATTTACAGTTTTAAGATCTGTATGTTGTTTGGAAAAATGTCCTTAATCTTATGAGTAGACTCCTCTCCCAGGGAAAGCATGGATCTAAACTTTCTCAGAAGGTGTATTTAACAAGAGGAAGAAAGACTCAGAATCTGGGGTTGACGAACACTTCAGAACAAAAGTCATTTACCACTGCACCAAAAACTCAAACAAATCATAAAAGCAACCTCTCAAAACCAAACAAAAACAACTTGTCTGTGGGAGGCACCAGTGGACTCAGATGCAGGACCTGCATGGCAACCCCTGATGGAGAAACAGGACTGGCCTGAAGCAGTGCAGGCTGTACCTCACGAGGCACCCAAGCATTCTTTCACTTAGATTTTCGACCTCACAGCTCACATGTTACACATATATTAGCCATCTCACAAAAAACGGAGGAATGCAAGTGTATGCATTGGCTCACTTGCACAGGATTCATGGCAGAGGAGCATCTGAAGCCCAGGACCCCAGCTGGCAGCCTTTCCTGCTGCTCTTTTGCATTCACTTGTCCCAGCCCACTTGTTTTATGGAACTGTTTTGTAATTTATTACTTGTTCCTTCTTATCATGAAATCTTGCATAGTTTTCAAAGTGATGTTTCAGATAATGTCCCTGCAGTGTGGCTGAGACCAGACCAACGGAGATGTGCTTGGCCCAGCACACAGGCGTCTCCTATGATATTCTTTTGCATGTGTACTTTTAGAAACCTGGGCTTCTTTGTTGTCCTGGAAATTGCTGTTCCTTACACACCTGAAATTCCTAGAGATGCCTAGGGAGAGTCTGTGCCAGTGACTTAGGGATAGGCAGCTTCTGCGTCAGTCTTCATCCTGTCCAAAGGTGGTGCTTCTACACATGCAAGTCCCCAAAGTGTGGGCTCTGTGGCCCAGATGGTTCATCAGCACCTGCCTGGTGAAAAAGTGTCCCTCCTCACAGACCAGTCATTCTCTGACAGTCACAGCTTTCCAAGTGCCAAAGGTCCCTGGGACAAGGCAGAAGGCCAATGACCACACATGGTTAGGATGAGAAAGAAACCTGTGGAGGACTTTGTCCCCAAAGCTAGTGGCTCTTCCTGGCAGCGTGGAGCCTCAGTGTGGCTTGCAGCCTGTCGGGTGGCTTTCTGGGAGGGTAGGCATCAGGTCGTCACCCTCTCATTCTCTTCATTTCTGAACACCCTGTGAAGGAGAGGGCTAAATCTATGAATCCTCCACATATCAAACTGACAGAATGGCATGTAACTTGATACTGAAAAGCAGCTCTTGCCACTTAGGGGAAGCAGCAGGCAGGAGTCACCCTGTGCAGACACCCCAGTGGGGAGAGAGAAAATGCTAGTCTCCAAAGACTAAGGGGCTATGTGACCCCTGACAGACTAGACCTCTCATCTCTTCCTATCACAGCCTCTAGCCAGGTGACTTTGAACCACCCATGCCTCAGTTTCCTCATCCTGAGAGTGGGTTTATAGCTCCCACCTCATGGAATTTTGGAGAACACGAAGTTCCAATTTTGCAAAGCACCGAGCACATTGCCCTGGATAGTGAATGCTCAGTGAGTGGTGGGCTTGGCATGTACCTTTCCACCTGATCTTTCCACCTGTCTGGGTTGTACATCTGATTTGATGTAACTCATCTCTTTACAAGCAACAGAGCCTATGCTGAGGGCAGGTCACCTGAGCCTCTGGTATAACTGAGAATGGGTGGGACCTCTAAGAGGTGGGGCTAGCTGGAAAAAGTCAGGCCTTTGGGGCACAAGGGCGAAAAGGGGCTCCGGCCCTTCCTGCCTGCTTCCTGGCTGCTGTGAGGTGAGTGGTTTCCCCCACACACATCTGACAGTGACCTGAAACCCAGGAAACCATGAGCAGAAGCCAAGCGCTTCTCCTTCCAGCTGTTGACCTCTGTTATTTGTCACAGCCATGGGAAGCTGAACTCTTAGGAAGTGTTCTCTCAAGGTTGCTTGGCTTGGCAAGATAGCCAAGTAGGCACCAACTGGATTTGACTCCAGGCTCACCCAAGCTAATTAACTCATCCTGTTCAGCTTTCCCATCTGCAGAATGGGAGTGGGAACTCTAAAGTATTTCAGGGAATTATAACTGAATAACCACTGTGGAGCTGTGAGTCCAGGGCTTCAGCAAATGTTGGTGACTGCCATTAGCTGTCAGTTTAGGTCATCAAAAAAATGAGTATAATGACCAATACCAGGAAATTTGAAATATAGCTTATTTGTCCATAAAACTGTTCAAGAAACTACTTCTGACTGATGGTAATAAAGTAGCCACTCACACAGTATATACGCTGGGCTAAGCAATGGTTCTAAAACAAATTAAAAGAGGCCTGTTCTCCTGGCATGTGTGATATACCCTCAAAGTAGTGAGTGTATTTTCTCACAGATCTCCTTTCCTCTAAATTCTATTTTGTTTTTCCAGAAAACATGCATTTGGGATGTTTTTAAACTTCTAGGTCTGTTTGACTTCCTTGCTGTATATGGAGAGACAGTATAGGGACTGACTCAAAACAGAAGAGGTTGGGAACATGGTTTGAGCATTGAGTCAGTGAGTTTGAGACCAGCCTGAGCAACAGAGGAACAGAGAGGCTTTGGTAGAGAATTTCCAGGAGGAAGGGGTAAGAGTTTCAATCTCAGGACCTCACCCCTCCTAGTTAGGTGCTGATGCAGAAAGCCCTGTGCTTAGCCAGCATCTGCCTCTGCCTCCCATGGACACCTCCATGACAGGTTTACAGATTGCTTTTAAACATCATGTTCCTGTCCCACTTGTTCTCAGAAGTAGGAAGCCAAAAGCCATTACCTCACTAGGGCTTAATCTGAGGGGAGCTCAGCTGCTCACCATGGCGCTTCTCACCTGCCTGACTGCTTCTAAGGAAAGCAAAGCTCAGTGGCCCTGTGGGAGCCACTCCAGGGCTCCAGCAGAGCAGGGGCACTAAGAAAGGGATGCCCACGAGTGTTAGCAGATTGCCCAGACAGCACTCCCAGGCAAAGCAGTCCACACAAGCTTTGGGCACCCTGCCGTTGGATACTGTGTTGAAGTGGGCATCCCAATGCTGATTGCCTGTGGCTTTACTCAGGGAAACTTGAGCTTTCCTTCACCAAGGTCAGAGGAAGGTTGTGACAGAGGCACAGGCTGTGAGCTGTTGTTCAGATTTGATGGGACTACTGGGGAGGAAGTCGAGCTAGGCCCCTTGGTCCTTCCACCATCTGAACAATAGCAGAGACCCATGGAAGCCTGAGACGGGGCTGCACGTGCAGTGCAGGTTCTCCTCTGGCACAGTGGGATCCCCCAGCTGAGAAACCCCTTGACAAGGAGCTCACTAAGTGTTGGCAAGAGGTGATGGGGAAGGAACTCTGAAGCAATGATTCTGGCCCAGCCCAGTATATGCAGAGAAAGGCAGATGGGGGTGGTTATACCATGCTTTGCAATTAGTATGTGTCTGTGTGCAAAATTCTTACTGTTGCCAGGTTCCCAGAAATGCATTTTGCTTCCAGCCAGACACTTTCCCATTTTTAGTAAATAAAATGTCCCAAGGCCTTAAGGTATGGCTCTGTAATTATTGTCTGTACTGGAACCCACCAGAAGTAGTACTCCCCAAGGAAAGCCTGAAGTGAGGTATCTCCAGGTCAGCAGCTGCATGCAGATGCCACCAGGTGCAGGAGTCTGGCATTTGAAATGCATATGGAGCTTGTGACATCCACTCCTGTGCTCCTGTGCTTCTGTGCAAGGGGATGCTCGGGAGTGGTGCTCCTAACTGTGGAAGAAGAGTGTGCTGTACCTCTTTCCAGAGAAGCTCTGGGTAGCAGCTCCACTCTAAATTTAACCCAAAGCTGCCTTCCATGGGCACATGTGACTGCACACGCTGTCTGTGGACAGATGAGGATAATGGCTGGAGTGAATTAGCATGTCTGGAGAGGAGAGCCTATCAGCAGAACGACAGATTTAGGATCTTTGAAGACATCTGGTCAGCAATGACACAGCTTGTGACTGGCATGGATTATAATGGAAAGTCCTTAGTTCAGTGTTTCTGGGCTTCACTTCATCCCTATCCAGGGCTGCGGCATGCCCCAGCCCCAGCCTCTCCCAGATGAACAATGGAGGTATTTATGCCCCCCATTTTATACCTCTGCTTATTGAGTCTGAGGCCTAGGCTTTTCTTCTATACGCAACTCCCCTGTGTTTTCTAATCAAGAACATGTAGGGGGCTGCTGCTTCCCTTGTCATTTGCAGGAAGACAATG
Organism: Phyllotis vaccarum; assembly: GCA_033318265.1. Lineage (NCBI taxonomy): Eukaryota > Metazoa > Chordata > Mammalia > Rodentia > Cricetidae > Phyllotis > Phyllotis vaccarum. Next base: position 17,788,361 of record JARWLC010000017.1, on the reverse strand, counting down.
TAGCTTAGCGTGCTCTGGCTAGTGCCCCAGTGGTAGCCAAGTGGCTACTACACTTCCATGTCTATACTCTCAGCGTCAGCTACAGTTAAGTTTCCATCCACGTCGCCTACCCCAAGGTTCCTGTTTGCACACTTTGTTCCCGGCCCCTATGCTATAGGGAGGAGCCTAGTGGGAGGAAGTTGGGTTATTGATGCGCTCTTAAATGTAGTCTTGGGATGCTGGCTTCCTCTCTCCATTTCCTATTCTTCTTGAAGTGAGGACTTTTTGCCACATATTCCTAAACAAAAAAGGCTGCCTTCCCACAGACCCAAAGCTATACAGCTACGTAATTGTGGGCTCAATACAAGTAACTGATCATGAGCTGATTATAAATAAATAAGCCACTTCTTCCTCATAGCACTGGAATGTTAATGTCTATCATTGTTCTCTGCTCTCCAAAGCCCAACCTGCTCACAGAATCCATCTCTGATTCTTTTCTGCAGACTCAGGCAGCTGGATAAGCACAGCCAGGCCACAGCCCAGCAGCTGGTACAGTTGCTCAACAAGCAGAATCAGCTTCTCCTAGAGCGACAGAATCTGTCAGAGGAGGTGGACCGTCTGCGAACCCAGGTAGGGTGAGAAAACACATAGGGGATCAGTTGCAGCCCAAGTACCAAGTATCCCAGTGCAAAGTGGGAATGCACACAGGTACCACTGTAGGTCAGGTGCAGGGCAGCCTGGCACCATGCCAGGGTATGCATAAAGCCCACTGTAGCTCAAGGATAGGGCAGAATGGCAGGACACAGGACCCTCTCCTTTCCTTTTCTAGGCTGATGACATAGAACAGGTCATGAGGTGGGAGGGAGGGACTGCCAATGGAATGAACATGGCAAAAGTGTGAATGGGGCGTGTCTCTCATCAGCCTTAGGCACATGTATCAACCAGTCATACCAAAGGCAGCCACAGCACAGCACACAGGAACACTGCCAAGGCACAGAGAGAAAGTGGGGTGGGAGAGCATCAGTGGCCAGGCCTGCCATTGAAGAGACAGCTGTGAACTGCTCCTGCAGACTGGAGGAGGGCTTTAACAGTAGAAGGAAGAAGTGTTCCCAGATGTGCAGGTCTCCTGAGCGGGATCAGACATCCTAATTCAGTAACCTCAGTAAGAATGGGTCTGGGGTGGGGATGATGGCAGAATGCCTAATCCACTGTCTAGAACGTGTGCTCACTCTGTCCAGTTAAGCAAGATTGATATTATTGTCTCCATTTTGCAGATAGGGAAACTGAGACTCAAACAAGCATATTCAGCTAGCAAATAGGGGCACAGCAAATGGAACTTAAGTCTGACTACAGAGCCCAAGCTGTCCCCATTCAGGTTAGATAATGGCGGAGAACAGTCCAGGTGAGTGGGATGGGTGGCACGGACTACAGCTCCCCGCAGATTCTCCTTACACCAGAGACCAGAGAGGGCTGGGGGCTGTTGTTGCTGTTCCATCAAGAGGTGGCTTCTGGACTTGTGGGTGGCTCCTGCCTTTAATTGGGATTGTACCCAAGTACTCTGTGAGGGCGCTAAGCGACTTCACACAGCCCATGCTCGCTGCGATCAGTGGGGAAGCATTTGGAAGAAAGGATAAAAGACTTCTCATTCTCCATTCAAAAGTACCTTGAAGTGATAATCCTGATCTGCCTTGAAACTCAGTTTGTTCAGTCCCTATATAAATTGCTTAGAGTTCACAGCTGTGAAGAAGCCAAATTGGACACTAGGCAGAAAGCGTAAGCAATGAGTAGAAATACGGACTGGAGGGTTAGATGGAGGATATAGGTCTGCAGGATCTGACCATACACTGACAAGTGTCTAGAATGTGTGTAAACATAGTGTGTGTCGGGGGGGGGGGCGTATTCTGATAATCCCTGACACTCCAGGACATGTCAGGAAGCAGGACCCACGAGCCTCTATTTACAAACTGTTGGTATAAATGAAAAGACACAAAGAACATCTTAGTTTGGTGCTAGAGTCAGGAACAACTCCATCTGAAGACCTTGTCCAAGTCACCCATGGCTCTCTGAGCTTCTGTCCTCATGTGTGCCACAGAAATTAGGAAACCTGGGCTTATTAGGGTAGTGGCACATTCATTGAGACCTCAGGGACTTGAGGTTCCCTCTCTCCTTCCTGAGAAGGTCCTATGGAGTCAGCAGTGAAAGGACCATTCTGACTATGCCCAGTGTTGAGTTCAACTTTCAGACGAATCTGATTTTGGTCATAGGCCTGGTCTGTGGGCAGATCTGAGGGAGACCTGACTAATCCCAAAGTCCAAAGTCAACAGAGCCACCTTTAGTGACTGGGCTCCATGGCATGCATGAGCCTACCCTACCCCTCTCTGGACTTAAATCCCCCTCTAATATGAGCTTCGCTTTTGGGCTTTTCATCTGCTTTCTTTACAACATACACAGATCTTAACATGGAACAGACATGTTTGGAAGCCTTTTCCTGAGCTTTAAAAGCCCGAGAATTGCTAGATTCTTTGCAGGATTTGCAGACATTTAAAATAAAATATTCCAGGAAAAAAGGTCTTTCTTCCCTTGCCAGTTGCTACAGAAATGGCTTGTCTGCCCCTTGTTCTCTGATACTGGCCTATCTGGGGCAGTTCTGAAGGGGCTTTTTCTATGGCAATTCTGTTGGGACTTATTTTAAGATGACCAAGAAATTTGGCAGAGGTGATGCTGGCTCCCAGTAGCAAATGCTGGGAGCAGTTAAGAGGCCAGGCTGGCTTTACAAGCTGTACTCACTCTCTAAACCTAGACTCTGTCTAGTAGTATGTCACATTGGTCTCTGTGTGTTGGTACTTGGTGGCCTCTGTGATACATTTTTTGTTTTGAAATAAACATGGATTGTAAACTGAGTTTTAAAAGGAAATGTTGAGGTAAGAAGGCCGAAGTGTGACTGACTCTAACTGGTAGGGGAAGTGGCTCCTGAGGGCTCTGGAGGGAGCAGCTGTTTCTTAACCTGTCTTCTGCTGGGCTGCAGAGTTTCTGAGGCTTACAGCCCCTTTGTGGGTAGTGTGGCAATGGTGAGAGTGAAGGCTTCCATTTTCTCAGCCTGAGTGAACTAAGCATAATAGCTTAATTTTGTATGTCAAACTCTGAAAATCTCTCTGTTCAGTATCCAGAAGAGCATTTTCTGACCAGACAGCTGCTTGGAAGCCTTAGTCACATCCCTCAGATTGGCTCTATGTCCTAAGCCCTGGCCTGTGCCGATGAAGAATGGTAGGCAACAACAGGAAATGTCTTGTTTCTAAGCCTTGATTATTCTATTTAGATTCTGAGTCACACACAGCCTCGTGCCCATGGAGGAAACCAGTCCTGGATGTACTCATGTGTCTATGCCACTTCCGGCTGGAAAGCTTACACAGTTGCTGTGTGGCAGCAAAGTCACTACCCAGAGTGCAGGATGGTCCTCCAGATGGGTCTGTAGTGTCCTGTTAACTCAGGTGGCTGAACGTGGTGGCTCTCTGAACTTACTGACTCATCCTGCCCGGGAGGAGCTTTTAGAAAAGGGCCTCTACATGACATGACATGGTTGCCCATGTAGGTATGGGCCACTAGCTTGATCTTATCCTGGCTCTGATGTGAGAGCTGGACCAGCCACCCAGACTTTGCATGGCTGGGGAGGCCAGAATTGCTATAGTAGTAGAATAGAGATGGCTTGTGGGGAGGGTCATGTGTTCTAGGGATACTAGGCAAGGCTTGACAGCTTGGAGAATGGTCAGAGACTCTGACATCTGGGCAGGAAAGGTGGAACCAGCTGGTGAGGAAATCCAAGTCTGTTCTTGGGTCTGGGAGAGGGAAATAAAAACAAATGGTCTGTCTACTTGGAGGACTGTTCTTCCCATCAAGAGGAATTTGTGAGCTACTGGGTAATGACTCTGGTTTCAGCTGCCTGGCATCCACCAATAGCTGTCACCCTAAGCAGGCTGCCTGTTCAGTCCTCAGCATTCAGTCTGGGAGGGATTCCCTTTGAGTCCCTTCTTATGAATCACTCACAGTTTAGAAAACAGAGTCTGAAGCTGCCGTGTCAGTGGTTAATCAGTTGGCCCTATGACTTTTAAGCATTCTTGGCAGCGAATGCACTTTCTAATTTGATTTAAAGTTGTGCATGGATCCAGCAGCCATATGTGATTATATTCAAGATCATCGACATTATCTCATTACATCAGAGGACTCATTGAATAGGGTTGAAAACAAGTATGGGAGGCAGATTTTAGAGGAGGAGAGGCCTGCTTGTAACTAGCAGGCACAAGCTGGAAGCTGGAGGTGGGCAGCTCAAGTTAGCATGCCCCAGACCACTGGTAGGGAGCTGCTAGCCAAAGTAAGGACCTAAAGGTGGTCACTCTTAATCCATCCTTCCTAGAGCCCAAGGGCTTTGCCTAACTGACTTCAGGGCCCATACACAGTTAACTACCTGCAAGACAGATGGTGTCTTATGAATAGAATAGAAAATACACCAAATAAAATAAATCACAGAGCCTCTTCCTAAACCGGGATTTTTTGGAAAGAATTCTAAATAGATGAAAACAAACAATTTGATTTCAACCAAATTGTTGTTTTTTTGTTTTTATCCCGATTTTCACCCGAATTGTCAGTCTCAAAAATAAACACTGATACATTCCCAGAAAATATTTTTCAAATAAAAACTGACTCTGTTAAAGTTTGCCCTGATTCTTTCAAAACTGTGTACAAGACACTGTCAACCAAAGTGACTTGCATATTTTTTTAAATCAACTTGAACATATGCAGCTAAGATGTCATTAACTCCCTGCTGCTGGGTGTTTTTAGAGAATGACATAAGACCCCAGGCTGCATTTCCAACATAAGGGTCTGCAACCCTCACAGAGACTTCTCTAAGCAGCTGAAACAGCACACACTTAGCTTAGTTGTACATCTAGGCGCTGCATGTGTCAGCAATACTGAAAAGTACAACAGGCTCCATCTAAGGCAGGCCTGTTCTAACAGCTAGTTCCCTTTGTCCAAGAATGTGTACTTTCAGAATAGGAACAGTGAACAAAAAATGTTGAATTTTATATTGCTTATGATGCATTTGCTCCTCTTATTGCTTTCTGACTTCGACATTACATTTTGCAATATAAATTCACAATCGAGTTTTTAAAGGGAGCTAAATATTTTAATCCAATTAGACAAGTGAACAAAACACTGAATATTACATGCAGTGGAGATAAGCGGTTCTTGCCTTTAAAAGACTGTAATTCCGTCACATTGCAACCCCAAATGTCAATGTTGTCTTCATCTTTAACGCTTTCAAACACAAGGCAACTAAAGGCTCTACTCCCCGCTCTTAGTGACACTGTCTGTCCTTTAGGAAATACGATTCACATAAAATAGACACTTGCCCGTATGCAGAGTAAGTGCTTAGAAACCAAAAGCTGACACTTGACCCTGGTGGTGCTCTGGTGATGAATGGCTCTTAAGAGATACTCTGCTGACCCTCCTACTAGGGTACAGGTATCTCTGGCCTACATAGAGCTGCCTCCTCCACACAGGAGTTCTACCTCATCTGCAGAGATTCACCCCCCTCTTCATCCTCATTGCTTTCTCCTTGCTCTGGCTTCTGCAGAGGTGGCAGAGCCAGACCATCAGTGAAAGGGACACATATCTGTCTTCGGAAGCCCACAGGTGGCTAGCAAGTAGTCACTGCTAGTCTATGGTGACTTGTCACTTTGTGCCTTGGTGGTTCCTGGCAGAAGCTCTGGCCTGTGTTGGGGAGACTGCTTTAGGACCTGGGGACACTGCTGAATTGAAAGCTTAATGGACATTACCACTTGCTAAGCTATGTATCCTTCACTGCCACAACTCACTGATGTTTATGGCACACAGACAGAGTACCCTTTATTCTCTCTGTCTGGGTTGATCCCCTCTGGGTTGCTGCCCATCTTGTCCTTTATAATGCTGTCATACAAGCTTCTCAGTTCTTCATGCATCCAAAGCAGGCCTTGAGATCATGATAGACTCTGTACTTGGGGGTGGGGAGGGGGTCACATGCCTAGGTTCAGACCTCAGCTCTGTACCTCAAGTACAGGGTAGGTCCCATTTGGACCCCAGAATTCATAATTACTGTCAACATTATACCAGGATCATAGGGCCCACTAGAGAAGTCATTTCCTATCCTCCCAGGCAGATAGAGGAATATAGCTCAAGGAAGGTGTGATGTGATGGGAAAACAGAGTACATGAGTATCCCAAAGCACCATAAGGGAAGACAAGCCACAGCATGGAGCCTGGGGCCTGAGGCCTGAATGTACTTCTGTCACCTCAGAACAAGCCTGGAAGGAACACTGAGAAAACGTCCACCTTTTTAAAAGTATATGCCCACTGCCAGAGGCATAGACAAAGAGTGTTTGGGGACATGGCCACATAGGATAGTGAGCACAGAGTAAGCCAGAAAGAATGCTGACTTGAAGGGCTGTAGGATACTGAGGTGAAAGGGCAGAGAAGAAAGGCTTGTGGGCATGTCACCTGAGATGAGGCCAGTCTGGGCCACCTAAGGAGAAGGCCTGCCTTAACAGAAAAGGAAATAAGAGGAAATGTCAGAAGACAAGAGCAAGAATCTACTCCAGCAGCAGCAGAAAGGACTGGGAGACCCTACAGCGTGGTCAACTGGGTAACAGTCTGAGTCACCCCATGCAATTCACTTTAAACTCTAGTCTAAAGTAATGTCAGAAATAAACTAAGCACAAACCCAAGATTTTGAGAAAAGGTCACACTATCAGGGACATCAAGCAGCGGCCAGGAAAGTAAAGGTGTGTCTCTTCCACTCCCAGGGCGGTGACAGGTCCAGGAGGGTCAGACCAGGGCTCATGGTGACAGGTGAGGTGGCAGGAGGAGGGAGATGGCTGCCAAAGGATCAAGCTGCAGTTCCAAACTACGATCACTCCCTAGACACATATCTTCTGGACCACAGAGGTTGTGGTGTTGAGAACAAAAAATACACATCAGGAAACATCCAACAAGTGACATCAGCTATGAGAGTGAGAATAACTCATGTTTTCTGTGTCTCTGGGTAATTGTACAAAGTTGAGGCAACACTGGAAAATGTCACTCTAGTAGACAGTGATACACTCAGGCCAATACTTACCTTGCATCTGAGTACAAGGCTTAATGATGATGTGCAGTGGCTGTGTCTACCCAAGATAGAACCTGGCCCTGATCAGAGGACAGCCCCTTTGTTCCAGGAGTGGGTGACCTTCTGTGTTCCTGTTTTGCCTCACACTGTGTCATCACAAGAGGTTAATCCCAGTCAGATGAGCAGGCCAAGAGTCAAAAGGGAGCCAGTGATGGCGCATCACTAGATGACCACAGGCGCTCAAAAGACCAAGAAGTGCATTTCCTGGGGTTAGGTTAATAGATCCTTCTACAGCTCCACTCTGCACAGGAGTCCATGCCACAGTAGCACTCAAGTGGGGATTTCTGCCCAAGTGTATTGACGTCTGTCTCCTGAAATGTGCCTGTCATGGTTTGTGTTGATCCTTGTTCAGTCACCCACTTTCTTGGGTTAGAAGCCCCAGTGACTAGAGACCTAGAATACCAGGCATCCTGTCCTATCTGGCTATCCTTGAAGCACTGTGGAAAGCAATTCCACCAAGTTACTCTCAGAACCAGTTATCTGCATGCTCAGTAAGGGCTGGTGTCAGCTCTAATGGGGACCCTCTGTGTGCTGATTACAGTTGGTGGCAGGCATGGAAGGGTCGGAAAACAGCTCTTTAGCCTTATGCTGTTCCACACTGATTGTCTTTGTCTTTTGCCTCACCCCACCTGCATTTCCTGTGTAGAAACCATTATGCTCAATAACAGTTAATTAAAATTCACTAGCATGCTAGACAAACATGGTAATATCTACCTGAAATGCACACGTGACCTTTTGGAGGGACAGGACGGAGGGAGTGAGGGTATGTCTCACCTAGAGCATAATCATGGCTTCCTCCAGGCAGCAGAGTCCTTCCTTTCCTTCCTTGGATTCTAGCTTTAGCCACTCAAGTTGGGTGGGCCCTGGCCTGTGTGACATCATCCTAGCACAGTGGAAACTGCAGTTCCAGGACCACCAGACAGCCCTCCTCAGACTCATACAGCACTGAAGCTGTCATTTTCCACTGAAGGCACTGCAGAACTGGGGGGGGGGGGATCTGGTGTATCTGATGTGGCATGAACTTGTGTGCAAGGTCAGTGTAGTCATCTGGGAATGGTGTTCAGCATCTTCCCAACCTTTGGTTTTCCCCATCCCGATAAGTGCAAAGTTTTAGAAATGAGACCTCAAGTATCATGGGTTCCACCTTCTAGCATGTGGGTATAATGTCAATATGTAAAAATCCATCTATCTATCTACATATGTCTATCTCTATATCTATCTTATCTATCTATATCTATATTACAGGGAGCCACAGGCACCAGAGGCACCTTTGTGTTAGCCCACACAGACTTTGGCTGGCATCCTCATTTTCCCACTTTAAAGCCCATTGGAATGTCAGATACATTTTCTCACAAATGGACACACTGTCATACTGTCACCTGTCCTTAGGTAGGGTATACACAGGCCTGGAGGACAGGCTGTTTTCAGAAGGAAAGCGTGAGAGGTCCTGATAAATACACACAAAGTGGGCTTCTTTGGTCTCTGGTGTCAAGGAGTGAAGACAGAAACTTTCAGTTCAGTTGGCTACATATGAGTTCCACATTTTTAGCAACAAAAACCTTCTCTCCAAAACTTTAGTAATAGCAGCAGACCAAACTAGCAAATGAGAAAACAAATACCCATCATCTATTTAAACTTACTTTTTATTATCATTTTTTTCCAGTTACCCAGCATGCCACAATCTGATTGCTGACCTGGATGAAACAGAGTGAAATAAATGATTTACAAAGAGATATTTACATTCATCTGATTTGTACTTAATGTGCCACAGTGCACCCGAAACCTCCCCAGGGAGACACCAGCTGGGACTGCAGAGGGCTGGTCCTCATGCCTGTCCTGTCCCTGTGCTACAGACAGGGAGGGTTAGTTGGAGTATGTGCTCATGCTCACAACAGCTTCCAGTCACTGATGTGTTGTCTCTCTAGAGACTTGGGTGGTTCTGTTTCCTTTTCATTTGGTAGCAGTGACAAAGAAAGCACAGCAAAGGCACATGAGGACTGAAGACCACCTCTCCTGCTGCCCTTCACTGTTCTTGCCCCTCTGTGACAGAAAGACTATGAAGACCTTTAGCCAACATCCAGTGTTCACCATCGAACTGTGTGCACTCGGGAAGCACTCTGCATTATTCTTTCCATTCTCTGAACAACACAAAACAGCCCCCTCCCCCCAAAAAAGGCATCTTTGGCTCGATGGTGTCAGATTTTAGTCTTCGATAGCAGTATTTAAGAGGAGCCTAAAAACAAATGTATGTGAAATTAGAAAATTTACTTAACAGTATATCAAATATCTGTACACAGATCATATTTTTAGTCTAAAATAGTATTTCTACTATACAGTCAAGCCCTCAAATGCTTTAAAGGAATACAAATGGACACTGGAAGGTCTGGGGTGTAGCTCAGTGGTAGAACACTTGCCCAACATGTGTGAGGCCCTGGGTTCCTTCCCCAGACCCCCCCCCCCCCCAAAAAAAAAGCCTGGATGCTGAGATGGTCATGGTGTTTTAAGGGTGGCAGGGAACACTAAGGGCAAGGCTGCATTGGGACAAGCTCAGGCTCATCTCCTTTCCCAGCTAGCAGCCCAGCACTCTCAGCAGAGGCCTGCCCCTCACAATCATGCAGCTTAGGCCAAGGAGGTGGTGGCATGACAGTGTACAGGCCGTCCTCATGTCTGGGGCATGTCAAAGGTGCGAGACTCAAACAGAACTGAGTCAGAAGTTTCTGGTTTCATCAAATATGCTAGACATAAAGCTGTCACATATTTTAACTGTCCTCACTTCTATTTTATGTATACCATGAATAAATTATACAATATTCTAAAAATAGCACCTTTAAAGAGTTATAGAGGTCACTTTATTTCAGCCTCCTGGATCTGTCAACCCCAGTTGATTTTGAGGACAGCACATGTAAGAATGTCCCCAAATTTGGCTGTGAGAAATACACATGCACATCTAACTGGTCCCAAAAGTCATGCCTTTCTCTGCCGAAATCACAAGAGCAAAGCCAAGTTCTACAACTGTAGCTTATGAGGTATAATCAGAAATACAAATATGTCCCATCCAAAATGACTCAATGCAACCAGACATCTAGCCATTGATTACTCATGTCTAAGTTATGAACTGCTATGAAGGGTTAAAGATACACCTGCAAAGTGTTTGGAGCAGTATGTTATGAGGAAGACATTAGCGATAAGCTACATTCCTTGGGGGGGGGGGAGGTCTTAGTAAGAAATGGGTCCACACCATTTCTTATGAAGACTTTTAGCATCTGCAACAACATATTCTGTCTCTGGCATCCGAGCAGATGTGCCTGGAAACCTAGTGCTGTGACCAGTGACTCCACTCTCAACCTTCGCCAGTTTGAGCATGTTATTGACATTTTGCTTATGTAAAAATTACCGCTACATGTTTTTAATCTAAGAGGAAACTTTCCTGTCATACCTTTATACAGGGTTGGATAATATCAGCTGGGGCTATAATCTTTTTTTTTTTTTTCCAGAGAGAGCAAAATTTACTTTTTTGAAATTACAGAGCCATATCCAACAACAATAAACAGAGAAGTAGCAGATTGACACAGGGCTTTATTTAAGCTGTCTGTACGAGGGAAGTAATGTGTATCCTACCAGATCCTGTGAGATACTAAGGGTGTACAGTGTACAAAGCCAGTTTTTTGTAGTTTTTTCATATCCTATGGGTCATATATGTAAGGAAAACGTGTAGTGTGACCAGCAGTGATAATGATACAGCATCTAGGTTCATAGCTCTGTCTGTTTCAAACCCTTAACCAGATGACCAGATCTTTCATGGATCTAGCACAGGAACTAGAAAGTCAAAATATGTCACAAACTACAAATCTACAGGGAGGTGACTCAATGACCAATTCAGAGGTTGCTTTTTATTTAAATAAATACTTTACATTTCATGCTTGCCTGTATGCACTACCAGGAGCAAGCTAAGGGAACTGTGATGTAGACAGTACATACAGTAGCAGCAAAGTGTGTACACTGAGGTGTGGTAGAGACCCTGCAGTTAGTGAGGAAAGGAGAAGCATGTGGCCCCTGTGACAACAGTCAGCTTTGAGAAGCTTGAGGTCAGGTGTGGGAAATGGAAACAATACTGTGATAATGTTATGTCAGTGTAGAAAGCAAGCTGGGAGCAACCATGCCAGCAACCAGAGAGGAAGTGGCCAGTTTCCTCTAAGATAGCCCTGCATGATGACAGGAGGGTCAGGCTGGAGTTGGTAGGAGCTGGAGTCACAAAGCCCGAACTACATCCGGACAGTGACTTCAGGTTTCAAGATATTTAAATTGCCTGAACCCTTAGCTCAGGTATAGGAATCTCCTCCCCACACCTCTCTCTTCTGCTCTACTTCTGCCATTTAACTGAGATCTGGGGTTGCAAGGAAAAACGTCTAGAAATCAAAGCCAAGAACCTACCTGCTGTGGCACTCAGGGAGCCCGAGATGGGAAGAGAAAGCCCGCTCATGGCTGGGGACCAAAGGCCAGGTGCGAGGAGTGGCCAGCCTGAGGCACAGTCTGTGCTCCCTCATTAATCTTTAGAAAGTGTCCTTGGCCAAGGTCATGAAGTCACCTTAAGACTTGGGGAGGAGAGACGGAACAAAGAAGCTGTGTGCTTTAGTGTACAGTGTCTGCTCCCTCTGAGGGATAAATGCTCAGAACATCAGCCAGGCTCAGCTTGCTTTTTTTCCTCTCACATTTCTTTCTTACGGAATAGATGCAAGATAACTTAAAGGACATATCATCTAGTCTATTTTCCTGGCAATATGAAACATTCAACATAATTCTAAGTAGGAAATAAGACTACAGATGTAAAGATGAACATCTGTTTACTTTAACTTCCTACTCCATACTAAGGATAAACTCACTCAGGTAGAAACATGAAAAATTAGGACAAAATCTGTCTGAATCCATCTTAGCTGCCTTAGTAAATGCCCTTTAAACCCCAGCAGTCCCAGCGGTCAGCCACTGCCAGCAGCGGCTCTGCTTCCCTTTGTCTGAGCCTAGAGGCCAAGACATCTGCATGAGAACATGACTTCCTACTCAAAAAGACAATGCAGTAACACTACTATGTCACACTGTAGTCTTCCATTTGGGAGCTGTCAGTAAATAGAATACATCTCCATGATCACTCCTTGGAGCAAATGCCCTCCTGCTTGCTGCATGAAAGGCTTTGATCCTTGGACTTCATAGTCTGCTTTGGAAAATGTCAGCTCCTAGCACCAAAGGGTTAATCTGAAGATCATCATTAATGAAGGAGGAAGATGAGGTTTGCACACATGTCCCCTCTCAGTGAGAAATGTTTGGGATTGGGAGACATGAGTATGTACAGAAAAGGAAAAGCTAGAGGTGTTTCATTTTTTGTCTTCCCTGATGGCTTGATTCAGTAATGAATGTACCTTGATAAGATTAAACACACCAGCTTCCTTTGCTTCCTACTGTATTAAGTATTTGTGATGTGTTCATTTTGACAAGTAAAGTTCACTTCTTATCATTTGGGTCTCAGCTGTCTCCATTACCTTATGCCAGGTTATACTCAGTCATCCCCTCAAGTGAGCAACCATCAGCATCCGTTTGCTCCACCAACTCCTTGGCATTGGGTAGTTGGGGATTTTCTCATTTCTGCACCAAGGGGTTTAATTACAGCATCTCTTCTCCCAAAGCCAGATACAAACCAACAGGTATAATTCCAGAGCCTTACCACTGTTTTTTGTACAAAGGAGGAAAAGTGCGTGATTCTAATGGGTGTGTACATTCCTTGCACATGGTTCAAAAAAAAAACCCGCAGTCAATGTCCAGTAAGTTGGAGCTGCATTTGCTAACATGACAATACAATTCTTTATCACTAAAAAATAAATACTACTGTAATATAAACAAAATCAAAAAAGGACATTCAAAGTTTTAACATCTGAGAAAAAGCTAATTCACCTCTAACTGAAAGTAAAACTTCAAAACTAATAAGGCAAACACCTGTTCACCTTGGTGTATAGATTTTGGCGACAGCAGGATCATTATACTGTCTACATTCTTCAGCCATCAGAGGTGATAAATATCAAGAAGGGAAAAAGGTTGCCAAGCCCAGGGGAAAAAATACTCTCTGGTACAATGTAGATCCTAAGACCCTCTAGATGACCTTTAGTACTTGGTGGAACAATGTCCATTTGCCCGTGAAGTCTGGGCATTCATGGGTGACACTGGGCTTCCTCCACAATATCCAGTAGGAATTAGAATCATGTGTATCTCATCAGCCCTTCAGTCCTCTCAACGCCTCCTAAGGATTTCCAGCCAAATATCAGCGATATGCACTTTATGCATTGCTCAGACATGCATCACTAAACTCTTACGTACGCATACCGCCACCCTTCAACAACTGCTTGTTCATAAGTATAAACTAAATCTTAGTCTAATTAGCTCTTAATGTATCTTGTACCTAGATCAGTGTATCTCCTTTAGCCTTCACTGCTAGGGAAGAACAGAAATGGAAAGTTGGTGACAATTGCTGCACTAATGATGGGCCTGACTCCCAAAGACTGTAAAGTTACTTCTGGAAATTGCCATAATAGTAAGACAGTAGCAGCAACAGCATGAGACTTTAGACTGAGATACAATTTCATGCAAAAACAAAAACTGAGTGTCTGTGTATATGTTTTCATGTGGTGAAAGGTGGTGAGGGTGAAGCCCCTTGGCTGGTCAGGGCTATCAGAAGTGCCCCTGCTATCTGTAAGAGCGGGGACTGGTGGAGACGTCCAGGAATCCTCCTCATTGATACAATCTAAGGTGACAGGGTAGAGACGGAATGGAAGAGCCTTATTCTCGCCCACTTGCAGAGTAGGAAAACTGAGGGAAGTGTGGCCGCCGCTCGTTGTCCATGCAGTCCATGCCATCTTCGTCATCTGTGGGTAGCAAACAGCTACTGTCATTTGGGTCCTATACTATTGTCTCTGCACTAGACACTAAAAGGACAATAAATCTTATAACTTCTCAATAAAACTGAGTTATTTTAAAAGAAAAACTATGATTTCTAAATGCACATGATCTGCAAAACATTTTTAAAAATCATCTTTAATATATCAAAATTTCAAGATTTAATACTTAGAGGGAAAACATTACCCCCAAACCAGAATTCTGCTTTCTAAAATGTAGGTCACTGCATTCTACAGAATTAATTAGGTCTTCGGTGTGCTTGTATTTTTTCTTTCGGGTGACCTAGTAAAATTGCAAGCTAATCTTCATAGATAATATTAGTCAATATGTACCACCAATTAACTCATTCTTCTCAATTTTCCTGTGATAAAACTAGAATAAGGAGAACAAGATAAAAGATGAAAAGCAAAGAGCAGTATTCACGTCCTGGTTCATCAGGGATTGACCAGACATGGGGGAAAAGTAGCATTATGAATTTGGCTATCTCTATTTTCCTGCATCTACAGGGCCAGAAGGACCATGCCTCCTCTTCCCTAAGTGTTCTATGATCAGAATCCACAGTCACAAAGCTCTTCCTTAGGTGTGCCTGAGCACTAGAGGGCTCCATCTAAGCCACTCCCACTCATCTCCAAAGTCCACTGCATACTATCCTGTAATCAAGAAAACATGCCAGTACAACCCTTTAAATGACAGTTTGTTTTTATTGTGTGAGAGAGAGACGGAGCGAGAGAGACAGAGACAGAAGAGAGCTTATATAAAACACACAAGTCCAAGTATCTTCAGAGTCTAGAAAAAGCATCAGATCTCCTGCATGCTGGTTAGTTTCTTGTCAGTTTGATACAAGCTAAAGTCATCTGGAAGGAGGAAACCCTCGTTGATAAAATGCTTCCATCAGATTTACATAGGAAGGTCCAGGCCATACTGGGTGATGTCACCCCGGGGCTGGTAGTCCTAAGTTATATAAAAAGGCAAGTTGAGTAAGCTATGAGGAGCTATCCAGGAAGTAGCTTCTTCATGGCCTCAGCACCAGTTTCTGCCTCTAGGTTCTTGCCTTAAGCTCCTGTCCTGACTTTCTTTGATTACAGACTGTGATCAGGACATGTAAGCCAAATAAATTGCTTTTGGTAATAGTTTTTTATCATAGCAATATAGAAAAATTAAGCACTGGAGTTATAGGTTGTGAGCCTCCAATGTGGGGCTAGGAACTGAACTCAGGTCTCCCGTAAGAGCAGCAAGTACTCTTAATTACTGGGACATCATCTCTCTCTATCCTTACAACCATTTTATTTTCAAACAAAATATTTCCATTAAATGGGGGGGGGGGAGATATTTCCACTCCTTTTATTTTCCAGCCTCCATAAGGAATATTTATTTCATATAATAACAGCAAGAACAGAGGCTGCACTACACCCTAAAAAAGGTTTGCTTTCACCTGAAAAAAAAAAATCAATGTTTTTGTTTTGTTTCTTTGCTTTGTTTTATTTTTCTTCTCTATATATTCTCTTAAGGCACTGGGACCTGAGAAGTGAAACTGATTGGCATTAACCTAAAATTTTCAGCTCAAATATACTATAAATTATTGCTGCAGTAAGTAGATATGTACCACATGTAATTTTTGTAGTATCTCTGCAAAGAGACTGTTGCCTTGCCAGTAGCTGGACAGCAATCCTAGGTAGTGTTGAGGTAGAGAGAAATCTCTGCCTCAGAAAATAAGGGCTCAGAACCAAGCCAGTCACATGATCTTCCAGATCAAATTCTTTAGCTGTTTGAAAGCTGGGAGGGGTTGGTGGTACCCACTGTTAAGTCACAACAGCAAAAAATCTCTACAGAAAAGTCTGCTGAAGTCCTAATTTTCCAATTCTGACATGTGTCAATCACATTTGAGAAACAGTTTTCCGTGCTAAAAGCTTTGTTTTTCTGGGTGTTTTTGCACAGCAAACCTGCAGTAAGATCCAGACACTATGTGTGAGAAAGCTTTTGTGGTCTTCTGTTCTAGATGACAGGGACTTCCTTGGCTCTTGGCTGTAACCAGACCTTGTCCTAAACCCAGAAGGGTTTTACATGGCAGGTGTTTGTCTTGCTTTGAGAGGGAGGGAATAATGCTGGGCGTCTCCATAGTATTAGGGAGTCTTCACTGCCATAATACACGCCGCAAGTCGGAAGAAGAACTAATCTGAATAAACAGTCTGGCTGTGAGGCCCCAACACTTGTATTATCCTCTAAAGCTACCCACTCCAGCTCTTGTCTATTCTATCAGAGCTGGTCACAATGAAGATGGTTCTTTGACCATGTCCAATTGAGATAGGATGGCAGCAGCTCCCTGGACACTTGTGATGCCCTGGCAGGGAGCTTGCAGTAACAGGCACTGGGGGACATGGCACCTGGTCAGTGTATGGAAACCTATGCCTACTCTGGAGGCCCTTGCAAGTACAATGACAGCAATAGTGAGCATACACTACACTGAAATGATCAGCCCTACAGTCTTGCATCTGAATCTCTGTATCAGAGCAGCCCCAGGCACCTGCTTATCTCAGAACATTTAACAAATGTAATTAGACAGTAGTAAAAGTGACCAGATCTCTCTCAAAGAAATTTTCTGTTTCTGTGAGAGGAAAGCATAGGACCATTGATGGATGTACTGAAAGAGAACACATTCTAAAATCTGTTCGATTAATTAACACCAGTTAGGACAATCTGGCACATTGCTGCAGCTGTTTGTAGAAAATGGAACATTTTGCTTTCTTTCTTAACTGCTGATTTATTCTTAAAAATTAATTTTTTCTGTTGATTTATAAAACCAAGGTGGCAAGTGGGAAGACAACTGCTAACAAATGGCATTTCTATGGACTTCTTGGTGTGTGAGCTGTAACGAGGCTACCAGGAAACACACACTCAGATTCTCTCTCTCTCTCTCTCTCTCTCTCTCTCTCTCTCTCTCTCTCTCTCTCTCTCTCTCTCTCTCTCTCTCTCTCTCTCTCTCTCTCTCTCTCTCTCTCTCTCTCTCTCACACACACAAGTCTGGCCATCCTCTCACTTGCCTTTCCATTCTAGCACTCTGAATGAGGTGAGAGGAGGCCAACCTGCATGATCCCCCTAATCCTAGTCTGTGGCATACATATCCTGTCAGGCAGGGACCACACTGCTGGGCTCTTGCTGCTGTACTGTTTAGGACCAGCAGCAAAACAAAGCCATACTCCTGATGCCCACAGAAGTTGGATTCCCACAGCTTAATAACACTCACCTCAGAAATGGCACTAACCTAAGGGCTTTCTCTACAGCCCTATCCCTCATCCTCCAAGAAACTGAGGCTTATGCAACATGGCCTACTCATGTTGATTAATGGAGGTGAAGAAAGATCTTAAAGTTAAATTCTAGAAGCAGAGCATACAAAGCACCTTTCTTCTCTTACATTTCAGTATCATTTCAGAGGTTTTAGGAAGTGAGAAATAAACATAAAAGTTCTCATCAGGTCAGCCACCATAAGTTAAAGTTACGAATATGAAGACAGGAGAAGTTAAGTCAAGCTAATCATGAAACAGTGGCTGATTAACCACAAGCATATCCTTAATAGCTTCTAATTTCACTTGGTTGAGACTGTAGAGTTTTAAAATGTTTTTGCTACTATATTTTTAGTCTTACATTTCTTCATGCTTATTCCACTTAGGGATTATTATTATAGTGGAACCCATCCCTCACTTTTCATGTAGATCATAAGGACCAGCTAATCAGGCCTCTCAGGTTTGGAGTCATCGAGAAATTTTCTTTAAGAGTGGACTTGTCAGGCACAGGTCAGGAAAACTCAGGCTCTAGAGATTATCCCTGGTTTCCTTGTCAAGCACATAGTTGAGGCATCACATCTCAGAACCAGTAAGTGGCAGACACAAGACATGGATTAGGCTCTCCCCAGTTTGAAGGTTATGTTTTCACATTTTCTATCTGGGTTTTTACTTTTAACTTTCTGAAGTGAACTATCTACTCATAACTCTTCAATCTAAGCCCTACCTATTTCTATATATTTTCTCCAAAATCACGTATTCAGCTGTCTTAAAAAGAATAGCACAACTTCTGTAGAAGAACCATCTTGAAAGGCTGAGACTGAAGACAGAGATATGTGGTGGGATTCAGGTGTCAGCTGATGCTTACCCAGGATCCCGGGCCCCTGAGGGGGGCGTGGCCAACCCCATTGATAAGGGGCTGCTGGGACCCTGGAAAGCCTGTTTGCCTGGTTCCTGGCTGCTGGAGAGACCAGTTGGAATCCATCATCCATTGTTCCAGACTCCAGTCCCTGTTCAGGCTCCGCTATAAGCTGTTACCTGTATCGTGAGTGTTGGTTTGTATTTTAACAAATATCAATCTTGGACTGGTGCCTTCTAAGTAAAACTCTGCCTACAGAGATATGTCATCAATCAAGCTAGGTGGTAAAGCCAAGAGATCTTATTTCCAGACTAAGGAGGTTGAGGCATAAAGATCCTTGAGCTCCAGACCAGACAGGCATGTGAGATTCCCTCCAACCTACTTTCCAAAAAGATATCAAGATTTTCCTATCCCGATGTAGATTATAGATGTCAACTTAGAAGAAAGTGAGCTCAGAAATCCACAGGCAACTACTCTGCTATGAGCAGGGTCTCTTCCTGACTCTTAACTGTCCCAGGCTCCAGCCATATTTTATAGATACTTATGAAGTATCCATCCTAGGACAGGCATCTATCCTGGGGCCTGTGGCAAACAGACATTAAATCACAAGATCCTTTCTCTTGGTAATATTGTGTTACATTGACAAAAACTGGAAATCAAATTAACAAGAAAAATAGCAAATAAAGGCATCATTAATACAGAAGCAATACAATACCTTAGGGTTTGTTAATAGTACACTATTCCTTAAACCAAGACATCAAAGGTAGTTCTCTGGGTGAGAATGTGGATGTATACTGAAAGGGGCAGCCAGAGGACCGCTTTACTCTAAGGAATGGTGGTCTGCAAACAACCAGCTTTAGACCCAAAGGCAGAGCCCAGCAAGAACTCAGGGTAGAGACTTCTTTTGGTCTATTCAGGCACTCACTGGTGCTTCCTGGCATTTTGAACAATTATACTGCTACTTCCTATGCTGGAACCAGATAACACTTAACTGTCTGGAACTCAGATAACTTTTAATTAATTGTCTGCAACTCCAAGGTTTCTGAATGATCTCCAACTTCTTAGTGATTCTAAGAGGTTACCAAGAGCATATGTATCTCACTTTAGCATGTGCTCATCTTAAGTGCTCCTAGCTGTGTGTGACACTCGGCTTCAATGTTTTTCACGCATAAAAGTTAAGCACTTCTTGGTGAATCTACAGGCACAAAAGAACAAGGAGCACACATACGCACAGACAGACACTCCCCTCAGGGCCTATACTCTCCTGGTACAGGGCCACAGACCCCAGATGAGTCCTGGTTTGTGTTTCGACAATAAAACCAGTCAACTGTGAGCACTATGGAGACAGCATTTCATTTCTTTCTCTGTCTCACGGACACGCAGTGTCTATGAGCAGGTGCCAAACAACAGCACAGGAGAGAAGAGGAAGAGGATGCTAAAGGATGAGATTCTCTAGCTTCCCAAACATCACCTCAAACTCTACCTCATCCTTGCTCTTCATCAACATCTACTATCTTATGGCATTTCTTGGTGTACAAGGTATATAGTAATGTATATGAAATGACATGAAATGGAGTATAAACACACAGCCTAATGTATTTCTAATTTAAAGTATATGCATAAAAACAACAAACTAAATTGTGTTTAAGAAAAACCGAGTTCTAAAAGTAAAGTTAAAAACAACTAAGGAGAAGGCAAAACTAGCATAATTCTAGTGATATGCTGTGAGAAAACAAAGTCTGGACTAGGGATGCTCCTAACAGGCAGCAAGGCTCTGCTAACACAGCGAGGAAGGAATAAGTCTATGATCTGGCCTCTAACCCCTCTACTCGAGACTTCCTGTTCTCTGCTATTCCCTCACAGGTGCTCCAAATTCTCAACAGATATGAAATGAAAGTCACAGTTGGATTTAGTCTTTAAAGTAGCAAATGATTTTGAAGAAGATTGTTTTCAATTATTTTAGAAAGTTGTCAACTGCCTAATAAATTTACTTACATTTTTCAGGTGGTGTTATTGTAATAGTTTGAGCTGTAAATTCTTCATCAAAATATCTGGTATCTGTCTCAGATGTTACTTGAGGCTTAAAAGGAGGTACAAGCTATAAGAAAAAAGAATACTGTCAATGTATTCCAGTTCCAATGTATTCCAATTTCCTTTGAGGATATAACTAGAGAGCAGTGAAATGAAAGGCATAAAAGACTAGAAGCCCGAGTCACAGTGTAAGGTAGACAAGGTGCTTGGTTTCCTCTGTCGATAGTCTACAAATAAAATAGTAAGATCTTAGTTACTCCATAAAATATTGATCATGTGACACAGAACAGTGGGGAAGTCATAAAGCATATTTAGAGAACACTATACAGTTTGTTTTAATTATGTGCTAATAACAGCTGTAGAGGGGCCATCATAAGGATGTGGTCACCAGGTAAGATGGTGGCTCTCCCAAGGCAGCAAGAATACAATCTTGCTTGCTATCCTTTCCTTCTTTCCTGGTACTTGGCTTAATTAATATTAAAATATAACTTAGCTGGGAGTGATGTTGTACTCCTGTGACCTCAAGACTCAGAAGGCTACGTCAGGAGGATCACAAAACCAAGCCCAGCTGAGCCGCACAGTGAGACCTTGTACAAAACCAACAAACTAACCTATCAACAAACAAAAGCAAAACAAACAACAGGGCTGTTCTGCAAAGCACACACCACAATCCACCTTTATAATTTGTAAAGAATTCTGCTTTGGGGGGAGCAGGCAAAAACAGAAATGAGAAAATGCCTACCTTTGCCTTAGAACCAGAATTCTTAGCAATCTCTGAAGTTCATGAAAAACTGCATCCACAGCTTTCACTCCCTCCTCACAAGGGATGTGTCCCGATGGCAGTCTAAAGTAACTGTGTTAACACTGACAGAGCTGGACTGATTTTAGTGGGTCCCAAAGCAGAAACAGAATGGGAAGGAAGCCTCAGGTGGCTGAAAGGTATAGAACCCTGATCTATGTTACCCTGTACTGGCTGTGAGTAAGCAGGGTTCTTACTTATGGGTCTCCTTTGGATAAGAAGATACTCAAGCCCAGAATTTGTGAATCTCATCAGAACAAAAAATAATTCTTACAGGGACAGGAAAATGAGAAAGAAGATGAAGAAATTAAAATGATTTGCTAAAATCTTTAAAAAGAAACACAACTGAATTGAGAGATGTGTGTATCCTCATTCTCACTGACACCAAATCTATATTAAAATGCTTACTCTCTAGACAGTTCCATTTTTTTTTTTAAAGTTGAAAATTGGGGTCTGACCTCAAAGACAATGAAATAAATCAAAACAACAAAAATCCGAACCAGATTTAGTGGTGCACACCCATAACCCAGCATCAGGAGAAAGAAGTAGGAGAGCTGAGACCAGTAGCAAGTTCCAGGCCTACTGAGCTACACAAAGAAACCCTGACTCATAAAATAAGACTGAATCAATAAAGCTTTCAAAGATATGACAGCATTAAAATGACTTTAACCTGCAATTAAGTGTCTATAAAAAGGGAATTTGGACATACGAGGAAATATACGAACTAAGAAAAGACCATCATATCAAAACCCCAGGGAAAGATAACCAAATATAAGCCAAAGAAACAAAGCCTTGATCTCAGACTTTCAAGAATAAGCACCCACACACACATTTCTTAAAACAAACAAACAAAACAACCTCCTCCTAGTCTGTGGTATTTTGTTATGGTAACCCTAGTACAGAACTACTACATGATCTTTTAAAATTTTAGCCTTAAGCCAATAGTATCACACCATCTTTGTTTATCCTAGGCACCCCTTTCAAAACATTCCTGCATCAGTTGACACAGTGTAAAACCCCTTTAGAAATGTTAAGTACTAGCAAACCAGAGACACCTAACAATAAAATTGGTTAAGTGTTTATGCTATAACTAAATAAGTAGCAACCATATTATTAAAGTATAAACTTGGTATGTTTCCCTAACAAGTGAACCATACTTCAAACAAATCTTTCTTTGAAAGTGATTGTGTTTTTAGAAAATGTTCTAAATGATCAAAACAAGATCACGATTATGGACTGCTGCAGTAGGATCTGGAATATTTTCACAAGTTCATGTGATAAAGTCCTTTGTTTCAGAAAGGTGCTGAGCCTTTAAAGAGAATGGGCCTAGCTCTGTCTTAGATCACTGTGCTCTGGGTGACCATGGAGCTATGGTTTTTTCTTTTATTTCTCCTTCACTGATGCCCTAAGTGAGAAGCTTGTTCCACCATGATGTGCATTTGTCTCACTACAAGCCAATAGAAACAGGATTGTCCAATCACTGTGAGTGCTGGTTATCTTGATTATTGCTATTATAATGGACAGTTAGTATGTGTTCAAGACATTAACTTCAGTTGATTGAAAAGGCAGGTTTGGAGCTGGGTTTACATATACAAACTCAAGTACATTTAGGAAATGTTAGCAAAGTTGTAACTCCCTAAATTCTTCCCACATTTTTCTTCTATCAAATCATACACTAACATTCACTATCTTTCTAAAATTAAATATTTATGTTTCTTTACAGCAAAGGTAGAGGAATATAATTGAAAGATAATTTTCCTAAATTCGTGAGAATATATCACAGTCCACATTTGCATTCGGGCTGGGAACACAGCATGATGTAGAACTAAGATCTGTGAAAGTGAGTCTCCTCAGACTCCCCTCAGCACCAAATCACCTGTGACTACCATGTACCTGTATGTTTAATTTTTTGTTTGTCTGTTTTCTATTTTAAGGCTGTGGTGCTTAAGAAATAGAGTATCAGCTGGGTCTTTCTGTGTCAAACCATGGCTAGGGTGTCACAGCCGCCTTACAGCCCACAGCATCTCAGTCCTTACATGCTAGTATATGAATCAAAATAGCGGGACAAAGACAGTCGCAACAAAAGATATGCGGCACTTTTAGGTTTATTAATCTGTTAATATATTTTTAGCTCCTTAAAGCAATATGATACAGTAGTTAATCTTATATACAAATTCTGCTTTATTTTATCTGTTTTTCTTTAAAAAAAAACTCACTCTATGGCTGTGTCTGTATGTGTACATGTACTGGAAAAAAACAGGAATATGGAATATATAGACATAAAATGATCCACCTATGACATATATTTAATTATGTTATATGCAAAGTTCTATAACAGCAATGTATTTTTGACATAAAATCAGAAATTTGAAATAAGTGTATTTCATTTTTCTGTAACCATATGATATTAATTGAAGTTCACATGTCTCACCTCAATTCTATGCAGAATGTATCAAGGGGCTCAAGCTCTATACCATATTTATATCCCATAAATATTCATATGCCATAAACTAAACACGAAAGCAGAGCAGGTACAGGGAATTGCCATACACTGCAGAGTACAGACACACCCTAACAGTAATAAAGCCACAGAGACAGCTAGTAAGATTATGACAGAAGG
Source organism: Phyllotis vaccarum (assembly GCA_033318265.1). Taxonomy (NCBI): domain Eukaryota; kingdom Metazoa; phylum Chordata; class Mammalia; order Rodentia; family Cricetidae; genus Phyllotis; species Phyllotis vaccarum. The sequence continues at coordinate 17,764,668 of JARWLC010000017.1, read as the reverse complement.
AAAATGGAACCAGAAACCCTAACAAACCACAAAATATGTAGGGAAAGAGAAAGGCAAAAAAGACAAACAAAAATCAGCCAGACAATTATATCAGTGATTCAAATCAAGATAGCTATCTATTACATTTCACTAAGTCATATATTATCTAGTAAGAAAAAAACAAGAATAAACTACATGCTAAAGCAGTATCTACTTATTTATAGTTTAAATAAGTAAAATATTGGAAAAAAGGACATTATACACACTTATATTTAGTAAGAGAAAAAACAGTAACAAATCCCTTGGATTATTTCATCACGATATAGCAATCCTAAATGTAAGCACTCACAGCTGATAGTGCAAATTCAAAACACAGAAAGGGGCTGAGAGCCCGGCTCTGTGGCAGAACGTTCACCTTGCACATGGAAAGACCTGGGTTTGAGCAGGATCACTGAAAAAAAGTGACAAATAAACAAAACCAAAAACGAAAGGCAAAATTGAAAAGATGTTTCCAATTGTGGCTGAAGATTTCAGCAACTGCTTGTCAGTAACTGATGGATGGTAGCAGTATCGAGAAGAATACTGCCACATGAACTGCACCATCTGCCATCCTAACAGAACACGTGTCCCCTATCCACAGAAGCATCTTGGTAAACACACTATAGAGTCAAAGCAGAGTCTGTGTTTTCTTCTTCTCCCTGATAATTTCAAAGTTTTTAGTTTTTTTTTTTAAAGTTTGTTATAAAAAAAAGACAAAAAAGTCAAATAAGAAAATTAACCAGACTGAAAGATAACAAAATGATCTTCTATAGTCAGAACAGCCACTTGGTTCTCTCCCATCCTCTAATATTTAGCTCTTCTTTTTCTCTTTTTACATGTTATATAAGTAAAATATTTAAAATACTTTCTAAATGAAAATGTACTTCAAAACCAAAACCAGACCTAAGTCCTCCAGAACAGTGCTTCTCAACCTTCAAATGTTGAGACCCTTTAATATAGTTCCTCATGTTATGGTGACCCCCAACCATAAAATAATTTTGTTACTATTTTGAAACTGATTTTCCTATTACTATGAATAGTAATGTAAACATTTGTGTTTTCCGATGCTCTAAGGCAATCCCTGTAAAAGGGTCACAATCAGCACAGGTTGAGAACTGTTGGCCTAGAGAAAAACTGTTTTCAATTAATTATATTAACTGAGTTAATATGATAGTAACAAAAAAGTCTCAAAAACAATAATCATGGTTCTAACCTAAGGAAAGTAGCAAAGTAAACTTATACCAACAATATAGTATAAAAATGAAATAGCGTCATTTCCAATGTGATTTGTACTATCATCCATTTATGGGACTCAAAGAATATATTTGGCACAAAACAAATGTTTCAGATAAAAATAAAGAAATCCAGAAATGGCTAGATTAAATACCAAGTAAATTACTGAACTACATCAAAATTTCACATTAAAACTTCTAAGTAAAGAACTGGACAGATAATGCAGTAGGTAAAGTAATTGGCACACAAACATGAGAACATGAGTTCAGAGTTTCAGCACTCATGTAAAAAGATAGGCATGGAAGTATACAGCAATACCCCACAGCTAAGGAACAGAGACAAGAAGATCCGTGAAGCTCACTGGCTAGCCAGACCAGCCTCATCAGTGAATTCCAGGCTCAGTGTAAGAGAACACAGAATACATCTCACTTCAATCCCCCACTCACCCACCCACACATACACATAATACAAGAAATTAATGGAAGCACTTAAAAATCGCAATCAGTATCTGTATTAGCAATATCTGAAGGCAAAGTGGAGTACTAAAACTGACAGAGGCAGGCACCTGCTGTACATCTGGAACCCAGCACTGGGAGGGCCAGACTGGAGAACAACTGTGGCTGAAGGCAGGCCCAGAATGCACATCAAGCTCCATCACAGCCTGAGCTGGGTGTGATACACAGTCTCAAATAATGAACAAAAACCAACAGGAAAAATGCACATTACAATAAAGATAAAGAAACATAGCTGGTAGCAATCATTTCTGTGGGAAATAAAGTTATGTTACAAGTAACAGAAAAGATACAAATAAGACCATAAAACGTTACTTTGTTGAATACAAAAAAACCTTTTCTGCAATCTTTTTAAACAAGGATTTATGTATTTGAATATCAAGTGTAAATTTCTTTTTGGCTTATCTAAATTAAAAATAACACAATGTCAGGTGTCTTTCTTTTCAACTGTAAGAAATAAGGCTAAGGACATTATTATGAAGAAAAAAAAAACTCTGACAATCTTGAGAAGAGTTTTAAGAGGCACAAAATTATAAATAAAAATTTGTGCTAAGAAATTTGGTAATCATTTAAACAGCACAGTAATAGAAAGTATAACTGCACATTCAAGTCTATGTCCACAAATGTCACTGTGTGCAGTGCCCCAAAGACATCTTACCTTTTTGTCATATACATCTTTCCAGTTTACTCCAGAAAAGAAGCTATGTCTCATGATTTCCTTTGCATCATCTGGCCCTCCACCAAGACTGTGAGCATAAGAATAAAATTTAATAAACGTAAAACATTCACATAAATCACATAATAAAAATTGTGTAGATGAAATTTACTGTGTTATAAATAATTTTTAAGTTAACAGCCATAAAAATAAAAGTTAAATAATCTTAATACCTAAAATTTCCAAGCATACAACTAAGTAAGAAGCACCCTTAGGCCAAGGTAAAAGATGAAGGCTTTGGCGAGAGGCCTGAAGAGGCGACCATTTCTGAGAGAGGGTTAAGGAACAAGTGACCAACACTCCAACTCTGAAACAGAGACAATGCAGCCCCTCTGGGGGGGTTACAGGATTTAGAAATAGATGGGTAGCACCAGGCATAAAAAAAGGAAGCCAGGCCATGGCTCCATTTCGAGTAGCTGAGTCAAAATACTCCTTTGTTAATGTAAATGCAGAAGTAAACAATTGCTTAGAGAAGTATCTGTGAACTTGGTAGAGTTAATCCCAATACTGAAGAGGCAAAGGCAGCCAGATCTGAGTTTGAGGTCAGCCTGATCTACAAAGCAAGTTCAAGGCCAGACTGGTCTACACAGTGAGTTCCAACAGCCAAGGTTATATATATATAGAGAGAGACCAGGTCTCAAAAAGAACAGCAGCAAAAATATCTCTGAGAAGCACTATACCAAATAAAAACTAAGACTGCTTTCATATCTCAAAAAATTGTACAGAAACAATATTGTTATCTATGAAATATCCTTACAGGTCATCAATTCAGAATATAAAAATAAAAGTTAAAAATACACCCCATCTTTTAAAGTTATTGTTATTTAAACAATATGTAATATGGTAGGGAAAAAAATCAAGTATTTTCTAGCTTCTATGGCTTAAAAAGAAAATATACATAAAAAATAGAAATTGAAAGGAGGGATAAGGAAAAAACAAAAGAAACAGTAAAAGAAGGTAAAGAGACATACTGGAGTTTGGGTCTAACACAGGAAACTTTCTTCGGACTGAATCAGGCACAGATGCATTTGTGTGTACAAATTCATTATGATATTTTACTATTACAAAGGATGTGAAGCATACTAAATTCAAAGATAAAGTATAGAATATTTCCATTATCAACCGCTGTAAAATGTTCACAGAAAACCTTTAATATTTTGCTCAATTCCAAATTAAACTATAAAGGATTATGATCTCTAATTAGTTCTGACATGGGTACTGTTTAGTCTGTGTTCAGGCCAGATTAGAAAGTAACAGGAGGAGTAATAACAAATGTGATTCGCTTCTGTCAGTGAATGCTGACTGAGGTGGAACTTTCTACAGGGAAGAAAACGTCTACCTCTCCTGGTATTTACAATAATATAGAAACCACAAGTTTTGCAAGCAAATCTGTACTATAAGCCTTTCCTTCATCACTTTCTTAAGTCTAAAGAATCAAAGTAACCAATCAAACACTGACCTAGAGGACGGGCCAATTTTCATAGTAAAAATGCTACCCCAACCTTCGTGGCCAATTCCAAAATCCAATCACTATATTATTATTTCCACAGACACAACTTCAGACAAGATTAAGAGTAATATGGAACAAACATCATTAGAGTGATAAATTGTGACTTATTACTTGGCTCTCACTATTCTTGATTTAATTTGCAGAACTGTAAATAAACAATTAGTGCAATTCTAGCTGTATTTTATTGCAAGTGATGCCTGAAGTCAGGTCAGGCTTGGGCTGAGCTAATGATTTCAAGAGCATTTGCACACAATTTGGCCTAAGAATATACATACATAGGTTTGTGCCCTTTGTTGTTCTATTAATGTCTAGAAAGATGTGACCATGCTATCTACCTTTGTATCCTCAGGATTTTGATGCAGCGGTACAGAAGCTTGGCACACTATATAAAAGAGCTTTATAAGCCCAAGAGGGAAGAAAATACGTATCAGAGCCCTAACATTCTTGAAATTTACCTAACATATATTTAAACGTTGCTAAGTACCTTCTATGTGCTATCCATACAATGGGAATGAGCCAACAGTACATGAATTAACGAGACACAAAAAAACATAAACAAGACTTCATTTTGCCAACCACTTACAAAAACAACCACAGAACAGAGAGTGACCAGAGTGACCTGAAGAATCAGAAAAGGGTAGGATGAAACAAGTCAAACATCAGATACCCATCCAAAGAGATGAAATGGCAGGCATGGTTCTGCATAAAAATAACTACTTTGCTCACTACATAACAGTGAAATAGTCACTAGTATTAATGTAATAATGTAATACATCTCAGAACCTACACAGAAGTTGGGGCACTGTACACAAGTTACATAAGAAACACTATGTACGTATCAGGAAATTTAGTTTTTTATTCCTGTTCCACATGAACTTTCAGTGAGCCCACTGACAAATCACTGACTTTCTGTACATGAAATGCTTATAGTGTTTACTTGATCAAATTACATTTGAAGGCCCCTAAAAAAAGCAAACTAAATCACAGGAAAATATGGGAGAGGGGAGGAAAACTATGGAAACAGCTCAGTCACTAAGATCATTCAATGGATCTTCATGTGGTCTTCACAAAACAAAGTGATGGGGAAGGTCATCTTTCCCTCACCTATGCCACTACATGGCAGATGAGGGTAAGGAGGGTGTCTAACTCTCGTGCTCTCTTTAGGTTGGGCTCTCCTGTGTTCCTGACCAGAGTCAGCTCTAGTATGCAGCCTAAGAAGGTGTAGTGAGGGGTGGGGCCATCTTTCCCTACTGGAGGGGCCAACTCTTTCCTGAGAGACAGAGCCAGCTCCTGTTGCAGTATTCAATGAAGGGCAGGACCAGCTATCCCAGAGTCAGTGAAGGGCAGGGCTAGCTCAGCACAGCAGCAGGACCATGAACCCAAGACATGGCATGGCTCTTGGCCTGCAAGTCACCGTGGCCCTGGTGGCAGCACAGGCCACCCAGATCAGCAACACTTTAGATACCAAAATGCCACCTGAGCAGGTAAGAGAGCTGGCCCCAAGGTCACAAGAGTGGGAGAGCAAGCCTGTCCCTCACAAGCTGCACTACAAATGAAAGCACCACCTGAGCAGCACACTAGAGCTGGCCCTGCCCTCAGGGACACAGATAAACCAACCTTGAGAGCAGCAGAACAGCAGAGCTGATCCCCCTCCCCCTTCCAGGCCTGCCTGCCAGGCAGTGGCAAGAGTGAGGGAACGATGTCCTTCCCCCTTCACCTCTTGCTACCTATGGTAAACAAGAGAATCTGGCCAGGTCTCAAGAGTGAGATAACTAACGCTGCCCCCCCCCCCCCCCCCCCCCCGCAGCATACAGGAGAGCAGACCCTACATCCTCCTACAAGGGCAGGATACTAGGGCTGACATCAGGGGCACAGGTGAGCTAGCACCAAGGGTAAAAGAGGAGGAGAGCCAAGCTCCCCTACCCCCCTCATATGCTCCCCACAGCAATCAGGAGAGAGGGCCCTTGTGGTGTGAGTGTTGGTGAACTGGATCTGAGGGCCTGAGAAGAGAAGAACTGGCCCTCTCCTTGTTGCAGGCTGCTGCACGGGGTGAGATAACTTAGATAGTCCTGGAGAGCTTGCCCAAGTGGTGACAACCAGGAAAACCTGCCAATCTGACCAATCCAACTACCACCCAGGCCCAGAACTAGGGCTATGAGTTGGCCCACCTCAACATCCACCTAAACTATGAACTGTTGGAACATGTGAAAGGAAGAACCTACAGATCCAAATAGGCAGGATCTCCACTACATAGGACAACAACACGATATCCAAATGAGCCCCAGTGAGAGCTCATATTCAGTGCTGTAGCAAAAGCCAGAGGCCTCAGGCCAGGCCAATGACGCATGGTAATGAACACTTGTAAGTAAAGATGAACCAACTAAAGAGAAAACTGTGACTCAATGGTCACACTACAGCTTCCACAACAAGATCCCCCACACCACACACACATTATGGGAAGGGGAAAAAGATTCACATAATACCTCAAGTTATAAGGCTTTTTTAAAATAAATTATTTCACATTAAACTAGTGAGTATATTGTGAATTAATACATAAGTGAACAAAAAACTGACTGAGCAATACTGTAGGAAAGTTTAGGTCATTAACCAAAATAAAGCAAAATTACAGTGTCTTGCTTATATAATCAATTTTTCAGCCATACCTGGAAAAAATAGTAACAAAAATATAAATGTTAGCCTAGGTTAGTGGGTAAAGGAGGAAGAAGAAACAAACTACTTCTGTCCATAATGTGAGTCAGTTAAAAATATAAAGCCCTAAGACTGAGGGAATAAAAGGAAACCTCCCATGCCTACTAGATCAAGCCTTAGGATAAGTAAGATACATTACTCATAACACACATAAGAGCTTCTCAAAAGACCTTATTTGTAAAGTTTGTATAATACTTTCAAGTTAGTAAAGAATTTATGTGTTTTTAAGCTATTCTATATTATGCACTTAAAAACAAGTCAGCATTTCAGTGGGAAAATGTCCACAAATGCAATGCTTCCTGGAGTCAGCTGTATTTCAAATCATGAACTGACTTACCGACTCAATCAAGGCTTACCGTTTATTTGGATCCTTTATCAAGAGCCCTGAAAGCAGTGATTTTGCATCTGAAGAGAGTGTCCGGGGAAACTTAATGTCTTCCATCAGTATTAGCTCAAAGAGCTTCTCATGGTCCTGGTTGTAGAAAGGCAGTCTTCCACACATCATCTCATACATGACGACACCCAGGCCCCACCAGTCTACCGCTCGGCCATAGTCATTATCTTCTAATACCTACAAGTGAAGCCAGCAAAATCAATTATTATTAGACTCCCTCACTATCTAACCTTGGCTGGCCTAGAACTTGCTATGTAGACTAAGCTCGTCTCATAGAGACTTATTGGTAGGCATATTAACAACCAAAGCATTATTCAAAAGAAGTGAATTTTATAAAAAATGAATATAACTTCAATTACTTATATGAAACAGTTAATATATATTCTTTCAACGTACAAAAAGCAAAGGTCATGAAAATTTTGTTAAATGAATCTGAAGACGTCCATATCTATCTACATAATCAAATGAAAAGCATCACCTGGTGTGTTTGCTTACTTTCTTTTAGGTCTACTGCATTTCACATTCTGAGTTCCTCCAGCAACTTAAAATGAGGCCATGCTAGTGACAGATCACAAACTGTGGATTATGCATTTTAAGAAGTAAAATGAAAGGGGGAGTCTTCTGCTATGGAATCTTTGTAGTACAAGCCCATATATATTCATACACACGATACAAAACAACTGAAGTAATGGCATAAAGGTAACACTCTGGCTACATTACAACAATCTCTTCAAATCTCCAATAGCCAATTACTATGAGCACTGAGCCCATCATGGAAGTGCAACTTGAAAGCCCAAGGCTTTGTGCACAGGCAAGTGTTCTACCACCGTTATACCCTCAACTGTAAAGGGGATTCCTGCTCAATGGAATAGTCCTCGTCTAGAGACAATGTCCAGTACTTTATTTAGATAATTATATTTGAATTAATATTAAACTTCAATTTATCTGACCCTTGCAAGCTTTGAGGAAACGTGGTCTAAAATATGGATTTCATCAACTTAAAAAAATCTTATTTTGGATCAATCAAATACTTTATTGAATTTTAGATATTTCTGACAGTCACATTAAAGCTACCTACTACAAAAGGCACTTGAGGAAAAGTATTTAGAGATTAAGAAAAAATTTTTTAAAAACTCAACCATGTTTTATTGCCAAAGAAACCAAGAAAATCATCTTAAGATCAAAAGCTCAGTTATTTTAACCAAAGAAAATATTTTCTGAAAGAGAAACTTTAGTTTCTTAATTAACAAAAAATTCACAATTTGTGTACCTGAGTAGGTAATATGGAAATAAACAGAATACAAGGAATAGCCTCAAGAAGCATAAGGAATTTTTTATTTCTTAAAAAAAATACACTACGTACTTTTTAAAGTAACAGTGACTACCTCAAAACTCATTAGTGAAGTGCATTGTTTTCTGGACCTTTATCTTTATCTAACTGATAGAGGATTTTACCCAATAACAAAACAAAAATCTAACCAATCTTTAACTGGATTTCTACAACACCAACAAAACAGTGGCATACATGAAAAGGAGCCAACTGTGTTTTTAACCTCTCTTTTTTCCCTATAAAACCATAAAAAGCATAAAAGCTGGATTAACTGCTTTCTGAACCCACATTTCACCAGCCGGGTTCTCATCCCCAGCTGGTAAAACTGGCAATCCTTTATTTTTGTTTAAATACCTGGTTTTCAGCCAGAGGGTAGGAGTGCATAAAAAGAGGGTTTCATTTTGAAGGAAATAGCTACTAAAAACCAAAACTGTATTGTAAGAATAATCTATTGGATAAAATAAAATACATTTTATTTAGCTTTGTAAAATAAACACTAATTCCTGACATAAGTGGTTTTGCATCTGATACGTGAACCTTCACTGACATACAAATCCATGGTAATAGAACTGAAGGTGTCTTCTGTATCTCTTTGTAGTTAACAATACTGATGTAATGCATGTGCTACTGACATGCAGACTTCAGAATTGCTGAGAACACACCCTAATGACTCAGCCACACTCTTAAGAGGCTGTGCTATCAACTGCAAAGAAACATTTTATATATGTTGCTAGGTGAAATGTTCAAAAAATAAAAATAAAAATGACCATTGCACTTTATACTGACACATAACGTGAAGCACATTCCACTTTTCATATTACATATTTTCTCTCAAATAAAATGCTTTTAAAACACAATTCTGTAAAATACTCTCAAATTTCCAAGCCAAATTAATTATTCCAAATTTAAGTCTTTTGTATTATTTTTGGGAAAAAAAGTTTTTCTTCCTAACACAATGTACTTCTTTTTCTGAAATTCTAGTAGCACTTTTTAAGATAATTGTTAAAAATCTCTCTGGTCACTTCAAATGATGACTTTTCTGTAGCAAACTAGCTCATCAATTTCATGATCACTGTGAATCTGATATGGGTATGAAAGACAGCAATGGAAAGGCATAGTAATAGTGAAGTCAACTTCAGCCCCATTCAGCTTACTCTATCATCTTATTAAGCTATAACTGCAGACAAGAACATGTTCTTATCAGAAGTCAATAAAGAGTGATCTTAATGAAATTGTCTGTGTCCTCAGACTTTAACCCCAAACTACAAATACACCTAGCACTGTCTTCCATCCTAACACCCTCTGTAGTCTTAGATGTAACCTGACACTCAACACAATTTCCACAAAGACAAAAGACAAAAGAAGAAAATGTACTAAATGCCATTTCCTTTTAGACCAGTCAAATCAAAAGTTAAATAGCACAAACTCCAAGAAACAGGCTGAGTTTCAATTTCCCTACCACAACTCAGAAATTCCTTTACTCTCATACATAATGAAACCCAACATTCAAGCAGGTCAAAGCAGACATCAGTTAACATCAAACATTCAGTAATCTGGTGAAAACACTTATTTAAAAAAATGGTAAGTAAATGAAAACAGTTTTGAACCCACAAATAAACTCTTAAACAGTAGTTGTAAAAGATGACACTAAAAACTATGTATTTCAAAATGACATTATCAAGTAATGCTTTCAATATTAACATAATGGCATTTTCAAAACCATTTTAATTCCAGTATCATCTTACCAAACGAGAGATTTACTGAAGGAGTAAGGGACACCTTTCTGAGCTTGCACTCAAGGCTAGCATTGTAAGCAGGCAAGTGTGCCCTGCAGGGTTTGCTGCTCAATCAATAATCCTCACAGAACAGATGGGAGGAAAAATCAAACATCCAAACAAACTGTCTGCACACCTATGCTGTGAAAGTAAACTGTGAACCGGGATGAACCAATTTAACCACTTTTTCAATTTTTATCCTCTGATAACTCCACATTTCAGGTAACATAATACATAGATATACACACAACATACACACATATCTATACACACACATATATATTTTTCTACATTCATACGTAGAAACATCTACTATAATACTTCACTTATAAAGGTTATTTATAAATATTCACAAAATTTCATATTTTATCAATCTAGTATTTGATAAAAAATGTTATTTTCTAATTCAGAGTTTTAAAAAAGATTGCAATTTCAAGAGAAGTATATAATTCACAAGACTTTTGAGTTCCATGGTTTGCCAATATTTTTATATTTTATAATACTATTTTAATTAACATATTATTTTATAATTAATATCCAACTGCTCTAATTCTTAAGATACAGCATCTATAAATGTTATATGCTATTTGCTCTAAGCCTTTATGTTGCCTCTTAGCATTGCACAAATACCTGAAGGCAACTAACACCACAATTTCAAAAGCAAACTGAAGTCAGAACAGACAAAAGCCAGATGTATAATATCAGCAACTGAATCATACATGCACATATCTTCCTAGAGTTCTCTACTGCTTTTGTTAAATAAAAATAGACATTAATGAATTCTAAGAAACTGAGTTGTAACTCAAAAATAGGCTTCATTAGTATTTCTTAAGTAATTTATGGTTACTGTTTTGTATATTCTCAAGACTCAGAAAATTTACAATTAAACTCTGTAAATTGCAACGAAAATTTCAATTAAGATCATACCAAATATTCTGATTCACCACATTAAAAAGAATCTTATGTGATATTTAGCTGCATAAGAATTCATATCTTCTAAGTAAGTAAAAAGCACTAGCTGTAAAAGTTGAGAGGCATTTATTCTATCTTACTTCATGTTTAAAAAATTTCCAATTATAGGACAAATTGGGATAACTGTTAATGTTACCTATAATAGAACCATAGTAAAGAAATAAATTAAATCAAGTAACAAGCCAATTCATCTGGTAGAGATTCTTAAATATAAATTCTAACTATAAAGCAGACAAAACGCAGAGCTAATTACTGTGCCCTTGATGGGACTTAAATTTGCTTAACTTTCCCATTAATACTAGTGATGATGTCTTTCCAGAAAGACAGAAAGATCTTCAAAGTCCCTCACAGGGACAGGTGATGAAAAATTATTTATAATTAAATAAAATGTTAGTGTTCAACACAATGCTAGCAAAATAACTGTTTTACAAAGCTTAAAAGTCTAAAACTAATTTCATAATTTGTAGGAATATAGTACAACCTCGTTCAAGGGCTACTCTGAACATAACTATGTATATTACTATTTTGCATGCAGATTAAAGATGCAAGCACATGTAACTGGCCACACTCATTTCTTACCAAGAGTTCCTAATGATAATATTAGAAGAGTCTATCTACTAGATGTTATCCTCACGTTTATACTTATTGATCAAAATTTTATCCCATTTATTTCTGTCTGTTTCCTTTACCTACATTACTTCACACTCATCTTTTCCATGCTTCTACTTACTTCTTATGAAGTTAATATATATTTTTGACTTTAAATATTTATCTAGGTAATTTTTATTTATACTATGATTTATCATAATAAAACAGATTTTTTTACCAAGAGTTCTCAATATTCAGAAACATTTCATATATTCCCAATTTTGTATGCCAGATAGTAGACATGTATTTCAAAGAAAAAATATACAGAATTCTAATAAGCAAATGCTTTAGAAAGGTGCTCTGAGAACTAGAGGAGTGGATCAAAAACTGCATTTTTAGTCAGTGGAGGAAAAATCACTTTTGCAATTAGATAAAATAAAACTCCATATATCCATTTTCAATAGTAATCATTGCTAGATATTATACATTTCTCAAAAATCAAGTCATTTTATAATCTGTGTTTTTTTCTAAGTTGGTAATCAAATAGTTTTATTTTTACACTATTACAGAAGTGCATTTCTCTGGGTTCCCCAAACCACCTTCCTCAACCTTGCCCATCTGTCACCATCTGCTTCTTTTTAGCATGTACTTTTTGTGTGATCACATAAGCATGTGAAGAATAACTAACATTCAGATGATTATCCACTGGTACATTTGAGGACTGGGCACAATAAAGTGAACTGCCAAACGCACTTAACACTTTTAATTTTGTTGGGTCTTGCATGTAAGCTACATTTGATTTTCAAACTGTTTTACAGTTGGAAAGTTGAGCAGGTACTGCTAACTCAAGAGCAAAGCTGAGACTCCAAATAATTAGCACTGCATAAAATCATCTGGATTTAACAGGATCCAAACTAAATAATGAAATTTAAAAGAGGCTATATATGACTTCTAATTTCTTTTATGATTTATAAGTATTTAAGCACACCACAAACTACAAAAACAAAATCCTCTCCAGATATCTTATGGGCCATAATTTTTTTTAATGGATTGCTGTTATCTCCTTGGGCTACAACAACAAAAAAGAACTAATTTCAAGCTGTACATATCAATGCATTTTCAGAGATGCTCCACAGGAAATGCCTAGTTTGTAGGTCTGTCAAAACTTAATCTATGTAACATCCTAAAAAATTATTTTTCTACCAGTAAACATCTACTAAAGATACTACATTGTAAGTTTCATTATTTATCAAAAGAGGTTAAGAGAAAATATTTATGTAAATGTTCATTTTCAAGTAATGGTATTTTACCTAGGAGACACAAATTTTCTGATAATATTTACCAAAAAAAAAATAAGGGGAGCTCATCTAAATGTAAGCATTTACAAGTATGCTCTAAGTCTGACACATAGGGCATTTAATAAACCGGCTTTAGATGACTTCTCATGTGATTTTTGAGGAATCTCTGATATAAACATCCACCTTTAAATAGCAAACCACTGAAACCAGAAGCGAGTGAAAGATAAAACAGCACGTTGGCAGAAATGAAGGTTCAGTTTGTAGAGGGTGTTCAAAGAGCAGCCCTAAGTAGAACTGATATGGTTTGCATAAGAGCATGAGTCAAGAAAGCACTCAAGGTATAACTGATCTCTTCTTCCTATGAAGAAGAATCAACATTGATGACGGTAGGGAATAGAACCCAGGAGACACCATGTGCTGTCTTCAGGAGACAACCTCTCTCCAGTTGACAATGTACCCGCTGTACTACCCCTGGCTTGCACCTCACAGGTGCTCCCTTACCCAAAGGAGTCAAAATGAGTTCCAAGCACTAGCCATTTGTCCATCCTCCTCCCTTCCTATTCTGTGTCACGGTCCCCATGTCCACCCTCCCCAGAAGGGATTACTTTGTCTTCTACTACAATATGTGTAACTCTAAACATTATTTTCCTGAGCAGCAACTTATATTATTTATACTCTATCACCTTACTGAACTACAAGATAAGTGAAGAAAACACTTTCCTAGTGTTTCTGTATACCTAGCACCTACCATAAATTTCTTTACTCCACGAATGGGCATTCTTCAATAAAATGGCACAAATTGATGACTAGTATTTTTTTTTTCAGGTAGGATAAATACATTCAAAGATATAGATTTAACAAAATGTACTAAAAGATATTCATATTAGGACATATAATTTAAATTACTTGATTCAGTTGTTTCAAAATTTGTCATCTACAAAAAAAGAACTGTAATGATCGCATTTTTCTATAAATGAGTCAAGATTTCAATTAATAAAACAATTTGTATCAATCATAGATGGGTAAACAAACTGCTCTTTAAAGGCCTGAATACTTTTAAAAAGATAAGCAGGGGCCACCAGGGGATGGCTCAGGTGTTCTTGCCACACCCTGAGTGGTGCCCCTGCTGAAAACTTGACAACCTGAGTTTCACTTCCAGGACTCAGATGGTGTAGCGAGACTGGGCACTAAAAAGCTGTACACTGACTGCCACACACACACATATACACACAAACACAAAATAATTAAATACAATAAAATTGTTAGCTATGTAAAAATGACTGAACTTTTTCTTTGAAAGAAACAGAGTTTCTGGAGTATTAGTAGCTCTTAGACTTGCACTCAGTTCTTGGTTTTGTCTTTCAGTTGACAATGTCTCCACAGAAAACAGTATTTTTGTTTCCTTACTTGATCAGCTTCTCAAGTAAGATGTGTTTATCTTCTCCAGAGTAATTTCTCCTAATCGTGATATAATTAGTTTTGGTATTCTAAATTCAACATAAATGGATAACAAAGGCAACTGAATGCCAACAAAATAAACATGTTTCTACGACAGTCACAAAAACAAAAACAGTCCAGAAAATATGATCTTATATTTGAACAAATAAGTACATCATTTTAAAATTTCATTTAATTTTTTCACAAAAACAGAATTTTAAACTCTAGCCTCTATAACAGAAAAAATTTGGCAAGACAATACTTGGAAATGTACTATATTTTAAGTACTAGCACGTATTTGTAATTGCTAAGTCCTTTGAAATGTTAATTTAACTCATAGTTTAAAAAACTAACACTGTAAGACAACATGCTAATACACACATAATTTATTCTATTTTCTATTTTCTGATTACCATTGGGCCATCATTCATATAATTAAAAATAAAAAAGTAGGCTTTATGGTCTAGTAACTCTAATTAGAATCCTGATAATCCTAGAAAGTACAGAATAGTAAATATTATCAAAGTATATTATTTACATAGATGACACTCTCAAAAAATAAATTCATTTTTGTTTTTTGTTTTTGAAGAACCCTGCACTACTGTTTACCCCACATCACCTCTCAGCTATGTTCCAATTACTAAAATGAAAAATAAGTTTCATATGTTACTCCAAAAGAGTGATAATTAAACAGGAATTCTATCCATCAAAGGAAAGCGCCTCCATCTGATTCAGCAGCCAGACTAGCCCTGCTGCACTCTGAGGGTTGCCACATTGGTCCAGCTCCTGCCCCTTCTGACTGACCTTTGTGCAAAACTCTTCCTCTGTGTTGGTTTCATCTTATTAGCACTCAGATATCTGAGCAAAGATCCCTTTCTGTAGCCACCTGTCTATCTGAGCAAGATTTTGTTACCCAAATATGTCCGCAATAACTCCCATCTCACATGCTCCTCTGTAATGGGAGGTATAGTCTATATATATCTAGTGTTTAAATCTGTGAATGTTTACAATTGCTTTAAGAAATAAACATATGAAAAAAGTGATATGGATCTGATGAAAAAAAAAAAAAAGCTAAGAAATGAGATGACTCATGAATGAGCTCAGCAGCGTTTTGCATAACAACCAAAATGGGTACAACATGGGTGAAACTTTATAACAATTTGCTAAGAGAAAGAGGTAGACATACAAGGCTCTATGTCATATAATTTTCTTCACAAGGAAGGAAAGCCTAGAGAGAAAGGGTGAGAAACTAATGGAGGTGAGGTCATAGTTGGAATTACAAATGATAGTTGCACAACTCTAAACATTTTTAAAGTAAACTATTGGCGTAAAAAATTATGGCATGTGAACTGTAGCCAAATTATAAAAAATATTTTTTAATTAAATGTTTTTAACAATTTACTAGATTAAAAACAAAAGAGAAAGAGGAAAGGATTGGGAGAGTTTAAGATTGCTTCTAATTTGTTCCTAGGTCACTTGCTGTTACATCTTCAGACCAAAAAATCCTGGCCATTTTGAAGAACCACAGAAAGGCTGTAAATGTTCCTGTCAACAACCTTAAAGACATGTCATTGGACACCTAGCAGCAGCTGTCACACAAGGAGTGAAAGTGCTTCTAGGTGACTTTATTCTCTAAGCAGTTACCTTCTGCTAAGTCTTTCACCTGAGGCCACATGTGTGAGCACAACAGATGCAGCCACCTGTGCAGGCCCATCTGCATTCTTGATGTAAAGAAGTCCAAGGTCACATTATATTCTGTTTCATCACTGAACATTTGATTAGGCTGTTACACAGCAATACTAACTGGTACACCTAAGATAGCTACTACACCAAATACACCTTTGCCTTTATCTTCTCATTTTCTTCCCTATGGAACTTTATATATGATGTTATATATCCTTTTATGTTTTACATAGATAATGTTTCTGTCCAACACTAGTGCCTTGAAGTACAATCGTTTCCTATCTTGCTCCTATAGGGGCATACCACACAAAAAATGCTCAACATGGAGCAGACACTTGAATAAACTATCAACACCTCATGGATGTGAAGCTGCTTCATATGTTCTTGTAAGCTTCAAAATGTAAGTCATTTTTTTTTCAATTTACAAAACAAAGCAATTTCCAGTAGCTTAGCATAATTATCAAAATCACTATAACTGTTGCTTCTATGTAAACTCCAAGACTGTTAAAAAAAACTATAAATATGCTTAATAAATAATAAATTATAACTGAAGTTTATCAATTATTCTATTGTAACAAATGAAGTAAAATTAATAAAACCGAGAAACAAAATGTATAGCCAAGAAACACCATGATTTTACCTACTTTATTAAAAACATGTGCTTACAAACTATATAAAATTTAATTTCTGAGTCTATAGCCTTAAGATACCCCATTAAAAAAGTTAAAAGTAAAATAAATTATTCTAATTGAAATATTGTTTTTGAAAAAAGTAGGGAGTATTGCAACTTGAAAAAAAAGCATTTTTTTCCACCACTGAGAAACATTAGTGTTATTTTTCCTGCTAATGGGACTTAGGCCTACCTCTGGTGCCAGATACTCTGGTGTACCGCAGAATGTCTTCATGGTGGCTGCATCTGTGATTCCTTCTTTGCAAAGTCCAAAATCTGTAATTTTTATATGGCCATCTTTATCCAGCATCAAATTTTCCAACTGTATGTGAAAACAACATAATTTATTCTATAAGTTTCAACAAGAAAATAGTTTTGAAAAATGGTTAATAGAGTCCTGGAAACAGACACGGTTATATTTAATAAAGCTGTCAGTCCATGCAAATCCTATAACTTCACATGAAAAATAAAGAATGTTTTATCAAACATTTATTGTGATACATTGCTGACTTAACAACAATGGGAAAAATAGCACAGCTTTTAGAACCATTGATGAATAAGTTCGAAGGATAAAAGACCCATCAGAATCAACCTTTGTAAGCAACACCAATTCCTTTTTCTGTGAAGTATTATTTGTAATCCTCAGAGCTGCAAATCTTCCTACAGATGGCCTCAACACTGCCTCTGACAGCCAGCACACTTCTTTTTGTTTACAGAAACATTCTTTTGATAGTTTAATTTTTGTAAAGAGAAAGTGATCACTGTAGTTCTTGCTAAAAAAAAAAAAAAAAAAAAAAAAAAAAAAATCCAACTCTTTCAACATAAAAAGAGTATCAAAGTGAAACTTTATAAAGCTGGAGACTCTGAACAGAAAAAAACTGACATACACCAAAGAGAATTGTAAAGAATTCACGTTTGGCAAAAATCACACATCACAAGAAAAAAGTTATAATATGCCCAGGGAACAAGCAAGTTTTGCAAAGCCAACACAATTAAGAATACCAGTGTAGTTGACCTTCCCACTTAAACCTAAGCTATGATATCATCCCATGGAGGTCTGTGTGGACTGAGATATGATCATTCGGTCTCATAAAGAAGAAATAAAAAGTGTGAAAAAAAAAAAAAAACCTTAAGAAGGTTCAGGATACTTAACTTTTATTTAGGGAGTAGATACTTTAATATGATCACATTTAAAATGCTTTTCAGAACTCAGAAGTTAATGTGAAATGTAGACAATGCCACATATAAACACAGGTAGGTTATATACAAATCATACAAATATTTAAGACACCATATTCTGCAATATGGTTGTATTTCCTATAGTTAAAAATGTAAGTGAGCCAGTTATGTCTGGAGCAGAAGCCAAGGCAATAGCTTTTTATGTAGTACCACAACAGACTACTTGACTGAACTGAATGTTCAAATACATTTCAAACAAAATACACTTCTGAAACGTCAATGTTTTTTCAGTTTATCTGCAGAAAGCTTTGAGCCCTGTTATAGCATTAAACTGTTTTCCAAAAATTAAGCTATATTATCCAAATTAGAATAAATTTGCTTGGATCTTTTGTTTTAATACAAATCTACAACCTAGGAAAAAAACAAAACAAAACAAAACAGCCTGATTTCCACAAACAGTATTAAGTCCTAAGTATTAATGGCAGCCAAGAAATATCTTTTCTTCTGCTGTGGTTGGTCTGTCTTTTCTCTGGGTCTCTTCTAAACACACTTCTTATCCAGCCTCCTTTAACTTGCCATAGTTAAAGAAAGGTACATGCTGAAGCTCACGTGCCTTGCTTAATAGAACCTATATTCTCTATTCTGAGTTATTTTAAAATGTATTTGTTACTAATAGTTATACTAGTGAATAAATCTACTGTACACCCACTATAATCTAGTTTGTATATATTACACTAGCTATGCTAATGTGGTTTATATTCATCAGAAATTTAAAATTTTTAAAAATAATTTATTATTTTATGTGCATTCGTGTTTTTCTGGCATGTATGTCTGCATGAGGGTGTCAAATCCCTGAAAGTGGAGGTACAGACAGTTGTGATCTACCATGTGTATGCTGGAAATTGAGCCCAGGTCCTCTAGAAGAGCAGTCAATGTTCTTAATCACTGAATCATCTCCCAAACCCAAGAACATAGTATTAAAAAGAAAAATACAACATTATTTCTCTGCATGTGAAAAAAAACAACTTCAGAATGACTAGGTTAAAAACCAAACAAATAAAAAAAACCAAAATAAACAAACGTATTTTTCCTAAATTTGGGTAAAATCTATTTAAAAAAAAAAAACAGACTTACATCAAAATTTATACTCTCATATCTCTGTAGTGGGATTATGTTGTTCCATTGTAAATAATTGTCCCACCCACTGGTTTAATAAAAATGTTGATTGGCCAAAGGCAGACAGGAAGTGTGGGTGGCGCTATCAGACTAAGAAAACTCTAGAACAGGAAGAACAAGGCAGAGATGCCACAGAATTGCCAGACAAGCCAGCAGATGCAGAGGACACCTATGCTGGTCTGAGAAAAGGTACCGAGCCCCATGACTGAACAGGATAAGAATCATGGGTTAGTTTAAGGGTAAAGAGTTAGCAAGTTATATACCTGGGCCTGAGGCCGATCAGTGTACAATTACTGTAAGGTCTGTGCATTTCAGTGGGACTGTGGGTCTGAAAGTCTGGGCCAGAAATCTCAAACAACATATCTCAGCTGAGATTTACACTATCTATTAATAAGGAAAGAAATAAAATGTAAGGCAAATGATAGACAAGTATAGAACAAAGGTGACCACTGTTCCCAGCAAGGGGAGTGGTGAGTAATTCAAGACAGTGGGTTATCATTCTTTTCATATTACCATATTAACTTCTCTTCAAAAGCCATTACAATGATATACTGAGAAAGTGAGCCAGCTGAAGGATGATGGTAAGAAATGGGTAGGAATCACAACAGGGTCATGAGCAAAGTATCTGGGAAGGAGGAGACAACAAAATGATTAGAGCCCTGAGTGAGCCTGGGGGCACATGAAATTAGAGCTCTGTTCCTTCTCACTGATGACCTCTGACACACTAATATTTATGTACTCAACTTTCATTTGCACAGTGGTAAATAACAGTACCAATCTGAAGTGAAGGCTTTAAGCATTCAGTAAGACAGTGAAAAACAGTTAAAACTGTAAGAATGTGACAATCATTTGTTTATGATGGAGAACAGAATGGCTTTTCTGTTGTGGAATATTACTTTAACTGGGTAGAGATATGTTATATTTTTATGCTGCATAATATGACTTTAATGTGTAAAGATATGTACTTTTGTTTATGGTGCCTTTGTTTAATTATGTAGAGATGTGCTGCATCTGTTTGACCTTGTCTGCTTAAGGCAGCTTAGTCTAATAAATAGCTGAGCATTAAATAGCTGGGCAGAAAAGGACAGGCAGAGCTGGCAAGCACAGAGAACAAATAGGAGAAATCTAGGCTCAGGGAAGCTAGCCAGAAACAAGCCTAAGCTAGGATGAGTATTTAAAACTAAGATTCCATGTCATGATTTAGAAGCTGGTTGGTGGCTCATGCTGGTTAAAAGCAGAGGGAGGAGAACAAGGGAATATGTGAAGAGAATATGAGAAAAGAGGATGGTAGAGTTGGCGGGAGATGGAGAGAGAGAACAACTAAATAGATATCTTCACATTGAAAACCATTTTGGGGTTAGGGAGGAACCAGAAGCCAGGCAAACTCCCAAGAATCCACAAGGATGACCCCAGCTAAGATTCTAAGCAACAGTGGGGAGGGCACCTGATGTCAGACGTCTTTCTGTACACTGTGAATGTGCTGTATTACCATTTGTTAATAAAGAAACTGTTTTGACCTTTGGTAAAGCAGCTTAGAGGCAGGCAGGAAATCCAAGCAGAGATAAAGAGATAGGAGGGCAGACACAGAGGGTGAGACTTACAGCTGCTGTCCAGAAAGCAAAATGTAATGGAACACAGGTAAAGCACAGAGCCAGGTGGCAATACATAGACTAATAAAAATGGCTTAAGTTGTAAGAGCTGGTTGGTAATGGGCCTGAGGCATAGGCTGATGTGGGAATGCCTTTCTGTATGCTGTGAATATCAATCATTAAGTAAAGGAGCTGTTTGGGGCCATGACAGGCACCATAGAAGAAGTAGGAAGAAAAATCAGAATAGGTAGGAGAAGCAGGGCGGAGTCAGGCAGACTGAGCTGAAGCCCAAAGGAGCAACATGTGAGGAACACAGGTGAGCCATGGGCCACGTGGCAGACAAATTAATAGAAATGGGTTGATTTCAGATGTAAGAGCTAGCTAGCAATGTGCCCGAGCCATAGACCAAACAACATAAAGTTAATATAAGCATCTGAGTCATTTCTAGGGGCCTGAGCAGCAGCGGCGGGTGGCTAAGGGGTCTGGGGCTACAGGTCTGTGGGTCTGGGCCTCTGGCCGCCAGGGACCAAGAAACCCCATTGCAACAATAGGCCAAACAACTTGTGCTTAATAAAGGCCTCCGAGTATTTTACAAGCAGCTGTGGGACCACAGGTGGGGAAGCTTTGTCTAGATCAAGAGGTCCAGACAGGACAGAGAAAACTTGTGGCTACAGGTGCCTGAACTGGCTTTCCCCTATAATCAAACTGATGACTACCTTAATTGTTATAGAACTTTTATCCAGCAACTAATGGAAGCAGATGCAAAGATCCACAGATAGGCTCAGGGCTCAGCTCCTAAAATACAATTGAAGAGAGGAAGGAGGAATTATATGAGCAAAGGGGTCAAGATCATGATGGGAAAACCCACGGAGACTGCTGACTGACGAGACCCACTGGGAGCTCACTGACTCTCATCTGACAGCTGGGGAACCTGAACTAGGCCCTCTGAGGACAGTTGGGTGGCTTGAGCAGTTTGTGGGGCCTATGGCAGTAGGATCAGGATTTATCCCTAGAGCATGAATGGGCTCTTTGGAGCCCATTCCCTGTAGTGTGATGACTTGCTCAGCCTTGATACAGAAGGAGAGGCTGGGTCCTGGGTCCTGGGTCCTGATATCCCAGACTTTGTTGACGCTCTATTGCAGATGTCTTATCCTCTTTGAAAAGTGGATGGTTGAGTGTGGTGGGGAGAAGCTAGACGGGGTGAGTGGGAATAGGAGAGAGAAGGGGAACTGTGATTGGTATGTAAAACAAACAAACAAAACCTGAAATTTTTAAATAAAGAAGAGGAGGAGGAGGAAGAAAAGTAATAGTACTAATAATACTTTGTTTGGGGGAAAAGTCTTCCTATATAGCCCCAATTGTCCTGGAATCTATTATGCAAATCCATTTGGCTTTAAGAGCAATGATCCTGCCTCTGCTTCACAGTGTTAGGACTGCAGGTGCATACCACCATCCTGGGCCATTTAGAGGATGATTATTAAGTTATGAAAATGTTATGAGAACTCCTGTTATAAAAAAGAGCCAAATTCAAGGATGAAAACCTACAAAAATATTTCTTCAGTTCAGTGAGTCTGTGAAAGTCTTTTCAATAAGCACTAATTTTTAAATAAAATGAAATATAAACATTTCCTATTTCTTAGTTATTTTATATGTTTACCTTCATTCGTCAATTACTTCTCTTCTCTCATTGACCTAAATTATCATATTCTGAATGACAAAAAGATCACTTATCACCAAAGTATAAGCAAATAGAAGATCTACTTAGAACATAACCCTGTGTTATTTTTTTTTAAATCCAATCTAATCTTGTATCAAGATAATTTAGGAAGTAATGTAAAAGCATTACATAGTAAGTATCTTGCACAATATCCACTAATGTTCTTATGAAATAGACAAACAAAAACCATGAACAGGGTGATCCATGAGCCTGCAGGATCCACAAATTCACCTAATCACAGTCAAGCTATATCTAAGATATACTGCCTCAACAATTTAGGTATTGGGTCAGTTAAAACCTCCTCCTTCTGTGTAAATAAGGAACTAAACATTTGTAAATACTCACTCTTTGATTCTCTGTTCTAATTTTCATGGTTTTCCTTCTTCCTCATAAGCCATAAAAAGCAAAATTAATTATCATTATTGTTCAAGTACTCTCAATTTATAAAATTTGAAAGATATGTTTTACTTCCACAGTAAGCTTTCCAGATTAAGAATGTCGTGGGAGCTTATCGTTAACGGGTGCACAGTAAGGAAAAGCAAGGATAATTATCAAATAGAAAATTATGCAATACTTATTAATAAAAAATATAAACAATACTACTTCTATCACTCTAAGAGTTATCACACTTTTTGGCTGGGAGTTATTAGACACATTGCCTTACACTATTACTACACCAATAAGTGACTATATTTGGTTCCCAATTCAAGTGGCAAATATCATTTGACAGTGATCTTGATTCCATTTGTATATGAAGAAACTGTAAACTTAAAATCTTTTTAAAAATTACTTTTCATGGTGCTATGTTGTAAAAAAAAAAAATAATAATCCACTAAGCAATAGTTTGTTTCTGTTTCTTTGGTGTCTAGAATAAAGTTAAACTCTAAAATTCTTAGCTATCTGTAATAACTGCTTCCAAAGCTTTTATAGATCATGGTAAAGCTAAAAAAAAACTACAACTAATAACACATTCCAAAGTCAGTGGAAAGGCTTCCTGAGAAATTCAAGTTTTAGGCATCAGAATGCCTCAGGTATAAGAAGGTAACAAGAAATTCCTGCCCAGCACACTGTAGATATAGGTGACAATCATACAAATCTAAATACCACCAGAAAACATATCCAATGAGCATGAATCTGAGTGTGTGAAAGGTTCAGCAACCATTCAATTCTATTCTGAAGGCAAGAAAAGGGCACTGCTTAAACACATGTGTGACCCTGGCTACAGAGACTGGGAAGGCTTGTTCTCATACTGGTTAGAAAGAATAAACAGACAGATGACAGATAGATAGATGATAGGTGTATATATAGATGCAGTATCAATATATAATTTTTATCTTTCATTTTTGTATCTTACTTTGGCACAGATGCACCAATCTCAGTTTTAGCGATCAATACTGTCTATGGCTCAAGAAGGTAGAGCTCTATTCTGCACAAGAAGTCTTCTTCACATCCAAATGGATATTGACATGCCACAAACTGATCTGTATGAACTGAATGAACATGAAACCTAGTGAGCAGAAATACTAAGAGAAAAGAAGGTAACAATAGTGGCATAAACTTTAACCCCACATTTCCGTGTTGTTAGAATTGAGAGTTACATAGGCTGCTTGTTTAGTGGTTAAGTGCACTTGCTCTACTAGAGGGCTCAGATTTGACTCTCAGCAACCGTACTGTCGCTCACAGCTGTCTCTATCTCTATTTCCAAGGGGGTCAACACCCTCTGCTAGCCTACATGGACACTAGCCATATATATGCCCACAAAACATCCATATGCATAATTTTTTAATTATTTAGAGGTATAAAAATTACAGAATCTGTGTGGGGATATTTTCAAATACAATAAAAACATTCGAAGACATCAGAGGGTCTTCCTCTATCAAACTTTATGTTCTTTATCCAGGAATAAATCCACAGCTTCTCATTTTCTGTGGAAATTAAAAGAAAACCTTTTCTCCAAAGTAGCATAACTTTGGATTTCAATTTTAAAGTCAACTCATTTATAAAACATATAGGTTGAATTAATCCAACAGCATTTATAATCAACTGTCTTTTAGGAGATTTTACTAAGTCATTTTCAGTCAAGAAACTTAAAGATAAGACAATAACATACAGTATCCAGACACTCTTTGTAATTTCCATCTTTACATGGCTTATTTTTTATTTGTTTACTCTCTCTTTTTTAAGGGCTTTCTCTACCTTTTTTTCTTTTCTCTCTCTAAGCCTATGTATATATATTTTCAACACACTCTAAACCACTTAAGACTTTAAAAAAAAAAAAACTGTCTTTACTGTATATTTATTTCTTAACTTTTTCTGTCTCTGACCACACCTTTGCTTGGCTAGGGTGACTGACTCCACCCAAATTCTTCTATTTCTTTCTGTTTCTGACTACACCTTTACTCTGCCAAGGTTCTTGACTAAGGATTAAAGGCTGGTAGGATGGATGGATGGCTTCAACCAGCTCCTAGTCTACCTTCACAGAATTTAGATTTTTAGCCCAGGTACTCTGTGGAATTTTAGGGTACATATAATCACCAAGTACAGCATTGCCGTCTGTTCCTCATTAACTCCATTTAAGTATTTGGCAGCAGGGCCTCTTAAAAGACTCACAAGTGTTTTGCCTCCAAGACTGAATCAGGAAGCTTCTCTTTAAAAAGCTGTGTCTCTGCCTGCCTCCAGCAAATAGAACTCGCCCAAGAAAATGTTGCTACTATTAAAAAGCAGTCACTGACTCTGTTCTGTTTTTATCCTTATAAACAGAAATTTACAACTTTTTACATCATTTACAACTTTTTGCTTAAATCTAGGCTCCTGTGAGACTTCAGGAACAAGCCATTTTACACCTTAAGCTGTTCTTCAAAAGCCCGCTATTGTAGCCCAAGCCCAAATGCCTCACCAGGGTGTCTCTGTACCATGGCTCATGTGAGAGACACAACTCGGAAGCTGCTTTTGGTTTCAATTTATGGTCTAGACTGTTTTAAAGCTTTCTCCAGCTTTATGTGGGTGTATATTGTGTATATCACCCACGATGGTCTGTCTTTTGTAGTATGAGATTTCTGGCTCAGACTTTCAGGCCTAGCCTCAAGGTTTAGAACCACAGACCCACAGTCCCACAGAGACACACAGATGCTTACATTAATTTTAGGCATACAACTTGCTAACTCTTTACCCTTAAACTAACCCATGATTCTTATCCTGTTGGGCCATGGGGCTTGGTACCTTTTCTCAGAGCAGCATATTTGTCCTCTGCATCTTCTGGCTTGTCTGGCAACTCTGGAGTCTCTGTGGCATTTCTGCTCTGTTCTTCCTGTTCCCAGAGTTTTCTTAGTCTGTTAGCCCTGCCCACACTTCCTGTCTGCCTTTGGCCAATCAGCACTTTTTATTAAACTCATAGGTAGGATAACTATTTACAGTGTAACATCATAAATCTACTACAAATCTGTCTTCAACTCAGCATGCAAACAAGGTATTAATAAATCATTATTTCAGAAGAACATCAAAGAACTTATGAAAATATGTCTGTGGTTAAAGGACAACTGAAGAGTTCTCTTTATTAGTTTCTTAAACAGCTAAATACTTTGTTTAGATAAAAACTAAAATTAAATATTCCAAAATATTCAAAAGTGGCAACATATTTGATCATTCTATCTCCTTATAATTACTAAGAGAAATTAATGACTAATTCTAGAATCATTACATTCAGCCTGTAAATGTCCCTATCTAGCCATGTCTGAACATGGACAGCCATAGTCACTGTAAATAAATAGTGCTTCTAAGTAAGAACCACGCAGAAAAGAAAACATACAACTAGCATTACTGAAGCGTCTTTAAGAGAGCACTTCAAATTTTTATGGTATTCTGAAAAAAAAAATTTATTAAGGAGGTCCTTAATAAAACAGAATTTTATAAGAACATAAACTAGTAAATAACACAGTTACTTTCTAAAAAGCAACAAAAGTTTTAGTAATTATTTGTTACTTAAAAACCAAACAAGGACCAGTAAAATGTCCTAAATTAATGTGACATGAGGCCTTGCCTCCAGTGCTGACTGAGAATAGCATTTTCAGTGCTTAAGAAAGAATTACAGAAACGAGAGACAATCCAGGGTGTAAAGGTATTGATCACTGGAGCCCATGGGGTGGAAGAAAAGAACTGATTCCCACACGATGTCTTCTCATCTCTACAGTACATGAACACACGAACACACACATTTATTTATTTATTTTTTTAAAATGGGCATCTCAAACTTATTTGCATACTGTTACCAATTCATTAATAGGATCAAAGTCTACTCTGAGACTGATCAAAATGAGTACCTAGATGTGGGTGAGCTGTCGTTTTTAAGATACAGTTTCTCTTTGTACTCTAGCTGTTTTGGAACTTACTGTGTAGACAGGGCTGGCCTTGAACTAACTTTGCTTCCTGGATACAGGAATTAACTGAATTTGGCTCTAAATCAGTTTTGGGTGATGCTATTTTAAATACATCTAATATCTAAAACAGTCATTCAAATATCTCCAGTAAATATTAGATTTATAAAAGTTTAATGGTATGGGGACTGAAGAGCTATCTCACTGTTCTCCTAGAGGCCTGGAGTTCAGTTTCCAAAACGCACACTAGGATGGCTCACAAACACCTGTAACTACAGCTCCTGGGGATCTGACACCGCTTTCTGGTCTTTGAGAGCACGTGTGCATGTATACACACACACACACACACACACACACACACACACACACACACACACACACACATACACACACACACACACACACACACACACACACACACACACACACACAAATATTAAAGCTTTAAAAATAAATATAAGGGCTGAGAAGATGGTTCAGTTAGTAAGGGGCTTGCAGTCCAAGTATGAGTACCTGAGTCTGGATTCCCAGAACACATGGAAAACATTACCCCAGTGATGCTTCAGTAAAAAGAGAAGTAGAGACAGAATTCCTGGAAACTCAAGACCCACTAGCCTGGCACAGGCAATAGTTAACAGGAAATCTTGTCTCAAACAAGGTGGAAAGTGAGAACTAAGACACAAGGTGATGTCATCTGACCTCCGAATTTATTATGCTACACACACATCACACAATACACTAAATACACATATATTCCTATCACAAAGATTTTTAAAACTGACATAATCCAGTGCATTTGCATTCTCTTATTTTGTTTTCATTTCCGTTCTAGAACAAATGTTATTTTAAAATGCACATTAGACTAGGAAATATGATTCATGATGCTCTACTATGGAACTTAGTTGTTCTTTAAAGGCTTCATACTCAGGCTGGTGCTTTGGAAGAGGGTCAGACCTTTGGGAAATGGGGCCAAGTGAGAGGCCCTAGTCCCTTAGACCATTATTTTTGGGAAAATAGCAGAAGTGGCTTTCATTCTGGATGAGTTCAATAGATTCTTCTATCATCTGCTACCTACATCAGAGGTCCAAAAGCAAAGGGTCTACCTGATTTTTGAATGGAAGGGAACTACTAAACCTATGGGCTAAAATAAATCCCCTTTCTACTTTAAGTTAAATGTTATACTGTCATAAATTGTTGCATGAGATTTCTGGCCCTGACTTTCTGATCTAGCCTGGTGGCTAGGACTTTCAGACTCACGGTCCCATAGTCCCACTGAAACACACAGATACCTGTATTAATTGTACGCTGATTGACCTGGAGCCCAGGCATATAATTTACTAACTCTTTACCCTTAATCTAACCCATGACTCTTATCCTGTTCAGCCATGCGGCTTGGTACCTTTTTTCAGAGCAGCATAGCTGTCCTCTGCATCTGCTGGCTTGTCTGGCAACTCTGTGGCATCTCTGCTCTGATCTTCCTGTCTCAGAGTTTTCTTCGTCAGGTAGCCCTGTCCATACTTCCTGCCTGCCTTCAACCAATCAGCATTTTTATTAAAACAGTGGGCAGTACAATTATTTACAATGGAACAACATAATCTCACTACAATCATAACAGAAAGCTGACTAATAAATCCATGTTCCAATAATCTTGTTGGTATTAATTTAGTCTGTTACCTTAAGTAGGTAACATTTTTGGGCTTGTAGAACATTGTCTCAAATACAGACCAGCTTTGAATTTCTGTGATGCTACCTAAATGATCCCATTCTATCATGCATAATCTTGTGTACTGCAGATGCAAATACCATGCACATAAATTTTAAATTCTGCCTTCTTATATTTTGTTATATATAGTCATATGCTCTCTACCCTATAATATACATGAATTTCAAAGATTAAATTATGCAATATTCTTTTAAAAAAGAAAAAATTTAGAGAACAAAGAACACTATCCATGTCTGATAACATTAGTCTTTGTATATAAAACTACATAATGGGCATTTAACATAAAGTACACATTTTATGTTAGACTTTGATAAATTAAATCTAATTTCATCATCAGTGATATAGCAACAAAATGTACATTTAATGACCTTTACTATACTAATAACTCATTTGATTAAAGATGTCAGTAGGCAAATCTGACCAAGACCCCCCTGATTGCTGTGTTCCATACTGATGCTAGCACTCAAATCAACTCTTTAAAAGATCTCTTTGAACTAGTAATTCTATCTACTATCCTAACTATTTTGGACTTAGCAAGTACTTCAAAACTATTCTCATTTCCTTAGCTCCAGGCTTCCCTGCCTTCTTGCTTCCCAAAAAATATGATTCATTAACATGAGTGGTGATGGAAATGGCAAACTCATGAAGAGATAAGTTAACAATTTTTAAGTATAGTGTAAAATTAATATATGTTATTATGCTGTATAACTAGAATTTAAAGCTTCTATACTCAACACAAAACAGATGTACAAGTGCTGAATTCTGTCACATTTCTAGTTCTAAGATAAAGGAAATATAACTATTTAGTTGACTGTATTCATTATGGCACTCAGACATTTCACCATCCCTGAACTAGATGTTTTATAGCTATACAGTTTATTATCTTTAAGTACAGTATTCTAACACTTAATTTAAATTTTAATTGACTATACAACAATATATACAAATTTTATTATTACTTTATCAAACTATATTTTATAAGCTAGTCCTTAATATGGCTACTCATAACCTAAATGAATGATAAGAACATTTTGACACAAACTAGGCATTTGCTTACATAACTCGATAAAAATTAAGATTCCAAATGGTTTTATATAAGTAAGACAGTAGTGACAGGATATTCATTCTATCTTAGGTACAAAGCCCTTTCATATAAAATGTAATTATACAGACATCTCATCTAACTTCTATTTCTACAAACTAGATTATACTTTAGATGAACTACTTGTATGATCAGAAAGGAAACTGTCAATCAAATTTTAAAAGGTGAACATTACAACATAATTTCCATTTTCCCATAAGTATTGTGGTCTGAATCCATCCATTGAGTTACACACACACACACACACACACACACACACACACACACGACATTTGTTGTGTCTGTACAGTGTATGTGTGCATGAGTGTGTGTGTGTGTGTGTGTGTGTGTGCTGGGAAAGTTCTTTAAGAGTACTAAATTCTACTATATTTCAAGTTCTGAAAATTCAATCTAAATACAGTCATTAAGTAAGTTTGTATTAGTTTATGCCTGTGAGAACATGTGGAGATCAGAGTCCTTCCTCAATTACTTCTCCACCTAATTTCTAAGACAAAATTCTCAGTGAACCTGAAGCATGCCATTTAGGCTAACCTGGCTGGTCAGATATCCACCAGGGTCCACCAGTCTTTACTCTCCCTCCCAGTGCTAGAGTTACAGACATATATGAGATCATGCTCAGCTTCTGTGGACACTGGAGTTCAAAACTCAAGTACACCTGCTTGTACAACAAGCACTTTACCCAGTGAGCTATCATCCAGTCCAGTATTTTTATTCTGAGGCAAATTGACCAATATACTTTCCTATTTGTAATCATACTTGAGTATTCAAAGTAGGTGGGACTATAGGCACAGATTACTAACGACTTCTTGCTTCCC
Source organism: Phyllotis vaccarum (assembly GCA_033318265.1). Classification (NCBI taxonomy): domain Eukaryota; kingdom Metazoa; phylum Chordata; class Mammalia; order Rodentia; family Cricetidae; genus Phyllotis; species Phyllotis vaccarum. The sequence continues at coordinate 17,734,153 of JARWLC010000017.1, read as the reverse complement.
ACCCCAACCCCCAGCACTGGGTGCCTAAGTGCCTAAATGCTGGGGAAAACTCTGGCTCATTCTTAAACTAGGCAAGTGACCTAGTTATACTGAGTTGTACTCCCAGCCTTATGGTTTACATTTTTAAAAACATGCTAAAATTAAGAATTTGCTGAAAATATACCAGGACTCCTTAACACAGTCAATCTTATTCATGACCAAATCATGAGAACTATCAATGATCTTCTCCAGGGAGCAGTAATCCACAGAGTGCAGGTAGATCAAATCTAAATCACAGACTACTTTTCTAAATGAAGATTTGTAGGAGTGAACACTAATTCACATAATGGCTAGGGCTGCTTTTTTACCTTTCGGTGGCAGAACTGAATACTTCCAGTAGAGACTTGACAGGCTGAAAAGGCTAAAATATTTACTATCTTGCCATACAGAATGTGTACCTATTCTGGTTATTTCAAGGATCTCAACATAAAAGAGTTCAATGATGGCCAGGCTTTTATTGACAACACAACAATACTGGGTTTTGACAAATGGAAAAACTAAGCAAACAACTGAGTTTATAGAAAAATGTGAGGAATTTAATCCTATCAAAAACTTAACACTACAATGAAAATCAATGTTCTTTCAATAACCTTGTTATTGAAGCTTCTTCATGAATATTTTATGATGTTTGAACATAATAATGAAGTTGCAAATCATCTGATTTTGACTCAGGGGTTTATCATTTTTATAATTATAGCATCTATAATTTATAAAAATAAAATTACTCTTGGTAGATCAGTTTCATATATCAAAAAAACAAAACATAAAAGAAACACTTATATCAGTGAATAAAATTTCAGATCAACTACAGCAAATGATATTCCTAAAAAGAGATTTTTCTCAAATCCATGTAACTTTGTAATTACTTTGTTTGTCCCCACAGTCTCTGCCGGGGGGGAGGGAGAGAGAGTAATTTTTTTTTTTTTTTTTTTTTTTTTTTTTTTTTTTTTTTTTTACCTTGAGATCACGATACACAATCTTTCCAGAATGTAGATAGTCCAAAGCAGAGACAATTTCTGCACCATAGAAACGTGTGCGGTCCTCAGAGAACACCCGCTCTCTCGACAAATGGAAAAACAGCTGCAGAGTAAACAGCAGGGACAGGATTGTAATAATTACTGATTTAGTGGGGGAAATTAACACAAACATAAAACACCTCTCATCACCATATTGTGATGATAGATAGTGTACTCTCAGTGGACACTGAGCACTCTAAGACAGCAGCTGGCTTATCTTTTGCAGGTTTCAAAGGGGAAACTGCGAGCTGTTAAATCAGCGTTTTAATCAATATACCAATCTTGTTTAAGGCACTCTGCTTGCTACCCATTTAACCTCCAGGTACCAGAGGAAAAAGTATGCATGCTTAGATTGCTTTTCCTTCTAACTATATCACTATTCTACTCTTAGCAGGAATAAATATTGACATTATCAAAATAAGTGAACACAAGCATGGGTATGGTGTTTTTATAAGTTCTAGCTTTAGGAAACTCAAAGTCCTATCACTCAATGATTAAAATTTAACTCATTTCTCAACAGGAAACACAGGAGGACACAGGAGGACACAGGAGGACAGTGTTTTCTTAACACTTGCAAGGCCCTGTGTTCCATTCCCAGTACCACAAGAAAGCTAAACAAGTAACACTAAGCACAGCACAAATAAAAATATCTAGTATCTTAGAACAGACATCAAGAAGTAGATCCGAAGAACCATGAACTGATTATCAATCTTTGTTAACTATTATACTTTATTAAGAAGTCTGCCAAGATTGCTAGTTTAAAATATCTTTGCCCTGTATAAACATAAGTACTAAGAGTTTGATTTTAGTGTTTATATAACACACATTTTAACACAATTATGAGATTAAAATATGTATTATCAGAAAGGCACATGCTCACAAAATCAAATTATGAAGGGCTGGTAATAAATGCATCAGTTTCTAGATTATAAATGCCAAGAGAAAAACTGTGTAAAGTAAAAACACATAATAAATGGAAGGGGGGAAAATCTGCCAAAAATGAAAGATTATTTACAGTCCTGAGTAAACTACCAAGATGTCATAGAGGATACTCTATACATGGCTGTAGCTAGAGAAAAATAAATCAAAAAATATGTCTTTACCTATAAGGCCAGATTCTGGATTCTATATAGCTCACTAACCCATAATAAATTGCTAAGAACTGGAGGTTACCAAGGCTTGTTCAACATATAATAGTAATTTTGAGAAAGGTTTCTCTGTAGCCTTCATTGTCCTGGAAGTTGCTCTGTAAACCAGACTGGCCTCAAACTCACAGAAGTAGACCTGCCTCAGGCTCCCAAGTACTGAAATTAAGGTTGTGCCACCACCACCACCTGGCTACACAGGTGTCTTTTACATTCACTTTTTTCTTCTTTTATGCGACTCCTACATCTACTTAAATTATTACTTCTTAAGGCAACTTTGTAAGTGACTCATTGGCCCAAATGAAGACAGGGAAGAAAGAGTACTCTTATTGCTAAAAATGACTTAAAGAACATTAGATATATTAGCTAGCAAATAATTTGGGAGATATATCTAAACTATGATGTTCCCATGTTTTGTCAACCTGGGCCACCACAAATTGAGACTGTCTAAAATTTTTATTTTTGAAAAATGGATCATCAAAAAAGTATTAAAAAAGAATGTCTGCCATACTGAGTCTCACATTCCAGTAGCACTGAAGGAGCTGTAATCACAATGCTGCTGCAACAGTCTTCTGAGTGTCTAGACTTTTTAAAAAAAATATCAATTCTACTATTGGCTAGCCAATGACCAAAGAGATATAGAGCCTCTCAAAATTAATATAATGTATTCAGGATTCTAGAGCTTTATTTGGATAGTATAGCTACAATTTGTCTGCCAGCCAATTTCCATAAAAGTATCAGCTCAAGTTTTATAATTAAGAAAAAGAACTCTGTATTTCAACTCACTGCCATATGATGTCTACTTTTGCTACTTTATGGAATTGACTCTGTAAAGACAGGCAGTGATATGTAATTGCCAAATCCAATAATCTATGTATAGTCAGTTCTCCTTGTTTTGGAGGTTAGGGACACTGCCTGTGTTCTCATTCACAAAGTGTATTTCTTGGGTTTGGTTTTACACAGCTTTCCTGATTTAAAGTCTGTTTCTGGATCACCATTCTTAGAGTTAAAACATTTCAATCTAATATTTAGTTAATGGCCTTCAATTATTTTCAGGTAACTCTGTGAGGCAGTAGGACAAGAAAAGAGGGTACATTAACCCTTAAGACATAGTCTCTTTTATACAGCTCTACCTGTGTTAAGGCCTTAGAATATATACTTATCTCTAAATTATATGTCGCTTTGATATAACAATCATCAACAAAATAACAAAAAGTAGACATAATACCCACTATTAAGGAATTTTAGCTCCATGAGGAAAATACATGCATATTTACAAAAACAGCAGGCTGTAACACATTTTGGTGATGTGAGTAAAAACAACACTCTGGAGACAAGGTGATTAATTTATATAGGATAATCTGGAGATATGTCACAGATAAAGTTCACTTAAGTTTTGACAGATAAGATTTTTCACTGAAGAAAAGCATAAGGAATATAAATATTACTACTGAAAATGTATACACTCGTGTACTTCTATACAGCCCAGCAGAGCAGCCACAAATAAGTAGGTGAAGAAAGCAGAAACGTTTTGGTGGTGTCTATTCACGATACAGAATACTGGTTCACGTTGCCATTTTCCATGCTTATATACGCTTTGACCATTGCTATTCCTATCGTCGTCACCCTTCCTTCCATTTCTGAATCTCCTTGTTATTCTCTAATTTCCCTTTACAAAATCCATGAGTTCCTAGTGAAATAAAAAAATATTATCTGAAAACATGCAGTTATGGGGCAAGGACAGCATACTTTTAGAAAAATCAAAGGGAAGAGAAGAAGGGAGGAAAGTGGAGGGAGGGAGGGAAGGAGGGAAGGAGGGGGGAGGGAAGGAGGGAGGGAGGGGGGAGGGGGTATTGCCAGCTTATTTAGAATTTTATCTACCATGGCATGAGTTGGAATTCTATTACATAAATAAGGAGTGTCAAAAGGTTTTACACACAAACGGTCATAATCTTAAAAATATTATATTAGCAAGTGAATAATAAAATGATCTGAAATTATACTCAGGCAAATAATTTCTGTAATTGCACAAAAGTTACTCATCACCTATTTAGTACTAATTGCCATAGAAATCTGCAGACATTAAAGGAAATAGCACTAACCCAGAGGACATGATAATATGCTGAAACATGGCAAATACTATAAAAAGCTTTGGAAGAGTAAGTATGTTAGGGAACGCCAGAAGTTATGTTGGATCTTGACCAGTGCTTCAGAGGGCCATCAGCTAAGGAGACCATAAGCACCCTTCAGGAGACTCAGTATTCCAGAGGAATTTGGACCAAGAGAGAGATCAATGATGTTGAGGTTTTCTTGTGGCTGAGTAGAAGTTGCTGAAAATAATATAGAGGGAAAAAAATTGGTGATAGGGACACAGGAGCAATGGCTTTTATTTTGACCTACTGAAATTTAAATAGGCAACAGATGTTATATTTCAATTTGGAATTATGGATACCAAGGAAATTTTTAAAACCAAAGAACTAAGTACAATCCAAATCTAGGGAGAATCTAGGGGCAGAGACTAAGGACAAGCAACAAAACAGGATACTGATAAGGAGTGCTAAGCGGAACACAAACAAGTCAAGAGCCTGAAGGAAGAAAGAAAGCACCAAGAAAAGGCTGGGGAGGTGACCCAATTAATGAAATGTCTGCATTCCAATCTTAGAATCTGTACAAATAGCCAGGCATGGTAGCATGTAACTGTATATAGGTCCCAGGCCAAATAACCACGGGAGTCTCCAAGTTCTAAAAGGAAACACTTTCCCAACAAATAAATTGTTCCATAAGAACACCACCCAAGGCAGTTACACATGTGAGTGAACTACAAGAACATGTGCACAGAGAGGCTGAGAGATAACTTGAGGTGTCTGTGAACCTGAGGCAGAGTCTGTCCCTGGTCTAGAACTTGCCAAGCAGGCTAGGCTGGCTGCTCAGTGGGTCTCCAGCGATCCTTCTATTTCCATATTCCCAACACTGAGATTACAAATGCATGCCACCATGCCCAGCTTTTCCCCTTGGGCTCTGGGAATCAAACTTGGGTCCTTTGTGCTTGAGAAACAATCACTTTCCCAACTAAGCTTTCTTCCCAGCCCACTTGTCACTTTTTTTTAATGTTTAAACTTCAAACCTATTCTTACAGATATTTCAAAATACAAAATAAATCAGATAACTGTAGTCACTCCATTTAGCTATAGAGCCCTGGAACATAGCCCTCTCTGCTTTTGTATCTGATTACCAACTCTTTTCTTTTTTCCTTCTCCCATTCCTAGTGCGCGCGCGCGCGCGTGCACACACACACACACACACACACACACACACACACACACACACACACACACACACACACACACAATATATTAATACATTTCTAAAACTCTTGCCCTACAGTATCTGGACAAGGATCTAAGGGGTAAGATACAGTTCTTGCTACATGCTCAGAGATGTGGAAGAGCTTGAAGTGCTCAATCATAAATGACAGGCAGCAAAAAGCCACTAAGCCACTGCAAGGCTCAGGAACCACCTCAGGAATCATATAGATAACCCAAATAAATTTCATATCAAACTTCGATAATAAGGAATATCTTCACATTTATATCTCATATCTACATCACTAAGTTTGTGAATAAAGATAGTGAGAGTACATTAGTGTTTTCTAATGAACATGATGAAGATTATGAGTACAACAGGTAAGCCTTATGTGGAACATGATTAACACTTGCTTAAGAATTTTTTAGGTACTGGATTATCCAATTAGTATAAACCACATTTCTTTTCTTTCTTTTGGGGATACAGTGATGTTTCTTATCTTTTTACTATAGATTAACACATGATTTTGTACCATCATTGCAGACATTATCTCTTCTACATGATCATAGTGGGAACTACAAACCCAAAAAGCAACTCAACTAGGAAAACACCTATATGTATAAATTTGGGAAATGGGGAGAGGTGAAGAGAATCTAATAGGAATTGGGAGACTAAAAATAATAATAAAAATATACTCTATGAAAAAAAAACTATTTTTAATAATAAAACCCCTAAAATTTGTTCAATACCTCAGAGACATACCCATCCTAATAGATACATAAATCATAACCTAAAAATTCAAGAAAAGTCAACACACCATAAAGCCTTTCAAAGCTTAAAACTATAAAATACTAAAGTAGAAATGCGGGATACATAAAGAATATTCTAACAAGAAGATAAATAGAATAAAAATAATAATGCCAGATCTACATAATAGTCAAATCAGCAACACAGATGAGAAGGTCTTCAAGAAAACTGTGACTTCAGGGATGAAGAGGCATAAAAACACTAGAAATAGAAAACCCAATAAAAATATTTTAAAACTCAGCACTGGATTCTACATTCTAAAATACAGAGCTGCCAGGCAAGATGTGCCCACTGAAATAACAATTGCAATGTTGATCATGGGCATAAACAACCACTCTTTTGATGAATTTGAGAACTGTCCCACAAGAGGGAACTCCTGCCTGGTACTCTAAGCATCTTCAAAATCTATAGCTATAGAGAATCTATTGGTGCTGTTCTCTAAACGGACATATTGTCAAATTGCCTCTTTGTGCGACTCCAGCCTCGGCTAAAACAGTTTCTTACTGCAGTGGGTAAAGTTTAATACAGATACATTACTGTTCAAAATGCTAAGAATAAGCTGCTTTAATGAGTACTCAGCCATAATAAATAGGACACTGATATCAATACCCCTCCAACCAAAGAAAATTAAAGGGTGTAGAAAACATGTGATGGAGCAAAATGCTGTCCTCTGCACAAGTTCCCATGAACTCACAACAGCCATGGTTACCTGCAAAGCCTAGCATAAGATCAACCAAGCCAGTTAAAACCGCCCCATATCCAACTGAAGAACTATGGCAGATGAAGATGGCTGAGGGGGAGAAAACTTTTCTTTAGAAGAGAGGCACCGGTAGGTTGTACATAGGTAGCCTTAGTTGAACTTAGTACATTATTTCCTTTTATTTTAAGTCATCAATTTCTGAGGAGTGGGTGCTCATGATAAGGGTTGGGGTAGAAGATACAGTCAAATTGTACACATGTATAAAATCACAGTGAAGAGGAACTTCAGTAGGCTGGATCAAGCAGGATAAAGACCATCAGGGACTAAAGACAAGGTACAAGAAATATGACGTTAAGTATCATTAGATAAAACAACAAAGAAAAAACCAAAAATGACTGCAACTCTCAAAAATCCTGAAACATGAAGAATTAACCTAAGAATCGACGGGGTAAGAGAAGAAGCTAAGCTATAAAATTAAATCAAAGAAAACCCCGTTCAATGAGTTTGGAGCAGAAGATTCTAGAATCACAGGAAGATAAGGGCATTAAACCATAAGAAGCATGTAAAACTGCAAGTAGATATGTCACCTGCCCTTGCACATTACTGTCAGCTCTGAAGGAAGGCCCCTGTTTTCTTGCCCTTGTCTCAGCAGCCCTGTTGGTGTGGCCCCACGGGTGTAAATGCTGACATTCCTAGGACATACAGTCTCAGCAAACTCCCTGGTCCTCGGAATCCTTTCTAACCCTCTTACAATGTCCTGAGCCTTAGGTAAAGGAGTGTTTTGCAGATGTATCCATTGGAATAAGGCTCCATAACTGCATTTCTACTGGTTGTAGTCTTTGTAATGGTCCATCTCTTCCAAAGAGAAGTTTCCATGATGCAGTTGAGGACTACATTTATCTGTGAGTACTAGAATAGAGTTAGAAATTATGTTGGCTAAGTAAAATGGCAGTTGTAAGTAAGTTCTCCAAGATTCGTAGTAGTTGTCTATGTTTTCAGTGCCAGGTATGATTCCCTACTGATTGGGCAGATCTTAAGCCCAGTTAGAGAGCTGTTAATTACTATGAGGTATGCATGTCACTATTGTACCCTTAAGAGTTCTCCTGCAACAATAAACATGCTAAGATGAATGGGACAAGCTCAGGAGATTCACTCCTACAGAAAGAACTACAGGCAACTAAGGAAAGCTGAGAGCAGGAGAAATAGTCATTTCCAGGTTAGAACACACCAGTTGATTACCCAATACCAAATAGTCAGCCCTGACATATATACAAATAACACTATACAGACTGAGCAGGTTATATTTATATATTTAGGAGGGAGAGAGAGACAGAGAGAGACAGAGACAGAGACAGAGACACAGAGAGAGAGATTGATAAAGGAGTCCACGGATTTGTAAAAAAGCAAGGAGGGGTATATGAGAAGGTTTGGAGGGGGAAATGGAAAAGGGAAATGAGGTAATTATAATCTCAAAAGGTAAAGTAAATATATTTTTAAAAGACTATGGTTAACAGAAAGAAAGAGAGAGAGAGAGAGAGAAAGCAAGAAAGAAAGAAAGAAAGAAAGAAAGAAAGAAAGAAAGAAAGAAAGAAAGAAAGAAAGAAAGAAAGAAAGAAAGAAAGAAAGAAAGAAAGAAAGAAAGAGGGGGAGGGAGGGGGCAGGGGGAGAGGGAGGGAGGGAGGGAGGAAGGAGTGGAGGAAGGAAGGGAAGGAGGGAGGGAGGGAGGGAGGGAGGGAGGAAGAAAGGAAGGGAGGGAGGAAGGAAGGAAGGAAGGGGGACAGAGAGGGGGGGAGGGAGGGAGGGAGAAAGGAAGGGAGGAAGGGAGGAAGGGAGGGAGGGAGGGAGGGAGGGAGGGAGGGAGGAAGGAAGGAAGGAAGGAAGGAAGGAAGGAAGGAAGGAAGGAAGGAAGGAAGGGGGAGAGAGAGGGAGGGAGGGAGGGAGGAAGGACGGAAGGAAGGAAGGAAAAAGAAAAAAAGAAAGAAATAAAAACTGTTCCAAGTTAGTTGAAAATGGGGTTAAGCAGGAGAGTAGTTATACATCTGACAATGTAAATCAGGTCTAAATTAGTCATAAGAGATAAAGAGGGGCACCACAGACTAATAAAGGGGAATCATCAACAAGTTCAATTTCACAAAGAAAACAGTATTGAGTATTAAAGCTGGGTCCAAATATTAAAACAGTAAGGAATGTGAACATCTTAATTTCATACTCCACGTCACCCCTTAAAAAGCAAAAAAATTCAAGACTTAAAAGGCACCATCTATAGGCCATTCCAATCAACTCCTGTCAAACACATTTTCTGGCTACCCATGAAACATTCTAAACTATAGATAACATTTTAAAACAAAAAACCAAGTATAAGCAAATAAAAACAGAAACGCTATGTCTAATCATAATAATAAAATAATATGAAAAATGCATAGTGAAAGATAATATACAAAACTGATGAAGGTTGTACAATATACTCTTCTGTGATCTGTGGATCATTCAAGAGTTTAGACAGAAAGCTTAAAAATTCATAAAATCAAATTAAAAAAACATAACATACTAAAGACTTTCAAATACAAAGAGCTCATGAAAAATTAATGATACACTTTCAACTCGGGGGGGGGGGGGGGGAGAGAATACACTCAGTCCCAAAGCATTAAATACAAAGAAATGATAAAGTTCAAGGAAAAATTAATAAAATGTAGTCCCAATAAAACAAAAAATAAATAGTTCAGAACCCCATTAGACAAACTAATCATGAGAGATGACTCAAAATAATAAAACTTGAGATAATATAAGCATATTACAACAAATGCTAATAAATTCTAGTGCTAAAAATGTATTTTCCAACAAAATAGAAAAACCAGGTAAGATTTTCAATGCATGACCTACTATAACTAAAGCAGTTAGACAGAAACAACTTCATTAGATCTATAACAAGGAATAAAATTAAAATACTGATAAAGTCTCCCAACAAAAAAAGTCTGAGTCCAGAAAAAATTTGTTGCCAAATTCTATATATTAAAAAAGTAATATACTCAAATTGCTCCAAAAAATAGAAAAAAGATTGTAATCAAAATAAGTCTATGAAATCAGCATTACTTTCATATAAAACCCAAATAAGAAGGAAAAAAGAAAGTTATATGCCACTTACCTAAAGAGATCAGGTACAAGCCTACTCAATAAAATACCTGTGAATAGAATTTAATAACACACCGAAGAGATTCGACACTATAGAGTAGGTTTCATTCCAGGTGTGAAAAGATAGCTTACCATATTCAAATCCATAGATGAAATATAATACATAAGTGGGTATGGACAGGCCAATGTATACAAGTAGTATGAATATGACACAGATTCAAAAATAAAAATCCCACAATCATACCAACAGATGCAGAAAAATCTTTGACAAAGTTCTTTATGATGAGATTCCTGGAAAAACTATAATAAAGTATAATATTACCACATTAAAAAAAGGCAAAAACAAAAGTATATCCAACTGTACATTACATGGGAAAAATTTGAAAACATTTCCTTTAAAATAAGGAACAAGACAAGAATGCCTACTTTTTGTGCTCATATTTACTATAATCCTCCAATTCTTTACCAGAGCAATAAGACAGTACAAATGAATAAGAAAGATAAATAGAAAAGAACTCAATTTATCTGCTTCTGGGACTATATGATGCTATACTTAAAAGACTATAAAAGCTCAATCAAAATACTCAAATTTTATAAATACTTTTTGAGCAAGATCCAAATCAATAAAGAAAAATCAGAAGCTTTCCTATATGTCAGTACAAAAATGCTGACCAGGAAAACAATGACATTCATAAAAGCACACAACAAGAATATTTACAAAGGAATAATCTAACCAGGAATTAACAGTTGTACAATTAAAACCTGAAAACATAGTAAATTAAAGAGGGCATTAAAAAAAAAAGGTTTTTCCAGGTTTGTGAGTCAACATAATTAATATTTTAATGCCCGTAAAACTCAAAGTACTCTATCAAAATTCCAGTGATGATGTTCACAGACCTAGAAAAAGAATTCTATTATCTACATAGAAGCACAATGACTTTTGTATTCAAAGCAAGAGAGAGAGCCAAAGCAATCCTAAGAAAACAGAGCAATACTACAAGTATAATAGTGCAAAATTTTAGATTATATCTCAGAGCCACAGTATCAAAAATAACAAATAGACACACACTAACACGCACACGCACATGCACAAGCGTACACGCACGCGCGCGTGCGCGCGCGCGCACACACACACACACACACACACACACACACACACACACACACACACACACACACACACACACACACACACACACACACACACACACACACACACACACACACACACACGGAAACAAAAACCTAACCAGACACACAGGCCAATGGAATGAAATAGAAAAAGCAGAATGGAACCCATGACACTGCTGTTACCTGACTGTCAACAAAAATGTCCAAAATATACACGATGGGTAAGAGATGGCCTCTTTAATAAATGGTATTGGAGGAGCTAGAGAGATGGCTCAGCAGTTAAGGGTACACTTAATAGTTTTGCAGAGGACTCAGGTTCAGTTCTTAGCACATACATGGTAGATTATAAATATCTCTAACTACAGTTCCAAAGAATGTAATGCCTCTTCTGGTCATCATGGGCACCAAGCATGCAAGATATATGCATACATAAATGCAAACAAAACACTCAAGCACATAAAACAGAGTAATAAATATTCATAAAATGGTACTAGAAAAATTGAATATGTGTGTGTGTGTGTGTGTGTGTGTATGTGCAGGAGGCGGCAACTATATCTCTAGCTCTCACCTGTAAAAAATTTAATCCATTATAATTAAAAATCCTCAAACTCTAGAACCACTAACAGAAAACTACAAGATACTACACACAGGAAATAGCTGTCTTGAGCACAACTTGAATAGCTCCCAATGTAATAGCAGGAACTGACAAACTGGATTACCTGAAATTAAACAGTTTATGCACAACAAAGGAAACAATTACCAAGTGAAGAGACAACCTGTAGAGCTAGGATAAAATCACTGCTAACTATTTGTGTAACCGAGATTAATATTCTGAATTTATAAAGAACTCAAAATACTACGTAGCAAATGAGGAAATAATCCAATTAGGAAATGGACAAATGAACTGAAAAGATATAGCTAATAACTAAACGACAACCTGTTGTGCTGTTTTAGCCAAACAGAAAATGTATACACAAACTGCATAGACACTCTTGACTCCAGTAGGTACAGCATCATCAAGAAAGCAAAGAAGACGCAGGGAAGGAGTGTGTCATTGCTGGAGAACGTTCATCAGTCCAGCCACCAGGGGAACAGAAGTTCTTCAAAAAACTAAAAGCAGAACTACCATGTGACCTGACTAATGAATGCACTATGGGATCTAAGCCAACCCACCAAAGAGATCATGTACACATCATACTTATTGCTCAATGATTCATAGTTTCTAAGATATAAAATAAGCCTAGATGCTCATTGAAAGATGAGTAAAAATGTCACATATATACACAATGTAATACCATTCAGCCAATAAGGAAAAAACTGAATATTTTCTAATACCCTACGTTTTCTTTCAACATTTAGGAAGACACAAATTTAGGAGATAATCTAAGGAGAAGGACCAGTGTGAGAAAGAAGGTACATGAAGGCGAATGGTGAGGTTGAAGACAATACAACTATCCTATTTATAAATGAAAATGCTGTAACAGAAAGATGGCTCAGTAGGTAAAGTCAATAGGAGTCAAACATGACAACCTGAATTTTCTCTTTGAGTTCCACAAGGTGGAACATACTCACAAAAGTTGTACCTTTGACCTCTACATATTTGTTGTATATGCACACAAAGTAAATGAAAATGTAATAAAAGTTACAAAGAAAATGTCACAATGAAAATCATTATTTTCAACTTATTTATTTTTATATGCATTGGTGTTTTGCCTGCATGACTGTATGAGGGTGGCAGATCACCTGGAACTGAAGTTACAGACAGTTGTGAGCTGACATGTGGGTGATGAGAATTGAACCCGGGTCCTTTGGAAGAACATCCAGTACTCTTAATCTCTAAGCTATCTCTCTAGCCCGAAACTAATTTGTATGAAAATACAAATGACTGAAAATTTACAAAGATTCGTTCTGTAATGTTCATGATGTTCTTTCCCTAGTTACTCCAAAGTTCAGAGAACTCTGATGTTTGTCTTCTGACTATAGACAAACACTGAGATGCACAACTGGAATGTAGTAACCTTGTAAATGCAAATAAACTATTAGGATATGCAATAATCATCATAAAGAATTTTTTAAAAGAATTTTAGCAGGTGAAAGTTACAGAATACAAAAGATTATGTACTGTGTTTTAGGACCATAGTTTTAAATATGTAAGTATTATCTTTGTCATTTTCTTGTTTGTCTTCCTGAGGCATGCATTTATGTGTGGTTGGTGTGTGTATGTGTGTTTCCTATTTTCACTTCCTTAAAAAGGCCACTCTGGGGTAAGCAACTTTTAAAAAGTCTAGTTACTATAAAACTGCACTCTGTACCATAGCCCCCTACATAAAAATCATGAAAACTGAAAGTTGCATGGACATTGCTTATAGTTCTAGTAGCTCACTGTCTTAAACAATAAGACTTGCCAAGTCTTTTTTGTTGACTTAAACTGTAGTCCTATGATAGCTTAATGATTTTAGGAAACTGGCCTTGAAATACTATGAAATTATACCATAAAACAACATATAACATAAAGCTCATTTTGCCTTGAATTTTAGATGTTAATGGGAATATTTTAATGTAGCTTTCTTGGCTTGTGAAAAGATTTGGGTGAAAGCAACAAAACTATGATATAACCTACATAAAAGTTAGTAACTTAGACTCCTGGTAATAAAGATATTTATATAATCACAAATTTAGTTAAAAAAAAATCAAGTTTTAAAAGCAGCAACATGAATCTGAAATACTTTTAACTTAAAAATCACCCAAATCACACCTCCACAAATTAGTAAGTAGAATTCAAATGCTGACTGCCGGGACTTCTGTCTTCTGTGAATTTAAAATGAGATGATTTCAGTTCACAGAAGATAAAATGCCAGCCAAATAATGAGAAATCGGAATAAGTAAGAGACAATTTCAAGAATGACAAGTAACTGAAAGTCTTATGTAAAAACTAAAATAAATTTCATCAAAGACATTAATACAGACTATGCAAAGTGCTAACAAGCATAAGTAGTAAATAATGGAAATGATAAGTTCCACACTTGTAAAATAAATGTGTTTATCCATATACCACTTGGTCACATATCTGTATTTCTTGGAATTATAATTACTGGAAATGGAAGTGCTGAGTGTCTTATTCTCCTGTTGCTGGGATAGAATGCCTTGACAAAAGCAACTAAAGGGAGATAGGGCTTATTTTGGCTTAAAGTTCAAGGTTATGATCCATTCTGGTGGGGAATTTACAGGAGCTTGTGGCAGCTGATCACAACAGAACCGCAGTGAAGAGTCGAACCAGGATAAATGATGAATGGTTTTTGTATTTGTTTACTTTTCTTTTTTTATATGGTTCAGAACCCCAGTCCAGGAACAGTGCTACTCATAGCGGGACAGTCTTGCCACCTCAGTTCAGATGACCTTCACAGACATGCTAAGAAGCAATGCCTCAAGAGATTCTAGTTTGCACCAAGTTGAGAATTGAGCATTACACTGATTCCAAGGATATGTCAATTTTAAATTCTGACAGATATTAACATAGAGGTTTCATTAATTGCATTCCCATCTCTACAAGTAAAATTTTAACTTTTAGGTGAATAGCTTCCAAATCTGTTCTCCTTTATTCTATTAATTCAACATATACAGTCTTCAAAATTAAAAAAAAAAAAAACTATTTCAAAAACTAAAAACATAGTCTCACCCTAAAAATGTCTTTTCATAATCAGTATATCCTTTAATTTCACATGATTACAACAATAAACCATGTGTGGATCTTTGCAATGATCTTTTTACCCATATCCCACAAAATAGCTCTTAAAATACCAGTCCCGCTCCTTCAAATCATACATCATCTCCTTATTTCCACAGCTTTCTAACTTAAATTCCAAGTTTCTTGTGCTTGGGTCATTGTTATTTTACTGCTCAAGTTTTCTGTTTTGTCCTCACCGTCCAGTGAGACACAATCATCTCTTCCTGAAGTGCCACTTTACCTTAGTCCGGTAAAAATATCTTCTTCAGAGTCTATCTCTGGTGAATTACTGTTTTTTATAAATTTATTTGTACTTTGGGCTTACTTATTCTAACTGATAAATACTATGCTCACAATAAAAACTATATACTCCTACATGTTGCATGAAGGAAATTATATACTCCTTCATAGCAAAATTAATGTCTTAACCCATTCAGAAAAATCTGTACTGTCTCAATACTCAATGTATACTCACCAAGTGAGAGAATTTTCAAATAAAGTAATTTCTACATAGCAAATAATCTTTATAAAAATATTCCACAGCAACAATTATTTTGATTGGGAAATAAGAATATTTAAGTCTATAAAATAAATACAAGCTACATTTCATACATTTCTCTCATAAAGTTTCAGTTACTATTTCTGTACATTACACTTTTCCTTCACATTGATTTTATTCAAAACAGAAGAGAAAAATAGAGGAAAGTTATAAGTAAAATGATTTAATTTCTCTCAAAAGATATAAGATCTACTAAATCTCTTTACTTTCATCTTGGTCACTAAAATACACACAAGGGGAAAAGTTCAGCTACACTGTATCTACAGAATATTGTTTGGTTGAGTTCACAATAGGTTAAAAATGTTTCAGAAGTTTCAGATAAGACTTATTTGAAAAAGTACCTGAAACATAATTAACTATGCAACTATGGTTCCTTAATCTAGGAACATAATTTCACAAATCATCCTCGAGGCTAGAGAAGTGTTTCAGTGGTTAAGAGAATTTGTTTTTGCAGAGAACTCAGGTTCAATTCCCAGTACCCACAAGCTGCTGGCTCAAAACGATCTGTAACTTCAATTCCAGAATATCTGATGCCTTCTTCTGACCTTTGTGGGCACCAAGCACGAACATGCTGCACAGGTATACATGCAGGCAAAACACTTTGCATAAAATATCAATAAATAAAGGTAACTATGTTCCTCTTAAAAATCATACTATAGTAAAACATTTTATGTTTTAAAATATAATAAAGAATATGATTATGTTTTCCAGTAATCACAAGAACCCCCCACTACAAACTAGCTAGCTTTTGTTTACTCAATAGGAAAAACTATGCAAACTCATCAAGTTGAGAACCACCATAACTCATGTTCCTTGTAGCGCTTTCAATGAGATAATTCATGCAAAAGCTAGATGGACTTCTTGACTCACCTCTCCCCCATTAACATATTCCATCACAAAACACAGACGGTCTTTTGTCTGGAAGGAATATTTCAAGGACTTGAAATGAAAAAGAAAAAATGTTAATAATAATCCTGTATTCCTAAAAGTATTAATGGTAGCAAAAACAGGACACTTAAAAACAGTCAGCACAATTGATGGATAGACACTGCTCCTCAAGAGTATATTTACTTTGTTAAGAGTGCTTTCTAAGAAACATACTAAGTAAAAATTAATTAGTAATGGTGATGAGCACTCTCAGCCTACAGTGCCACCTGAGACTGAGTTAGCGCTCAGTACTCTAGCTTCATCTCTGCAGTCTTTACAAGGAACACGAGTAAAAGTTCCACAGGAACACAGTTCCTTATTCCTTATGTTCTATGTAGTTTTGGTGTTACTTTATACATACTGGGAATAAAACTCAGCCCAACTCAATAAGGTCAGCTTTGGTAACTTTGTAAGTCATAAGAAGATACTAAAATGTTATTACATTGGAAAATAGACATCAAACCCTTTAGCAAAGATCAGTATTTATTGATCAGTATCTCTGAAAATGTTTACTATACATAGCCTTAAAATGTTAATAAAAAGTTCCAATTTTAAACTGTAGCTGTTATTTTTAATCTCAATATGCCTGGTACAGTATGAAACATAGAGAAACTTTAGAAATTGTATCCTCTATGAAAACATAGTACATGAATTAAGTTATGGTATATACTTTCTCTAATAAAGAAAACACAGACCTCATCCTGTATTTAGCACATTCCACATTCTTGTATTTCTATCATGAAAAAAATATCTTATTTCTGGAAAATCTGTTCTTTAAATTTTGATCTTTGAAAGCTAAAAAACGTAATGTGCTGTGTGGTCACTTTAATAAATTATCTGAAGCCAATAAACAAAGAAGTAAAATCTTCATTTAATTTTTTTCCTTTATATAGGTCTGACACTGTAACCCAGGCAGCCCTAGAATTCGCTAGCAAGACGAAGCTGGCCTGAAACATGGGAAGAAGCCTTCCTTCTGTGACAGGCTCCTGAGCATTGGTATTACAGATATGACCCATCATGCCTGGACTGCACTACTGTTAAAAAACTGAAGCAGGCTTTAAAAGTCTACCATTTTATCAGTGAACTTAAAACACCAGAGATGACCACTTGCTCTGTAAATTTTTGTTTGTTTGTTTTTAAATCGGGGAGATTCATGAGAAGAACCAAAAAAATTTAAAGACTGTACATAGACAATAGGAGAGATTACAAATGCAGAATGTACACTTAATGTATGTCTCTCAACCGTTTCAAAGAAATTAAACCTACAGTCTGTCATAAACAATGTGGTACAAATAAATGTTACTTAAAACACTGTCATAGTTTCATTCTCTAATAAAATTCCACTATGATTAAAATGTCATTAACAGCAATAAGGACTTACAGTTAAGAATGGATGTCTGGTATTCTTTAGAACTCTGCTTTCAGTAAGAGTATGTGCCACTTCATCCTACAAAGAAATGGTAAACTATATATATAAATACATGTCATGAGAACTAAAATACAAAACTTTCACCATTCTTCAGAAGACAATATTTAGACAGTAAAAAGGGTATCATTATACACTGGTATGCTTCCACTAATGATTAGCATCCCCTTCACTAAAAAGCAAACTAATAGCTTAATTCTGAGGGATAGAAGATATAAATTCATATAAACTCACTCGTATTTGATTAACTATATCAATAATTATATAAAATTGACAATAAAATTATTCAAGATGAAAAAATTAAATGTTAGTTTTTCCTTAAAACAAATAACTGACCAGCTAATACTATAGCACAACTCAGTTAACATTTTCATACATTTTATTCAGGGAGATATAAATACAATTTAGTGAGGATCATAAAATAAACTCTCCTAATAACAGTTATTTTAAAAGGAACCACAGACTACATACTTTAATTTGAAATTAAATATTTCAAAGCAAAAAGAGAGTACAAAAGCACATCTTTTTGCTTGTTACTCTTTAATATTTTTCTTTTTACAGGCCTTAAACTTCCTACTTCAAATGAGTTTTAAAATGGAAGCATATTTCATCAAAAGAATGCATTTTCCCTAGAAAAGATCTTCTGGTGGACTGGGGCCAGATAAGAATATGAACTTGAAGGATCGGGTTGGAAGGGTGGAGCAGGAGAGTACTAAAAAAGAGGACTGGAAGGAGGGGCACTTCAGGGTTGGATATAAAACTGATGCAAGGGAAAATCAAAAATCTATGAGGATGACCCCAAATAAGACTCCTAGCAATAGTAGATGCACAGTCTGCACTTGGATCAGATTGGTGACTGTTCCAACTGTCATCAGAGAGCCTTTGTCCTGTAACTGATGGCAGAAGTCTACAGACAAACACTAGGCTGAGCTTAGGGAGTCCTAAGTAGTAAAGGGAAAAAGGATTGTAGGAAACCGAGGGGTCAAGGACATCACAGGAAACCCACAGAGACAACTAATGTGGCTCCTAAGAACTCAGAACTCAGAGTCTGAACCAACAACCAGGGAGCCAGCATGGGACTGAACTCTACATTTATGTGACAGTTGTGTACTTTGGCCCTCTTGTAGGACTCCTAACAACAGGATTGGGGACTGTCCATAATGTTTTGGCTGCCTCTTGGGTACCTATTCCTCTATACTGGGTTCCCTTTCTCAGATTAAATATGGGGGACTAGGGACTTACTTAGCCTTTATGGCAACTTGATATGCCATACTTTGTTGGTACCCATGGGAGGCTTGCCCCTTTCTGAACAGAAACAGGGGAAGAGTGGATTTGGGGTGAGGGTGCAATTGAGATAATAAATAAATAAATACATAAATAAATACATAAATAAAATTTAAGAACTACATAAAAACAAACAAAAAGATAGTATTTCCTCAATTGTGCTCTTTATTTGTAAAAATCAAACTTACATCTTGATTTGTATAAAACAAACTAGAAGAAATTTTCTTTTAACATATGGAAAGCAGAAAATACAGTTCATATTTCAAAGGTCTATAACCTTAAATCAGGAAGGTAACTGGTATCTCTATAGTTGAAACAAATATATTGCTGGTCAACAACACTGTTGGTAAATACCTCGTGGGACCGAACTAAGCTTTTTGAATATGGATGACAGTTGTGTGGCGGTAGCAGTATGTGGGGCTCAATGCACAGAGACCAGAACTTATCCCTAATCATGAACTGGCTTTTTGGAGCCCATTCCCATACCTTGCTCAGTCTTGATAAGGGGGGAGGGGGGGCTCAACTGGAGATGCCAGCCTGTATTGACTCCCCTGGGAGTCCTAACCCTCTCTGAGGAGTGAACGGGTGAGGGGGGAAGGAAGCTGGGGGAGGACTGGGAAAAGGGGAGGGAAGGGGAACAGTGGTTGGTATGTTTTTAAAAAGACTTTTAAATAAAAAATATTAAAAATAAAAATTAGATCATAGAGAAAGAGATGAAAGACACTATAGTTTATGCCTTAAAAAACAAATTTATAAAAGAAGCTAATATTATAAGGCCATTTGGGCAAAGGAATATCAACTGTGTATAAACAAAAAGTAAAGTAATAATATAATATTTAAAACAAGTTAAGTCAAAAATAAATAAACCCCTTCAGTCTTTCTTAATTTATTTTATAGCAGCCTGGTTTAAGTACTCAAACAATTTGAAAATCACTGCCATACTATACTATTATGCTTAAATCAATTATAATAGCTGTTAGCTTCTAAGGCTAAGCCTTCCTCTGAGCTCAGACTTCAAACTCCATTTAAAGTAGGACTGAGGTTTCTGAATGCCCTATCTCTCTCTCACACACACACAGATCAGTCACCTCCCTCTCCTTTTCTTTCTCTTTCTTCTCCCTTCTCTGCTGTCATAACTCCTGTTATCATGACCTTTCTGTTAATCATAGCCACACCTGTCTGACAATAAAGCTCTTTTCTACATAGAAACAGCTTTAAGCATCTCTTGCTGTCCACTACTGACTTCTGTTGCTCCCGTATTTCTATTTGCATCCACAGAAATCTGCCACCACATAGCTGGGTAAATGCGAACCATACCAAATAAGCACAAAATCCTTACAATAACATTTTAATAAAAAATAAATCATAAACACAAGTGACACAAGAACTTACAGATTTGTATACCCATTAATACCTAGAATAATGGCTAACATACAGCAAGTACTTAATGTTTGATGTCATAAATCCAAAAGCTTGTTCATTCAACCATTACATCAACAACTATGCAGAGTTATCTAAGCATAACTTACACACTGCAGACAGGGCCTTGAACAAAACAGAGGAAGTCCCTCTTAGAACTTTCATTCAAATTAGTCAAACAATGGTCAATATTAATGGAAAAGCCAAGTGGGTATTGGATAATAAGCACCATATAAAAATATGAATTGCATGATAGACATGATGAAGCAAGCAATATACAAAACTAAATCAATTCATTTAAAATTCCTTGTAGTGCACCCATTAAATTTAATGACAATACATATATAAAGTTGTTTTATAATAAAAAAGATTGGTTTTTCACAGATTTCACAGGCTAGTGGAGATAAGTAACTAACCAATTTAAAAGCAATGCACTATTAAAAAGAGAGGACATGTATGTATGTATGTATGTATGTATATATGTATGTATGTATATGTGTACATATATATATATATTTATATATAGTAAGTGAGATAAAGAAGGAGAAAAACAAATGGAACATAAGCTCATACTGTATGGCTAGCACAATGTGATTTATACCTGGAAGTGTACTGATGCTATTGGTGAGCACAATAAATAGAAAGGAGCAGTTAGGAGACCACTGAACTGCTCCAAAATAGAAGTAAGACAAGGAAGGAAGGAAGGCTACTTGAGATAGTCTAAGTTACATGCCTCCACCAAAAAGTTAAATCAAAAGAAGTGTGTCTTTTTATGCAGTGAGAAAACAATTACAGAAAAGGTACCATCTACCTGCTAGGGGTAGCAAGCTACATAATCTGAGAGAGTAAACTAGAGAAAGACTAAAAACAGTGAGTAGCAAACCAATTTAACATCAAACAATCTGGAACTTTCGAAAACATTTTTAGGGGGCACTCCATTCTATTGTAGTCAAATAGCCATGAAATATACAACATTTCTCTTTCATGAGGGAAGACTTTTCCTCTACTAGGTTCTTCAACCTACTTAACCACATGTGTAGAGCCATGCAAAGATATACAAAGGTAAAAGTTAAGAGGTAACAGAACAGACCAATTAATATATTAAAATATATTTTCTAGCATAATTTACATTTAAGGTTAGAAAATTGTTCATTGATGCAAATTTATTGATATCGTATTTCACATACTAATTATTTTTTCTATGAAGATATGGTATGTACAAGCTAAGAAGTAAATACAGATGCCAATACTTTTTTTAATTACATTTAAAAGCAACATGTAAAACAAAAAGTTAAAAATAATAGTGGTAAAATTTAGTGGCTAAAACAATGTGATGCTTATTTTAAAATTCATTTGCTGATAATTACAAATGATTAGTTTTGGAAGTATTAAAATTTAGAATACATGTTCTCATAAAAATGCTTTTGTAATACAGATTTCCATAAATTCAAATACTAATATTTGAATACTAATACTAAATAACGAATCTTCAAGTCTAACCTTTGGAAGGAGACCATTTCCTAAGGGCATGAGGTATAATCATTCTCTCCAATTTTATCACTGACTCTCCAAGATAAATGACCTAAAATTCCTCCTTCATTTGTTTACTCACTGTTTTATGACAGTTGTATGCTGTGGGATATCATTCTGTTTGCTATAAATATATACTGTTCTCATTGGTTGATAATAAAGCAGTTTTAGCCAAAGGTGAGGCAAGATAAGGTTAGGTGGTTCAGTCAGCCAACAACTGGGAAGATGAAGGAAGCAAGATATGAAAGCAACAGTAAGATAAGAACCATGTGGCATACATACACTAACAAAAATGGGTTAATTTAAATGTAAGAACTGGCTAGAAATAAGCCAGGCATTTACAATTAATATAAGCCTCTGTGTGGTAATTTGGGGTGAGCATGTGGGGTAATAGAGAACAGGCAGTGGGGAGAAAAGCATTAGTTTATAGTTGTGTTGTTTGTTGTTAAGAAAATGTATAAGTAATGAAAATAAAATATTAATTAAAAACAAAACAAAAAACACTATACCATTATCAAAGATTCAAAGGTAAAGCCTAAGTTTATGATTGATTATATAAGTAAATTCAAGTTCACAGAACATAAATTCTCAAACATAGATGAAACAGTATTAATCTATCTCTACCTCCAATTATAATGCTCATTTCTACTTCCTCTGCCTCCTATCGCGAGACATCTCAATAACTACTTAATCAGTTCTTTGTCATATTCACATTATTTTCTGTATATTGGCAATAGGTCTCCTGTGACTGGCTCTGCACAAGCTAGCTGACATCAGGATATATTGTATCTGAAAGCATTTACTTTCTCCTTCCCTCCAGGGCAATAAATGAAATGGAAGGGAAAGATAAAGTAGTAGACACAAGAGCACAAGGCACACTGTTTTAATTAAAGCACAGTAACTTCAAAGGATCACTTCTACTCGCTCACTGTTTCCACAGGCCATGTATTAGTAACCTAGTCATACTTGTCTGCTTGCTTTTTATAAGACATGTCATACTTATCAAGCTCTAAATCATAGCTCTAACTTCCCAACCCTAAAGTTTGAGCACTGGACTAGATTTGAAGTTCTAATATTTCTTCCATCTCTATTTGCTTTCTCATCCATAATTCCTTAATTTGTCCTAAGATGTTTCTACATACAGTAAGGGGAAAAGTGCATCCCCATCTCAAGTACTATGCTTGGTATTTATTATTGGTGCTCCTATTTCAAATACTACCTGGGTGAAGTGTCATACTCTTTGACTGCCACCGAGATCCTGTCACTATAGCCCTCATCACTTCTTCAGTTCTGACGTTCAAAATATCCTCAACATGTAGACTCAGGTATAAGGGAGCTGTTTCCCCTTTACTCACCAGCATGCAGTAGACACTTCCAGTCCAAAATCTTCTTTAATTTTGGAAAATTCTATATCTTGTACTTTATTATGGTTACTTTAAAATCTGATAGATACTTTATTACCTTTGAAAAAGCGTTCATGTTAAAATTATTCTCAATATTTTCTCTATTGTTGATTTCTCATAACCAGATGTACTCCTAAATCTGCTTCTAATTTTCATTATTTTATTATCATTATAGTAATCATAATTCGGGTTATAATTGTTTATCTTACACTGTTTTTCAAGGCTATTCTCTTTCATACATATACTGACCACTATATGAAACATTAGTCTGTGGCTGCCTATCTTCTGTGTGTTCTGTTTTCACTAGCATCAACTCTATCATGATTTACTGTTTACTCTATACCTTCAAATTTTTTAGTGATGTTTAGTGATGGTCAGGAGTCTGTTCACATTTATGTGTGAAGAGGTAAAACTAATAAACTGTGCGTTTACTTGGTGAATAAGAAAACTGGACATAAATTTTCCTACATAGATTAGTGAGGAAAAGAATTTATGGCATCCAGGAATGTTCAACAGTAGATACAAATCACCATACCTTGGATTCAAAACTTTCCAAAAATAACTACTTAATAACAAAAAAGCATTTCTACCTTTATTATAAAAACACTCTAGATATGAGTGGGATTTACTCTGTTAGCTATTCTCATAAAATAAATGAATAATGTACAATGTTTTATTATCTATTTCTACTTGCTAAAAATGGAGAGACTATAATAGTTTAAGTATGAAAATATGTCAGAGCATAAAAACCAGCTAAAGAATATATTAATGAAAGGAACTCAAACTGAAAGTTGAGCACTCAAAGAAAAATAACAACATAGTTGACAGTAAGTTTGCTAAAAAATTGAAGAAATCCTAAATGATGGGGTCTCTGAGATACAAGATAAATTAAGTGAGCTACTTTATCTCTAAACCTGTACTATAATAAATTATGAGGCTAAATCTTTCTGTTTGGAACAAAAATATATTAGACAGTAACTTGAGGCTGTATGAAGAAATAAAGATCAATTATGTAAAATATATAGTACAGAAGTTGTTATCTTGGGCTGCAATGTCACTTGGTGTTTTACAGCATCCCAACACTAAATTTTAGACTGGACTCACCATGCCTAAAATCACAGTCTCCTCCCACGCCCCCTCTATTCATACAGATCCTACTGAATAGCAGCTAGCCCAGTCAATCTTTCTGATCCTTTCCTCCATATACCCTACTCAACCCTAAACTTATTTCCACATTCCAGACTTGGGTCTAGGATGTACATCCTACACACCATCCTATTTCTCTGTGTCAACAAGACTGCATTTCACCAAAGCCATTTCTGTCCTTTAGGCCAAAATGGATCTCCATTTTCTCTGTTCTATCTCAACCTTCTCTGTCTATGTCAGACACAGAACTTACAAAAGGAGCCCACATGACTAGATCTCACTACAAAAATACACATAATATGGAAGATTCAGGCAGTTACTTCCCTGCCCACACACCCAGCCGTCATGCAAAAATAGACTGTCAATAAAAATTACCTAGATCAACTCCAGAACAAAGAATTTAAAAGACAATTCAAACCTCATTAAATATTTCAAGGAAATTAAAGAAGAAACAATGAATTGAAGAAGACAGAACTTAGACATAATGAATGCATGAGTGATGCCCAGGGCAACAGAAATGTAAGGCTGATGAAAGATGTAAAAATGATGAAAACAATCCCAATTTTAAAATGTGATTCAATAAAGAGATAGAATCATTGAAGAGGATTCAAGCTGACATGAAGAGGGAAAAGAAAAATCCGAGATCTCAGCTAGAAAATTGAAAGGAAACCCTTACAAGTAGAATAGATCAAGCAACAGATAAAAAATATCAGGCTTCAAAAATAAACTGGAAGAAATAGATGAAGAATGCAAAAGGAATATACAGAAAATGGTGGAACACCATAAAAACTAAACCTTTTATTTATAGCAATGAATGAAAATAATCCCAGATAAATGACATTGATCAGACTTTCAACAAAATCATAGGCAAAAATTTCACCAAACTAAGAAAAGACATACTCATACAGATGCAAGAAAACCACAGAACAACAAATAGACAAGATCACAAAAGAAAGTCCCCATAAGCATATTACGTGTAAAACATCAAGTATACCTAACAAAGAAAAATGTATTAAAATTTTCAAGAGAAAAAAGTTGCATATAAAGGAAGAAAAATCAGAATAACAGCTGATTTCTCAATGGCAACTTTAAAAGTTAGAAGAATCTGTAACAATGCATTCCAAGTCCTAAAAGACTATGACAGCCAGCCTAAAATAATATATCTAGCAAAACTGTCATAATTAAAGAAGAAACAAAATTTCCCAGTTATATCCAACAAGCAAAATCTAAAGAAAATACAAAAAGAAATATGTAGTGTTAGAGAAGTGACCATAGGGCTGAAGAAATACAACACTACTAAATACAATACAACATTACTAAGCAAGTACCATTGAGAACACATATAAAAATATCAAAACTTAACAACACAATGACTAGAATCAAAACACACACTTCAATAATAACTTTAAATATCAATGGCCTCAATTATCCAATTAATGACACAGGCTGGTTGACTGCATTAAAAAACAAAACCCATCTATCTGTTGTCTACAAGAAACAATCTAAGTTTTATTATTTATTTATTTGTATTTTATGTACATTGGTGTTTTACTCAAAAGTATAAGTCTGTGTGATGGTGTCACATCCTTTGGAAGAAAAGTTACAGACAGTTGTTAACTGCTGGAAATTGAAGCCAGTTCTCTGGAAAAGTAATCATTGCTCTTAACTACTGAGCCATCTGTCCAGCCTTATAGGTTAGTTTAAAAGGTAGGCACTGCCCTAGAGTAAAAGGATGAATACAAGAATTCCAATCCAACAGGACCAGGAAGTTATCCCAATATCTCACAAAACTGACTTCAAACTAAAATTAATCAAAAGAGATAATAGGAAATGTCATTCTAATGAAGGTAACAGCTAACCAAGAAGGCATTACTGTCCCAAATATATATGCACCAAGCTCCAGTGTACCTAATTTTCTTTAAAAAAGTAAAAGAGAAAAAGAAAAAAAAGTTATTACTGAATTTAAAAACACAGATTAACATCAACATCATTAATGATCTCAAACCCCCATTTTCTCTAATAGGCAGGTCATCTAGACAAAAAATAAACGGAAAAAGAATCAGAAGTAAATGGCATTATACAAATGGATTAACAGATTACACAAGCATCCAAAGATATACATTCTGCTCAGCAGCACACAGAAGGCTCTCTAAAATTTATCTAAAAATTAAATTATGTGAATCAGGATGATCTGATAAACAAATCTTTACAAATTCTGAAAAATTGAAATACCACCACGTATCATGTGATCATTATGCAATTAAACTTAAAATTAACAGCAAATAAATCTCTAGTAAACACACAAAGATTAAATCCATTACTAAATAATAAAAAGGTTAAAAAAAAAAAAAGTCAAGAGAGAAAAAAAATTCCTGAACTAAATGAAAATGAAAACACAACACAAAATCTCTAGGTCTAATTGAAAGCAGTCCTATCAGAAAAATGTATAGCTCTAAGGGCTTACATTAAAAAAATCAGAGATGTGCGGGTGCGCGCGCGCGCACACACACACAAGAAAGAAAGGAAAAGAAAAGACATTAATGATGTAACTCAAAACTTAGAAAAAATGAAAGCCAACGAAATCTAGGTCCAGTAGATGACAAAAAATAAAAGAAAAATAAAAGTAGAAAGTAATAAAATAGAAATAAAACAATACTAAAAATCAGTGCATCTAAGAAAGACCTAGCTCTTTGGAAATATAGAAAGAAAAAAAAAGTAGACAGATCTTTGGCCCAACTAATGAAAAAAGAGAGGATGAAAAATAATAAATCAGATATCAACAGGGAAACATACCAAAGGATTCCAGTAAGATAAGGGAAGACTTTAAGTCTATACTCCATTAAGTTGGAAAACCTAAACGAAATTGATAACTTTCTAGATTCAGCCAAACTACCAAAATTAGAACAAGTTGTAAACAATTTAAGAAACCCATAACAAATTAGGAGATTAAAATAGTAATAAAAAGCTCCCTGCAAGGTGGTGGTGGTGGTGGTGGTGGTGGTGATGTATGCCTTTAATCCCAGTACTCAGGAGGTCAAATGCATTTTCTCCATAGTATTTCACCACAGTAATTGTAACACTATCTAAGAGAGCTATAAATAAGAAACCCACAGTCAAAATGGATAAAAACTTAAAGCAACCCTACTGAAGACAGAAACAACACAGAGATATTCACTATCCTACTCCTTTCTACGGTGCTTGAAATACTACCTGGAGCAATCAGGCAAGAGAACAAAATTAATGATCCAAAATAATAAAGGAGGTTAAAATCAAGCATCTTTATTTGCAAATGGCATGATACTATATGATAGAGTCCTCCAAATTCTACCAGAAGCCTTCTAAAAATGGTAAACAAAGTCATCAATGTTGGAAAAATAAAGAGTCAACATGTGCACATCAATAGCTGTTCTACACATTAACAACAAATATACAAGAATGAGGTCATGGATATATCCTAATTCACAACAGCCTCAAAGAAAATAGGATATCTAGGAATAAACTTAACCAAAGAGGTGAAAGACCTTTGCAATGAGTAATTTAAACCTCTCAAGAAAGAGATAAAGACACTAGGAAATGGGAAAACATCCCATGCTTATGAATTGTTAGAATTAATGATGTGAAAATTACCACTCCACCAAAAGGTATTTATAGATTCCTCTCATCTCAATCAAAATCTCCATCTCTTCTTCAGAGAAATTAAAAAAAAAGAAAACTATCCTAAAAAATCAGATGAAACCAATAAAGACCCTGCATAGGCAAAACAATCCTGAGCAAAGAGAACAATGCTGGAGGTTTATCAATCCAGATCTCAAGCTATTATTATAGGCCACAGTAATAAAAATACGGTCCAGACATAAAAATAAACATATAGAGCAATGGGACAAGATGAAAAACTCAAACATGAATACATGTAACTTCAGCTGTTCAGTATCTGACAAAGATAACAAATACATGTTCTAGAATGCATATTCATAAATGATGCCAGGAAAATTGAATATCCACATGCAGAAGAATGCAATTAGACACTTATCTATTACCTTGTACAGAAACCATCTCCAAATGGTTCAAAGACATAAATGTGAAAACGCTGAAATTGTTAGAAGCAAGCACAGGCAATGCTCCACAGGATACACATACAGGAAAGGACAAGTATATTGAAGGACTTCTGAATAGGACTCCTTCTGCCTAAGAATTAAGGCCAGCAAGTGAAAACTGAAACTTAATAAAACTAAATAGCTTCTGCATGGCTAAAGAAACAATCAACCAGGTAAAGAGTAGGCCCACACATCTGGAATCTGCCAACTCTATATCTGTCAGAGAATTAATAACAAGGATATATACAGAACTCGAAAACAAAAGTATAAAAACAAATGTCTCATTTAAAAAATACAAAACAAAAATAATAGGCCTAAAATCTAGAGAGAGTTGACAAAATAAGGGTTGGGGGGTGGCTACAGAATCACTCAAAAAATGTTCTTAGTCCTTAGCAATTAAGGAAATACAAATCAAAACAACTGTGAAATCTCATCTCACCAATCAGTCGGCAAAGATCAACAAAACAACTGACAACAAATGCTGCAGGGGGTGTGAGGAAAGGGGAACCCACACTCACTAAGGGTGGGATTGTAAACTGATCTAACACTTCTGGAAATAATTGTGGTAGAGTCCTCAGAAAGCTAAAAATTCTTGACATATGTCCAAAGGACTCAACAGCCCACTCCATAGATACTGCTCAGCCATGTTCAATGCTGCTCTATGCATAATAGCTAAAAAATAAAAATCACCTCCATGTCTTTCAACTACTGTACATATGAAGAAATTAGTATGGCGCATATATACAATGAAAAATAGTGAAAGCAACACTAATGTAATTAGTGATGTGATGTGGGAGTTCTTTCTGTGTGCTGTGAATACCACTGGGTAATAAAGAGGCTGTTTTGGCCTATGGCAAGACACCTTAGAAGCAGGCAGAAAATCCAACCAGAGATAAAGGGGAAGGAGGGCTGAGTTCACATGGAGATGCTGCGAGCTGCCACCCAGGAGAACAAGAAGTAATGGAACTAGCTACTAGCCATGTGGCAGGACACAGATTAATAGAAATGAGTTAAGTGAAAGAGCTAGCAGGTAATGAGCCTGAGCCATAAGCCCAACAGCCTGCAATTAATATAAGCCTCTGTGCGATTAAATTGTTTTGGTATAAGCAGCTGCAAAACTGCAGGTTTGAAACTCTGGTCTGACAGGCCAGAAATCACAGGCCACAGTGATATGCATCACAAAACCATAATTAAAAACAGTCCTCCAAATTGACAAATGAAAATATGTCCTCTGCTGAAACCCTTACAATTAACACTGTTGTCTACTAATAGCTATTATTGTAAGTAATGGTTTATACTCAGTATTTTTGACGGCTTCATGAAGAAATATCTATTACCATTTACAAGAATGTGCACAGATATATATTCATACTACAGAAAAATTATTTTCATCACTGGCTTTTAGACTCAGTTACCTTTGCAATAATGACTTCTTTCTTCAGAATCTTCATAGCATAGTATTTTCCACTTGCCTTCTCTCGAACTAAAATAACCTTCCCAAAAGTGCCTTTACCAAGTAGTTTCAAATAGTCAAAATCATTCATTGTCTGAAAAATATAGATTAAAAAACCATGATGAAATAGTTCGCACAATTTACTGTTAGACTGCTTGCAATACTAATACTGTAAACTACTGATTTCTAGACCAATTCGAATTTTAAAAATTATTTCTACTGACTGTCTCTTGAGCAATGTTGGATACTGAAAGTAATTAATGCAGTTTTCAGAGTTTATAGAAATTATTTTGAACCTAGGATTTCTCAGTCAAATTATTAGTTAACAGAAAATTTCTTATAAAACAGGTTTTTAAAAAGTATTTTCAACTTCTCAGGTTTTGTTAAATTAAGTGCTACCTCAGAAAAAGTGATATTCAAGAACACACACATAAACATTTTAAAATAGAAGCAAAAAAAATTTTTTTCTGAAGAAACAGAATTAAAGAGCAATAAAAACTACAAATATCCAGCCAGACTGGTCAGGAAGATAGACATAAATATAAAATTATCAACATGTAATGACAAAGGTAACATCAGTAGAAAACCAACAGGTATTAAAGGGACCATAAGAGACTAATGAGGTTTATGACAGTAAAATTGACACTAAAATGAAATGAGCAAACTATCTATATTGCAAACCACAAAAACTCACTGACAAAGTAACACATAAGCTGAACAGCCTTATATAAGAACTGAGTTTGTACTAAAATTTTTTATAAGAGAAAGTCCACAACACTGAAAAAAATGGTACCAATTCTACACAAACTCTACTTGAAAACTGAAATGGGAGAAATATTTTCCAATTTACTCTTCAAGGCCAAAACTACTCTAATACTAAAAGCCATTTTAAATATTTCATAGATAAACAACTATATTCAATTTTAATATCACTTGCCTATAATTTTGATAACTTTATCCAAATGTCAAACTATAATGTCTTAACATATCTTGTTCAAAGGAAAAAGTAAATGTCAGAAAGAGAGCAGGAGACATAACATATCCTTATTGATCAATTATAAAACAAATGTAGCTACACGTATATGGAAAACAGTTACAAATACTATCATTAGAAAAACAATAGAGAGCTAACATATTTAATTCCACTAACAGTTTTAAAAACTCAGAGGACAAAAACCAAACTATGGCTGTCTTGTTCTATCAAGCAGATCTGTATCTTTCCCACCTCCCCTTCCTGACCCTCAGTATCTATCTGATTTGCATTTTTAATAGTATATAAACATACAATTTCCCTTTTCTCTTCAACTTTCCAGCCCCTCCTTCTCTCCTTCAAATTCATGGCTTTTTAAACTGTCTTGGATCAAAAAGTCTTGACAGTTCCAGAGCCAGCCTTCAGACATGGCACCTCGTGATTGTCTTCTCTTAAAAACGCTCATAAAATAGTTTTCCTTTTGTGTGGAAACTGAGGTTACCTTGTGAGAGCAAAGACTATGTACTGAGATCCTGGATGTTAAGATACCACAGAGAATCTGCAAAAACCATGAAGGGAACTAAGGCAAAAGTCAACACTAAATACCTTTTATTTTTCAGCTACAAGAACAAAAACATGATGGTTAATACATACAATTATGACATATTGTTATCCACAAGTCTTAGAGGAAAAAAATAGAATGGTAAATTGCTTTATGACATTTTCAGTAGAAAAGTAACATACATAAAACATTAATACATTCCTTGAAGGTTGCAATTTTTAGGGACTAGAAGCCAAAAAGTAAAATAATATAACAGTCTTCATCTAAATTTCAGTTTCTGTCAGTTCGTCAACCTTTTGAAAAATTTTACATAGAAGCTAATATTGCTTAAATATTCTCTATGATAACACTAGAAACAGGAGTAGTGGAAGTTTTCTGACCCCATCCATCCTGCAGTCCAGAAGAATCACTCCCGCCCATAGTTTCTCAGCCATTTATAAAATAATTACTCAGAAGCTTATTTTAATTACAAATTGTTTGGTCTATGGCTCTAGCTAATTACCAACAGCTCTTATAACTTAACCCATTTCTATTAATCTATGTATTGCCATATGTTCAACAGCTTTGTATTCCATTATATCTTGTTTTCTAGGCAGTGCCTGCAGCATTGCCCTGACTCCGCCCTTCTCCTTTATCTCTGCTTGGATTTCCTGCCTGCCTCTAAGCTGCCTTACCATAAACCAAATACTTTATTAACAAATGGTAATAAAGCATATCAAAACGGGTTATGTTCCTACTTTGACAAAACTTCATCAAATTAAGAGGGTCTTTATAGCAAATGCACATGCTCAAATGGTATATACAGAAACTACCTAATATCTGAAAAATAAAAGAGGCTATTACAAAATGTTTTCCTTTTGGTGATACAAGAAAAGATATGATAAAAAAGGTTAATGATTAACAAAAAGAGCAACCAATACAAGGTTAGGCATGAGAGTATAAACCTATAATCCCAAAGACCATAGGATTGTTATAGGTACAAAGCTAGCCTAGGCAGCATAGCATGTATACATGTATGCACTCGTGTAGACACACACAAACACAGAGAGAGAGGGCGGGGGAGGGAGGGAAGGAAGCGCGGGGGGGGGGGGGGGGGGGGGGGGGGCATTACTAGACGGGGGCATGAATAATCTTCAGAAATATGAATTCCTTAAGATTGGCCATTTTAACCTAAGAAATCAATGTCTACACACAACAAAAGCCTTATAAATGTATTCAAATCATACACATTCCTTTGAAACACCTTTTACTTGAAACAGTATGACATTTAAATATGACTGTCAGACCTTGTCTGTTTTCTACATCACAGTGTCTTCCTTTTCAAGAGTCCTAGGTGTTTGGACAAATACTGTGGCAACATTCTAATCTGGGAAAAAATGAAATGTCTACATGGCCCAAGAAACAGAAGTCAAGACCACTCTCAGCACAGCTATCATGACCATAAAGTGTCTTCTAAATAGTACTGTCCATTTTCTAAATAAATGAATAGATAGATAGATAGATAGATAGATAGATAGATAGATAAAAGCAAATGTGTTTTACCAAATATGAAAGCTTCTTTATTTTGAATGTGTTGAAGTCCAAAATAAAAAAAAAAATTGTAAATCACAATTATTTTTCTTGGTGACTGATGCACATACAGGAAACATTTCTAAATGTAGTTGTCCCTATATGTGACTAATACTGGACCACTTTAAATCATTGGGCTCATTATAGAGAATCCAATGATACTACCATTCCTTTTTTATACTCCTGTGATTCAAAACTATTTTAAATTACCACATACATTTAAAATTACACTAAAAAAATGAAAATCCTATATGGTTAAAACCTTAAGCCCCAAATACATTAAAATATTCCTATCAGATGAAACTGTAGCAAAAACCTGTACTTCCACCTGCTTGTGAAACTGAGTCAGGAGTTTATAACTTAAGCCAATCTGGGATACAGCATAGGTTAAAGGTCACTCTACACTACTTATTGAGAACCTATCTAAAATTTTAAAAGAAAAAATTACCCTAAATATAGCTCTATAGTAGAGGATTTGCATAACATGTATAAGGTCCTAGATTAAAACCCCAATATTGAGACAAAACTATCAAGTTTTTATTTTTAAACTCAAGTTTCAGTAAATAAGTCTAAGGCAATCTATAGAAAGATGCTTAATTACTTTTATGGGACAAAGTAAGATACTTCTATCTACAACCATTAATAATGACTTTATACTTACTGTATTTAAATGCTAAATATCATCTCAGTTTAAGACTCACAAATCCATGAGTTAGGTACAATAATTACCTCACTAGTACATTAGGAACCTAAAGGATGAGTTAGGAGTTCTACCAAAGCATTAAGATTCGGGGACCTTCACTTTCTAGTGCTATTTTACAACATTAACATTATGATGATATATGATCCAAAAAAAAGTTATACTGTGAGGTTATATAATATATAATTAAAAGATTTAAATATTTGAATATATTTAACTTGTATTATTAGATGACTCACTCTTGACATATTAGTATATACCTCAAATGACTTTTAAATGGCTAAAATAAATGCAAAAGTGTTGCTGAGAGCCAACTGCAAAATAAGCACAAAATAAACGCTTATTAATGGTTAATTAGTGATAAAGATGAAATATATTCAACTTTGTAACTGTAAAAAGTATGATTCAGTTATTATCATTTATAGCCAGCCTTCAAGAAAACGCCCTCATATTTATTTACTATTATATCTTTCAAAATTGTGCCTCTATTCAGTTTTCTTGTTGGACAACATCCTTCCATTGATTGGATGTAATACACCAAAAGTACAGTATTACAAAGTTGCCATTTTTAATTCCTGGCTTAACAGTA
The DNA here is from genome assembly GCA_033318265.1 of Phyllotis vaccarum. Classification (NCBI taxonomy): domain Eukaryota; kingdom Metazoa; phylum Chordata; class Mammalia; order Rodentia; family Cricetidae; genus Phyllotis; species Phyllotis vaccarum. Next base: position 17,699,528 of record JARWLC010000017.1, on the reverse strand, counting down.
TCTTATTGATCTGTTAAACATATATTTAGAATTCCAAAAAATTAAATAGGGTAGAGCTGGTATAGCTTGCTTTTCAATGCAGTAGTCCAAAATTCAAAGGATGAGATTAATTGGAACTTTGT